>OX235265.1:84007427-85207427 GCA_944472135.2 Trichobilharzia regenti | reverse complement strand
TTGTCGCGAGTGCTTGTCAATTGGCATAAGTTTTTACTGACTTAGAATCCGACTGTCTTTTTTCACGTTACTTATTCTTTATTAGTTCAGAAATTTGCCCCGACAATAATGCATCTGTTAATCGTTGATTTATCTAAGCACCAGACTTCTAGGAATTCCTAAGCATTTCTGGCACTGTGCGCTCTTGCTCTAGGAAATTGATTTCCCGTGTACCTTCGAGAACCAGTATGGCTAAGTAAAAGTGTAGTGAAAAGCATTAACAGTTCAATATTGGACCATCTGGTGCAAACCGGCTGGCCACAAAGACTCCCAGCGTGGAAGAATCCTTCTCTATCATCATCTACCGGGTGCCTAATAAATTGTCAAAATCATCGAAGCACCACATGCTCCAAACACCAGAGGCTGTTGCAATCCACCTCAAACAACCAGTGCTCTGTGTTCAAAAGAAGCAAGTCCAGCTAGCCACTATTACTGCCCTGGCCGACCTTCAGCAGAGACTATAAATTCATGAATTTGTGATATTATCTTTTCCAATTATTCCGACATTCAGGTTATTTTATGTTGAGCTATGCTATTGAGCTCTAATCTATCAATATTTTTGATTCGATTTTATTTAAACAACATTCCAGTTGTTTATAGCACTAATTCATTCATTCATTCACTGTAATGTATATATAACTGTAGATCCTGATGAGAAGCAGGTTATCGAAAAGAGTATTCTTTGTTCATTATCAATGCTTTCGAAATTTATGCATTCTCCTAATTTATTTGATGTTTGTAATTTTTATACGTGCGTTGATACCAAAGAATATATATATCGTGTCTCTTCAAAGTTGATTTATGATCTTGAATTCTGAATGGAAGGAGACTCCCAGTTTGAGAAATATACAGTGTTTACTGCGGTTCATGTAATTTATTTTGTAGATGACTTCGACCTTGTATTCCTTTACTCTAGGACCTTTTGACCTGCATATCACTGATTCTAGTGATTGAGTTACTCTGTGCGTCTACTAAGAATGGTTCTAGCATTCTAGTCATTATCTGCAATTAATAGTGTTCTTTGGGCTGATTGGTTTAGCGCAATATTTAGCATGAGGCGAAATAATTTAAATTTTTCATGAGTGATATACCTGCGTCTCCTGGTAGCCATCTTTACATATGTATTGACCATTTTCTATTGACTTCGATTTTAAACTTTCTGATCACATGATTTACTTTTTATTAGTTGGTATATTTGGTCTATATTATCGTGTTTGTTAATTGCATATATGTTTGAGTACCAGGCTTCTAGGAATTCCCTGGCACATTTGGAGTTTCCTCTGTCTAAGATTTTGACATTATCGCAATCAAATTGATGTCCACAATTGTCTAGATGCATTGATACTAAAGAGTATATATCGTGTCTTTTCACGGCTGATTTGTGTCCTTGGATTCTGATTCGAAGGGGACGCTCACTCTGGCCGATGTAATGCCTGTTACCGTTCATACAGTTTATTTTGTAAATGGTAGTAATTTTATCTCCTTTTTTCTGTTTATCTTTCTAGTCATTATCGCAGAACCATTATCTTTATATGTTAGGATGAATTTTCTTATGGTTTCTAAGTAGGTTTTCCCTATCTCTGACATTTTGATTTGAGTTTAACCGCTTCTTTTTGATAAAATTTTAGCGAGATCCAATTTTCTTGAAGATAGTTAATAAGCATTTCTCTACTTTTCCTCCTCAAAACTGTAGTGCTGTAGTGTGTGTTTGAGGTTTTCGTATGTAAAATTCCCTTCCTGTGCGATAATCCAACAGCACACAAAATAAGCTGTACCAGCAGTTGGCTAAAGTTATCTTGTCTTATACCGAACATGCTTTTTATTCACAACTTTTGCCTTGTATCTCGTCGGGTTAAGCCAGAAGAAAATTTGGTAAGAATTTACACTCGTAAAGCTACTAAATATAAAAATTCTACCAGACCATACATATTTAGCACAGGCTCCGTACGAAGAGCTGGATGTCAGAAAAGAACTTGAAAACTTCTTAAATCTGTAGCTGGACAGCAAAGTATTAGCAAAGATTATAGTAACATACACTGAATGTTATATTCTTTGTTTTCAAATGTTGGTTTGTAGAGATTTCGTTTGCCTGGTTACAGGATTTCATCGTGAGCTGACATCAAAAAAAGAGAATCATTGAAAAACCTGGGAGTGTCAGACAGCTGTTTTGTCCTAGTTTGGGACTCTTCAAAGTAGGCACCCACCGGAATTACAACCTAGCACCTTCTGATTACAAGACTAGCTGGCTCGTAGACCATTAAGCCACTGTTACCGGATCCAACGGTCCATGGATTCTAATTTCTATCAAATCTTCATGTTCCACCAGCTTTTAGTTTTTTGTGGTTTTAGTATAATAATTTTTTTAATTTTGTGTATTTATGTATTTGGGAAAGGAGCCAAATTGTAGAAAAATGTCAAAACAAACGCTGAAAATTCCATTCTGTAGGATAATAATTGTTGTTTAGAATAAAGTGGTTTTCATCATTATCATTACTATTCAAACCAGAGGAAACACACTGCAGCATATCCAAATTGTCAATAAATGCTTCGCAAGTAGTCCTTCTATCTTTAAAATGTAAAAACACGACTTTTTTTGACTGTATTAATATAAAATTTAACTCCTACGGTAACATTTTTACTAATATTATCACTGGACCTGAAAATTTTCAATGAAAATTATTTATACGATTCCATGTTATCTCAGAAATATTCTGGAAGAGCTTTTTTCTTCCGAATTGGTGGAGTCTTCCCTCCTCACACACACATAAAGATCATTAGCAATTATACTATTAACTAAACTAATTAATACATATATATGAAGTCTTTAACGGAGATTTCAAACTTATAATTCTTGTGTTTTTTTCCCTTCTTCACAGGTGGAGACAGTGTTTTCTAGTGTGCCTTCGAAGTAATATCTTACAAATATTTATGTCCATATTGGTACTACTTGATGCAGGAATTGTTATCAGTGAAATAGTTTTAGAAATACAATCACTTCAAAGTAAGTTGGATAATTTTTCCTGACTGTAATACCAGCACATTCATGAGGCTGTTTTATACAAGCACCAGATGTTTTGAATGTTAAGTCATGGACTCTGGATAGTAACTAGTGTCAAGTATCTGGTCATCCGTTTGGCACAGATTGAAAATAATTGGTATCTGGTATCCAGTTAATGTATCCAGGACAGCTCTACATGAGGCCGATCACCAGCGCAAATATCTCAGTGGTAACGTCCCTGACTGTAGTACTAGGTGACTCGGGTTCAAATCTCAGAAAGGAATATGAGTTCTTTTGAGATTGCAGATATGCTCCTGTTGACAGACAAGTACATAATTACCTGTCCACAGCAGAACATTCTATCACATATCTTATGCACTTCTACATTTGTCAAACTGATGGAACAACACAGAACCCTATTAAATACTTTTATTTCACTTCTCGTTTCCCTGTTTATTGACTGTTGACATGTCAACTCCTGGTACGGATGCTTCGACGATGTCTAAGGATTAACTTGAAGCGATTCGGTGGAAGATTTAAGTCGAATCAATCAACAAGGAAATCAAAATTGAATTAATAAAACATAAGACGTGGCTTTTGTGGCCCGTGTTCTAGTAGACAGTCCCTTGGCATTTGGGATCCAGCCTCAGATGGAATACCATCATCACACCCTGGCGAATGCAGGTACATCCAAATGACTGGTCTTAAAATAGGACGAAACGTTCATCCTTGAACTTTGCTTTGAAGTACATCAACTTAAGCTATCACACTTTTAAATTGCGTATATAATAGATAAAGGAATGAATTGATGCCACGAAGGAAAGACATTGCAGAGTAATTAGGAGGAGGTGAAGTTCCAAAGATCCACAAGTGTGTAAGGGCCATCGCAAACGCTATAGAGCCATTTCACTGAGATTATCCAGACACTGGCCATCAACATAATTTGTACCCTGCTCAGGGTCTCACGATTTGCATCAGATCAGTAGTCGTCACGTAATTCTAATCACACTTAGTTCCCTTCCAGCTTACTCCGCCTTCATTTGACGTCTCTGGTCAGTAAAGCCAGTGGTTCTGCATGTTTAGTACATGAGTGGTAAGAGCAGACTGCTAGCCAATTGGTGGACATTAATTTACGTCAATGTTTATGTCGCTAATATTGGTCGTGAGAAAATATGAACAAGACTGATTCAACAACCAATCACAGCAGATTTTGATTAGGCAGATACAGTTAACGTATAGATGATCTGACATTCAAGAAGCAGTCACAAATAGATTCAAGGTCAACTGTCTGTGGGAAACAACCAATCAGAAGAGTGTGTTTGTTTGCTTGAATCAGCTATAATAATGTACATGAAAATATATAAATACGTGTTGATTTCCTTAATAAACGGCCTGTTGCCTGGCCCTTGTCTTCTGTTGTTATACATGTATCAGCCGTCTTAAATGCTAGGGCCATGAAAAGGTCATCAGTCGTCTTACTTTTATAGCACAAGATTTCACTCCTGACTTTAATAGTACTGTTATACCTAGCACTAGCTATTGCAGGAAAGACACCTTTGATCAAAAACTCCTAATCCTTTCATATCCCTAATCATTAGCGATCATGTTTTGCAACGATAAAGTAGGATAGAATTAACTAATGTATAGTATACTCAATCAAATGCAGGTTGATCCTTTTATGTCCGCGCGCAGATTCCAATGTTAATCATTCCGTTAGGAACGAGGTGACCTGCTTGATAATTTTAATGGCTGTGCTATTAAAACGCTTCATTTATGTATCTTAAAATACAATCCTACACAAGCCACTTGTATAGAAACCTCTGACACTTAACAGGTAATATCCCTAGGCTAAGCAAACTCATCATTTCGCTCAAGGTTTTGAGACGACTTTGAGTTTCATCCACTTCACCTAAGAAGTGCAGTGCACCAAACACTCTCATCCAATTTGTTTTTATTCTTTTTCCTGAAGTTTGGTGGTATCCTCATAATGTCATAAAATGACACAAGGAGTTACCTAATTTCTGAAGTGATAAACCTATTAGTGTTTTTTGAAAGATATAAGTGTTAATCTTTTTATTCCTACCATTACTTTGAAATTTGTAGTATGAGTTATTCAGAGCTATTTTGTTTTTTCATCCACTTTATACTTTATCTCTAGCCTATAAAAGTAATTTTCGTTCCCAACTTGAAGAATTTCGTCATATTGTATGCACTTTAATGTATACTACTACACCAAATATTGAACTCCCCTATCAATGTTATTCTGATGAACGTGGATTGTATTTTGAAACAGCAAATGCAAAATTGCGTAATGTCTCAATGTACAATAAAACCACTGCCGCTGCTGCTGCTGCTACAATGGCTTCTACACAGAATCAAACTTTTTCTAGTGAACATGTAAATCGTGTAGAAATATTCACAGAAGAATCAAATTATACTAATCCAAGTCCAAGGATAGAAGTGACTGATCATCATTCTAAACATGGCAGTCAACTTGAAAAAGATGATGTATTACTCATGGATATATGTAGTTTCTTATCACATTGGAATAAAATATATGGATCATCTATAAAGTGTATTTTAAATCCTGGTAAGTAATTCCATTATGGGTAAATTTTGATTGGATAAAGTCTCACAGTGTGTTATACAGTAATGTTCACTGATGACCACGTATCGAGCACAATTTATTGCCAGTCATAATCATATCAAGGCATTGCTCACACGACTTCCTAACTTCATTCATCTATAGCTCCATTGTTTTTCACCTGATTTTCACTTGATTTGATTGGTAGTAGTATTTTCCATATTTCGGGTATGAGTGATGAATCATTCCTATTGAATGTGTTGGGTGTAGACTCGATGAACAAAGATTTAGTAATCAACCTCTCCCTCCACCTACTTAGATTACTTTTAGAATTTTAACCCTCTCCAACCCGATTGTGTGGTTGTATGTTGATACATGCATTGCAATTGCTGAGCTTTTTTCTAAATTACTTACCTTCACGGGGTCAACCATTCTTACCTTAGATAAATCCTTGTGTTCCGACAATCTGACTACGCCTGACCTACTAGTATGACCTATGTAGTTGACTTAACTCACAGTCATTGGGGAGTATTTTGTAAATTATATTATTTTGTCCAATTGGGTCAACTGGGTCTTTTAACCTACAGAGCTTGTCGTATCTGAGTTAGTTTGTAGGTTTAAATGCCACCCTAATTTCTGCTTTATTGTCAGTAATATTAACCGACTCTCCGTAACTTTAATGTTTCAATTCGTTTTCATTAATCATTTCGCGGGTGTGTGTGTGTGTGAGGGGGTGAACGTCATATAACAAGCCGATAATACGCATAAACCATGAAATTCTAGTGCAGTTTTTCATATTTATGAAGCTTTTGAATGAATCTTCTTGTTTACTACTCAGATACAATGGGAAATGTTGTGGACTACATGAACGAAACTGTCAACTCATACATACTCATGCATTCAGGTATACAGTATGCATGAATGCTACCGGAATAAGTTACGAAGTGTGTTATATTTTTTAAAAAAAATGGTTGGGATTAGCTCACTATTTACAGTTGCGTTGGCGGCACAGCAGTTAGCACTCTTACCGACCATGCAAATAATCTGGGGCTCGATACCCTGCCGATGCACACCTGATACCAACGGTCAGTCTGCTAAATTTGAACTACCCATATCACATGCTGAAAATTCCATACTTGTTCCAAAAATACGGTGTGGAGTCAAGCTATAACTAATAAAAAAAAACATGTCTGCCTGACTTGCTCATGTGCTTCTCTGTTTGTATAAGTACACAAGAATAGCATGTGAACCAAGATACTATGAATGTATTCAACTTTTCTGTCGGGACCGATTTTCAGGAATTTCGCTTCCTCCTCTTCTACTCTTCAGATAAGAAATATCAGTGAGCAAATAAAAATTAAGAATAGCACAATTCCATTAGGAAGTGTGATCAAGGCAGTGAAAAAATATGATATAAAGGGTGTAGATGTTGTGTGACAGGTGAACACACAAATAATTACACAACCATAAAAGGACAAGGGAAATGGCATAATTAAACTAAGGCGATTGAAAATAAATTGAATATGACATTTAACGTTCCAGTGTAGACATTCGTTCCTTGAATGGTTTAATTAGTTGGTGAACTTTTCATTTTCATCCTTATATATATTTGATTTTGATTTTTGATTTACAGCTTGATTCCACACTGTATTTTCGGTACAAGTATGGAATTTTCAGCATGGATATCGGTAGCCCAAATTTTGCAGTCCGACCGTAGATATCAGGTGTGCGCCGGCGTGGGCTCGAACCCCGGACCATGAGTCCTAACCACTGTGCCACCGACGCACATATATATATATATATTGATGAATAAAATAGAATATAATTGCTTTATGTAGGCTTTATCATTGAATGGAGTAAAATTATTCTTAATCGACCATGAAATGTCAAGCTAAAAGATGTATGTATGTCCGAATTATTTAGAATAAATTTAGCATAAAGCAAACTCAGTTTATTCGTCAATGTTTCCCTATTGTGGTTTATAAAATTTATAAGCGAAAGTAATTCAAAAAACTACTAGTTATTCTTATTTAACGCGAAGACCGTAATTTTGTTGACACGTGTAACAAATCACTACACATGGATTGGTCAACATACTCCAAAGCTTTGTGCTAATACACTTCTACAAATAAGTCAGGAAAATATTTCTGCATCTCATGAGCTATTATGGATTGATATCAGTCAGAGAACCACTGAAAACCAGAAGTGGAATACTGGACAGCTGCTGTTTCATCCTAGTTTGGGAACTATCGGAAGTACACTCACACACCACCAGGTTTCAAACCAAGGACATTCCAGTTCCAAGCTACTGGGATCTGATTCAATGACCATTTCGTGAATTTTAACTTCTATCAATTCTTGGCTTTAGTGTGACCACCAACCAATCTCATCAGCGGGACATAATTCCTCATACTTGACTGGATCGACCTCACTTGTCTCGACTTCTCACTAGAACTCCAGGAAACTCCATCCTGTAGCAAGTTACTAGCGGGCATCAGTATACAAGCTTGCCTTGTAACCGAAACATCCTGGGTTTGAATTCCAATGGGTACGTACTGCCGATGATTCTCTTGATTAAGATGAAACAGCTGTCCAATATTCCAGTGCTGGTTTTCAATGGTTCTCTAGCTAATATCAATTCATGCTCAAGTCGTCAAAAGAAATCTAATCCCTTACAAACCAACTATTGAGCATATTTTTATGTTATATCTTTACGCTCGAAGTGGAACATAAGGAGTGAAGCTAGAGCTTTGAAGTTGCGTTAGCAGTGGTATCTAATTTTATGGGATGGGATTGCCACCCTCATGTCCAAGCTTCCCTCTTTAACAGTCTTATTAGCGGCTTAGAGAGGTAAAGGATTGCGCTGGCTTGTATTCGATGCTTTTAAAACATACAGCCGATAAATACAATCAGTCATGAAGTACTTGTAAGAATATTCTGTGTGAATGATTATTACTTCCATTATCATAATGAACGTCAGACGCTGCTACCAATTCAATGCGATTAACGCTTGAATTCATCTGTCAAGTACGATGTTTGCTCGCTTCATTTTTTTAATTTATGAATCTCAACTGAAAATCGACAAGTTCTTCACAGATCACCTGTCCTCTGTGTAGCAACGATGACCTATATGTTATGGTCTAAACGCAAGAAATCAATCTTTGCGTTCTGCTGTTTAGCTAACCAGAACTTCCTCGAGTTACGATCTGTACCAAAATGTCCCGACGAAAGTAAGAAGATGATAAGGTCTGTGGTATTGTTTAAAAAAAAATAATAAGCCAAAAACTCAAAATTACCTATACAGATCAAATTAGATATCGTTTACAAAACAAGCAGAATTATTTCAGCAAGACCAACTGTAAGAAGTACTTGAGAATCAGGTAGGATATTTCCAACAAGGTGTGATCAATACTCTGTCAGCAACAGTCACATACCAAACAATTGCTGAATATACTCCAAGATCAGAATGACCATGACTGACTCAAACAAAATCAGCTTCGTAAAACAACATATGATCAATGGTATCATCATAGAATCCCAAAAATAAGCATTAGAATTGGAGATTAATAAGAAAGAAAGACATATAATAGGAATTCACTCAACAGACAGTATGCGAACAATGATATGCAGTCTATGGAAAAAGAGGAACATTATTACAAAGTGACTTGGAATGTTAAGTTGACTAGCTAAATCACAAGTAGATCATGCAAAAGAGATTTTCCCAAAAATTATTCTGCTTCACCCTGCTAGCACAGTATTCCATATATTATTTTTAATAATAATAATTTACTTTACTCCAAAACAGTACTTATAATACAAAATGGAATTCTCAGCATTTGTCACAACACCTTGCATCTGATTTACTTAAAATATAAATAAAATTAAAACAAAAGTAACCACAGGAATTTGTCCATGTTTACGATATAAAGTCAAAAATATTCAAAGCACGAATAGAGAGTATTAAATATAACAATAATAACAGTGAGTTTGTCTCAAACAGTATTGGCGATTCAGTTTGGAAATTTTATCATGTTATAGATTATTGAATCTAATGTTCTCTTGATAAAGTATGGTGAGGAAAAATACAAAATTAACAGTTATAACACAGCTTAAATGATGTTCACACTTATGAAAATAAATAAATAAATAAAGACAAAATAATTGAGAGGATTATAAATATAAGAAATACAATAACAATAAAGTTTGGTACTGTAAGGGTGGAAGAAATGGTTTATTTAGTAGTGCAAAGAAGGTTAGTTAGTTAGTTCATGCCTGACACCATTATCATCACATAAAGTACGTGCTAAATATGGTATGGTGGAATTTTTATACTTAAACGTACGTGCATAAAGTCTTCTGAAAAGACTTCTTGTTTTACCTGAGGAGACACAAAGTTGGAGCTGCGGGTGGTAAGGTGGATGCTCACAGTCTAACAAAATTCCTTTAACAAATTTGTTGCGTGACATCAAGTGCCTATTATCAATGACGATGTTAGCGATATGGCCCAATGAGATACTATACCAATCGTCATACTGACAGTCTTCACAGTTCTACGAAGTATGATATAGTCTTTTTTAAGCAACCAAGGAAATAATAAGGGAGAACAGTAATAAAGAACAGGTAAGATGCACGAGTTGACATACTGTAAGAGGGGAGGTTGGGTTATGCCTGAGTGCCTCAACTTCTGAATGTAAAAATCAGACGAAATATTCTTTTAGAAATTGCTAAGACATGGGAAGACCACGGATAGATCAGAAGTAAGAATTAATCCAAGATACTTAACTTCAGACTTGGTTTCTATATCAATATCATCAGTTTCGCAAGGGTCATAGAAAACAACGGCTTCATTTAACTTTCGTTTACATCAGGAACTGAAATTGACAGTCTGGTATGTAGAAGGATTTAGTTTAGGGCCGTTAGACGAAGACCATTCGCTAATTCCTGATAGAAAGCTGTTCATCTTAGTACAGTCTAAGTGGGAGTTAAAAGACATTTAAAAAATATTTAGATCGTTCGCATACTTAACAAAGTTCATTTCATCAAAATGAGGCAAGTCATGCAAAAAAGAAAAAATAGCTCGCCTTGTAACCGGAAGGTCCTGGGTTCGAATCCCGGTGCGTGCGTACTGCTGAAGAGTCCCAAACTAGGACGAAACAGTTGTCCAGTACTCCCAGGTTTTCCAATGGTTCTCTAACTAATGTCAGCTCATGATGAAATCCTGAATTCAATCAAATCCCTACAAACCAACACTTGAAAAAATAACAGTAAACAAAAAAAAAGAAATATACCCATCTCTCATAACTTCAGATGTATTAATTTAAAAGTATAGGACATTGACAGGACATTGAATCTCCAAATTACAGCATAAAAAGTGGGGAACAGTGAATCATTCTGTGTATGGGGTTATATTCACGCACTCAGATGATAACCATGAAGCTTTCTGAAATTTAATCGGAGGCTATTTTCACAGACCATACAACTACTGCTGCAAAAAATAGCATAGAGGTTTCAAGGGAAATAAATATATGTCAATTCTTTAGTTCATGTTTAATTTATGATTAGGGAATTATTGTGAAAGCTTTTAAGTCAAATCAATAATGGATGCTTAAGAGACTTCATTATTCTAGAACTCTAAGCTAAACAATTAAGAGTCTGTTTACATATAAATTCTAAGAGTTTATAGTAATTGCTTAATAAATAATTCATTTAGTTTACTGACATGAGTCTCTTTAGAAATAAGGATAGTACTTACTCAATATCTACCCTTCTGGTTTTGTTACCCTCATATTGTGTTGATTCAGGTGTGTATTGTAAAATTTCTCGTATTTAACTGACTTCTTCTATATTATGTCAATCATTCTGTTTCTCATATATATATATATATATATATATATGTATATGTATATATATATATATATATATATGAATGGGAAAATAGAAACTGACCATTATCGTATAGCAGTATGTCTACACCTACCTCATTCTTGAGGAAACCCTTTATCATTCTCAAACAGTTTATGCAGTGAATTTTAGTGACCACAGTTAAATGAATGACATGATAAGAAATTTATTCATTTAATTAGTTAATGGCTTTATCCATCTAAAACAGCTGGTAATAGTCTGAACGCAGTAAACGGATTTTTGCATCCTATTGTTCAGCTGGTAAAACATTCTTGAGATACGCACGATCACAAAACAACCCAAAAACAGGAAGAAAATGATTGTTCTTGAATATATTTATTAATAATATTAGTGTATTCTTTAATTCCTAGAGGAACATAGGGCTTCAGCCACCCAAGTCTCCATTGCCTTCGGTTTTCTGCCAACTTTTTCACCCCGCTCCAAGTCTGCCCACATGCTTTCATCTCCTCTTCACATGACCTCCTCCAAGTCACCCTTGCACTCATGACTAACTCACTGATTCCCTTTCGGGTTCCACTCAAGCAATGGCTTGTCTAGTGATGTTACTTGATGAATTCCTCAGAGTAAGCCCAATCCACCTCTATTTCTTTCTGTCTATTTGTAGCGAAATCGGTTCCTGCTGGGTTAGTTCGCTCATTGCCAGAGATCCCTGTTGGTGGTCTTTTCTGGCCAGCTATCTGATCTTGAGTATTATTGACCGAAGACAGCTGTTAATGAATGTCTGTAGTTTGTTTGGGATGCTCTTCATGACGCGCCAAGTCTCTGATCCATCCGTATAGTAGCACTGACTTCATATTCGAGTTGAAAATCCGGATGTTATTTCCGATGCTGAGTGCTGTTGACCTCCACACAGACTTGAGTGTAATGAAAGCTTGTCTTGCTTTGATATCCTGATCAGTTCCTTTGGCCTGTTGTCCAAACGATGCTTCCCTTTAGGGTTCGGTAAAATAGGCTGTTTCTTTCAGGTTCCTCCCATTTATTCTGATTGTTGTCTGTTGTTGTTGTTGCTGATGGTGTTGGCCAGGAATCTTCATCACCTCTGTTTTATCTTTGTTCACCTGAAGTGAAGTCCCATCTTCTGTGGATACTTCTGCTGTCAACTTGTTGCTTTTCATTTGTGTATCTTCCAGTTTGTGTGAAACCAGACATATATCATCGGGGAAGTCCAGGTCCTCCAAGTTCTTTGTGTGGGTCCATTTTATGCCTGTTTCCTCATTGCCCACCTCTTTCTGTAGCATTATGCAATCTACTGCAATCAGGAAAATCATTGTCGATAGTAGACAGCCTTGCCTCACTCCCGTCCTCACTTCGAAGGCCTCGGTAAGTTTCCCGTTGTGAATTACTTGGCATGTAGCATTGTCATATAACTGTTGGAGGAGATGTATAATTGTCGATGGCACCCTGTAGTAGCGAAGTAGTTGCCAGATTACCTCTCGATCGACGCTGTCTGCTGAAAGCCTTTTCAAAGTCGATGAAGTTGAGATGGAGAGGTGACTGCCATTCCAAGCTTTGTTCAGTGTGACGATTCGATAAGTACATGACTTATTTCTCGTGAATCCAGCTTGTTCCGGTCGAAGTTTTTCATCCAGGGCATGTTTGATTCTTTCCAGTTCTTGAATATATAAGAATAAACAAATCAGTAGAGAGTCTCTTTTCAGTGAATTTCACTCACTTAGCTGAACAATTGCATTCATAGATTAATATTTTTGCATGTTTGTGTACATTAGGTTTGTTAGACGAGAATAAAAGTAGTTAGGAATATTGTTCATGTCATCACAACATTTCAAAGCATGTTATGAACAGTCAAACTGTATGCACGGGAAGGTGGTTAAGTGTTAGTAAGTCTTGGTTAGGGTCGCGTACCATGAAAGCCACCCAGAAAAATGGAGTGTCGATGAAAGAGGAAGGACACAAGTGTACAAAATAAATTACGTAGGAGAGTGAAAGAGTAAGTGAAGGGTTGGTTGAGTAAAAGTTATCGCTAAGAATTCATACAAACATTCAAAGAAGCCTTATTAACAAAGTGGTAGGACTTGGAAGTATACCAATGTAGAAAGAGAAGATGGAAAAGTTTCTTCCCTGTACACAAATCAGGGTTGCCATCTGAACCGCTAAGGCCCAAAGCAGTGCAAGGTATTCGGATGCTTACTGTTTTCGGAAGGCCTTCTTTACACTTTGTAATTAACTTTGAATGAATTATCCCTACATAATGAGTGATCAATGTTGAATATGTGTTCTCATTTACAGCACTCCTTGTCAATCCACTCTTCTTGAATAATTCTGCGGTTCTCTTAAACAATAAAAATATGAAAAACTCAAAATAACCTTAACACTGCTGTTAAGCAGGTATATAGTCCAGTCTTAGTACGAAGCAAGCACTTAATATCAAGTGGAGTATTCCCAAGAAGGTGGGATCATAAACGTTGTTCACAGCAATTACATACTAAACAATTCCACAAGACAGTCCAAGATCAAACTGACTTTGATCCCCCCAAACAAAATCAATACATTATCAATATCATCAAAATACCATGAGGGGAAACAATCAATTTAGAAGTTTAACAGAGAGAAAGACAAATAATAAGGATCAATCAGCATTTGATGTGTAAATCATGATGCACAGTTTAGACGGAAAACGGATAATAGTCACAAAGTTAGTTGCAACGTCCAAATAAGGAAAAAATATTATGACTGGATTGTCCAGGAGGGATTTTCTAAGCTTTTATTCCTTTACAGTTCCAAATGAAAGCTTATCTGTTTACAGGATTTCATCATGAGTTGACATTGGTTAGATAACCACTGGAAAACCTGCGAGTAGTGCCAGACAGCAGATTCGTCAGCCTATTTTGAGATTCTTCAACAGTATTCACCCACCACGAGAGTTCAAACTCAGGACCTTCTGATTACAAGGCAAGTTACTTTGGTTCTAGTAGGAAGTCGTGATCAGTGGAGTACAGCAGGTTAGGTGTGAGAAGAGATACTAGCCGGATACATCAGCTAGCCGTCGAGCTATGCCGTGAACCGGCAGAAATTAGAATTGATAGGCCATTGAATCGGGTCCCAGTGGCTTAATTGTCTACGAGCTCGCCTTTTAACCGAAGGGTCCTGGGTTCGAACCCTGTCAGTGGGTGCGTACCGATGAAGAGTCCCTAAACAGGACAAAACAGCTGTCTGATAACACTTCCAGGTTTCTAATGAACATCAAAGCTTATATTGTAATCATTAATTAAATGTTTTGTGATTAAACCTGTTTTTACGAAATTTCCCTATACTACGTATTTTCTCTAGCCACGTATTTTATTATTCCATGAATTGTTTTTCTCCCTTTTATTAGAAGAAAAGCACCCTACGGAATTGTTTTCGCATTCAACCACATCGAATCATTCAGACATTGCTACAATAACAAATGCTCATTTGGAACAAGAAAAAGAAGAAGAACATTCAGTAACTTTTAACAGCTATAAACAACGAAATCTCCGGTCAAAACGTCCATCTACAATTTCCCCTGTAAATATTTCCAATATTCATGAAGATATATCTATAAATAGCATATTACCATATTTCAGTGGTGTACACTCTGAAGAATTTTGTGGTGATTCACAGATGAAAACGCATCAGATTGGAGCAAGGGCAATGCATGAAGCCTCTGAAATTTTGCATTATTTAAGTATTGCAATCACAGCCTTATTCTTTTTATGCGTATTATTAAAACTTGTTTGCCTTGGCAAAGAATTTTTTCGAGATACAAATGAAGTAAGTAGCGTTTATTTTTGAATCAGAGTATTAATTTCAAAGTGAATTAAATACCACGAGTCTATTTTTTGTAGTTAGCTCTTATGAGGTGTTTCATAATAGATTATACATGTACTTTTATTCATAGTATTTCATTAGATTTTGAACGTGGATTCATTCAAAAGATTCATAGACAAGAGCCTTAGTAAAATGCCTCTTCAGTAGAATCCAACAAATATGCTCTGAAGACACACTTGATGAAGAAGAAAGAAAGTTGACTCACAAACTCTGAGTGATAAAAATTTTCCAGACAAGTTCATCAGGAGATATAAAGAAACAAATGGAATCTTTAGAACCTAGCTCCTCAATTGCGAGACATATTATAGAGATAGGATATAAAATTTACGTTAACAGATCTTTTAAACCTATCAATAAAACATGTTTGGGGCGTATCCTAAAGTTTGTGGAAACCCTAGCTAGTAATTAGGAAGTTTAAGCTAATTTTATGCGTTCAAAAACAATTCATCATCACATTAAACCTTCTTTGGTAAATTTTCCCTTGATACCAGTCTGAGCAGATGTACTGTTACCTCTGCTATTTGGTTTATTGGTCTTCATTGTTATTTTGACCTTGAATATGTGCTTTTAACTTGACCTAAGTCTATTTTCTCACCTGTTAACTCATTATTAATTTCATATATGTCCACTCCTACGACAGGTCCGTGTGTGCGTCGGTGGCACAGTGATTAGGACTCTCGCCGACCATGCACATGGTTCGGGGTTCGAGCCCACACCGGCGCACACCTGATATCTATGGTCGGCCTGCAAAATTTGGGCTACCGATATCCATGCTGAAAATTCCATACTTGTACCAAAAATACAGTGTGGAATCAAGCTGTAAATCAAAATAAAAATTAAAAAAAATAAATAAAGATTGTTCGGAATGTGTTGCGCAAATACAGCATTACACGATTCAGACAAATTACGTCTCCTTATTTTGTATTTTTCCTTCACGTTCCCCAGTGGAACATAGGGATTCAAGCTAGTGACTTGAAGTTTCTGTAGCAGTGGCGTTTATTTTTACAGGATGGTTTTGCTAGCCTCATTCTCAACCTTTCCTCTTTACCAGCATTATTTCTGGCTCAGTGAGGTGAAGGAGTGCGTCGGCCGGGGACCGACTAATTTTTTTTTATTTCAATATTAGATGGTAACTAATGTTATGCATCTAGTCCTTTATACGGTGCAGAACTGACTTCGACCACCCAAGCTTGCAATTTAATCACAGTGCACTTTGGATTGTTGACATTAGATGACTGGAGGCGATCTCCAGGAAGCCTACGACATACTTTTTATGCCTGTTGGAACTTGTCAGAAACACAAGTTACCACCTAGTGTCCAATCAGAGTATCCATTTCAATCCTAATGGAGGTCAGTTGATAGCCCGAGTAGTTCAGTGATAATTGTCTCTGACTGCAGTGGTCGATAACCCGGGCTGGAATCTCAGGAGAAGAAACATGAGTTCTTTTATTATTATTATTATTATATAAGCTTTATTCCAAATCAGTACTTGTGATACAGAATGGAATTCTCAGCATTTTACTACAATATTGCATCCAGTTTTTACATTAACAATAAATAAAGTTCTACATAGATTAAAGATTATCTCAACAACATATTAGTATGTCGGTAGCAAAGCCAAAATTAAAATGTTTGAAGGTGTTACAAAAGTAGATACTACTAGCATATTTACTGGCGTAAGCGATAGCAAAATGGTCGAGATATACAGAGTGTAAAAGAACGAACAAGAATGTTTTAAGTAGAGTTTGCAAGGAAGAGAGAAACAAAACAGCACATAACAAAAATAAATACAGAATGAAAGAAAAAAAACGTTGTACCTATAAATGATGTGAGTTGGAAAGACGAGATTCATTGGTTCTAGTGACTATTTAATAAGTTAAAGGTTTCATGCCTGATGCATTCTTTATCACACAGAACACGGGCTAGGTAGGGTATGGATGAGTTTTTGTACTTACTAGTGCGGGCATATAGTTTCCTATATAGACTTCTTGTTTTCCCTGAAGAGATACATGGGGAGAGTTGTGAGTGTAGAGGGTGTTGTGAGTCAGATAAAATGGACTTCGCCCATTTTTCACATGAGTCCATGTGCCTGTCCACCAGAATGTTAACAAGCTGGCTAAGTGGTAAACTGCTTACCCTGCTGACAACCTTTAACATCCTACGTAATAAGGTATAGTCTTTCTTCAATAGCCCAGGAAAGACTAAGGGGGAGCAATAGAGAATTATAGGCAGAATACGGGAGTTAACAAATTGTAGTAGTAAGGGTTGGGTTACACCAGAATGTCTTAACTTCTTGATGTAGAAGGTAAGACGGTATATTTTCTTGGAAATCGTCAAGATATGAGACGACCAGGAAAGATCAGAAGATAGAGTGACGCCTAGGTATTTAATTTCCGACTTAGTTTCTATTTCAGTGCCATCTATGTTGCACACCTCGTGAGCGCTAACCAGTTTGTTTAGGTCAGATTTATGCCTAAAGGTGAAATTAACTGTTTGGCATTTGGAGGGGTTTAAGGTTAGACCGTTTTCCTTGGACCATTGGCTAATTTCTGATAAGAAGCCATTTAGTTTAGAGCAGTCATTTTGACATTTGACAGGTAAAGATACAGTTAGGTCATCAGCATATTTGACAAAGTTAATATCATTTGAAGACGGTAGGTCATGTAGGAAGAATGAAAAGAGAAGTGGGGAGAGTACAGCACCTTGGGGGACACCAGATTCAGTGAGCACAGCAGAGGAGGATTGACCTTTGTATACGGTGTACTGCATTCTGTTTGAAAAGTAGGAATGCAACCACTTAGTGACCCAAGACTCGGTTTGTGTTGTGGATAGCTTATTTAGCAAGAGACTTCTAGGTACAGAGTCGAAAGCAGAAGTAAAGTCAAGAAACGTGCAGCGGACATATTTGGCACCTTTGTCTAATGATGAGACAATACTGTTGTGTAAGACGGCTGCAGCGTCTAAAGTACTCCTACCCTGTCTGTAGGCAAATTGTTTGGGGTCTTCGAAGCTTTTAAGGGAGGGTTCGAGTTTAAGAAGTATTAGTTTTTCCATGAGCTTTAGAAACGGGGAAGTGATGGCGATGGGTCTGAACTTTACGTTCTTGCTATTTCCAGGTTTAGGGACAGGGACTATTTTAATGTCTTTCCATGGAACAGGTACAACGTTTTCGGAGAAAGAAGCATTTAGGATATTAGTTAGAGGAAAACATAAAGCATCTGCACATTGTTTTAGAACATATGCAGGTATGCCATCAGGGCCAAGACTATGTGAGGGCTTAAGAGTTTTAAGACATTTCAAAACATCGAGAGTATTGAAGTCCTGGAAGTTATCAGCTACAAGATTGGTAACATTAGAAGTGGTTATGGTAGAAGGAGAGCGTATAAAAGACAGATTAAGAGCATTAACATCACAAGAGGGAAAAACATTACATCGCTTACTATTGCCAGTAATTTCATTGAAAAGTTTCCACATGCTGTTTGGAGATTTGCATGATAAAAGTGTTTGGTTATAGATAGCATTAAGATTTTTGATTTCAGATTTGATTTGAGCATTTATCTTTTTAAGTCCTAACTTGTCTTTGCATTTATATAACATTTCTTTTTGCCTGCGAAGTTGTTTGAGATGGGGAGACGAGAAGCGGTCGAGGCGTTTGAACAGTGTTTGTTTGGGACAGCATATGTCAAGGCAGAACTTGAGATAATCCATTATATTGGTGATTGAGTCATCTAATGTACTTTCATAGAATAGATCCCAGTTGGTATCTTTTAACATGCATCTTAGATTGAGTAAGTTGTCAGATGTGTAGCTTCTTTGTTGTGCCTTCGTGGACAGGTGTGAGAAGATTTTAATATGTGTTTTGCTGTATATTTTTGGCAAAACGCGGACAATGCAGTGATCGGAGTTATGTATCGGTGAACGTCTACGTGTTTCATATACTCCTTCATCATTGGTAAAAACCAAGTCAAGGGTTTTGTCAAGTCGAGTGGGAAATTTGACTATATTTGTGTGACCAAGAGCTTCAAGAAAGGAGCAATCTGATGTGTTGAAGTCTCCAGTAATAACGGATAGAGAGTTGTCGAAGTTCTTTCAAGCTCGCAGATATGCATTGCTGACTGATGAGTGCTAACAAGTATGAAACTTGGGTCCAAGTCTTTCTGTCGATCGCCTCCAACCACCTAATAAAAATAAGGTTATTTATTAGCCACTGTTTGTGTCTGATTCACAATGTAACAATAAATTTATTCAGAAAACTCAGCGATTTGATCAGAGAGCTTATGGCTATATACTACTGAGTACTGCTCGCTAGACAGACTGAAGTGACAATCATTTCTCTCTTCATCATCATCAGTGATGTAGTTGGGGTGACTCAACTGAGACAGCTGATTCCTGACGCTCAAGTCACATGTTCTGCTATTGATGTAATGACGTCGTGACTGGTTAGGGATACGGGAATAACACAGGAATTACACAGCAAGCAATATGTCGTTTTTAGTCTTCAGTGATCAACGTATTCTGATAATTTCTATTACTATTTTTATTAACACACGTCGTTCCATATGTACACAAGTTGATTGTTTAAACGTCGCGTTTTGTAAAATTAAGATCACTCTTACTTCAAAAATATTTATGCAAATAAAGACTATTGACAATATCTCTTGCGACTAAAATCTGAAACATCGAATCAGTAGAAGAAGGGATCACTCTTTTGAGGATGACGCTGCCATCCAATAAGCTTTACAGATAAACACATAAAGCCAAAAATCAACAACAAACATTCCATTTCTTTGTCAAAGAAGAGGCTAAACATGAATGTGGAGTTTGAAGGCGATGTTCTGGCCTACGTGCTAAAGGAAATATCTGGTATTCTCAAGCCGTCCATTGTTCTTCAACAACTCCGAAGATAAACTATCACATTTAACCACTTCAATGTGTATCTTCCAATTCACAAGCTCATGTGGATCAAGATATACAGGTTGTTCGATGCATGTTTTACCCACTTGGACACGAAACGGTTACAATGAATCAATAAAGAGTATTATAACGGAACACATATTCAACATTCAATCAAAGTCATCTACAAAGTGTAAAGACGCCTTTCCAACAGAGTAAGCTTCCGAATACCTTCCACTGCCTAGGCCTCAGTGATCCGGAGAGAAAAATCCTGATTTGTGTACATAGAAGAAACTTCTTCATCCTCTATTTCAACCTTGGCATAATTCCGAGTCCTACTACTTTGTTAATAAAGCTTCTTTCTCTCTCCTACATAACATTTTTATACACTTGTGTCCATCCTCTTTCACTGACATCCTATTTTTCTGAATGTCTTCCATGGTACGCGACCGAAATCAAGACTTACCAACCTTCAACCACCTTCCAGTGGTTACAGTTTCACTATTCATCACATGTTTTGAAAGATTGTTATGATGTGAACAATAATCTTAACTAAATTTATTTGTTGTCCAGTTAAGTGAATGAATTCATAGAAAAGAGACTATTTGTTGAACTTGTTTTCTTATATTAGTAGGCTACCAAATATAAGCAACTAAGAGAAATATTGGACCTAAAGGAAATCAAGTTTTTCACGTATTGGTTTGTAAGGATTTGATTGGCTCGTTGCAGGACTCCATCATGAGCTGACATCAGTTAGATAACCACTGGAAAACCTGGCAGTAGTGCCAGACACTTGTTTCGTCCTAGTTTGAGACTCTTCTTTAGTGAGCACTCAAACCATGTAGTTCGAACCCTGCATATTCTTGTTTTAAGGCTAGCTCGTAGACCATTAGGGTAAACAGGTCGGGCTTCAGGTCAAATACTCGCCGAAGATATTGGCTAGTGGTCACGGCGTGCCGTGAATTGGCAGAAACTGCAATTCATGAGCCATTGGATTGTGTCCCAGTCGCTCAGTGGTCTATAAGCTCATCTCGTAACAGGTAGGATCCTAGGTTTGAAGCTCATCGGTGAATGTAATGAGGAGACTCAAACTAGGAAGAAACAGCTGTCTGGCACTACGCCCAGTTTTTCCAATGTTTCTCTTACTGATGTCAGCTCATGAAGAAATCTTGAAAACAAGAAATGTCTACACGTCTTTTTTTTATGCCTTCACGTTCCCAGTAAAGCATAGGGATTCAAGCTAGAGACTTGATTTTTCTGTAGCAGTGGCGTTTATTTTTACAGGATGGTTTTGCTAGCCTCATTCTCAACCTTTCCTCTTTACCAGTTTTTTATTACTGGCTTAGCGAAGTAAAGGAGTGCCTCGATGTCCAGGGATCGAACCCCGGACTGTGTGCATGGTTGATGAGCTTCCTATTTACTGTGCCACCGACGCATTTTGTCCTCGTTAAAGGATATAAATTGTACTCATTCGAATTACGGAGCCTTAAATATATATATATATATATTGTTGATTGGAAAAGATAACAAGTATATTTGTTTTCGTTACAATTTCCCCTGTAAATTGAAATGTCGAATTAGGCAGTCCATGAGTGACTAAATGTACGTCATTCTCAGAAAAGATTAATTACAGTTAGAAACGACGCAGCGTGAATATACAAATGCATTTTGCCTGCAGTATCATAAACACGGGAAGTAAAGCCTTCTTTTTTTCGAGAAATTACTATGTTACAATACGATAACATGAAGTAATAACAAAACAAAATGAAATAAGTAAGAAGTCAGATGTTAGAAATCAGGTGTACTTTCTGTGATAAGATCACGGGTAATAAAAAGAAACGTGCGCATTGTTACAATATATATATATATATATATATATATAAAGATTCCTTATATTTCTTAAATAACAAGGCTTTAGCTTAACAATGTTCCTCTTTTAGTAGCTATCCTCTGAAAGGTACAGTGGATACTGCGCAGTATTATCGTCATTATTTTTAGTATTTTATTCCTGTGCGTTCCGAGTAATACATACGACTTCAAAATTCAGCTCTGAGCATCCAATGACAATAGCGTTTATTTTTTATAGGGTATAGATGCTTGCTTTACATCCATCCTTCCCTTTTTACCAGGCTTACTGCTTACTGGTTGAGCCAGGTTTCGCAATGCCTCGTTCGGTAATCGAACCCAGTATCACGTGCATCTTTGGCAAGCATTCTGCCAGTGAACCAACAACTTACTACATACTACATGGCCATTAATAACTGTATGTTTAGTAATAGATGAATCGAAGATTCTATTTCCTCTGACATCATGATAAGCCCTCGCATGAAATTATCTGAGTTTCACAATGTTGAATCATATTATTATTATTATTGGCCCTTGGGTTCCTAGTGGAATATAAGGCTTCAAATCCACGTCTCCACTTGCTTCTGTCTTCCTTCTGCTGTACTTTTCACCTATATTGATCCATGTTAGTCCATACTCTTTCAACTCCTCTTCACACGATCTCCTTCATGTCACCCTCGACATGATGACCCACTCACCACGCGATGTCAACCGGCGGCCCCCTCTGCGAGCGAGTGTCCAATCCATCTCCACTTTCTCCTGCATATTTGTTGGCTAGCGCTTGGTTCTTGTTTTGTTTGTTCCAATAGTTACTTGTTGTTGATTCTTTCCGGCCCGATCATCTGATCTTCAGTATAGATCCAGCGAAGACAGTTAGTTGTTGATAAAGGTCTGGTCTGCAACAGGCTGTTGGAAATATTCTTTGTGACCTGCCCTCCAAGTTTCTCATCCGTATAGAAGAACTGACTGACTTGACCACGTTTGTATTGAAAATCCGACTGAATTTTGTTGTTGATGCTGGCTGAGTGACGAAGATTTCCAGATTGGTTTCAGGTTGATGAATGTGTTTCTCGCTCTCCTTCCCGATTCTCGCTCGTTTTGACATCCTCATCCGTTCCGACTTCATGTAGATGAGACAATGCTCAATGCTAGATAAGTGAATGAAGTAATCTCTTTCAAATTCCTCGTGTTGATGGTGATTGGCGCTGGATTTTGCTGCTGTTGTTGTTGGTTGGTTGGTTGGTTATCTTCATAACCTCCGTCTTGTCTATGTTCACCTGGAGTCCTGTCTTCGCCGGCTGCTTCTTCGACCAGTTTTTCGGTTTTCGCTTGTTTTCCGGTCCCAAGCCCGCATAAAGAGCGAGGGTCGGGGCATGGTGCTAGCAACTCCACCCCTAAAACTTAACGAAATCGCTACAGAAACTCCAACATACAAATATATTAAAAATTCTGAAAATATAATGTTGAATCATATACTGATTGTTTAATGAACTTTATTTGAAGTTTATTGATTTATGCGTCTTTTAACCTACTTCTGCTTTATATACCCCATATTACCCAACAGTTTTATCTTTCACTATGTCTTATCATCAAAACTGTAACTTGAAAGTACACAGAAACACACTTGTCTGTTACTAACTAACCAGATCTATACATCTGTAGAGCCATAGAAACGAAACTCTTAAAAAGAGACAGAAGTTTTACATTTAAAGCCTTGCCTTTCTTTACTTCTGTTTTCATTGACATTATGTAAGTAAAACAAACTAAATTGGAATAACATTTCAACAGATGAGTGTTGCTCTACAACAAAACAATAAGATGACATAAACAGAAACTAAACAACTGAATAACTAATTAACTGTTCTGAAAATGTTGATTTAATTTACAAAATTGTTTATTTTCCACTGAGAATGTCGGTGTTTATCAATGCTATAATAATGAAGATTATTCTTTTATTGAAATAATGAAAAAACAAAGTCGTTACGGTGAAAATGTGGTGAATACGACAAATTGAACATTGAAGCAGAGATATTTCTATATATATATATATATATATATATATATATATATATCATTTATAAAAAACAGATATGCTCCGAATAGCGATTTAATTCTAATGCATCATTATTTGTCTAGACAACACCGATGCCAACTTTGAAAAAAGAGGCAACTGTTCGGAGTTGTCTATCTTTGAAATACCTTTTTATGTTGACGCCGTGGCGAGTAATTAGTTGTCGCCATAGAAATTCTTGTCATCATGCCCAATTTTTTTTATTTGCATAAATCATGACGCTGAAATTATGTCTGACCTTTGTGACAACATAATTAATCCATCATTGTATAGCGAGTCTGGTTGAAATCAATATATGGAGCTGCTTGTCAGATGCTAACCTGATTAGAAGGTATTTGAAAATACATTAGCATTCTCAGCACTTAATCTGCTAATTCAGGTAACGGTTCTAGGTCGTGTTAGATAGTTGAAGGCAATCGGTCACAGGAAACCTTCGACTTAAGTTTGGTGCTAGTTGGTGCTAATCAGCGAGGCGTGTCTGCAACGTCGAGGGAACTCATTTCCCCTCTGAGATTGAAACCCGCGACACCTAGTGCTTCCGTTAGAGACGTTAGAGACTACTGAGTTATTCAGGCTAGCGACTGACTTCGTGTAGGACCACACTGGTTTATTTTGATTGAACACTAATCAGTAAGTAGTGCGATGTGTCTAGTCCTATCCTTGGCGAAGACTGAATTCTATCAGTCAAGTTTATAATGTGGCCGCAGTGCACTGTGATGGCGATTCGCTTAGCCTGATGACACTAGTTACTGACTGGTGTCTAATCACAAATGGTTCTAGGGTGTCCAATTCCGATTAAAGCCAATAACGATGTCTGATTCCTGTGGATTTCTAATTTATATTCATGGTTTTCTAAATAAAAAAGGCATATAACATTTGTGACTAGTAGGAGAGGTGAATAAGAAAACAGTAACATTGTAATTAACAGCATTCTCTATGGTAATAAATCGATGTGAGAGAAAGGATCCGGCTACATATCACATAACTTTTATAAGTCCTAATTTTAAAAAAATCAAGCAATGAAAGACTGAAACATAAACATAGATAACAGAGTTCATCACTCGCTCAACAAATAAAAAAGAGAGAGCGCATGTATGGATTCATTTCAAGACGATAAATCATCTCAAGAAAACAATCATCAATGGTAGAGAATATAATCGACTTAATTAGTCCCAAGAATTGGAATTAATGTTGAAGGTGGCAAAATATAAGTAAAATCCCATACAGATCCTCTGATAAGGAGATAAATTAATGAAAGAAGAATACCATGATAGACTGGGAAATATAAGGTTAACATGACCGATCAAAAAAGTTGAGACATAGACAAATGTCAACTATAATTGCTGTTACGTCTCCTCTCTCTAGACTATAGTATCTAGAATGATGAATAATAATATTCGTAGATTGTTATATTCAGAGTGCAGTATTTCTGAGTATTTCGGATTAATTTAAATCGGTTACAGGTTTTCATCATGAGCCGACACTGGTTAGAGAACCACTGGAAAACCGACTAGGAGTACTGAACAGCTGTTTCGTCCTAGTTTGGGACTCTTCAGCAATACGCATCAACCGCCAGGGTTCGAACCCAGGACCTTCTGGTTACAAGGTGAGCTCGTATACAATTAGGTGACTGGAACCTGATCCAATGGCGCATGAATTCTAATTTATTCCAATTCAGGATATAGCACAACCGCGAGTCAATCTCTTCGGCGAGTATTTGTCCTCACACCCGACCGGCTGCACCCTACTGGTCACAACATCTCACAAGGACCCCAGGTAACTACCTACCTGAATAGGGCCAGCCACCAGTGAGCACCCCATTATTAAACCTGGGGTTTCAGTGGGAAGTCGTGACCAGTAGGTTGCAGCAGGACGGATGTGAGGACAAATACTCGCCGAAGACATTGGCTTGCGGTTGCGCTATATCCTGAATTGGCAGAAGTTAGAATTCATGGGCCATTGGAACAGGTTCCAGTGGCTTATTGGTATACAAGCACGCCTTATAACCAGAAGGTCGTGGGTTCGAACCCTGTTGGTGGGTGCGTATTGCTGAAGAGTCCCAAACTAGGACGAAACAGCTGTCCAGTACTCCCAGTTGGTTTTCCAATGGTTCTCTAACCAATGTCAACTCATGATGAAATCTTGTAACCAATCAATGAAATCCCTACAAACCAATACTTTAATTTTAATCGTTAGACTTCCGTCATGAATCAACTTTAGTTTGAGAGATCAATGAAAGCCAAGCAGGATTGAAAAGCCATTTCGATCCCCTTAGAGACTATTTATAATCACATAATCTGAATACCAATTGCCAGCTCACTAATGACTGATGGATAGATTTTCTGAAGCTGCTTCGAGAAGTCATGAGGTCCACCATATCAAGATAAAGAGGGTGTTCATTAAAGGAAGTGTTGAGGTGACAAAGTCATAATTTGTGCATGATTGAATTCCATTCTGAGTGGCTGGATAAATGATCAACGACCATAGTTCCTCGTAGGGTCGTGCATACACAACGCTAAAGAGTATCTAAAAAAATAGAACGAAACAGCCGTCCAGTGCTTTCTGGTTTTCAAAAACCTCAGTAACTAAATAGAATATTATATATACTAATTTTTTGCCTTTCTTTTATATTAATATATATTCATATTTTGCGGACAGTTATATGCAATTTTTTTTTAAATCGATTTATATAAGGTAGGAATGTGTCCGTAAAATGAAACAATTGTCATTTTTCCAATTTGATACACACATTCCTTCCCCTTTTTAAACGCTACGAATAATACGAATATGATAAATGCTTCTAGCTAATTTAATTGAAACAAAGTCAGAGACAAGTTAATCATTGTCTTTCTAGCTAATTAGATTCAATGTTGGTACTCTAATCTACAATATAGTTGTAAGCGTCTATCACAAATGTAACAAAAGTTAACCAATAATTAACTTTACCAGAGAATGAATACACTTTGATTAAAGTCGAACAAAAGTTGAACTTAAGTAGTCAGTTGATTTACCACAACATTCAAAACATCAGTTATCATTAATAATGACTTAGTTTTACTCTTAACGATGTCCCAAATGATAGAAAAGATTTAGAAAAGACCTAAAGTTATTTATATGTCAAAGATTTTCTGTACCCATTTTTGTTTTAATTACGTTAAATCTTATTATATATATAAAGAATTAGAGGAATGTATGAAGTTTAAAACTTTATGAACAATATCAATTATGAATACTTATCACAGGGGAAATAAACTAAAACGAAAAGTGTTCAGACTAATTTTGAACTGCTTTCTTAATCCTGACTAGAATAAGTGTAACTATGGATAAACTGTAAAGGGATGGGAAATATTATGAAGTAATACAAGTTGTTTCACTTATCAAATGGGGATTTATTGAATTCAAAAGAAAAAAACAATATTGTTTATTATTGTAAGCAAGTTTAAATACTTGATAGTTTCTTTTTGATTGGACACTTGTAACTAGTGTGATGTGCCTGGTTATTCCTTTCTTTGGTGCAGACTGAAATCTCTCAGTCAGGTTTGTAATATGGCCACCATTCTAGGTAGCTCACCATCATGGTGCATACATTGATTTGATGATATTAGATGGTTGGAGGCAGTTGGACATAGGAAGCCTTGCTTGACCTAGGTCTCGTGCTAGTTGGCACTCGTCATCAAGGTGTATCTGCAAACTAGTTACTAGTGTGCAATCAGAATATCCACCACAGTCCTACAGAAAGTCAATCACGAGCCCGAATATGTCAAAGGTAATGTCTCTGACTGCACCACTGGGTGATGCATGTTCGAATCTCAGAAGGGACATGAGTTCCTTCAAGGTTGCAGATACGCCTTGCTGACTGGTGAGTGCCAACTGGCACGAAACCTAGGTAAAACAGGGCTTCCTGTAGTCGATTGCCTCCAACTACCTAATACTTGACAGTTTTATTGGATTGAATAGGGAATATGTGATCGCACTTAGGATGGTCAGAGATCTTCGTTTATTGATCTTTAAATAATGATAGTAAATGTGCCAGAAATTGTTTTTTTTTTTCGCTTTGCGGAGCACTTAGGAACACAGGATTTCAAACCTGAGCTGGGAAGTTTTAGTAGAAGAGGTATTTACTTTTTTCCACCGGATGCTACTACTAGTCTCACATGACACCTTCCCTCTTAATCGACCTTACTACTGCTTAAGCGAGATCTTTAATTGAGTTCGCTGGGGGAATCGACTCCTGTTGTTGAAGAGTATTCTACCACTGAAACGCTAACATGTTTATTTATCCATTGAGTAGAAAGTCAGTGATGATATCATTCATCTTGCAGTAAAAAAAACTCTTTGTTTGTAAGAAGCATGTTTCTAATGGTTTATAATGTGCCTTGTCTAGTGTATAGTGTGTGCGTCGGTGGCACAGTGGTTAGGACTTTCGCCGACCATGCACATGGTCTCGGGTTCGAGCCCACACCGGCGCACACCTGATATCTATGGTCGGCCTGCAAAATTTGGGCTGCCGATATCACATGCTGAAAATTCCATACTTGTACCAAAAATACATTGTGGAATCAAGCTGTAAATAAAAAATAAAAAAAAATAATATGTGGAGGGCACTAAAAAAACTTTTAAAAAATTTATTTCATTGTTATACACACCAGTGTAATAATGTGCTACTTCTGAACTATATCGTTATTATTATTATTTGTCTTTATTAAAAAGTGTGCAGGCAACATGTCAAGTGCAACCTGGTTTGTGTAACAATAAATTATACCGCTCTAGAATGTTAATTGTTTTTAGTATTCAAAGGTTTTAAAAACGCTTTAGCAGGTTGAACTAATGATAAGATCTTCTTTCCAATGTTGATACATTAACTCTATGTTTATAGCGTTGTAATAATAGATAAATTTTCATCACTTGTCAACAAAAATCATGGTGGTCGCTATTCAAACCATATATCCTAAGTTGTAAAGAATGTATTACAAAACGTGACTCATGCCAATATGTGCTGCTTCATTAGGTTAAAAAATTTAGCAAACCTTGAACACTGGCAAACTTGGAACCCTTTTGTATGTAAACGATATTTGATCTCTGCCATTTTAATTGGATGGCGTCTAAAGACATTGTCATTCACCTAAAGCATCTGACGAAAGTACTAATTGTATTTTCCATTGCAAAGTAGCGTGAATGCAGTTCTTTTGGCAGTACAGAGGCAAAACTGAACAGAAACTATTTTGAGAAGAAAAAAGCGTAAATGCTTCATAATTACCTACTTTGATCTTTCTGTTATATTAATTTGATGCCGCTACGATTAATCGAAGGAAGAAACGAATAATGCACCTCGGCTAGAATGAGGAAACAGCGGTTGGCCCTTGTTTAAATCATTTAGATCTGACTAGAATACACTAATGGTCGATGTCAGTGGTTTGCACGACGGAGTGATATCAGTGTGCCGGTGGCACAGTGGTTAGAACTCTCGCAGATCGTGCACATGGTTTGGGTTCGATTCTCTACCAACGCACACCTGAATACAATGGTCGGCCTGCGAAATTTGGGCTACAGATATCCATGCTGAAAATTCCATACTTGTACCAGAAATACAGTGTGGAATCAAGCTGTAATAATACTGAACATTTGTTTAGTCCTGTTTTGAGAACCTTTCTGTAGTAAGCACCCGCAGGGATTTGAAACCAGGACTTATCGGTTAAAAGGCAAACTCGTAAACATTTTCAGTCATCGGAAAAAAATACAGACCGTTAACATTCTTTGTTAGTCTAGCTAAAATCGTGAACTGGTAGAAATTAGAATTCATGGAATGGCCTTGTGAATCGGTTCTTAGTAGATGAATAGTCTGCGGGCTCCTACTTTCGAATCCCAGTGGGTGGATATTACCGAAGAGTTACAAACTGGGACAAGACGGAGGTCCAGTAATCATTGATTTTCAGTGATTAGCTATATGGTATGAATCCGCAATCCTACCTGAAACAAATCACATCCTTACAAACCAACCCTTGAAATGTTTTCATTTGAGAGTTCGATAAATACGTAATGTGAAGAAAAAGCTACCAAAATCAAAGCTGTCACTTCTTCATGGTATTATAAATTTTAGAATAATTATAACTCCACGTCGTGGAAATATTAGTCAGCATAAAAATATACCTTGGAGTACAAATTGGTAAGGTATATGTACACGACTCATAGGTCAAACATGCTGCTTTTTCTGTTGAACACTGAAAATATTCCTTCCGACTGTGTTGATGCTTAAGTTATATGTAGGTGTTTCATTAACATTCGTATGGTGTGGTTAGGTCGACTTCCTACAGTAGATGGAAAGCACTGGTAATACTTTTATGATGGTACAAGATTTGAAATGTAATAAAGGTGACACAAATATAATGAATCCACTGGTATAACTAACTTGTCTTTGCCAGACTGATGAAAACAGTTGCAACGTTATATGTCCCTTTTAGATTGGTATCATACATTCTGCTTAACATAAGCTTTTAAATAAAGTGCTAGTGGGAGAATTATTCTGTGCTTAGGTATCGACTGAGGGCGTTTTACACAAATTGAAGCAAATACACATTTTAAACTTCTTTCACTAGATAAATAAATACCCCTAATATTCTCGGTCGAAATTCAATGATATTTAACTGATGTTTGACTAATAGTGAAAAGGTTAAAGTTGCTCTCTATCAACTGAAAATATTTGTGAAGTTTTTATACAATTAATACGTCAGTGTGCAAATCAAAAAGAATATAATCTTATCACTTCATATGATATCAAACGAAAACAATAAAATTAAGAAAGAAAGTACAAAGCTTAGGCTAAATCGGGAACTGTTTAGTTTTGTAAATTTTCCAATGTCCGTGTTTAGATTTCAGGTTAGATTACTGGTTTAAATGATTTTCCTTCTATTGTATTAATTTATCTATGAATTCTGACACTGAACAATAGTTTGAAGAATTGAAGTATAGATTTTTCCGTCGAACACGGTCTGGTAGTTAATAGCGCCTTCCCCTTAAATTGCAATCTATTTGAGCTGTGATCATGTTTTATTGGAGTAATTCACATTCCGTTTCTTAAGCTAAGGTTCAATTATCTCTTCAAATAACTTTTTAAGCTGACTAATAATGAAAAAAATCTTGCCCAATTTGCCGGTTCTTTAGTTTTGTAGTTGGTCGTAAGCCCAAGAATAAAAGAAGGCGGAGGATGTGAACTTAGCGATACTATCCAGGAGAATCGATTCAGTCGCCACAGAAACGTCAAAGCGGAAGTCGTATTCAAAAAAAGTAAATCATGTGAAGATCAAACTGCAGCTCTACACATTATCCTTGAACAGAACATACAGTGACGGCGAAATCTCTACCATAACTTTATTTACTTTTGAAAGGCATTCAGTAGGCTGGAACGTAAAGTAATTTTCGAACAGCTTCAAAACTAAATAGTGCCTTAAAACTTTATCAAGCTCATTGAGAACCTAGTTATATAATATTGGCACATGTCAGATAATCCGCAACGGAAAACTCAGCGAAGCCTTTGAAGTGAAGGTAGGATTAAAATATGGCTGCCTACTCGCGTCAGTAATAATCCCAATTGTGGTGGACTGGATTGTACATTTGACAGTGAGAAACAAGAAGACAGGAACACGTCGAACCAATAAGAAGAGTGTAAAAGACCTGGACCTTGAGGATGATTAATGTCACATAAACTCAAAGACTGACAGGCAAAAGCCTACCGGATGACAGAAGAAACAGAAAAGACAGAACTTCAAACGAACACGAAAGGACTGATGTGGCAAAGATAATCACAGACCAACAACAAGCACCGATCACCACCAACGGGCGAAATTTGAAAGAGGTTACTTCCTACACTTTTCTAGGCAGCATAGTTTCAACTACAGGTGACAGCACGGATAAGGACGTCAAATCCAGGGTTGGAAAGGTATGACAGATCTTCATCACTATAAAATCAGTTTGGAAATCGTCTCTATTCAGCATAAAGAACAAAATTTTGATTTTCTAAATCAATGTTGAGTCAGTTCATATATATATATATATATATAAGTCAGAAAATCAGCGAGTCACAAAAAGCACGTCGAACAGTCTCCTGCAAACTTTTATTTATATTTGTCTTCCTTAGCTTCATACTGAAGATCACATGGCCAGTCAGAGTGGATCACCAAAAAGAAACTCTGGCAACGAAACAGTAAAGAACCAATTGCTCAAGAAGAAAATAGAGGTGGATCAGATACATGCCGCGTAGACCGTTGGATGACATATTGCTCCAGGTCATCGCTTCAGTGGAACTTACATGGTGAACCATTAGTTAGGCATGGGTTCGAATAAGATATGGAGGAGATTATCTGGAGGAGAGGGGGAAAACAAAAGTTCATGCGCAGTCGTGAAGACAGCTCAACAGGAGGACAGAGAACAGGAGGAGGTGGATACGTGCTGTTATATTCCTATGCTGCACTCTGAATCCGAAGAAATAATAATAGTATTAAAGATGTGCTATACAGCATTTTAAGCTGATCTTGTATGAGCAGAAACACAGGAGCACATCATGCATATATAGTCAGATAACAATTATTAACTTGTCCTCTATTATTCTAAATATTTTGTCGTCTACTTCTCTTTCCCATTATGCATAGACCTTCTTAAACATCTACTATTTGGTGGACACGACACTATTTTAAAATAACCACTCTCTATTTGTCTTTGTTTCGTACGGATATACATGGTCAATGTGTATTGTGGCACACTAATAAATTAGATTAATATTGTTGGATTTATAGGGATTTTGGGATAATTTCACTTGTTAGATATTTGTAACGAATCAACACTAGTTAGAGTGAATTTAGAATTAGTTTTGTTCTCTTAGCCGGTTGATTTAATTCCAAAGCTCTCGTCATTCACCATCAAGACAACATATACTGAACAGGTTTTAATATGGAATGAACTTGCTTGAATCTCTCCTGCATGAATGATATAATTGTGTCTCCTGGGAACCACTGTCGTAACTAGTTGTTGATTTTATTCCATAATGATCATTTTTACTAACCTTTAATTTGAAGTTTCTTGCCATGTCACTTACTGTTTATTAACTGGTAAATTTGGTCTACAGTAATGTGTTTGTTAATTGTTTAATGCAATTGAGTACTGGACTAGTACAAATTCCCTCGCATTTTTGGCGTTCCCTCTATTTTCAATTTCTATATCATCCTAATCAAACTGGTGCCCCTTAATGTCTACATGCATTGATATGAAAGAATATACATTATGTCTTTTTACAGCCAATTCGTGTTTTTGGATTTGGATGTGAAAGATACACCCATGTGGATCGATGTAATGTCTGTTACAGTCCATACAGTTAATTCCTCAAATTATTATTACTTCCTTTAATTCCTTGAGTAACATAGAGCTTCAGCCGCACGTCTCTAATACGTTCGCTTCTCTGCCTACGTTTTCACCTTGCTTCGAGTCTGCCTACATGCTTTGATCTCCTCTTCACATGACCTCCTCCAAGTCACCTTTGCACTGACGACCAACTCGCCGCTTTCCTTTCGGTTTCTACTCAAGCTACGGTCTGACGTGTGATGTCACTTGATGGTTTGTTTTCTCAGAGTATGGCCAATCCACCTCCATTTCTTCCTGCTTATTTGTTGCACAATGGGCTCCTGGTTGATTTGCGCCCAGAGATCGTTTCTGGCCATCTGATCTTGAGTAATGAGCGAAGACAGCTGTTGATGAAAATCTTTAGCTTGTTTGAGGTGCACTTTATGACGCGCCAAGCTTCTGATCCATCGGTATAGTAGCACTGACTTCACATTGGTGTTTAAAATCCGGATCTTAATTCAAATGCTGAGTTCTGTTGACCTCCACAAATGGTATTGATTTTATCTTCATCTCCTTTTGTATCTTTTGGTTTGGAAAACATCGAATGAAGTGATTTTTCTGGCTTGTGTGCTACATCTGTTCTAAACAGTCATAATATTCTAGCTGCTACTTCACAGATATTTTTTATATATATGATGGAATGAATTTTTTTGTGGTCTTTGCTGACGATGATTTCTTATTGGCGTTCTGAATTGAGTCCACACACTTAATGATGAAACTTTGAGGATATCTAATGTTTTTGAGCTCTCTTAATCAAGTGAATCAGCCAGCAGTCTATATTTTTTTCCTTGACATTCCCCTGTGGAACATAGGGCTTCAAGCTAGAGGCATGAAGTTTCTGTATCAGTGGCGTTTATTTCTACAGAATGGGGTTGCTAGCCTCATGCCCAACCTTTCCACTTAACCAGTCTCACTACTGGCTTAGCGAGGTAAAAGGAGTGCAATGTCCGGGGATCAAACTTATGACCATGTGCATGATCGGCGAGGGTCCCAACCGCTTTGCCACCGACTCACAGACTACATTACTATAGACCAAATTTACCAGTTAATAAACAGTAAGTGACATGGCAAGAAACTTCAAATTAAAGGTTAGTAAAAATGATCATTATGGAATAAAATCAACAACTAGTTACGACAGTGGTTCCCAGGAGACACAATTATATCATTCATGCAGGAGAGATTCAAGCAAGTTCATTCCATATTAAAACCTGTTCAGTATATGTTGTCTTGATGGTGAACGACGAGAGCTTTGGAATTAAATCAACCGGCTAAGGGAACGCAAATAATAATTCAATGTAAAAATGAAAAAAGATTATTGATGCTGTATTATGAAGTATTGTGAATGTTAGTCAGCTAGTTATTTAGTTAATGCTACTTTCAACAAGATAAATGATGAAAAAAATAAATTAGGAAACTCTGTCGATAAAAAGGCTTTGAAAAAACAATTTTTAAAAAATGCATCATTTCCGCTTCATTACGCATAAAGTGCTACAGGCTACAGCTTGTAATCTCGCCTCCTCTTAAAAGACAGAAAATCGATTATTATTTTAATGAGCAAGTAATGTTCTGTTTAAAATCACTTAAGCTCAGTTGTTAAAATCGTTTTATTATTATTTTTTTAAAAACAATATATGCATTTGATAATTCTAATTAAAATTTAGTGATTAAAACAGGAAACTTTATTTGCAACTGCAGAAATACTTCTGTGAGAGTATTCACATGTTGATTAATGGATTAGTTGGCTTTTACAAAAGCATATTTGATCATGGAAATTGACTGCTAAGGGAGCAATCTCAGCTTTCACTACAGTAAAGTGAAAAACTTCAAGTGGCCTGAATTACTGATTATCGACGAAATTGTTTTACTGAAAAGAAATCATCCAAGTGTCTCTGAGGCGTAGTGGTAGAATGCTTCTTAACTATTCATGTACCATTGGGTTCGATTCCCAGCTGACACCTACCTAAATCTCCCATACCTGTTAGTATCATTTGTAATCTGGTGAATGGTAGCTGGGAGTGTAATCCACGATGCAAATTCCATCGAGCTACTTGAGACTTGTCAGACGAGTGTACCTTCATCCCCCAGCAGAGCGGTGGTGTCTTCGCTGAGGCTTGGACCCAATACCAGTCGTTTTAAACGCCAAGGTGTTATCCACTGGACCACTTGGGCCATGACAGCCACCTTTCAGTGCTACGAGCGTCAGTTATTATTTGTTTTAATTCAATTTTGATTTCACCAAGTAGTCTGGTGGATAACGTCTAGGCGTTTGAATCGAGGACTACTAGGCTCCAGACGCATTGGGAACACCGTCATCACTGGGAAAATGTAGGGAAATCTATTTAAAGATTCCGTAATAGGACAAAATTCTGATTCTGGTCTCCACTGCTAGTCATTGCCAACCAAATTACTTAGAGTCAATTCTCAAAGATAATCGAAGCATCCGCACTAGGAGACGAACATTTCGGTTCAGTCAATTTGCGGATAAATCAATCGCTCAATTAAAAACAAATAAGATATTCTCTTGGCACAGTGGTTAAGAATCTTGCCGACCATGCACATGGTCCGAAGTTCGATCCCCTGCCGACTGACGCCTAATATCAATGGTCGGCCTATATAATTTGGGCTACCGATGTCACAAGCTGAAAATTCCATACTTGTACCAAAAATACACTGTGGAATCAAGCTGTAATCAAAAATTAATAATCAAATCAAAAATATCTGTTTTCTTCATCCTTGAACACCTTTCATATACATCAAGTTTACGAAACGTCTGTTTTCATAGACCTTACATACATCCTTCAAAAACAGATAACACAAATAGTGATCTTTTAGTGGATATAAATTTTCTCCCTAAAATACTACACTAAAGGACTACTACATCGAGTTTTTCTGAGTTCATTTACTTCAATAATTTAATCTCACATACAAATTATATTTACATATATATGTCAAAAAAAGCTTAATAATTCATTGACTTATGACAGAGGTCATTTATGAATACTGAAACTTGAAGAAGACGAATAAAAAGAAGTTAGAAAATAAAAGTTGTTTGCATACTATAGTCCTTTGCTGAATGATTTGACTTCTTTTTTGAAAACTTTCTTCTTATTCAACAAAAAACTAGTATACTTAGAAATATAAGGATCACTAGTAAATTAAGTGAGGTCAAAACTGATATTTATCTCAGTGAGCCAGTTTGAAATAAATCGGTTTAGACAACAAATAGTATTTATCATATATCTGATCCACTTGGCTCAATATAAATATATACACTGTCCTCATATCTGTAAAACAAGACTTTTTTTTACTTATGAAACTACTAACGTTCAAGCTAAATTTATATTTCTAAAAAAAAAGAGGTTATTTTTTCAGAATTTAAGATGAGTTGTAGTGGATTCGCACTATAAAATATTTTAATTCAAATACTTTTGTGACAAGTAAACCTCACGCGCTGTGGTGTGGATGCAGGAAACCAATCTTTGCGTTCCAGTGTATTATTATTATTCCCTTTAATTCCTAGAGGAACATAGGGCTTCAGCCGAACGTCTCTATTGCGTTGGGTTCTCTCCCAACGTTTTCACCTGGCTCCACGGCTGCCTACGTGCTTTCATCTCCTCTTCACATGACCTCCTCCATATCACACTCACACAGACGACCAACTCGCCGCTTCCCTTTCGGGTTTCATTTGAGGGCTTGTCTAACGATGCCAATTGATGATTTCTTCAAAGTATGGCCAATCCGTCTCCATTTCTTTCTGCCTATTTGTTTCACAATCCGTTCCTGGTTGGTTCACTCATTGCCAGAGAACCCTTGTTGCTGATCTTTTCTGGCCATCTGATCTTGAATAGCACTAAGCGAAGACAGCTGTTGATGAAGGTCTGTAGTTTGTTTGAGTTGCTCTTTAGGATGCGCCATGTCTCCGATCCGTATAGTAGCACTGACTGAATTTACATTGGAGTTGAAAATCCGAATCTTATTTTTCATACTAAGTGTTGTTGAGCTCCACACAGAGTTGAGAGAAATGAAGGCTTGTCTTGCTTTCCCGACCCTCGCTTTCATACCCTCGTCAGTTCCGCCTGTAGTTGAAACGATGCTTCCCAGGTAGGTAGGTAGGTAGGTAGGTAGGTAAAGGGGTTTTTTCTTTCATACTCCTCCCATTTAGGCTGATTGTGGTCTGTTGTTGTTTCTGTGGCTGTTGCTGTTGGCCAGGAATCTTCATCACCTCTGTTTTCTCTATATTCACCTAAAGTCCTATCTTTGATACTTCTTCTGCCAGCTTGTTGCTTTTCACTTGAATATCTTCCAGTTTGTGGGAAATCAGATATATGTCATCGTTGAAGTCCATATCCTCTAAGTTTTTGTGTGAGTTCATTTCCTGTTTCCTCTTTGCCCGCCGCTAACTGTCGCATTATCCAATCTGCTGCAATCAGGAAGATCATTGGCGATAGTAGGCAGCCAGCCTTATCTTTCTACCGTCCTTACTTTGAAGGTTTACGTAAGTTTCGTGTTGTGGATTACTTGGCATGCGACATTATCGTACAATATTTGGCTGAGGTGCATAATTGTTGGGGGCTCCCCATATTAGCAAAGTAGTTGCCAAATCACCTCTCGATCGACGCTGTGCTGTCTAAGGCCTTTTCAAAGTCGATGAAGTTGAGTGAGGTAGAGAGGTGACTGCCATTCTTAGCTCTGTTCAATGATGATCCGTTGTGTGGCGACTCGATCAATACATGACTTGTTTCTCCTGAATCCAGCCTGTTCCGGTCGAAGTTTTTCATCTAGAGCTTGTTTGATTCTCTCCAGGATGATGAGGCTTAGAATTTTGCTTGAGAGTGACAGGAGCATAATGCCACGCCAGTTGGTGCATTGACTTAAGTCTCCTTTCTTCGGTAGTTTGAATAAATATCCTTTCTTCCAATCCTCGGGTACTTTGCCCTCTTTCCACACCTTCTCCAGTAATGGCGTCATCAAGTCCATTTTCAATGCTTCTGTTGCTTTTCTAGCTTTTAGCATCTTGATTGCATTCAAGACTTCTGATTTCGTCAGGGGGTCGATGTTCACTGGTAGTTCTGCTTCCGTTGTTGGTATTGTTGGGCGCGTTGTAGGTGGCGGTCGATTTACAAGTCTTCTGAAGATTGGTCTAATGAATTCTTTATTAAATATAATAACGATTGTACAGCTTACGGAAATAAATCATCGGAAAGGAAATTTTCCTTTCTATTTACGTCTTTTTGTTATGATTCAATATGGGAATATTTCGTTCATTGAAAAATATTCTTCTTGGAAATTATTTCAACTCAAGAATAAAATAAAACTTTCACCGGGATAAGAGTTTCTGTAAAAAATAATGTAGATATTATCCGGCGATTCATTGCCAATCGAATATATGAAAGCACTTCATTCTATGAAATCCTTATTTTAGTTATCAAAAGCACAGTCATCACTCCTAAAGAATAACACTGCTCATGAAATAACCATTAGTTTTAAGGAAGAAGAAGCGGATGTGTTCTATCTGGAAATCGAACCCAGACCACATGGGTCGTTGGTGACTACCCTACGACCAACATAGTAAGCATTATACATAGTAGTCAAATTCCACCCATCTGAAACGCCATTTAGACCTAACTTCACACTATGTCAAAACATGTTTTCTGCTGAAAGACAGAATACAAGAGTACATCCTATGTCAGAGAAATGTCACCGAAAATACATTTCATTCAAATTTGCAAGCAGATTGACAAATATTTGACTTTTGTGAAATGTAAGTGACGTCAATTGCTAAACAGTAGGAAATATCATAACAGTCTGTGACTGGATGACTAGACGTCGTACCAGTTTAAAACTTCTGAAGGCTGTTAATATTCTTGTGTTTGAAAGTAGTATAGTAGTGGTATTTATATAGGCAATGATACCTAATTATGAATAGAGTAAAATATCATTTAGATTGAATTTCTGAAAGCCAGGAAATATGTTTTTTTTTACTTTGCATAACTAGCATGCAACAAGTGTGACATTGCAGACTGCTGTCATTAAGGCTTCAATCACAATTGATTTTGTCTCTAGCATACACGAATGCTTTACTTTATTATTCTGACGTAAGATAGTCATTAGGATGTTATTATATATGAATCTTTTGAACAGTTAAGAATTATTTGTGTCATCTTGACTGATACATTTTAAAAATATTTTGGCTGATTTCTTTCTAAGTAAGCTTGAAAACGGACCCCTGAACTACCTTATCACTAAGTTCTCATTTTATTGCTGGTATATGGATGATACCTTCATTCTTTGTGATAATTATTCGGATAGGAGTACAATAATTACTCAATTCAATGAAGTACATTCGGGCTTTGAAATTCACATGCGAAGAGGGGTCCCAAAACAGAGTGAGTTGCCTTCCTGGATGTCCTCCTTACAAGAAAACCACATGGTAGCATAAAAAGAAATTTGCATAGAAAAAGTACTTGAACAGGACAATATACACATTTTCACACAGCTTCGTTCCTCTCAAGTATAGAAGAAATTTAGTGAAGACCCTCAGCCACAGAGCTGGTTAGAGCTATATTCTCAGAAAAAGTAATCGAAGATGAATTAGGCATTGTATATGATACATTGATCGAAAATAGCTATCCTGAAACATTTATCAAGAAACACATAACAAAGAAAGCGGAAAAGGACTACTCACTATCTACAAACAAGAAGCCACTTTATATACGATTACAATTCAAGGGCGACACACCACGTGAGATAATTACACGGAAATTAAGAAAATCAGTTCAACGAACAATTATTGCAGGCAAACTGCACGTCTTATTCTCTACACGACCGATGGTGCTAACTCGACTGAAAGATGAAGTACCTAGACAAGCTGGCCACTTTAAATTGTATCTACCGATTCAACTGCGCTGCTTGTAGAGCGAGTTATATTAGGCATTGCTCTAAGAACTTGATTTTTCGTGCTCACACGAGAACATCTCCCACTGTGGCTTAGTATTGGTGCGTTGTGAAAACCATTAACAGTTCGATATTGGACCATCTGGTGCAAACCGGTCACAATACCAGCCAGCGTTGAAGAATCCTTCTCTTTCATCACCTACCGGGTGTCTAATAAGTTGTCAAAATCATCGAAGCACGGCACGCTCTAAACAGCACAAGTTGTTGCAATTCGCCTCAAACAACCAGTGCTCTGTATTCAAAAGAAGCAAGTCTAGCCAGTCCCTACTACTACCCTTCCTGGCCAGCCTTCAGTAGAGACTATCAATTCATGAATTTGTAATATTATGTTTCCTAATTTTTCAGACATTCAGCTTATTGTTATTTTGATGCTATGCTGTTGAGCTGTAATCTATCGATATTATTGCTTCGATGTTATTTAAACAGCAACATTAATGTTGTTCATAACACTAATTCATTCATTCATTGACTATAATGTATATATAACTGTAAAGCCTGATGAAAAGCAGGTTATCGAGAAGAGCACTCTTTGCTCAGTATTTATTCTTTTGAAAATATGTGTTTTTTAGTCGAAAATATATTTTGACCGAATGTATTATAAGTTGTGTTGGCATAAATTTAGTAAATAAGTTAAAAATGAGTATAACTGATTTCAGTTACTGACCGAACTTGAGACAAATAAAATCCTTACAGAGTAACTCTTGAAAGTAATTCTGAATCTCACCACGAAAACTGACTACATGACAAAGCTGCCTGGAGTTCACTTGAGAAGTTATGACCTTTTGAACTGACTATATCGGGCCTGGGGACGAATACTTGTGGATGACACGCATTGGTGGTCGCACGAAAAACACATATATGGTAGAAGTTGGAATTCATGGGCCATCAAATCTGTTGCCAATGGCTGTAATCTGAAGGTCCTGGGTTTTAGCCCTCGTGAGTACATACCACCAATGAGTCCTAAAGTAGGAGGAAACAACCGTCCAATACTCTTGGGTTTTCGAACCAATCAGGTTCTCGAAAGCTGACACTTTACAGCCTAGTTCAGACTGTTATGTATTACCGAGTTGTGAAGGAAGCTACCATCATGGCTCTCGTTTCAGCTTGATAATGAATCAACACTTTACAGACGGTTGTTTTCATTTTAACTGAACTTCTTGGTTTATTTATAAGGCATGCAGTCCAGACCTGTTATTGCCTGTCATCTTTCGATTATTTATGCATAAAATCAGGTCTATCAAATGATCAAGAACATTTCACTTAGTGAGAATAGGAGATTTTTATTTTAAGATGGTTTGAGATGAAAATGAAATATATCTTGTCGACTTTTATAGGCTAAGTGTATGATAAAGGCTAGTAACTATACATATATATCAAAGAAAATTTTAGAGAAGCTTAGTTATGCATTATAATGTCTTCTGTTATATCTACAAATACATAAATAAGTATATCGTGGTTCCTATTTCGTATGAAGCTAGATGTTTTGAAGGAAAAATCTTTCTTTACTGTGAAGAAGATGCAAACGGGTAGGATTCTAACGTTATCTTTCATCGTTGAAAGACTATATGGTTCGTAATACATTTATTATTATTATTATTATCATTCCCTTGGGTTCCAAGTGGAACACACAGCTTCAGCATCATATCTTCATTCCACCCTATTCTCTGTAGTCCTTTCTGTCAAGCTTTGTGATAACCGACCAACTTTCATTTCCTAATCATACAATCTCAAATCTAGGTGTAACTCATCGTTAACCATTTGATTTCCTTCGAGGGTCTGGTTTGTAGTATCACTCAACAGTCCTCTTAGTACGTGTCTAGTTTGTTGATCATTCGGTTCCTGACTCCACTCGCAGAGTTTCTTGTTATTGATTCTTTCTGCGAAATCATCAGAACTTCAGCAAGGTGTCAGAGAATGTAGCCAGTGTTGTAAGTCCTAAGCCCATTGAAGACGCTTTAGTTGATGTATACTCCAAGTCTGTTAATCATATAGAAGAAGCATCTTGACAGTGGTGTTGAGTTCAGCGTACTTCCACACTGGTTTCAGAATAATGAAGGTTTATCTTGCTTTTCTGACTGTGTCTTTGATATCTACATTCTTACTTCTGCCTGTAGTAGAAACCTTACCTAGTTCAATAGTCTATTAGCCAACCCTCATCTCCCTTTTAAAGAGGTAAAGGTTGAATGTAGGGCCAGCAAACCTACCCTGGGAAGTTGATTGAATCGTTGGAGAAACTTCTTCAAAAAAAAAAAAAATAGAAATAAACCCAGTAGTGCATGATAAATTTCATTTTATTAAGAAACTAAGAGATAGTCACTTTTGAAGAATTCAGACATCTCAATGAGGCCACCAGTGAATGTTATATTTATCAAAAACTTGTGGACAATGATTTATACTAGTGATAGGAAATAAAACGAGATTTAATATGATGTTAGATTTGATAGATCTATATGTGTCGTTCACCGTTTTTTTTCCTACAGTTTCATTCATAACACTGAATATTCAATAAATAGTCTGCAGCCTCAGCTATGCAAATATTGATTTATTAACATTTCGATGATTCTACGGAATGATTCAACGGAATAGCGTTGTATCACGAAAACCATTTCTTTTTCACTTTTTCGCACTTCAAATTTACCGCAGTGACTATGCAATAAGTACTGGCTTAAAACTGAAAACTATTTAATGAAATTCAAGTGTTGGATTGGGAGGGTTTGTGCGGTTACAGGATTTCATCATGAGCTGACATTGGTTAGAGAACCACTGGACAGCTATTTCGTCCTAGCTTCAGACTTTTCAGCAGGTGGGTTTCACCTGCGTTACTAGTGAGAACTCGTGACTAGTAGGGTGCATCAGGTCACTTGTGAGGACAAATACTTGCTGATGACGCTGGCTACTGATCGCAATATGTAATGAATTGGCAGAAGTTAGAATTCATATACTGGCTATTAGATCAAGTCCTGGTGGCTTAATGGTCTACAAGGTAGCTCGTCTTGTAACCAGAAGGTCCTGGATTCGAACCACCGTGGTGGGTGAGTTCTGATGACGAGTCCCAAACTAGGCTGACTAAACAGCTGTCCAGTATTCCCAGTTAGTTTTCCAATCGTCCTCTAACCAAAATTAGCAAAATCCCTCTATTCATCAATTCCAAATCATACTGAAAGTCTAAATATGAAACCCATTATTGCTCGCTTTGACGAGGATATCGAAGCGAGGATCAGGAGAGCAAGGCAAGCTTTAATTACTCTCAATTCTATGTAGAGATGAACAGCACTCAGAATAAAAAATTAAGACTCGGATTTTCAAGTCCAATGTGAAATCGCTACTACTATACGGATCGGAGACTTGGTGCGTCATAAAAAACACCACAAACATACTACAGACCTTCACCAACAGCTGTCTTCGCTCAGTACTCAAGATAAGATGGCCAGAAAAGATCACCAACAGGGAGACACCTCTGCAAACGCACCAACTGATAAGGAACCACGTGTGTAACAAATATGCAGGGAGAAATGGTGATGGATTAGCCATACTCTGAGGAAACCATCAAGTGACATCACACATCGCACCCGAGTGTAACCTGAATGGGGAGTGGCTAGTTGGTCGTCAGTGCAAGAGTGACATGGAGTTGGTCACATGAAGAGGAGGTGAAAGCACGAGGGCAGACGTGGAGCCAGGTGAAAACGTTGGTAGAGAAGCGAACGTAATGAAGACGCGTGGCTGAAAACCTGTGTTCCTCTAGGAATTAAAGGAAACAATAATGATAAATTATTTGCTTTTAATGTACATCCATTCAGTATACACTCCAAGATTTAACTGAACAACATGTACCAATTATTGGCATTAAAGTCAAACTGATGTATATTAACACATTATTATACTTTCAACATAAGGCTGAGATCTATTTCTTTCCTATTGTATGTGAGGGTGAACGATTTGAAGTGCTGTCACCAGTAAAACCTCAATATTACTACTATCACCGACCATTTTCCCAATAATATAATCATAAAACTTAAAACCCTACCAAAATGACAAAAATAAGGAGTACACTGAGCTCAAGCAGAACAAATCAGTTAGTAATTCAGCTTATCCATCTTTATATCTATCCTGATCTGTCATAGGGCTAAAATATACGCAGCTAATGCGACTGTCTGTAGACTACACTCTCTGATAAAAGATATTTTACAAAAACATTTCGCACACTGAAATCTAAAAAACAAACTGGGACAATCTTCAAGACTTTCTAAATTCATAAATTTCCCAGAACCTCTGAGATAACGTCATAATAGAATAATTTGATTTGATAGAACATACAATGATGCGTTATCATGTACCGATGGATTTTTGAGTACAATTTATAGCTAATAACCATACCAGGAATGACCACTTAATTTACGGCGTATATAAGAATAGCTTTATATCATATCGTCACAAACTGAATATCTCATGAAAAACCCCTACATAACTAGAATTTTACCAATAATTTGTGATGAAATTCAGCCATTTTTTGAATTCTTTCGACTTATGAGTAGAACATATGGCTTCAAGCTCTGAAGTCTCAATAGCAGTGGTGTTATTCTATAACGAGACTGAGGTATCATGCTCAACTTCCCATCTTTTTCATGGTTACTGTCGGTTAGGCAAGGTTTAGGAATTTTTGATTGGACACTAGTAACTAGTGTGATATGTCTAGTCCCACCTATGGTGCAGACTGAGTTTTATCAGTCAGGTTTGTAATATGGCCACCATTCTAGGTAGCTCTCTATCATGGTGCACATACATTTGATGATACAAGATAGTTACTAGTGTCCAGTGAAAATACCCACTACAGTCCTACAGGTGGTCAATCCCGAGTCCGAACAGCTCAGTGGTAACTTCTCTGACTGCAGTACTCAGTGGGTGACGTGAGTTCGAGTCTCAAAAGGGACATGAGTTCCTTCAAGATTCCAGATACGCCTTGCTGACTGGTGAGTGCCAACTAGGACAAAACCTAGGTCAAGCAAGGCTTCCTGTGGCCGACTGCCTCCAACCATATAACATCATCAAAGGTGTAGGAATGTATAAGTCAAGAATCAAACTCTGGCCACCAGGGTGACTAGCATTCAGAATTGTGTGTCCTAATTATGCCGCTTGTCTCCGAATTTCGATAATATTTACCTCCTTATGTAGATATACGAGAGAGTATAGATTAAAATCATTAGGACTATAATAGACCTAGGAAATGAACAAACGTTTTTCAGCATACACAGAATATGACGTTGCAGTATAGTTCCCATCCTTCATCTTCATTCATTTTGATACTTGAAGCAATCGTGAATAAGTTTAAAGACCTAAAAAAGCACAATTCTTCAACTACTAGTTAAATTAGAATTCTTATAGTTTAACATTCAATAAATACAAATTTTTTCTACAATCTGTCAACACCTCACAAAATATCAAGTGTTGATCATAATTCAGTTATGTGAAGTGTATGTATTTATTTCTCTATGGTATGTACGCTTAGGTATATAGCTGTCAGTACTTGAAGTTATGTCTTTCTTGTCAGAAAAGACAGCATACAAAAAATGTATCTTAGATTATATTCTCTCTTTTTTTCACGAAGCCTATTTTTAAAATCAACACTTGTGAATATCATCTCATCTAGACTACGTTGAATTGACTATGATGAAAACGTCAGCATGATAAAAAAAAAGCTTAGTTGAACACATCATACTGGTATTATTGAAGGCATCAATATTATTGCATATTATATTGCATAGTAGAGCGAATGAATACTTCTGTCCTAAATAAATAAATAATAAGCTTTATTCCAAAACAGTATTTGCGAATACAGAATGGAATTCTCAGCATTTTACTACAGTGTGGAGGTCAACAGCACTCAGCATCAAAAATAAGATCCGGATTTTCAACTCCAATGTAAAGTCAGTGCTACTATATTGATCAGAGACTTGGCCAGGGCGCCATAAAGAGCATCTCAAACAAACTTCAGACCTTCATTAACAGCTGTCTCCGCTCAATACTCAAGATCAGATGGCCAGAAAATATCAGCAACAGGGATCTTTGGGAGCGAACCAATCAGGAACCGATTGTGAAACAAATATGCAGAAAGAAATGGAGATGGATTGGCCATACGCTGAGGAAACCATCAAGTGACATCACTAGACAAGCCATTGCTCGAGTGGAACCCGAAAGGGAGGCGGCGAGTTGGTCGTCAGTGCAAGGGTGACTTGGAGGAGGTCATGCGAGGAGGAGATGAAAGCATGTGGACAGACCTGGAGCAGGGTGAAAAAGTTGTCAGAAAACCGAAGGCAATGGAGGTGCTCAGCTGAAGCCCTATGTTCCTCTAGGAACTAAAGGATACAATAATAATAATAATAATAATAAACGAAATCAATACACAGTCGAACTCGAGTAATAAACGATGCAAATGATATTTATTCGCTGATTGATATTTGTGGCTTTGAGGTAAGAACAAATTACCAAGGATAGTTAACTCTAGGAATAGAATAAATCAGATTTTAATCGATGCTTATTTTTTAATAACTGTAACCTACATTCAAGATTCTATATTGCATATTTTGGCCAAATTTTATCCCTGTACAAAACAATATGCTCGTAAGTATTAAGTAGTCAACCGGTAATATAGATGTCTCACAGAAAATACACAGCTTGGCTTTTGTATTCTCCGATAATTATTATATTTTCCAGTAGTCAGCATCTAATGAAGACCTGCGAAGTAAAACGAAGTCATTTAAAAATGCCTGTTTAGTTTTCAAGAGTTTGTTTGTGGAGGTTTGATCTGTGTCAGGTTTAATCACGGATCGATATCAGTTAGCGAACCATTGAATACTAACAGGAAGTACTGGACAGCTGTCTCGTTCTAGTTTGGGACTCTTCAACAATAACTTTTTAGGGTTTGAACCCAGCAACTTCTTATAACAAGGAAAATTCGTACACCATTCAGAAACACTGAGACCCAATCCAACAGGTCTTTAATTCCTGCTCCTACCAATTAAGGATTTTAGTACGACTGGCACCAGCCAATAAATATCATCAGCAAGGATTTGTCCTTAGGCGTTAACTCTCAGTAGAACTCCAGTCGAATTCGTCCTGTAGCTAGGCAATAGGGAGCATTGGATTGATTTTCAAGAATTTCTGTGCAGGGTTTTATATGTGTTTGAAGTCTGCTGACGGATTGATATCAGCTAGTGAATCACTGAGAAGTCGTGTCTAGGTTGGGTGTGAGGACAAGTGTCCTTGCTGACTACATACACTGATGGTCACACTGAAATCACAGAGTGACGAAATTTAAAATTAATGGGCAGACGGATACTGTAATTGATAGTGTTCTCATAATCAATCATCCACCTGAGTTACAAATCTTTTCTATTATTTCAAGACGGATACTGTCTAATTGGCTTAATGATCTACGAACTTGTAATGCGTCTGCTAGCTCGCTAGTTCGAAACCCAGTGGCCGACTTTGTTGAAGGGTCGAAAACTAGGAGATAGAGAAGTCCAGTACTTCCCGGTTTTCAATAGTTCTGTAACTGGCATCAATCCGTGATCAGACTTGAAAGGTGTTTAGTTTTAGTAAATGAGAGTAAGAAACTCACAAGAAGCAGAGCTCGTTTGTTTCTGCTTTTACATTCTTGATTCTATTTACTTTGAAATGATTATTTATCCATGTTGTTTAAAAGAAACAAATATTACTATTTTCATATACGTGAAAAACTTGGGCACTGTGATAGTATGTAATTCCATATTAGTTTGTTTATTAGATGTATCACACAATTAAACAGTATTATTTACTGGATGAAAAGATTTCGAAGACATTTTATTACTGTCCATAATCATATCAAATATGGTCACACGACTTTGAAACACAAACAATAAGGAATCTAAATCACCAGTAGTAATTCCATACAAGGAAGGAACCTTGTAAATCACCTTACGCAGAATTGTTAACAAGGCAGGCAGGAATAAAAGTGGCTGGAATTCAAACCAACCACAAACTCAAATTGAAACAAGCTTTGTCGGTTAAAGGATCCTGCAAGTGGGCCCTTTAAAACAAAACAATTTAGTTTGTCTAACACCCTGCCTGCGATGATTGTCAGATCAAATACATAGGTCACAGTAGGAGAACAGGGACAGTCAGTCAGACTAGCCGAACATAAAAACCTAGCATAATCAAGATTGGTTGACCCGAATAAGACAAGAAATCTAGAGGATAGTTCAGCTATACCAGTCACTATATACGATTACAAACAACCATACAATAGGCTGGATGGGATGGGATGACAGTTTTAGAATCTAATGTCACAGGGTAGAGGGAGAGATTGATATCAGCGGAAGCCTTGTTTATCGAATCAACTCAGAGAGAGAATACGTGTAATAGGAATGATTCAACACCTGTCCGAGTAATCTTGAAAATTCTACTACCCCAACGATGACAAATAGGAGAAGACAAAGAAAACTATAAAACTCAATTTTTGAAGTCGTGTGATTATAATTGATATGATTATGGTCAGTAATGAATTGTGTTCGAAACCTTGTCATTCAGTGAATAATAAGTTGCTTTATTTTAAAACAGTACTTGTGATACAGAATGGAATTCTTAGCGTTTTACTACAGTATTGCATCCAGTTAGTAGATTAACAATAATTAAAATTCTACATGGATTATGGATAGTCTCAGTTCATTATGAACAACAAACTTATTTGCATGTCGGTAGCAAAGCCAAAATTGAACAGAGTGTTTGAAGGTGTTAGAAAAGTAGATACTACTAGCATATTTACAGGCGTAAGCAGAAAAAAGAAACAAAGCAGCACATAAAAGAGAAAAAAAGAGAGAGAAAAGGAGAAGAAAGAAAGAAAACGCTATACCTATAAGAGATAGGAATTGCAAAGACGAGATCCAATTGTTTTACTGACTATTTAATAAGTTATAGGTGCCACGCCTAATGCTTTCTTTATCGCACAGAACACTAGCTAGCTAAGTAGGGTATGGTTGAGTTGGGTTTTTGTACTTGCTAGTGCGAGCATGTAGTTTTCTATATAGGCTTCTGGTCTGCTTGCCTGATGAGATACAAGGGGAGAGTTGTGAATGAAGAGGGTGGTGTGAGTTGGATGAAATGGATTTCGCCCATTTTTCACCTGAGTCCATGTGCCTGTCGACCAGAATATTAACAAGCTGGTTAAGTGGCACGTTGCTCACCCTGCTGACTATCTTCAACATTCTGCGTAATAAGGTATAGTCTTTCTTCAGTAACTCAGGAAGAAACAAAGGGAAATAATAGAAAATGCGAGAGTTAAAGAATTGTAAAAGTAAGGGTTGGGTTATACCAGAATGTTTTAACTTCTTGATGAAGAAGGTAAGACGGAATATTTTCTAAGAAATCATCAAGATATGAGACGACCAGGAAAGATCAGCAGATAGAATGACACCTGGGTATTTAATTCCTGACTTGGTCTCTATTTCAGTGCCATCCATGTTGTACACCTCGTGAGTGTTAACTAGTTTGTTTAGGTCAATCAGATTTGTGCCTAAAGGTGAAATTAACTGTTTGGCATTTGGAAGTGTTTAAAGTGAGAGCTTTTTCCTTGAACCGTTAGCTGACTTCTGATAAAAAGCCGTTTATTTTAGTGCAGTCACTTTGACAATTGACAGGCAAAGATACAGAATACATTGGTACCACAATTGTTTTTTTCGTTGCCTTCTCGTCAGCTGCTTACAGGCCAAAGATATTATTAAATATGTCTACAAAAACAATTTTAACATACTTGCACAGAGTTCATTTTAAACAAAAACCAATCGATCAGTATATGCATACAGTAATAATGTATACATATATGTATATATGTAATATAAAACACTTTTACGAACCAAATGAATCATACACAATAAAAAATTTTCAGCATTATGCATTCAGAAGAAATAGAGATGAAAATATCCAGCTACCAGACAGGGCAAACAAAGACTGATAACTGTTTCTTTCAGAACTCACAAATCAGGTTTCAGGCACTTGATGGAAATGGCTTCAGCAAACTTAAGGAGAATTGAACCTATTGATAATTTTGAGCGACTTTTCGACGTCCACCTCATGACCCGTATCAAGGAGATGCCTAGCGATGGATGGCAATGTTTAAAGCATTTGTTCCCTTTAGACGCAAATTTTTTGGTACATGTTCAGAAAATCGTAGATATGCCCTTCTTTCTGTCCTTTGAATGTTACTGCTCCCGCAGATACATGTAAATTTGTATATACATTGATCGATTCATTTTTGTTTCAAAAACTGAACTCTGTGCAAGTATGTTAAAATTGTTTTTGTAGATATATATAATAATGTCTTTGCCCTGTAAGCAGCTGACGAGAAGGCAACGAAATAAAAGATGGCACTACTTTATTCTGCTAAAACTGTAGTTCTCGCTTTGTTCAAACAACACAGTAAGTATGTACTCACAATGAGTCTCAAACTTGGACAAAAAGCCTGTCCAGTACTCCTTGATTTTACTGCTTGCCTAACCGATATCAATCCATCTTTTAAAGTGAAACAAATAGAATTGCTATAAACTAATTCTTGAAAAACACATTTACCAGTCTTATGGTGATAGGTTTATTTTAATAGTAACTAGTGGATATCAACATGTCAGAGTAGCAAACAGGGACTAATAATTAACCAGGAAAATTAATACAAGCAATTTAAGGTTAGAAATGTTTAAAACGACTGGATCACATAGTGCATAAATTTGGAAGAATAAGAAATAATTGAGAAATAAATGAGTGTTTAATTTGGGTTATGTAATAGGCAATTAAAGATGAAGTAGCAAGCAAATTAAAATAACTGGAACAACGATTACTGGTAAAAGGCTTTAGGGCGAGGGCGAAATTGTTAGATTTCTACATTCACTTAACGTAGACTAGGGTAAAGAAAGTGGCTAAATGAATTTACTTGGCACACACACACACACAGGTTTGACTTCTTCAAATGGGTGTAGAACATGAACTCACCAAGCAAAATAATATTATTCAAGTATTATTTTGTAGGGATGTGATTGATTGGTTACAGGATTTTACCCTGAGCGGACATCGGTTAAAGAACCGTTAGAAAACCAACTGGAAGTACTGGACAGCTATTACGTTCAAGTTTCTGACTATTCATCACAAAGCATCCACTGAGGTTGGAGCCAAGGACCTTCTGGTTACAAGGCCAGCTCATAGGTCATTAGGACCCTATCCAATGACCAGAGCATGAATTCCAACTTCTGCCAATTCATGATATGATGTGACCACTAGCCAATATCTTCAGCGAGTATTCGTTCTCAAATCTGACTTGCTGTACTCTACATGTCACGGCTTCTCTCTAGAACCTCAGGTAGCTACCTACCTGAATACGGCCAGTCATTAGTGATCATCTCATTGATATTCAAGTATTAATTTGAAGGGATGTGATTGATTGGTTAGAGGTTCGAACCCCAGCGGGTACCTACTGATGAAGAGTCTCAAGTTAGGACGAAACCACTGCCCAGTACTCCCAAGTTTTCTAGTGGTTCTCTAGCCGAGGTCAGCTGGTGATGAAATCCTGTCACGAAAATAATGTTAGCCGTATTAAGATAATAATGATGGCCTTATTCTGAACAACTTTTACAGAATTTTTGACGAAGTTAACTGCAACATGTATTCTCTTTGTTCTCTTCCTTGCCTCCTTTGAGAAATACATGACATTTTGTTGAATGTCAATTATAAAAAGTCCACGACTACATTTTGTGAACTAAGGACACTACTCAGGAACTGTCATCTTGTGTATTGAGAAAAGCTATCATCGACGACAATGGTTTTAAGCAGGTTATAAATGTCTTAAATATTCTCTAGAGTTAACAATACTATTAGAAGTCATAACTCGCTGAACTGAATCCAATCGAATAAGAGAAATCAAAAGCAGTATGCTGATGGAGGTTTTTCGGTCACCCAAATTATAAGCAAACCGCCGATTGAAGTAAATAACTTCAAATGCTTCATAACAACCAACTTTATGATTATCAACTATAGGGTGCGCAAAAACAGGTACACGATTTGATCTGGTTCACCCTTCCCCTCAATCATGCAGGATGGTGTTCAGAAACAAAACGATGAAAATGACAAACTGAAAGCTGAATATAACTGGCTCCTAAGGAGTAGTCAAACTGGTGGTCACACGTACAGAAGGTGAAATTAATCAGATTTTTCTTATTTCTGGAGTGTAAAGTTGCAGTGGTTGTGAAGAGATAGCGCGCCCTGCTGCACTAAATACTCTTTTAAATGCACTGTACAGGCATAATATCACTAACTATTTGGCTAATTTTATCACTGACAAAGTGAACTTGTATGAAAAAAGACCATTTTGCAGCTACCGCCATACTGAATTTCCTTGATGCCAAATTCATATTTTCCTCAGTGAACTTTTCTGGATAACCATTTTTACAAGTAATTCGGTGATAATCGTAGGCCCCTCTTATTGACAGTCTTGAGTTTAACATAGTATTATAGTTTCTAATTTTATTTAGGTAGGGAAAATTTTTTTTATGCCTCATGTAACCATCATCAAAGTTGCATTTAAAATAATGCCTATCTGAAATAACATGAGAAATAGCTTCCTGTAATGTAACAAATGCGTAAGTTAAGTTTCTTTATTAACAACAAGCCTGTGAAATGAGATTAACCAACATACAAAACTACATTATGCCTATTGTATACTTCGAATTTTATTGACGCGAATAACATCAATATAATTTTTTCAACTAGCAATCCGTGTTTTCGCATATATGTTATTTATAAGTACAGTCTGATTATTTGTACATGATCAGTGAATGCATGAAATTACACAGTAGCCCACTTAAGTAAAGCAGCTGTTAAGTATCGACGTCATTATGTAATAAAACCCAATTTTCGTTTATTAGTTTCTCATTTATTTCGCCTAAAAAGTCACAATCAGTGTTGTTATTGGCATTTGTTTAACAAATAACTGTTACAGAAGTGTTTACTTTGCTGAATCAGTCGCTAAAGGCTTTCAGAAAAGTATTTTTCATCATTTACCCACTTGAATATCTCACTAGCTTGTGCTTCACTCTAAACCGGGATTCTAACTCCTAACTACCTTTATTATCCAGTGGAATCCGGTTAGCTGTAAAGCTTTCAAAGTTTATCAGGATAGGCGTAAATCATATTCAGCAAAAGAAGTAAGGAGGTTGTAATTAGGTGATTGAAGGAAATTTTCAGGAAACCTTGGACAAAAACTTTGTGCTTGTTAGCACTGACCACTAGTCAGAAAGAGGTATCTGCAATCTTGAAGTAACTCATGCTTTTCCCGAGTTTTTAACCCACGTTATCCAGTATTGCAGTCACAGACAGTTATTACTGAGTTATTCGGGCTGGTGACTGACTCTGAACTACTGAATGACAACATTTCGGAGTGCAACGTGATGGTGAGCCACCTGAGATGGTGGTGCATTGCAAATTTGATTGCTAGAATTGAGTTTGCACTTAATGAACAGCTATCTGCATGACACTAGTTAGTGTCTAATCAAAATAAAAAGACTATCGGATTCAATGCTGTATATGTTCTTTTTTGCATAGTGAAGCATAAGATTGGAGAACTTTATGTCAAACATGGTGAATCTCTGATAAGAATGCTAATTCATATGTATATTCTCTTTTATGAACTTGAGTAAGGCGACAACAACAGTTTGTGCATAATAAAGTGGTAACATCGTTCAATCCATCCACGTCTCATCAACTGTGCATAGACCGTCTGGAAATCAATCCGTTTCACTCAAAAAACAGTTTAACATACTTGAAAGTGTTGCATGTCATCATTTGACAGGAGAATACAAACTTAATAAGCAGTTCACAGAAACTTGTGTAGCACTCACACAACTGATTACGCATGAGTATCAAATGTAAAAACCAAAATGCCTAGAAACAATGGCAAAGGATTTCAGTAATATATATGCTTATATATAACGTCTAGTTGTTCGCACTCTAAAAGATTCATTCCATTTCTTTGGGGGCTTGAACCACATGAACATTTCCTATGAGTTCATGATGTCACTCAGTATCACCTCCTTGTTCACAAGGATCCTAATTACCGAAACTGTCGATATAATCCATCAGCATTCATATCTTTCTCATCTCAGTGCCGGAATTTAGACATCTACTGCTAATGTGTACCACGGATATGCAGTTCCAGTGTGACAGAACATTTTACCGCCAAAAAGATGACGTAGTTAAGTGCAGCTGACTGAGGCTTGTATTAGAAAACATCTTCGTTTTTAATTTTTGGAGAACAAAGTTGAAGCCTGTAATTGATGAAATACCTTCTTATTGTCGATGGTATCAGTGTCACAATTGTATTTTGCAACGGTTAGTCATGCATCCTTTCTCAATTCGTGAAACTGTCGATAAAATATGCCAACAAAACTGCTTGGGCAAATTGGAATTGAACTATCTTGTCTGTCGGTAATTTCTAAATATCTCATGACCAGTACCTGTTAACTGGACAGAATTCGAGTACTGTCCATTCCACGGAGGCTTTCGGTGAACTGATCTCTGGAAACCACGATCTTCCAGGCGTTGCATGATGACATCAAGGAAGTGAAAATCTTCATCACTTCCATGTTTCATATTGAAATCAAAACTTTTCATTCAAGTCACCGTATATTTTGGCGGTAAAATGTTCTGTCACATTGGAACAGCATATCCGTGGTACACATTAGCGGCAGATGTCTAAATTTCGGCACTGAGATGAGAAAGATATGAATACTGATGGATTATATCGACAGTTTCGTTAAGTACGTGCGTCGGTGGCACAGTGATTAGAACTCTCGCCGACCATGCACATGGTCCGGGGTTTGAGCCCATGCCGACGCACAACTGATATATATTTGTGCGTCGGTGGTATAGCGGTTAGGATGCTCGCCAACCATGCACATGGTCCAGGGTTCGATCCCCGGCCGACGCACTCCTTTACCTCGCTAAGCCAGAAATAAAACCTGGTAAAGAGGAAAGGTTGGGCATAGGGCTAGCAACCCAATCCTCTAAAATAAACTCTGCTACAGAAACTTCAAGCCACTAGCTTGGAGCCCTATGTTCCACTGGGGAACGTGAAGGAAAAATTATTTATTTTATTATTCGTTAAGTAGGATCCTTGTGAACAAGGAGGTGATACTGAGTAACATCATGAACTCATTGGAAATGTTCATGTGGTTCAAGCCCCCAAAGAAATGGAATGAATCTTTTAGAGTGCGAACAACTAGACGTTATATGTAAATGTAATACTCAACTACTTTGTCACTGTTTCCAAGCTCTTTCCTTTTCACATTTGATACTTCTGTGTAATCAGTTGTGTGAGTGCTACATTTGTTAGTGGGAACTGCTTATTAAGTTTGTATTCTCCTGTCAAATGATGACATGCAACACTTCCAAGTTTGTTGAAATTGTTTTTTGAGCGAAATAAACTGATTTCCTGATGTGCTGTGCACAATTGATGAGACGTGGATGGATTGAACTATGTTACCATTTTATTATGCAAAATTCACTTTCCATGCTTTACGAAATAGTTATTAGTTAAATTCTTTTTCAGTAATGCTACGTTGCATCTATGCTTTTTACCCGAAAATTCCGCGCTTAAGACATACATATAAATTTTTTGGTTTTCTTACCTACCCCTAGTTCGCATTCTCACATGAATGAAAATAGGCTAATACAATAAAAGGCAATTCGGAGAAGAAAATCTTGTTTATCGATGAACTCATCTTCACAGGCTGTATAGTCGTATTTATATTTAAGAAAAATGTATAATGGTCCATCACTGAATAATGAGGGGCGGTGACTTAATTGATATTGGCTTTAGAAGTGAAAATAAATTCAAGACAATGAGAGACACTTACTGGCTCAGTTCTCAAGAAATTGTTGAACTTAAGTAGTCATGTAGCTCCACCAGAGTAATCCCTTAGGATTATCTACAAGATGAGGCCAAGTGGTAAGATGGATGTCAGGTTTCGGTATGTTTATATAGCAATGTCGTTAGCGATTAGTCAATACAACACCGAACTCTGTATACAGAAAAGTTTTGTCCAGTCTCTTATTATACCATGATATTAACCTCTTCACCAATAGTTCCCTGTAAATAAAAATTTTTTTATGTTTTTTTTTAATTTTCAATTTTACTCTTAGTTTGCTTTTACTTTAATAATTAATTCACTCTTATCACTGTCATATGCTCCTTTTGAAGATGTCCACACCAACTTCCCATCTGTTAAATTGACACTCAACTACCTTTATTCTCATTCAATAACAGTTTTACCCTTTTCAAATTTCAAACATTTTCATCCTTTCTACCGTTGAATACTAAGTAATTTACAACTCTTAATTTTCACCTTTAAAGCCACTTCTGAGTATATAGTTGATCCATTAGGTCACCATTATTACTCAGTTGTGGACTATGAAAAATTTTTGGTAAATATAAATACGACTGTACAGCCTTTGAAGATAATTTCATCAGTAAGGAAGAATTTCTTCACTGAATCGTCTTTTTTTTTTTCGGAACTCAATGGGTATTTTCTTTATACACAAATGTACCTCTAGTAGAAACAGTTAACTGCATAATTGAACAAGTGAATAACCAGTCGATAAACATTGGCATCCGTCCTGAAATCTTAAAAAAAACTTGTTATTAAGGTGTACCATAAATGTAAATTTCAATTTTGACGGCACGCTCTACATGCAAGCCGATGGGGTGGAGATAGGCTCCCCATTGGGTCGTATTTTGGCTAATTTCTTTCTAAGTAAGCTAGAAAATGGACCTTTGAACAACCTTATCAGCAAGTTTTCATTTTATTGCCGGTAGGTGAATGAAACCTTCATTCGTGGTGATAATGATTTGGACAGGATTATAAGAATTTCTGAATTCAATGAAGTACATTCGGCTATGCAATTCACATGTGAAGAGGAGTCTTAAGACAAAATGAGCTGCCTTCCTGCACATTCTCCTTACAAGAAACCCAGATGGTGGCATTAAAGGAAATTTGCATAGAAAAAGTACTTGAACAGGACAATATACACACACTTTCACACAGCTTCGTTCCTCTCAAGTACAAAAGATATTTACTGAGTACCCTCAGCCACAGAGTTAGAGCTATATGCTCAGAAGAGTTAACTCAAGATGAATTAAGTATTGTTTATGACACTTTGATCAAAAATAGCTATCCCGACAAATTTATCAAGAAACACATAACAAAGAGGAAAGCGGAAAAGGACTACTCACTATCTACAAACAAGAAGTCACTTTATGTACGACTGCAATTCAAGGTCAACATTCCAAGTTAGATAATTACGAGGAAATAAAGAAAATCAGTTCAAAATAACTTTTAATGCTGGCGAACCACACGTCTTATTCTCTACACGACCGACGGTGCTAACTCGACTGAAAGATGAAGTACCTAGAAAAGCTGGCCACTTTAAATTGTATCTACCAATTCAACTGCGCTGCTTGTGGAGCGAGTTATATCGGCCGTTGCTCTAGGAACTTGATTTTTCGTACTCACTCGAGAACATATCCCACTATTGCTGAGTAAAAGTGTAGTGAAAAGCATAAACAGTTCAACATTGGACCGTCTGGTGCAAACTGGCCATAAAGTCAGCCAACGTGGAAGAATCCTTTTCTATCATCATCTACTGGGTGTCTAATAAGTTGTCAAAGTCAACGAAGCACGGCACGCTCCAAACAGCACAAGTTGTTGCAATTCGCCTCAAACAACCAGTGCTCTGTGTTCAAAAGAAGCAAGTCTAGCCAGTCCCTACTACTACCCATCCTGGCCAGCCTTCAGTAGAGACTATAAATTCATGAATTTGTAATATTATCTTTCCGAATTTTTCTGACATTCAGCTTATTGTTATGTTGATGCTATTGAGCTGTAATCCATCGATATTATTATTGATTCGATGTTATTTAAACAGCAACATTAATGTTGTTCATAACACTAATTCATTCATTCATTCATTGACTATAATGGAGAGCTTATCGAAAAGGGTACTCTTTGTTCAGTATCCATTCTTTTGAAAAAATTTTAATGGGCATTTTTAATCGGTTTATAAAGAAATGTATATTCGTAATTACAAATCTCAAAAATCAGTATCTTCAAAGCTTTCCCCAGAATGATTTTTATCAATCAAAATTGCAAACTTTGAAGCTGATTTGTTCTGACACATTTAAGAACAATTATTTCATCACCACACTTTATAAAGTTGATTTCTAGTTCATTTATATTTTGATCCAACAATATTTTCATAGTGAGTTTTATTTTAATGTTCGTTAATTTATTTGTCAAGTCTTCCTTGACCTAACTATTGATTTTACTTTGGTACTCAAAACAATTAACAATCATGTAAATGATGAATTAGAAACAAGAGAGACTCAGAAGAACCGATTTTAAAAGTTTTCTATCAATAAATAAATCTTTTTTCACATTTGCTCTAAAAATGAGGAGTCTTTGAGTTCTTGTTCCCTGAAACTGCCTTCTTTATCCTATCATATTTTATAAGCTACAATTAACTAATTGAAACAAAAGTGTTGGTTTGTAGGGATTTGGTTGGTTTCAGGATTTCATCATGAGCTGACATTAGTTAGAGAACCATTGAAAAACCGACTGGGAGTACTGGACAGCTGTTTCTTCCTAGTTTGGGACTCTTCAGCAGTACGTACCCACCAACAGGGTTCGAACCAACAACCTTCTGGTTACAAGGCGAGCTCGTATACCATTAAGCCACTGGGACCCGATCCAATAGTCCTTGAATTCTAACTTCTACCAATTCACGACATAGCGCGACCGCTAGCCAATGTCCTCCTGGTTTCGAATCCCGGTGGGTGCGTACTGCTGAAGAGTCCCAAACTAGGACGAAACAGCTGTCCAGTACTCCCAGGTTTTCCAATGGTTCTCTAACTAATGTCAGCTCATGATGAAATCCTGAAACAAAAGTCCTTTTCTTATTTAAAAGAGAATAATTTAAAAGTTGACAGTCAAGCATCAAAAACTTTATATCGCTGAAAGACGTATTGTTTACTGTGATGACCTATTCACATTTATTAGCATGATTGGTAATCATATTCCGTGATAAGTTATCTTTGCAAAACTGTTTATATCAAACCTTGAAAAGATTTAAAATTAAATCCAGTCAAACGTTAGTTGCAATAAATTATAAGTTAATTAGGGCGTACACATGCTAAGTCAAAATTTATTATAGGAATAAGGACAGTGACGTACCTTTTTTATGGGTCGAAAATTTATTGTAAACATTTTAGAAACGCAGTGAACTGACATTTTTCTGACTGTTGGTGAGAGCACTGGATAGCCATTTCATTCAATTTCCAAACTCTTGAGCAATGCATACTCCCGAGTCAGTCAATAGTCGAATCATAGTACCTTCAAGTTACAGAACAAAGGTTATTGAACATTTAGCCACTGGGACTGGAAATCATTGATCCGTGAATTCCACTTTTGCCAACACAAATTTATTTCAACTTTTTCTAATATTTTTGATCATAGCTTGATTCCACACCGCATTTTTTGGGTTACAGGTATGGAATTTTGAACATTTGATATCGGTAGCCCAAATTTTGCAGGCCGACTATTGATATCAGGGGTGAGTCTGCAGGAGATAGAACCCTGGACCATGTGCATCGTCAGTGAAAGTCCTAACCACTGTGCCTCCGATGCATGATATAGCATTACCGTGAACCAACGCCTTCGTTGGGAATCCACTTCACCCTGACACTGGTCACGTCTTTGCATTGCAGCTTCAGAAAATCAATCAAAATAGCTACCAGTTAGCTGGTGGTTGGTATTCAGACAATCGAATAATGGAGAGCTCCAAAACAAGAGAAGACAGCTTCCCAATGTTCTCTATTTCTCTAGGATCTCTCTAATTGCATGTTGGTCAGTGTAGAAAATCTAAAAACTGAAAGAAGAAAATCGCTAATTTCTCCATTATCTTCCCTTTATTTCAGTATTTTTTACGATAACTCTTCTAAGCATGATAATGTTGAATATTCGTTTGGAGAAGAGTAATGCCAGTTTATTGAAATACCTTAAATCTATAAACTCTTTTCTCTCTTTGTTTTAGTATTTTGATGGAGCAATTATAGTGGCATCACTTGCTTCCGATGTATTATATGTCCGTTATGTATCTGAAACTGCAGCTGCAATGGTTGTACTTCTGTTGTGGAGAATTATACGAATAATAAATGGTATGTGAATATATGTATATTGTTTAAAAAATGCTTGTATTTTAACTCAGTTCACTTGATCCCCTATTTATCTTCAAGAGATGTATCCTGTACACTGAAATTTTATGATAAGTTGTCTTACCTACTGAAAGTGGTAATTAATTCCATATTAGTTTGTTTATTAGATGTATCACACAGTGAAACAGTATGCTGACGACGTGACTGTATCTTTGCCTGTCAAATGTCAAAGTGACCGCTCCAAACTAAATGGCTTTTTATCATAAATCAATCAGTGATCCAAGGAAAACGGTCTAACATTAAATCCCTCTAAATGTCAAACAGTCAATTTCACCTTTAGGCACAAATCTGATTGACCTAAACAAACTGGTTAACACTCACGAGGTGCGCAACATGGATGGCACTGAAATAGAGACCAAATCAGGAATTAAATACCTAGGTGTCATTCTATCTGCTGATCTTTCCTGGACATCTCATATTTTGATGATTCCTAAGAAAATATTCTGTTTTACCTTCTTCATCAAGAAGTTAATACAGTCTGGTATAGCCCAACCCTTACTCCTACAATTCGTTAACTCCCGTATTCTGCCTATTATTCTATATTGTTCCCCCTTAGTCTTTCCTAGGCTATTGAAGAAAGACTATACCTTATTACGTAGGATGTTAAAGGTTGTCAGCAGGGTAAGCAGTCAGCAAGCACTTAGCCAGCTTGTTAATACTCTGGTGGACAGGCACATGGACTCATGTGAAAAATGGGCGAAATCCATTTCATCTAACTCACACCACCCTCTTCATTCACAACTCTCCACTTGTATCTCTTCAGACAAGCAGACCACAAGCCTATATAGAAAACTATATGCTCGCACTAGCAAATACAAAAACTCAACCATACCCTACTTAGCTAGCTCGTGTTCTGTGCGATAAAGAAAGCATTAGGCGTGGCACCTATAACTTATTAAATAGTCAGTAGAACAATTGGATCTCGTCTTTGCAATTCCTATCTCTTATAGGTAAAGCGTTTTCTTTCTTTCTTCTCCTTTTATCTCTCTTTTGTTTTCTCTTTTATGTGCTGCTTTGTTTCTTTCTTCTGCTTACGCCAGTAAATATGCTAGTAGTATCTACTTTTCTAACACCTTCAAACACTCTGTTCAATTTTTGGCTTTGCTACCGACATGCAAATAAGTTTGTTGTTCATAATGAACTGAAACTATCCATAATCCATGTAGAATTTTAATTTATTGTTAATGTACTAACTGGATGCAATACTGTAGTAAAATGCTGAGAATTACATTCTGTATCACAAGTACTGTTTTAAAATAAAGCAACTTATTATTCACTGAATGACAAGGTTACGAACACAATTCATTACTGACCATAATCATATCAATTATAACCACACGACTTCAAAAATTGAGTTTTATAGTTTTCTTTGTCTTCTCCTATTGGTCATCGTTGGGGTAGTCGAATTTTCAAGATTACTCGGACAGGTGTTGAATCATTCCTATTACACGTATTCTCTCTCTGAGTTGATTCGATAAACAAGGCTTCCGCTGATATCAATCTCTCCTTCTACCCTGTGATATTAGATTCTAAAACTGTCATCCCATCCCATCCAGCCTATTGTATGGTTGTTTGTAATCGTATATAGTGACTGGTATAGCTGAACTATTCTCTAGATTTCTTGTCTTATTCGGGTCAACCAATCTTGATTATGCTAGGTTTTTATGTTCGGCTAGTCTGACTGACTGTCCCTGTTCTCCTACTGTGACCTATGTATTTGACCTGACAATCATCGCAGGCAGGGTGTTAGACAAACTAAATTGTTTTGTTTTAAAGGGCCCACTTGCAGGATCCTTTAACCGACAAAGCTTGTTTTAATTTGAGTTTGTGGTTGGTTTGAATTCCAGCCACTTTTATTCCTGCCTGCTTTGTTAACAATTCTGTGTAAGGTGATTTCCGAGGTTCCTTCCTTGTATGGAATTACTACTGGTGATTTAGATTCCTTATTGTTTGTGTTTCAAAGTCGTGTGACCATATTTGATATGATTATGGACAGTAATAAAATGTCTTCGAAATCTTTTCATCCAGTAAATAATACTGTTTAATTGTGTGATACATCTAATAAACAAACTAATATGGAATTACATACTATCACAGTGCCCAAGTTTTTCACGTATATGAAAATAGTAATATTTGTTTCTTTTAAACAACATGGATAAATAATCATTTCAAAGTAAATAGAATCAAGAATGTAAAAGCAGAAACAAACGAGCTCTGCTTCTTGTGAGTTTCTTACTCTCATTTACTAAAACTTAACACCTTTCAAGTCTGATCACGGATTGATGCCAGTTACAGAACTATTGAAAACCGGGAAGTACTGGACTTCTCTCTCTCCTAGTTTTCGACCCTTCGACAAAGTCGGCCACTGGGTTTCGAACTAGGGAGCTAGCAGACGCATTACAAGTTCGTAGATCATCAAGCCAATTAGACAGTATCCGTCTTGAAATAATAGAAAAGATTTGTAACTCAGGTGGATGATTGATTATAATAATGTCAAAATCTTAAACAGAGGAAACACCAAATGTGCCAGGGAATTCCTAGAAGCCTGGTACTCAAATGAAAACGCAATTAATAAACACGTTAATATAGATGAAATATACCAACTAATAAAAAGTAAATCAGATGATCAGAAAGTTTAAAATCTCAATCAATAGAAAACGGTCAATACATATCTAAAGAATGTTACTGGGAGACTCATGAAAAAATTTAAATCATTTCACTTTATCCTAAATACTGCGCTGAAGATGTCGTCCAGAAAGACGATGAAAGCTCCGCAATTAAACCAAGGAGCTCAGAGAACACTATCAATTACAGTATCCGTCTGCCCATTAATTTTAAATTTCGTCACTCTGTGATTTTAATGTGACCATCAGTGTATGTAGTCAGCAAGGACACTTGTCCTCACACCCAACCTAGACACGACTTCTCAGTGATTCACTAGCTGATATCAATCCGTCAGCAGACTTCAAAGACATATAAAACCCTGCACAGAAATTCTCGAAAATCAATCCAATGCTCCCTATTGCCTAGCTACATGACGAATTCGACTGGAGTTCTACTGAGAGTTAACGCCTAAGGACAAATCCTTGCTGATGATATTTATTGGCTGGTGCCAGTCATACTAAAATCCTTAATTGGTAGGAGCAGCAATTAAAGACCTGTTGGATTGGGTCTCAGTGTTTCTGAATGGTGTACGAATTTTGCTTGTTATAAGAAGTTGCTGGGTTTAAACCCTAAAACGTTATTGTTGAAGAGTCCCAAACTAGAACGAGACAGCTGTCCAGTACTTCCTGTTAGTATTCAATGGTTCGCTAACTGATATCGGTCCGTGATTAAACCTGACACAGATCAAACCTCCACAAACAAACTCTTGAAAACTAAACAGGCATTTTTAAATGACTTCGTTTTACTTCGCAGGTCTTCATTAGGTGCTGACTACTGGAAAATATAATAACTTTCGGAGAATACAAAAGCCAAGCTGTGTATTTTCTGTGAGACATCTATATTACCGGTTGACTACTTAATACTTACGAGCATATTGTTTTGTACAGGGATAAAATTTGGCCTAAATATGCAATGTAGAATCTTGAATGTAGGTTACAGTTATTAAAAAATAAGCATCTATTAAAATCTGATTTATTCTATTCCTAGAGTTAACTATCCTTGGTAATTTGTTCTTAACTCAAAGCCACAAATATCAATCAGCGAATAAGCATCATTTGCATTGTTTATTACTCGAGTTCAACTGTGGATTGATTTCGTTTAGAGTACCATTAAAAACCAGGGAGTATCAGACAGTTGTTTTATCCTAGCTTGAGACTCGTCGAACCCAGGACCTTTCGGCCCCAAGGCAGTCTTGTAGAGTATTCAGTGATTGGGAACCGATTCAATGACAACTTCATGAATTCTAACTTCTACTAATGCATGATATATTTAGTGCAAGCACTAACCGATGTCATCGGTGGGAACGCCATCCTCACTCCCAGGTGGATGGACCTGACTGGTCACGATTGCTCACTTGTTAAAATCGATGTCTGTAATGCTCTAGTTAAATTTCTCCCTTGAGCGCTACGTACGACACATTGTTCAACTGAATTGTGCAGAGTACCCCACAGTTGTCCAGTAAGGAAACAAAAGTTTGTATCACTGAATTCTTTTATGTCTTGTTCGAATTCGATGTATGGGCCAGAGCCTAAAGAACACTGTATCTTGAGCAACATATACTTTCTATTTGTTCGTTGTTGGTTGAATATGTTTATGGATAACAGACTGTTTAACTCAAGTGAAACAAATATTCCTTTCCAGTTATTTTGTCATCATCAACGCCAAACTAATGTTCAGGATCTTACGTCATAAATTTTACTAATCAAGTGACTAGTTTAGTTAATCAGTCTTAAGTATACGGGAGGGGCTGAAATAAAGAGGTTAAGGGTCATCAAAACAATTAACTAATAAATGTTAGTAACAAGATATCTATATTGGATGAAAGTTTTCCTAGAATCGATCTTATTTACAGTATCGTCGGGTTGAACTAGTATTAAGCTGCGTATAGCTTTATTCTGACCTGTAGCAAACAAAGACAGGAGGTGTTCGGAAATTCGACGATGAACTTGCCTGACCGTACGCCTGATTGCTTCACTCAATTTTTTTCGTCTTTATGCCTGAATTTAGAAATTAATTTACCGCTGTAAGACTAGTTTGCTTTGGTTAATGTTATTTGCTCATAAATCAAGCTGAACAAACTACTAAACGTGAAGAAGGTTGATTTTCGAATTGCTGATATGTTGTAGTGATGAATTTATTATTTGAGTGATATTCATTGTCCATTTATATAAAATTTTGTACTATTCAAATTTTTTCTATCGACACATATCCTACAACAAATGTTATATCATGTAAATTAATGAATACATGACAGCCAAGTGAGAAGGCGTGCGGATTTGAACGTGTAGTAAAAAAGCTTTAGGTGGTAAAACCACAAAACACTTTACAACACATTCTGAGTGACATTTTTATAAGTCTAGAGAATTTATATTCCCGAAAGGATTGAAGCGTAACAATAGGTAATGGTAACACGAGATCAGTTCTCGAGGAAATATACTAACTTAATATAAAGATGTCCATATCGCTGTTGAAAGGTATAATTTTTAGCAAACGGTTCGTTCTAATGACACACAAGCATACTGCCTCTTTCATAATCAAGGACGAAGTTTACCTTAGTCCTCTTCAATCTCTTCATCCAAGTTCCCAAAACAAAAAGGATAGTTTGCTGGGATTTGGTTGGTTACAGGTTTGATCATGGACGTACATCAGCTAGACAATCACTGGGGGACTAGGAAGTTCGTGACTCTTGATCAGTAGGAACCCATCAAGGTTCGAACCAAAGATTATTAATTATTTTTGTTGTTCTCTTGGGTTCCTAGTGGAACACAGGGCTTCAACTGCACGTCTCCACTTGCCAATTTTGTCTTCTGCTGTACTTCCCATCCGTATTCATCCATGTTAGTCCATACTTTTTCAATTCTTCACAAGACCTTCTCCATGTCACCCTTGCACTGACGTCCCACTAGCCGCTTCCCTTTCGGCCTGGTTCCACTCGAGCAATGGCCTGACAAACGATGTCATCCAGCTGCCTCCTCAGCGAGTGTCCAATTCATCTCTTCTTTCTCCTGCATATTTGTTGGTTGGCGATTGGTTTGTGCTTGTTTTGTTTGTTCCCCGCCATCGTTTCTTGTTGGTGATTCCTTCCGGCCCGACCATCTGATCTTCAGTATAGATCCAGCAAAGACAGTTGCTGGTTGATAAACGTCTGCATCGCAACAGGCTGTTGGAAATATTCTTTGTGACCCACCCGCCAAGTTTCTCATCCGTATAGAAGAACTGACTGACTTGACGTTTGTTTTGAAGATCCGACCGAATTTTGTTGTTGGTGCTGAGTTGTGTGACGAAGATTTCCAGATCGGTTTCAGGTTGATGAATGTGTTTCTCGCTCTCCTTCCCGATTCTCGCTCGATTTTAAATCTTCGTCCGTTCCCACTTCCTGTAGTTGAGATAATGTTCAATGCTAGATAAGTGAGTGAATGAAGTAACCTCTTTCAAATCCCTCCTGTTGGTGGTGACTGGCGATGAATATTGCTGTTGTTGTTGTTTTTGACTGGTTATTTTCATAACCTCCGTCTTGTCTATGTTCACCTGGAGTCCTATCTTCGCCGGCTGTTTCTTCGACCAGTTTGTCGGTTTTCGCTTGTAAGTCTTCGATTTTGTGTGACATCAAACATAAATCATCCTCGAAATCCGAACCTAGAAAACTGAAGATCAGATGGCCGGGCCGGAAAGAATCACCAACGAGAAATTATGGGAACTAACAAAACAAAAACACAACAATCGCCCAACAATTATGTAGGAGAAAGTGGAGATGCATCGAACACCCGATGAGAAGACCACGGGGTGAAATCACGCTTCAGGCCCTCGAACCAAAGACCTTGTGGCTAAAAGGCTAGTCTATGAACCATCCAGTCACTGGGAAGTGATCCTACGAATTCCAACCCCTGCCACTTCAAGGTATATGTATATTTATGAAACAAACGCCAGTCAATGTCATAATGTGGTGAGAGCTGTCTGCAAGCCAAAATTGCAGACAACAGTTTAGGTCAATGTTCAGGTTTTAAATCAGGGTCATGAGAAAAACAATAACAAACATTAACCTTGAGAAAATCATTAGCCAATCACAGTGGAGTTAAAGTGTGGAAATATGATTGAGAGATATATGAAATGATTTTATGAGAAACGGCCACAAAGAGATAACAGAATAACCTTCAACAAGAAAACAACCAGCCAGAAGACGTTGCTTCTCTGTTAACAATAACGCTAATAATAATGCACATAAAAAATTAATAAATACCTCTCGATTTTCTCAATAAACGCTTTGTTGTCTGACCCTTGTCTTCTGTTGTTACAGCAGTAGTGTAATTTGTTATTGGAATGAGTTTTCGTTAATTCCTAAATTATTTTTCACTCCTTTACGTTCCCAGTGGAACATAGGACTTCAGGCTAGAGGTTTGACGTTTCAGTGGCTGTGGTTTTTATCCTTGTCGGATGGAGTTGCTACCCTCATGCCCAACCTTCCCTTTTAACCAATCTTATTACTGGTTTAACGAGATAAAGGTGTGTGTGTCGGCTGGGGATCGAACCATTAAACCACATGTGTGGTCTGCCAGCATTCTACTGCTATGCCACCGACGCACAATTCCTAAACCAGCGGCTATAATTACAAACACTGACTTCAGTAGGTTCACTGCATACCATGATGACTGTTGACAGTATCTACGATATAACAGCTGCTTCAGAAAAATATTTGATTTTGGTGGAATCACTCGTCTGTAAGCAAAATGCCTTTTTTTGTATATTCTTCATGTAAATAATATTTAGATCTAAAATGATACTCCTGCTGGGATGAAACTCTGGCGATTGCAAACCAAAATGTATTTTTACAATTATAAAAACAATACATAACTACAGAACTATTTTCGCACTACGGTAACATGGCCTGGTAGTCTTAACTTTTTCGTTCGGTGATTGTTTATTAGCTGATAATGACGCCTAAAATCTCATCCATTACGTAATATTACTCTAAGTGAAAAATTCCACCTTCTGTGTACTAATGTGATATTTTTTGCAAGACTTGTTTATATTTTGGAGTGCTGTAGAGAACCTTGTTCTACTTGGTGCTGAAGGGCTAAATTTTTAGTCATCTGGGTAGGAATATCGTTAACTTATTTTTTATGTATAACAGGAAGATAATGCGATTAGTTTTGTTCTTCTGGGTTCCTATTGGAAATTAGGGCTATAAAAGCACATCTGCATTTTGTCCAGTTCTCTGTGGTTCCATCTAGCTGACCCCACGATTGCCCATAATCTCTTGTCGCCTCCTCGCACGATCTCCTCTGTATCACCCCCAGACCCACGCTTAACTCCTTGTTCCTCATTCACATTCCACTCATGCGATGGCCTGTCACACAATGTCATTTTATGGTCTTCTTACTGTGTATCCGACCCACCTACACTTTCTCTTCACTGTTTCTTGAGAAATGGGTTGTTGGTTGGTTGCTTCGCCCTCAGATTTCCTTGTAGCTAATTTTTCCAGGTTAAATAATCTTCACTATGCAACCAGCGAACTTGGCAGCTGCCGATAAAAGTCTAAAACCGGTCGGAAAAACTTTTCATGACGCGGGCACCAAGTTTCTGACTCATTTGGGAGGATTGGCTAACTTTACACTTGTATTGAAAATCCAGGATGAGGGCAGAGTGATGAAGGTCTGTCTTGGTGGCTTTTGATTCTAGTTTTGGCATCCGTATTTGTGCCGACTGCCCGCATATTTGAAATTGTGTTACTCACATAAGTAAAGGATGTGACTAATTTTCAAATTTCTCCTATCGATCGTGATTGACGCTTGTTGTCGGTGGCGGTCTGAGGATATCTTCGTCACCTTCGTCTTCACTATGTTCACTTGACAGCCTGTATTTGCTGCTTGCTTCTTCTTTCGGTTTTCACCTGAAAGTCTTCGAGTTTGTGTGACATTAAACATATAAGATAGTATAAGAAAGCGTAAAAATGTTACTAGTGCTCTGTAAATCATAAAATTGAATGTGTGAAATAAGAATGACTTAGTTATTCTTCAACCTAACTTCACAAGTATACTTAAGAAATTTGTTAAAACATTTACATGAGTTTTTATAAATCGAACCCATAATCTGCTTAACTAGACATTTGTGAGATTAGATGAAGTAAACAATTGAATTACTACAGACGCCTTCGAATAATCACTACTGGATGAACGAAGCAAATGCCTAAAATTACACCCTTGAAAATTAATTTGATTCGCTAGTGACTGACTAGAGGAGGAAATTGCTTGAGGTTCTAGTAAGAAGTTGTAAACGGTAGGGTCCTCCTGGTCATGAGTGTGCACAAATACTCGTCAGTGACACAAGTTGGTGGTGAAGATATAAAACACAAACTGGTAGAAGTTAGAATTCATGGGTCACTGAATCGGATTCCACTGACTGAATAGTCTACAAGGTTCCTTTGTGACTGGATTATCCTGGTTCGAACCCCAGTGGATGGGTACCGTCGATGAGTCAGAGAGTGGGACGAAACAGATGTACAATACTCCCTGGTTTTTTGATGGTCCTCTAACTGATATCAATCCGTGGTCAAGCCTGAAGCAAGTCAAATCAATACAAACTAACTCTTGGAAACGATAGAAACAACTTATTTTCATAGGTTTCTGTGGTATTTTGGTCCAACAGGGTGCAATCTATTTATCTGTGTTCCAGCATAAGTCAAACGTTCAATGAAATTAACACTTTAAGGCTTGCTGAAAATAGGAGACAAGATGAATTAATACGCTGAATGATTAGCGTCAAATTTTAGCAACGTAAATGCAGCTCAGTGTTAGAGCGCCCACTGTGTATGCCAGAGGCCTCGGATTTCAAATCCAGTAACTCCGCACAGGAAGATGGAAGCGTGACGATAAAAGTGTATCAACACACACAATCAGTGTTATGTAAACAAGGTCTATAGCAGTTCTTCAGTCTAACGCTGTATCCAATAAATTAAAATAGTTAAAACTCAAATCGTAAATTAGCAGAATTCTGAATTTATCGGTCACTGCGTTTCATTCCAGTGGTTGGAGAATTCTCAAAGAACTCGCCTTCTAACCTGAAGTCCTTGGGTCCGACACCGGATAAGGTCGTGATTGCGTAAAATACATACATATTTACAAACTTGTCTGACAGAATTTAATCTCCACCAAAGCCAGGACTAGACACCTGACACTAGTTGCCAACTAGTGTTCAATCAAAGTATCCACTACAGTCAGTCCTACAGCAGGTTAGTCACGTCCTCGAGTAACTCAGTGGTATCGTCTCTAACTGCAAAACTGCATGATGTGGGTTCGTATCTCAGAAGGGACATGAGTTTCTTCGAGGTTGCAGATACGCCTTACAGACGAGTGCCAACTAGCTGGAAACTTAGGTCAAGCATGGCTTCCTGCCGACTGCTTCCAACCATCTAATATAGAGACTCATTGTAAATTAGCCCCGTTTTCTGCCGAAATGTTGGGTTAATCGCTCAGTAATGTATGTTTAATTTGACACAACAACTAAAAAAGCTTTAGTTTCAGGATTTCATCATGAGCTGACATTAGTTAGAGAACCATTGAAAACCTAGGAGTACTGGACAGATGTTTCATCCTAGTTTGGGACCCTTCAGCAGTACGCACCCACCGGAATTCGAACCCAGGAGCTTCTAGTTACAAAGCGAGCTCCTAGATTTTCCAATGGTTCTCTAACTAATGTCAGCTCATGATGAAATCTTGTAACCACTCAAATCCCTACAAACCAATACTTGAATAACAATGAGATGCTCACTAGTGACTTGCCCTATTCAGGTAGGTAGTTACCTGGGATTCTAGTGAGAAGTGTTGACCAGTAGGCTGCAGCCGGTCGGGTGTGAGGGCAAATACTAGGGGTCGCGCTATGTCGTGAATTGACGGAAGTTAGAAAACATGGAATGGCCATTAGATCGGGGCCCAGTGGCCTAATGGCATACGAGCTAGCTCGTCTTGTAAATAGAAGGCCCTGAGTTCAACCCCTGTTGGGTGCGTACTGCTGAAGGGTCCCAAACAAGGCGAAACAGCTGTCCAGTATTCCCAGGTTTTCCAATGGTTCTCTAACTAATGTCAGCTCATGATGAAATCTTGAAACCAATCAAATCCCTACAAAACAACACTTGAAAAACTTTATTATCTTTCATTGTGATAACTTTATCAAATTAATATTAATGTCTGATTTTACATGCGTTTATGCATAACTGGAAAGTCTTTGTTTATCTGCAAATTTGTTGTTTTGTTTTTGTTCCCCACTTTTTCAGCTTTAATGATGCATAAAAAGCAACAGTATGAATTTCGCATAGCAATGCAAAAACGATCAAGGAGGGTGATGGGTAGAAAAATGGAAGTTATACGCACAGAAAAAGAAATGCAAGATGTAAGCTACAGTTTTCCCATTCTGTTGACATTACCATAAAAGGATGTAAATGGGTGTCTTAACACAGTCTAAAGTTTTGAAAACCTTGGTGACATGTATAAACATAAAACTTGGGCACTGTGGTAGAGCATAACTCCATTATGGATAATATTTCATTTTGATAAATCACACAGTGTAGTAATATTAACTGATGACCACGTTTCGAGCACAAATTATTGCCACTCATAATCATAACAAGGCATTGCTCACACAACTTCCTTGCTTCATTTATGTACATGTACGGAATTGACTAGGTATTGAAATAACAATCAATACAGGATAATGTACTTCCAGAAATGATAATAATGAGTGTTATTGATCAATAATAAGTAACTTGTTAGAATGTTGTGATGTGCTTGAATTGAAATAGCATTTTAAGATTATTTATTATCCTCCTCTAATTTGACTGACTGGTGGTAATAATATCTTCCATATTTCTGGTATTTTCATTGAGTCATTTCTGTTGCATGTGTTGTTTTGGGTGTAGACTCGATGAACCAGGCAGGATTCAGTAATCAATCTCTCTCTCCCCACCTACATAGATTACTTCTTGGAGTCTCAACCATCTCCCACCATGCTATTGTGTGGTTGTGAGTTAACGCCTGTAGTGGAACTGATGAGCTTTTTTCTAAATTACTTATCTTCTCGGGGTCAACCTTAGCTAAATTCTTATGTACGGTGATATGTATATTCAAATTTCTTGCATTTATCAACGTATATTGCCTGAATTAAGTGTTTGAATGCAGGTATTCGATAAAATATTGTATTTAGCAAAAATTATCTCCGTTGTACCGCTGTAATAATTATTTAAGACACTAAACTAGAAAGAAATCTTCCCTTCTACTTGATAAACCACACGAACCTTTTTCAAATCGTCGTTTGCATGTGTAGCAAATTTTACAACGTAATCAAGGAGTTGTTTTGGAGGCAAATATTCATCAAATTAATACTGTAGCATGGAAAGCACTAGATCAGTACTCTACCTAATTCTAAGGTAACTTTACAAATAAAAATCACCTGTCCGGCATCACACTTTCTCACTGAAGAAAATTAATTGATGGTATTTTGCAAAGTTTATGACATCCAGTATAACATACACGCTGTGCTGAATTTACGGTATACTAAATCGTACTGGATGACTACCAATTTGAGGTTTCATCAACAGAGGTTACCCTCTTGTGTGCCATTTATGGGACGAGAAAAGTTTATCAAGGCATATTTCCTTTGAAAGAGAGTTTAGCAAGCATGATTTGTTGACTTTAGTCACATTTGTTTGAAAGCCATAAATATCACAATTAACACGTGAATTATCTGAAGACTTATAGCTTTAACATCAATAGTTTATTAAACAAATCTGCAACCAGTAATTTAGCAATAAAAATAATAAGATATTAAGCCTTAGAACCCTGGACTGTCACTTAAATCTCTTTCAATCAAATTGCAAAGGTGAATACTTTCACATACATGCCAAAATTAATCTTGATACCATGTGCGAATTTGTTTATAGACTTTTCTCCCTTTGATTTCAGGAAGGCGCTTAATTCTATCTTATCTAGTATTAGTTTGCAGGAATTTGAAGACTTTAATTTTAGAACAACACATTTAAACGGGAAATATTGTGTTTTCAATTAGATCTCATCAGGCTTAACTCTTTTACACCTACATAACTTTACAAATAAAAATTCAAATACAAACCAATCATGATGTTTTGTCTTTAGGATAATAAGATGGTTAGTATGAATTGTGCAATCAGTCATGATGGTAGTAATGATAATAATAACATTAATGGTCTTATCAATAATAAGGATGAAAAAGTGAGGCAATCTGTGATAACACGAATAGTGAAAAACAGTATGATTAAACAAACAAATGTTCAGGTAGACGTCGTAGTCGATAAAGGCTAGTAAAAAACAAATGAACCGATTAAGTAATGTTAGATTTCAAGGGAAGGAAATGAGACACGTTTATAATGAAGATGTGATAGGATTAAGGGGTGATAAGAGAGGGATTGAAAATATAAGTTAGGGGTAGTGTAGAAGTCGTTAGTTGGTTATGTCTTAATAGGCCAACAAGGGAGGAATAATGGCTATACGAACTTCTTTTGAATAAGCATAGTTTAGCTTTAATAGTTCGAATGCCTATTGCTTGCCTCAGCTGTGTGCAGTAGACGAATACGAAGTCTACTGGAAAGATTCAGTGGAACACGATGAATTACTTTGAAGGCTCTCGTTTTCTCCACTACATGACTGCTATCAATTAAATGTGACAAAATTGAACTACGGATTGTTTTTTTCTGTCCTTTGCCGAACCACGATAGGAGATGTTCACTAACACGTTGGCTAAGCTGTCTAGTAGTACGCCCAACATAACTGTCACCTCAGGTGCAGTTGAATTGATAAATACACGTAGATGTGGCAAAACTATCAAGCTTATCCTTCGTTTGCGTCTCAATCATTCGTCGGCTAGAGAATGACAAACATAGGTGTGCTGCGTAAAATGTTCTACGTGTACTCCTAGATACTCTCTGGAACAAAGTCTCACTTGATAAGTCACCATTAAATTGTAATTTAATAAATAGAGGTTTCTTACGTGCAGTCAGAGTTTCAGGTTTTTTCTCTGATGTTTTCATATGCTTCTTTATGACATTACTCGGATAACCCATCTCAGGAACTGACTTCAGTCAGAGAAACCCTGAAAACGAGGAATAACTGGGTAGCTGCCTTGTCCTGTACGTCGACAGTTCAGCAGTAGAATGCCTACCAACCATGCCTCACGTGGTCCAGCGCACATCATATCCCTCAGCCGGTTGTACACCAGACAAAGAGGGAAGGTTGGGCATTAGGCTGACAATCACACCGTTTAAAAAATCACTACTACTACTACTGAGACTTCAAGGCTCATGACTGAGGCCCTGTATTCCACTTGAAATACAAGTCGAAGCAGCAGTTCGGGGGCACTAAGATTATGGGAATAGAGGAATTTAGCTACAACTAGAGTGTCTGACTCTGGTAAGTTGAATAACCTAGGAAACAGCTCTACCATTACACTGAATCCACCTGCATGTAATATATATATATATATGAAGCAAGTTATGAAGCCATTCATTCTCTGAGTTGTGATACCATTCAAATGCCTGTCACCACATTAACGAAGAGTTGAAAAAACACATTATCTCTTACTGAAAATCAGTGCGATTGGTAATTAGCAGTTGAAAAAACTTTCGAGTCTAGGACAATGTTAACAGATATTTAAAACTATTAGTTCCCTTTATGAATTTAGACAAAGCAATAAGAAGACGCAATTTGTCTGAATTGTGCAATGCGCAACAATCTGATAGCACACAGACTTTTCATAGGAATACATATGAAATTCACTTAACCAAGTAACAAAGGTAATGGTACGTCTATTATGATATCGAAATAAAGTTTACTAACTTGATCATCGTTCCTCAGTCTGAGGTTAATTTTCATTATCAAGTTGGTCAATTGGTAAAGATAACAAAACAAAGTGTAGATTGTTGGATTTGATAAAATTATAAAAGCGGTGTGTGTTTACATAGTGAAATTTGTTTATCACATTTGTGTTGATTTTGTCACTTCATGGTGGAGGGGAGGGAGGTGTTGTAACCAGGTCAAATTCTGTTTCAATCCATCATTTCTATTCAGGCCATTTGGATTCCAATTGATATGAAGTGCTTCTGATGTTGTTAGACGTTCTTTGTGATTTCTGAAATGCTTTTTCTGGATAATGATTTCAATATTGTCAAAATCAATTTTTTGGCCTGATTCTATATCAGGTAGACGAGCTATGGCTGATGATTTTTCTAGTTTTTTCTAGTTCAACCGGATTTCTCGTTGGTCGTACAGATGTGGCTCTACGGTGTTCATTTCTTCTGATTTCGATTTCTCGAGATGCTTGTCCGATGTATATCACATCACATTCCAAAAATTTTATTTCAAAAACATAATTAGATAGAGAACCTTTTTAGGGAATGTTCAGTCTTTTATATGGACATAATTCTAATATGTGTATGACATGAAAGTGAATACACTCAAAGTTTTGCAATAAATTCATACGACCGTATAATACATATGGACACAATACAAGATACTCTAAGTCTCCATATTGTAGATTATATTTATACCTTAGATCAGTAACACCTTTTTGATCTGAACACCCTAAATCCTAATAATGCTGATTTTCAAGAAACTATTTCATCATACCTCATAAAAATGTTAGAGATGAACAAAAGCAAAACAATGTTGTGAAATTAAACAAAATGAAAAACTTTTGTTTTATTGTCAACGAAAACAAAAAAAAACAAAATCATATGAACAAACAGCTTTTCTCTTCGTTTGAAGCGAAAATCTATTTATTCCTTTAATGTCGATTGATGAAATACCTTTAATTAACCCCTACCCACTATTGTCAGTTGTATCATGATTCGTTTACTAATCATCAGTGTATCCTGGAACAAACATTCTCCTACTTTTTGACATTCTTACTTACCTGAGATCATAAAACAAGCTCATCTTTTCACACACACACACACGCATACACACTGAGAAACACACAGAGAGATCTACAACCTTCTTTTTCCATTATTTGTCTTTTTCTGTCTCTTGATGTATGACGATAATGATGATGATGATGAGTGTTGACAAAACATACTTCCTTTGATTACACAAGGGTAATAAATATTGGAAGATGTATCTCGATAGGAGAATGGGCGGGGGGCGGGGTGAAAACAATCACGCCTTCCAAGTGTTCATTATTATTTCAGATAAAAAAGTTGAAGAAGGAACAACAACGCAAAAAAGAAAAAACAATCATACATCTTTCATCTTCTTAATTTCGAAGGTAATAATTAAAGGTAAAATCCTCTTAAAAAACAATCTCACAACCTAATCTGGACAGAATCTATCTACACTTTTCACTCTATATGATGAGATGCATAAACGATTTTTGGTTAGTAATGCCAAAAGATTGATTACTGAGCATAGAATATGCTTTACGATAACTTCTTTATCAGGTTCTACAATTAAATACATCCATATTAGTGATAATCAAATCAATAATGCGAAATAGATTACAAGTTGATCACGGATTGCTATCAGCTAAAGAATCATTGAAAATTAGAAAGTACTGCACAGCAGGCTATTTCATCCGATTAGTTTGGGAATCATGGGAAGTACGCACCCATTAACAGACTTTGAACCCAGAAACTTCTAGTTACAAAGCAAGCTGGCTCGTATACGATTCAGCTACTGAGACCCGATTCAATGGCCGCCAGCCCATGAATTCTAACTTCTACCAATTCGTGATTTAGTGCGACCCCAACCATTGTCGTTGGTGGGACATCCATCTACACACGTGACATCTTATTGAACCTCACTGGTCACGACTTCTCACTAAAACTTCAGGAAACTCCATCCTGTAGTAAGTCACTAGCGAGCATCAGATTAATTTTCTATAGTTTGGTTTTGTAAGAGTTAGTTATGTCACGCTAAATCACGAATTGGTAGAAGTTAGAATTCATGGGCTGGCGGCCATTGAATCGGGTCGCAGTGGCTGAATGGTATACGAGGCAGCTTGCCGTGTAACCAGAAGGTCCCGAGTTCGAGCTCTGGTGGTGGGTGCATACTTCCAATGATTCTCAAACTAGGATGAAACAGCTCTCCAGTACTCCAGTTCTGCTTTTCAATGGTTCTCTAGTTGATATCACTCTGTGATCAACTCGTAAAAACAAAAAATAGATTACAGTGGAACAGCATCTGTAAATATGATAATACACACCAGCATAACACTGCACTGAATATGAAATTAATTAAGAATTCATGAATAGTTCCCATTCGAACATTAGTAGACAAAAGACAAGTAGTTCAGCGAAGAGTCTCTTTTCGGCGAATTCCACGGATTTGTAGGCTTCACTGAAGACCAGGGCAGTAAAAGCAACTGGACCTGTTTCTTCTGCACAGACACACACAGTACGAGTTGTTTTAGACGCATCGCAATGGTCTCTGCTGTTTGGAATCTTCGGTATCTGGATGATTTTGTAGATTTACCTGGTACCCGAGAGATAGTGGAGAAGGATGCTTCAATGTTAGCTTTGTGGCTGGTTTGGACCAGTTGATCTAATGTCGAGCTGTTGATGATTTTGACTACACGTTTACTTAGGCACACTGGTAAGTATCCCCAAGCACGAAAAATCAAAATCCTCGAACAACAGCTACCACACTGTTAAAATATTTTGATAAATTTTGTCTAACGAGCAGAATTTCTTTTGCTATGCTTTAAGTTTGGAAATGACAATAGTTTTATCTCACACTGAAACACTTTATTAGACATTTTCACCTGGTCATGTGGCTGCTGGCCACGAACTCAGTGAAAGACTCTATAGGACATGTAAATGTTATTTGAACTTTGACACATCAGTATTAATGACCATTCCAAGGGGCGGGGTAGAGTTCATACGTGCACACCACTGTAAAGTCTCGGAACAGAAAGAAACACCTTACAAGTGTTCAACGGTTTTCAGTGATCTCTAACCGATTACAGCTCGTTCCAAAAATTCAAAAATTGTAATGAATCCAAAATCCCTATAAATTCCATAACCTGACTTTCAGTTAGCATTTCACTGATGGCGATTGGATGGATTTCCTCAAGCTTCTGTGAGCCGACATGACTAGTGGACTCCACCATGTCAGTGTGAAGTGGATGCCACATTGCCAGTTTACAGAGTGAGAATTCATGTGTCGCTTACGTCCAGCTCAGGTGGATGAAGTGACCAACAAAGTTTATCGCGTAATCTGAAGATCCTAAGTTCGACCCCTAGTAAAATTGTGTGTGAGTACTGTTGGTAATAAACACAAAATTAAAATATAAGAGGTGTTAACTTTCGAATACTGAGTATGCGATTACATACCTTATACCTAAAGCTTTAAGGATCAATAAGAAAATTCTACCTACTCGTCCAAAGTAACAAATTTGGACTATGTGTCTACTCTGGTTTATTTTAAAGATACCCTCATATTATTCACCACTTATTTTCTCTCCCTTTTAAGACCATCTTAATTTTACGTCATTTTACCTAGTTTATTTCACGGGATTAAAATTATTACTGACAATATTATTATTGCTTAGTCTTTATTAGAATCTTCCCTAAGCTTATTCATTCTACTTTACCTCACCACTATGTTCACACCATGCAATAATGGGCAAGTTTCTTCAGCTATGGTCTGAATGTAAAAGACCGATCTCTACATTCTACTATATAGGTGACAAAACCTCTTTTAGACCCACTGTATGACGAAATGTTCCAAAAGCAGGGAAAAGACGATAATTCTTCAATATTTTAGTGGTTCCGTTAGGCAATTATAACTGGCGAGGAATCGTGCTCCTGTCGAAGCTAAGTAAAATCCTGAGTCGCATCATCCTGGAAAGAATTACGGACGCAGTGGATACTAAACTCCGACCAGAACTAGCTGGATTCAAGATAGGCAAATCATGTTCTGACCAAATCGCAAACTCTACGCATCATCATCACAGAACAAAGCATGGAATGGCAGTCAAATCTCTATCTCAACTTTATAGACTTTGAGAAGGCCATCACCAGACAGCATTGACCATGAAGTAATTTGGAAACTACTCTAGTACTACGGCGTACAGTGCCCCAAATATTCATTAACCTTATTCAACAGCTACCTGTACGACATCGGCACATGTCAACTGATCCACAATGGAAAACTCAGCAAGACATCTGGAGTAAACACAGGAGTCAGACAAGGGTGTTGGCTTATTATCACCAATGATATTCCTAATTGTGATGGACTGACTGGATTATGCGTCAGACAGTGGGAAACGAGAAGACAAGGAGGGATATCCTGGACCGACCGACCGACGTGAAGAACCTAGAAGACCTGGATTTCGGGTGTGGATGATTTATCTTTCATGTCACACAAAATCGAAGACTTACAAGCGAAAACCGACCGACGAACTGGTCGAAGAAGCAGCTAACGAGGACAGAACTCCATGTGAACTTAGACAAGACGGAGGTTATGAAAATAGCCAACCAACCAAAAAAACCACAGCAACATTCATCGCCAGTCACCAACAACGGAAGGGGTTTGATGAAAGAGGTTACTTCATTCACTCACTTATCTAGCATTGAGCATTGTTTCAGCTACAAGCAGTTGGGACGGACGAGGATGTGAAATCGAGCGACAATCGGGAAGGCGAGTGAGGATCACATTCATCAACCTGAAACCGATCTGGAAATCTTCGTCACACAACTCAACATCAACAACAAAATTCGGTCAGATTTTCAATACAAACGTGGTCAAGTCAGTCAGTTCTTCTATACGGATGAGAAACTTGGCGGGCGGGTCACAAAGAATATCTCCAACAGCTTGTTGCAGACATTTATCAGCAACTGTCTTCCCTGGATCTATATTGAAGATCGGATGGCCGGGCCGGAAAGAATCACCAACAACGAACTATGTCTGGGAACAAACAGAACAAGAACCGATCATCAGCCAGCAAATATGCAGGAGAAAGTGGAGATGGATTCGACACTCACTGAGGAGGCCATCGCTGGGTGATATCGCTCGTCAAGCCAGTGCTCGAGTGGAACAAGGCCGAAAGGTAAGCGGCGAATGGGACATCAGTGCAAGGGTGACATGGAGGAGATGGTGAGAAGAGGAGTTGAAACAGTATCGACTGACGTGGATGGATGCAGGTGAAAAGTACAGCAGAAGACAGAAGCAAGTACAGATGTGCAGTTGAAGCTGTATGTTCCACTAGGAACCCAAGGGAACAATAATATTATATAATTAATAAACGATTATAACATCAAAACTCAATTTTACCTCAACAATACCATGAGGCAGCTCTGCAGGCAGTGTACGTTTCCAAATACAAAACAAACACCGTAAGACAAAATAAGGTGACTAAAGTTCAATTATAAATTTTCTTAGAATCGAGATGTTTATTGATAGTGAAGTGGGATCAGAGGCTTTGTCCACAGGAATGGTACACCAATGCTCCTTGCAGGCACTCCTGGGTTAGAAACACCTTCATTCACTCAAACGGGCTCATATTGTTAAGTAACGCGTTGTGACTGTACACACAAGCATAAACAGAAGTATTATATTTATATATTTTTGATTACAGCTTGATTCCACACCGTTTTTTGGTACATGTATGTAATAATCAGCATGTGATATCGTTAGCCCAAATTTTGCATGCCGACCATTGATATTAGGTGTGCATCGGCAGGGGATCGAGCCTCGAACCATGTACATGGTCGACAAGAGTCCTAACCGCTGTGCCACCGACGCATAATTTGTAGTATACTCTAGTTAGGCTGAAAATAACAGGTTCAGCCAATTTCCGAACACATTTTCTCGCTGACTGATTGTGGCATGCCAAAAATGCGGGGGTATACGCAAGTTTTTCAAATGCTTGAATTTAATGATAGGTGCGCTCAGATTTACCTCTGAGTTAAAGCGTCCCATTTAAGAGCTTCTGATGTTTCATAGCATAATGAAAATAAAAAAACCAAGTGAGAAGTTAAAGACGTTTTTGATAGCAAGCACACAGACATTCGAATCTACATCAAGGCTTGAATGTATCACACTTTATGTCGGTAGAAGCTTGATTAGTGAATTGTTTAAGTGATACGGTAAAACAGTTAGTTGATCAATAAAAATAAAACAAACAAAAAGCAAAACTAGTCAGCTGCAAATCGCACAGTTCGTGGAGAAGTTCCACCGCAGTTTCATCTGAGAACAAATAGTATTCATATGACAATGTATCAATAGCTTAACGAGGTATGCAGCAGTGAAGAAAGCAAGCTGAGATTACTGCAGTGAGTTTAAATGGGTACATCGTCCTCTATAACCAGCTAAACAGCTGCCTGATGGTGGTTAGGTCACTTTGACGTGAGTGGTTTTCAACGACTGATATCAATCAGCAATATTTACCATCTGATATAGTTCAAAATAAAATATATTTTATTTTTTTTATTTTTATTTTTGATTACAGCTTGATTCCACACCGTATTTTTGGTACAGGTATAGAATTTTCAGCATGGATATCGGTAGCCCAAATTTTGCAGGCCGACCATAGATATCAGGTGTGCGTCGGCGTGGGCTCGAACCCCGGACCATTTGCATGGTCGGCAGGAGTCTTAACCACTGTGCCACCGACGCACACAGGGGGGACAGGGAATAAGATAAATAAGAGAAGATTTGAAGCTGTATAATCAGTTGCCTTGGAAAATTTTTCTGAAAGTATATAAAAAACATAAAAATAATAATAATAGGAATGTCAACTTATAAGTACGAATAAATAAATAAGGGAAGTTAAAGTACTCGTGGTGTTATTGTACAACTGAGTAATCCTTGAAACTTTGATTAGGATAAAAGTGGCATTTAAACCAGTGCATTTACCTAGAAACAAACTGTGCAGACCACTGGTTGCTTAAATAATACTGTTTCACTGTATGGAAGGCAGTATCCAAGTCCTTTATTTTATTTTATTACTTTTTTTGCTTTACATTCCCAGTAGAACATAGGGCTTCAAGATAATGGCTTGAAGTTTCGGTATCATTGGTGTTTGCTTTTACGAGATGGGGTATGCAAGCCTCATGCCCAACCTTCCCTGTTTACCTGTCTTATTAATGGTGTGCGTCGGTGGCCGGGGATCGAGCTTCTGACCACATTTATGGTTGGCGAGAGTCCTAGCCACTGTGTCGTCGACGCACTGACGCATAATTGAAGATTAAACAAGGACAAAGGCAAATAATAAAGGTGAAAAAGAATATGTGATATGCAAATGTCAAATTAATAATACACAGTCTGGAAGAAATAGGTACAATAATTGCAAAGTTAGGTGAAACGTCTAAATAGGCATAAGTATTATAAAGAGATCATCAAGGAGGGATTTTCCGAAACCATTTGTTCATTACACATACCATCCTTATTCTCTTATCACTTCTGAGTATTTGTCTTCTCAGTCCATTACTTTTTTTCCTTCACATTCCCCAGTGGAACATAGGGCTTCAAGCTAGAGGCTTGAAGTTTCTGTAGCAAAGTTTATTTTTACAGGATGGGGTTGCTAGCCCTATGCCCAACTTTTCCTCTTTACCAGCCTTATTTCTGGTTTAGCGAGGTAAAGCAGTGCGTCGTCAGCCGGGGATCGAACTCTGGACCATGTGCATGGTCGGCGAGCGTTCTTACCGCTGTGCCAATACTACTGTTTCTTATTATCCCTGGAACTTACATTCGTAGATTTCTTTGTAGTTTTTTCTATTTCTTTGCGCACTACTGTATACGATTCAACCCTTGAAACCTATGTGTTCTCATTAGCTCTAAACACGTCATACATTAGTTGTTTAGTGTGATTTTATCCCATGTTCGTACTGACCATGGATTTTATATGTATCTAAACGATGGTCAAAACAAGCAGACTATTACTCCATCTTGCACTAATACCCTATTACAGTGTTTCTGATATATTTTGACTTGTCAACACTAATTATTTTGCGTAATATTAACGAATTCATAAGTCTAGAGTCTAAGGAATTTATCGAAAACAATTAATTGTTCGCTCTAATTATAACTGTTCCAAATGTGTTATGGGGATATTCAATTAATATATAACAAATGAGATAACAGAAAAAATTGTTTTCGACAATTTCTTTCTCAGGTTCTACACTTATGTGTTCATATTATTTAAGAAGTTATTATTTTTGCTATTTTTGTAACTAACTCAAAGAAATCATGATGAGTTTACGTAATCGGAAAACTAAAAAGTTTCAACACTATTAATTTGACAAAAAAATGAGCACCACAATGCATCAAACACAAACAAAACAAATATTCAAGTATTGGTATGCAGGGATTTGATTGGTTACGGATTTCCATCATGAACTGAGACCACTTGAAGAACGACTGGAAAACCTGGGACCACTGGACAGCTGTTTTGTCCAAGTCTCGAACTCTTGAGCAGTACTCACTCACCGGGGTTCAAACTCAGGACTTTCTGGTTACAAGACGAGCTCGTAGACCGTGAGACCACCGAGATCCAGGCCTGTAAACTAACATTTGTATATCAATCTGACGCTCACAAGTGACTAGCCCTTTTCACGTAGATGGTTGCCCGGGTTCTGGTAGGAAGTTGTGGCCCCTGGATTATAGCAGGTCTGGTGTGAGGACAAATACTCGTTGATGACATTGGCTAGTGGTCGCGCTATGTTGCGGATCAGCAGAACTTGGAATTCACGAACCATTTGGTCGCGTCCTAGTGGCTGGGTGGTGTGCAAACTTGCCTTGTAGTTTGAGGGCCTGTGTTCGAACACCTGTGGATGAGTAGATCTCTAGAGTCCGAAACTAGGAAGAAATGGTTGTCTAGTACTTCCAGGTTTTCCAATGCTACTCCAACTGTTGTCAGCTCATTTATGTTCAACAGAGAGTTCTTGAGATCAGTCAGAGGCTGGTAAATTTGTTCTGTGAAACGTAATACATAATGTGAGGTGTAAACTAGAAAGGGATAAGTAACTTGTTAAGCATGCACATGATCCAGGCTTTGATTCCCGGCCGGCGCACACTTTTACTACTCCTAGACGGATGTAACCCCAACAAAGACGGAAGGTTAAGTGTGAGGCTATCAACCCTACGACGTAAAAAACATCCTTGCTGCTGAAACTTGAGAATTCAATCTTGAAATCCTGAGTTTCCCTTGAAACGCAAAAGGATAAGTGGAGATTAGAAAAAGAGAACAGAAGCTTAAATGATGTTATAAGTATGAAAAATGACTACTCAGTACAGTTGTATAGAGTGGACACAAACTGGTGGAAAGATAGTGAAGTGTTTATATAAAGTCTGTAAGAAAATGCAGTATTATCATTAAACTATAACTGAATGAACGCTAAGGTCCGGTTTCAAATCCTGAATAACCAGCTTTGTATAGATGGTGTATTTGGAGTGCTTTCGTGCAATGTTGAGGAACCCTATGTAGCACTGAGAAGCAGTCATAGGAGGGGGTGCACCATGTCCAGAGCCGACGAGGTGTTCCAGGATAGGACTACTAGGATCTTCTCTGGCCAGCTAGACTGGTCAATTTTCCAGAATACTCTTGTGGACTTGACGTCGTGTATGGCTGATGAGACTTTCCTGCACAGGAACACGTAAAGTGATAAATGCACACTAAAGTAGCCAGAAGGGATTTCCTATCCTTAAACCTTGTATGGAATAACTATCTGACTGAGAAGCTGATTCGTAAGGTAACTACCTGAAGTGTCTTCTTCAGGTATTTAGAAAGGTGGTTCCTTTTAATTCTTGCTTCTATGTCCCTCTTGATTTCTATGTCCATGAAGAGGGTTTACCTAGGAACAGTAGCAAACTTTGGCAATTCAGGTTTTTCTTTCATGTTCTTATCGAGGCTGCAGCAGAGATTCTTAGGAATCGTCTTTCTAGAGATGATAAGTGATATTGTGGTTAACAACTTTCTGTTTCAATCATCGCACGGCTATCGATTTGGTGATACACAACAACTTTCATTTCAGAAATTCTGACTGCTATGATGAATGTCAGTAAAACCATGTGTAATGTACGGAGAAAATCCCGGATCACCTGAAATAAATGCTTTTACAACGTTGATTGCATATCTGCTGTCAACTATTCGACGAAATGTCACACTGCTAAAAAAACGTTGAGCATCTTTCAAAAAACCAGGCGTTTTTTTAAATGTTTAAACATAATTTGGTAAATCATTCCCCCATTCCAACACTGTATCCGTTTGTGAAGAGACATATTCATTTAGGAACACCAGGCAAGGACTAACTTTCAATCTCGGATTGGCTGAGTAAGCAGTTTGTCAAGTGAGGAGTTTCCAAATTTTTTTTATTGTCGTGGTACTTTATGAGTTGAATGAATACCGCTCTGTTAGTTGAACATTTTTCGCTTTTTTCAGCATTTGTTCCAGTTCTCTGAAATCTAAGAAAATTTTAAATCTGGTTTGTTCTGCTTGACACTGTGAATTACATTAATAGTCTATTTCCCATGTTTTTCATGAAGTCCTGGTGGATATCTGACATCATACTGGTCATTTTTGGCAATAAGAATTTTTCAAAAGAATGGATACTGAACAAAGAGTACTCTTTTCGATAACCTGCTCTTCATCAGGCTCAATAGTTATATATACATTATAGTGAATGAACAAATGAATTAATGTTATGAACAACATTAATGTTGTTTAAATAACATGGAATCAGTAATATTATTGACAGATTACACCTCAATTGCATCAACACAAAATAAGCTGAATGTCAGAAAAATTAGGAAAGATAATATTACAAATTCATGAATTTATAGTCTCGACTGAAGGCTAGCCAGAGCAGTATTAGTAGCTGGACTTACTGCTTTTGAACACAGAGCACTGGTTGTTTGAGGAGAATCGCAATAGTCCCTGCTGTTTGGAGCATGCTGTGATTCGATGATTTTGGCAAATTGTTTGGTACCCGGGAGATGACAGAGAAGTATTCTTCCACGCTGGCTGACTTTGTGGCCAGCTGTTTTGCTCTAGATGGTCGAATATCGAACTGTTAATGCTTTTCCATAGTGGGAGATGTTCTCTAGCGAGCAGGAAAAAATCAAGTTCCTAGAGCAATGGCCAATATAACTCGCTGCACAAGCAGCGCACGTGAATTAGTAGCTACAATCTGAAGTGGCTAGTCTAAACACTTTCTCTTTTAGTCGAGATAGCAACATCGGTCGTGTAGAGAATAAGACGTGTAGTTCGCCAGCATTAAAAGTTATTTAAACTGATTTTCTTAATTTCCTCGTAATTGTCTAACTTGGAATATCGACTTTGAATTGCAGTCGTACATAAAGTGGCTTCTTGTTTACAGATAGTGAGTAGTCCTTTTCCGCTTTCTTTGTTATGTGTTTCTTGATCAATGTTTCAGGATAGCTATTTTTGGTCAAAGTATCATATACAATGCTTAATTCATCTTCATTTAATTCTTTTGAGCATATAGCTCTAAGTCTGTGGCTGAGGGTCTTCACTAAATTTCTTTTGTACTTGAGAGGAACAAAGCTGTGAAAGTGTGTGTATATTGTCCTATCCAAGTACTTTTTTCTATACAAATTTCTTTTTATGCTACCATCTGGTTTTCTTGTAAGGAGAAGACCCATGAAGGCAACTCATTCTGTTTTGGGATTCCTCTTCACATGTGAATTTTATAGCCGAATGTACCTCTTTGGATTCAATAATTACTGTACTTCTATCAGAACCATTATCTCAAAGAATGAAGGTGTCATTCATATATCGGCATATCGTTTAGTATAGAGCTGTTAATATTATTATTATTATTAATAAGATGAGAGCTTACTGATAAGGTTGTTGAAAGGTTCATTTTCTAGCTTACTTGGAAAGAAATCATCAGGAATTGGACCAAAGCCTTTTTTAGCGAGAATTCTGTCGTGTTTTTTTTACATTTTTCTCCGTACTTCACAGAATTGCAAGGACAGGAAACAAAGACAATCCTGCTCTTACCGGTTTAGTAATCTTCTCTATACTGGAGCAGTTAGTTGCTAATCTTTTATTGTCTTTTTAAACAATATCCTTGGAATCACTCACCAATTTACTAACCGTGCCTCTTCTAAAAACTTTAAACACTAGCAGTTGTTTCAGGAGGTTTTCTCACTCGACTCTATATTTGTATTGGTAATAATTATTTTGTCGACCTGTGGTCAGTGAAACGTCCTTTATTAATTTATTTGATACATCATAACTAAGTATGTATGACATGTTAGCTTAAGGTGAATTCCAACCTGTCCTTCAAACTGTATCACATACCTGAACAAACCCATTTTAGTCAGCACCATTGTGTGAGTTTGTGAAAAGCCAGATATACTACAAAAGGTATAAGCAACATCAGGATAGTGAACTCACAGAAATTCATGAGACATTATTATTGTTAAGATTATTGTTTTTTTTAATTCCTAGACAAAAATAAGGTTTGAGCCGTACATCTCCATTGCGTTCAGTTCTCCGACAACGTTTTCACCTGACTCCTTGGCTGCCGAAATGCTTTCCTTTCCTCCACATGACCAACGCCATATCACCCTCTCACTGATGACCAACTCGCCGCTTCCTGTAAGGGTTACACTCGAGAGCCTGTCGTGTGATTTCACTTGATGGTTTCCTCAGAGTATGGCCAATCCAGCTCCATTTCTTCCTGCATCTTTGTTGTACATTTGGTTCCTGCTGACTTGATTCTCTCATTGCTAGAGATCCCTGTTGGTGATCTATTCTGGCCGGCCACCTGATCTTCAGTACTTAGGGAAGACAGCTTTGATGAAGTTGTGCAGCTTGCCCGAATTGGCCTTCGTGGCGCACTAAGTCTCTGATCTACATAGCAGCACTGACTTCACATTGGAGATGAAAATCACGACCTCATTTTTCATGCTGAATGCTGTTGATCTTTACACAGACTTGAGAGTGATGAAAGTTTGCCTTGCTTTCCCAATCCTCGCTTTGATACCTTTTGATATCCAGCAGACATTATCTGCATGATAAGCGTTAATCTGTGCCTCAGTGGTGGAACGGTAAAACGCTTTCCAGCTACGCACATGGTTCGGGGTTTGATCCTCGACTGACGCACTCCCTAACCTCTCTAAACGGGTAGTAATTCTAGTAAAAAGAGAGAAAGTTAAGTGTGAGGCTAGCAAGCCTGCACCATAAAAATAAAACCACTGCTACCGAAACTTCAAGGCTCTAGCTTGAAACCCTGTGTCTCACTTGGAACATAAAGGAATAAAATAAAGTAATATAAGTAAAAGCGTTAACTTCGCTATACACTCAGTAATCTGTCTGTTTCAACCAGAGCAAATATATCACTATTTCGCCTAACTCAAACATACAGAAGCTCAATACCTGGACATCTAATCAATCCTAGTCAAAGCAAATCTCTAAGATTCATGCTTCCACATTATCTACACAGTTGAAAATAATATTCCAAAATAATGCGGACAATACAGTATGCTGGAAGCCGCATCTTCCACTCCGGACCTATTATTATTATCGTTCTCTTGGGTTCCTGGTGGAACATAGAGCTTCAACTGCACATATGTACTTGCTTCTGTCTTCTGTTGTACTTCCCACCCGCATTCATCCATGTTAGTCCATACTCTTTCAATTCTTCACACGACCTCCTCCATGTCACCCTTGCACTGATGTCCCACTCGCCGCTTACCTTTCGGTCTTGTTCCACTCGAGCACTAACTTGACGAGCGATGTCACCCAGCGCTGACCTCCTCAGCGAGTGTCCAATTCATCTCCACTTTCTCCTGCATATTTGTTGGCTGGTGATCGGTTCTTGTTTTGTTTGTTCCCAGACATACTTCCTTGTTGGTGATTCCTTCCAGCCCGGCCATCCGATCTTCAGTATACATCCAGCGAAGACAGTTGCTGATAAATGTCTGCAACAAGCTGTTGGAGATATTCTTTGTGACCCGCCCGCCAAGTTTCTCATCCGTATAGAAGAACTGACTGACTTGACCACGTTTGTATTGAAAATCTGACCGAATTTTGTTGTTGATGCTGAGTTGTGTGACGAAGATTTCCAGATCGGTTTCAGGTTGATGAATGTGTTTCTCACTCTCCTTCCCGATTCTCGCTCGATTTGACATCCTCGTCCGTTCCAACTGCCTGTAGTCGAGGTAATGCTCAATGCTAGATCAGTGAGTGAATGAAGTAACCTCTTTCATCAAACCCCTCCTGTTGTTGGTGACTGGCGATGAATGTTGCTGTGGTTTTTTATTTGGTTGGTTGACTATTTTCATAACCTCCATCTTGTCTATGTTCACATGGAGTCCTGTCCTCGTTAGCTGCTTCTTCGACCAGTTCGTCGGTCGGTTTTCGCTTGCAAGTCTTCGATTTTGTGTGACATGAAAGATAAATCATCCACACCCGAAATCCAGGTCTTCTAGGTTCTTCACGTCGGTCGGTCGGTCCAGGATATCCCTCCTTGTCTTCTCGTTTCCCACTGTCTGACGCATAATCCAGTCAGTCCATCACAATTAGGAATATCATTGGTGATAATAAGCCAACACCCTTGTCTGACTCCTGTGTTTACTCCAGATGTCTTGCTGAGTTTCCCATTGTGGATCAGTTGACATGTGCCGTTGTCGTACAGGTAGCTGTTGAATAAGGTTGATGAATATTTGGGGCACTGTACGCCGTAGTACTAGAGTAGTTTCCAAATTACTTCACGGTCAACACTGTCTGGTGAAGGCATTCTCAAAGTCTTTAAAGTTGAGATAGAGATTTGACTGCCATTCCATGCTTTGTCCTGGGATGTTGATGCGTAGAGTTTGCAATTTGGTCAGTACATGATTAGCCTATCGTGAATCCAGCTAGTTCTGGTCGGAGTTCTGTATCCAGTGCGTCGTTTATTTTCTCACACTGCGGACCTTAATGAATAGTAATAAAAACACAGCATGCGAGATGAAAGCATCTTCTTTCCCCCATTTGAACCGGATTCCTGCATACTCATGAAACATGTAGACCATTTTATAGTGCTTCCCTTTATTTTACTTGGTAAATCTTCAATGTTTTAGTGTGCCATCATATTTATACTTCCCCATTTTATTCCATTTTCAACAAAAATGATCTTGTACTAGAATTTTACAACTCCAATCATGAAACTATTCACATTTTCTAAAAATGTTCTCCAACCTTAATTACTTTAATGACTTTTGTAAACGTTTTCAATGTGTGCTTTTTTTAGCTTTGTTATTGTTTTATCTTCAGTTCAATGACAGACTGTCGAGATTCTAGAATAAAATAAGCCTATTTTTTAATTAAAGTAATGACTTTGTGAAAGAGAGAAAAGAAATTCTTCTTCTTTCTGAAATTTGCTTTAACTTCACTTGCAATTAGGACTGCCTTCCTAATTTCCTTTGTATTTTTTTATAAATTCTTCTGTGATCCCATTGTTTTATTTCACTGTTCATTCTGCTTGATTTTCACCTTTATCACTTTTATCAAGTGAATGTGAACACCCTTCAGGATGTAGTCTCCTAAGCTAGTTAAAACAATGTGTGATGTGCATTTTAATACCTCATTTGTGGAATCTTTTTTATTCCTTACATTCCGAGTGGAATATAAGACTTCAACCATTGAAATTTCGGTAGAGTTGATGTCATCTTTTATCAGGTGAGGAGGCTAGCCTCATGCTCAATCTTGTTTCTTTTACAGGCTTACCGTCGACCGGTTAACTTAATGAGAGGTTTAGAAGTGCTTTAGTCTGGAATCGACTCATACCTCCAACCTACCGCTGAACTACACCTGTAGAATATTCATTCAGTTTGTACAAGAGTATATTATCTTATTTTTGTGAGTCACCTACCAAAGGCGTCATGTCTTTTTTTTATTACAGCTTGATTCCACACCGTTTTTTGGTACAGATGTGAAATTTTCAGCGTGTGATATCGGTAGTACAAATTTTTCAGGCCGACCATAGATATCAGGTGTCATTCGGCAGGGGATCAAACCTCGGACCAAATGCATGATCAGCGAGAGTCCTAACCGCTGTGCCACTGACGGACAGTTTTTCTGTCAGTAATAATTAAAGCTTACGATTACTTTGTATACTATTGAGATATAGAGGATTTTTGAAATAAGTATTTGACAACTGTAGATGCAATAAAATGCAACTCAAGTTTATCAACCGCAAAATTTGTAGGGAAAGCTGGGTCACATCGAGGGTGAATGGTGTATTTTCATTCATGTGCATACATTAGCAGGAGTATTTGTGGATAAGAACTTTCTGTTTGATCTGATGAGTAATTTAACAAATGAAATACATATATATTAGAAATTCTTTTGTCCCATCTCAGGATTTTAATCTAATTACATGATAAAAACAAGAAAGGAGGCAGCCTTTGTCTTTTCATGTAAGCATTTATCACAATCAGTGGAGAAGAATACAAGATAATTTAAATTATTTAATAGATTTGAATTCTTTCATATCACCTCACATATATCATTCATTCATTCATGGGATTCACCTATTCATTGTACTATCAACTCATAATCTTATTATCTTCTTAGTTCCTCTCGAGAGAGAATGAAAAGAGATTTAGACAATTTTTCATTGTCAAGAGTTTGTTCGTTTGTTCGTAGGGATTTGATTTGTTTTTCAAGTGGGATCATGGGTTGATATCAGTTAGAGAACCTTTGAAAATCAGAACTGGAGTACTGGGCAGCTGTTTTATCCTAATTTGAGAATCATTAGAAGTACGCACCCACCACTAGGGTTCAAAACCCAGGACCTTCTGTTTTCAAAGGAAATCTCATAGATTATTCAACCACTAGAATTCAAATCATTGGCCAATCCATGAATTACAGCTTCCATCAATACTTGATGGTACTAGAAAAGGTCATCAATAGGTATTTGTTCTCACTTCGGAGTTACTGTGGAGAATTTTTTCCGTCAACTATACTTGTTATTGTAGTCATAATGATTCTTACTAGAAATAAGTACGAAGTAGGATAGTTCTCATCGTCTTAAAAAAATAAACACTTGATTCCCTATGTATATTTAAAACAAGCAGTAGGCATTATTGTAGTAGGATTGACTGGATTCATACACTCTAAAAGAAATTGTCAGCTGCATACCCTGTACACATGATTATGTGTACTGATAGTGACTGAATGTATATAGGTGAATATGTAATGTATGACTGGCCCTATTCAGTCACTTAACCTGACGTTCTAGTAGGAAGTCGTGACCATTAGGGTACAGCAGGTTGAAGATGACGCAGTACCCCATTGAAAAAGACATTGCGAAATGGTCGTGCTATGTCGTGAATTGGCAAAAGTTAGGATTCAAGGACCATTGGAGGAGGTCCCAGTGGTTCAACGGTCTACGAGCTCGATGGCCTTGTAACAAGAAGGTCCTGGGTTTGAACCTTGGCGGTGGGTGCGGCGTACTGCTGAAAAGTCCCAAACTAGGAGGAAACAGCTGTACAGTACTCCCAGGTTTTCCAATGGTTCTCTAACTGATGTCATCTCATGATGAAATCCTCCATGCAACATGTAATAAAGACTGAAGCAATGATTCAATGAAGCGTGATTAGACAGTGTGAACTCTTGAATTTCGTCAAATCAACTTATGCCTAATTCAAAGCCGGATTTGAACATCTTTAAACAGGTATAACTTTATTTGACAAAATTAAAATGTGCACATTATGTTAGCATGCTTGATTTAATTAGTGTTTTAGTGTTAATTCCGTATTCACGTGTGCAATCATTCATCCACAGTCAGTATATAAAATCGTGTGTATAGGGTATAAAGTTGGGTCCCGTTGAAATTTATGAACTGAGCGAATCCTGCTTTAATGGACTAATATCAGTTAGAGGACCACTGGAAAACACAGGGTTACTGAACAGCTATTTTGCCTTACTTTAGGAAACCTCAGCATAACTCACCTACCAGGGTTTGAATCCAGGACCTTCCAGATATAAAGAAAGCGACTGGGACCCGATCCGATGGCCAGCGAATAGTAACTTCTACCAATTCGTAGCCTTAGCGCCACTACTAGGCAATGTCATCGGCGTGTTTTCCCCTCACTTTCTACCCCAGTGGTCACGATTTCTCATAAGAACTGCAGATAATTCCATTGTGTCCTTTAGGCTGAATGATCAACGACCTAAACTTGCAACCGGGAACTATTGGAGGATTCAATGCCAGTGTGACCCAAACTAGGACAAAACGGCTCTCCAACACTCCTTGGTCTTCAGCGGTTCTTTCATTGATATCAGCCTTCGATGAAACATGAAGCAAATCAAGTCCCTACAAACCAACTTTTCAAAATTGTGTGAATAGCTTTTTTTTCACGATTTTTATTTCATTCTCTTTAATTCCTAGAAGTGCATAGAGCTTTAAGCTTCACAGTCTTAGTAACGACGTTATTGACTTTTTCATGAGATTAGGCTACTTAATTCACACTCAAAGTCCTCTCTATTCTAAGGTTGTTGTTGGCTAGTCAAAAGCATGGTTGAATTCAAACTCGGACTACTTGTGGCGTTTTCCAGCATCTCACCATTAAACGGCCAACGTCTCTTTTAGACTTCTTAGTACTACTTATATGAGTATTTTCAAAACGCAGGCTACATTAAATTTTCAATGAGAAGTAATAGAATCATTCTGTTCAAAGTTGTAGGTTTATTTGTTTTAATATTTAACAACGACTATAGTATTAAGTCGGATGTGGATCAAATTTCACAGAAGAAATGAATGCTTTTGCTTGTATATTCTCTGAAAAATAGTTAAAGTAATATACCACGGGGCATAGACCGGCAGTGACACTCTAACTTAGCTGCATCCACTTTGAAAAATCCTCAGAAAACGTTGACTGTAAAGTAATTTGGAAAATAAATATTTACAAACCTCAATCAGTAGCTAAATGATAATGCCTCATGTCAGGCGATTCACAACGGAAAAGTTATGGAAGGTAGTAAAAATATGGCTGTCTAACATTCCTAACTGCGGCGGATTGCATTATGCGTCAGAATGTCAGCATCAAGAAGACAGGAACGGGTTTGATCGATAAGAAGACACTGGATATGGACTTCGCAGAAAATTTACATAGACATTGAAGGCAGGACTTCAAGCGAGCATAGGGAAGACAGAGGTGATGAAGACAACCAACCATCAAGAACAACGACAAGTACCAACCAATATCATCGCGAGGAAATTGAAAGAGGTCACTTCCTTCACTCATCTAGGCAGCATCGTTTCATTTACAGGTGGACAGCATGGATGATGATGTCAAAAACAGGATCGGAAAGACAGAACAGACCTTCGTCACTTTGAAATTAGTGTGGAAATAAGCCTGACTCTATTAGCATAGAGAAGAATATTCGGGATTCTAACACCAAGGTTAAGTTATTCATTTCTTCTGTATGCGTCATAAACTTGCCGTGAATTGTCATACGTGTCAACAAAAGAGTTTCCAACAGGCGGCTGCAGACTTTTGTCGACAGCTGCTCACTTCGCCGACTCCACACTAAAGATAACGTAGCCGACTAGAAAGAATCAGCAAAATACAAATCAAGAACCAATCGCTCAACAAATACACGGAGGTAATGGAGATGGATAGATGTGATACGCACTGAGGAGGCTGTCGGGTGACATCTTGGACCAAGCCATGGCTCGAATGGAACCCCAGTGAGAATGGATTAGTGGAGTGTGGGTCTGAGTGTGACGTGGGGGGAGATCTTTTGGAGAGGAGATTAGAGTTTATAAAGAATCGTGGGGCGGGCTAAAGAGGACTACAAATAATGGGACAATGTAAGGAGGTGTTCTGTTGAAGTCATGTGTTCCATTTGTTAGCGAAGAAAGTATTCATAATACTACGGACAAAATTTGAGGTTATATGTACGCACCACTTTGACGCCTATGTTGTTATATTTTTTATTTTTTTTTATTTTTGATTACAGCTTGATTCCACACCGTATTTTTGGTACAAGTATAGAATTTTCAGCGTGGATATCGGTAGCCCAAATTTCGCAGGCCAACCATAGATATCAAATGTGCGTCGGTGAGGGCTCGAACCCCGGACCATGTGCATGGTCGGCGAGAGTCCTAACCACTGTGCCACCGACGCACATATCTTATCTTGTTCAGAGATTATAATTACGATAAGACGATAAATGGTGAGGCCTATTTTATGGTTAACAATCTTAGTGAAATGCTACGTCGATCTGTCTGAAAAGTAGTTATCTCAGTGACACAGGAGGTTTTATTATTAAACAGCAGCTTAGAGGCCAAAAGCTGCTACCTATGATATACAATTTAAATCAGTGAATTTTAAAACCTGACTTTTATGTTGCTTTTTTCAAAGTTTTGATTACAGGTTGAAAATACTAAAGACTGCAGTACGTATCACTGATACAGCCTAAAGAGTGCGTATCTCCTGTTACTAAATAAATACTAATCCCATTTCGCTAACAACGATAAGCGCTAGTATCTGGAAAAACCGCTGCCAAAGCTAAATGACCTTATTTTAAACGTACGTCGTTGATTTCATCCCCCCCCCACACACACACCGTCGCCTTTATATCACCACGCCCTCTAGCTCGTCGTTTCCCCATTTGGGTTCCATTAGAGCGACGGCCTGGATCACGATGTCACTTAAAACAATCTCTTCAGCATGTGTACGATCCATCTCCATTCTCTTCTCCCTTTCTGGAGAACAGTAGGTTCTTAATTGCCTTGTTCCTAGAGTTTTATGTTGCTAATTCTTTCTCGTCGGTCACCATGACTTCAGCGTTGAACCAACAAAGGCAGCTCTTGATAAAAGTCTGAATTTTGTTAGACATGCTTTTTGTGACAACCGAACCTGGTTTCTCACCAATCTACGAGAATTGACTCCCTTTACATTGATGTTGTAAATCCCATTTGTGTTGAAGAAAATAAAAGACAGATTCAGCGAAGAAAATTTTCTTTATCGACGAAATCATCGTCAGAGGCTGTACAGTCGTATTTATACTTACAAAAATATATAGTGGTCTGTTATTGAGTAATAGGGGGTGACATAATTGATATAGTTAATCATAAGTGGCTTTAGAAGTGAAAATTAAAAGTTGTAAATTACGTGGTACTCAACGGCACAAAGATAGAAGTTTGATAAGGTTAAAACTGCTATTGAGTGAGAATAAAGGTGGTGGTATTTGAGTGTCAATTTAACAAGTTTGAAAAGGATGTGAAATGTACAGAAGGAGCATACGAGAGTGATAGTGGTGAATTCATTAATAAAGCAAAAGCAAACTAAAAGTAAAATTAAAACACAAAAGAAAAAAAATCAAAATGTTTTACAGGGAACGATTAGGGAAGAGGTAGAATAAGGGACTGGACAAAAGTTTTCTGCATGCAGAGTTCAGGGTTGTATTGATGAATTACCAGCGCCCCCGCCATACACAAAAGCCGAAACCTGACACACTTTGTACCACTTGACCTCACCTTGTAGATGATCTTGATGGAGCTACGTAAACTGAGTTCACCAAATGCTCGAGAATTGAGCTAGTAATTGTCTTACATTTGTCTTCTTTATCCTGACCGAGTACACATGGTTTCCAAACTGATTTCAGGGTCATGATGAAGGTTTATCTTGTCTTTCATATCCAAGCTTTAAAATTCTCATCATCATCGATGCTGTCATCAGGAGATGAGTTCAAGAAGAAGCGACCTCTATCAAATTTCTCGCCTTGATAGTGACTGGTGCTTGTCGTTGTTTTTGCTGGTTGACTATCCTCATCGTCTCTGTCTTCTTTATGCTCACTTGAAGTCCTGCCTTCACTGTCTACCTGTTTTCACTTGAAAGTGGAGGATATAAACACCGAAAACAGATCCTTTCATGTTCATTTTTATCTAGCAGCTGTTAAAACCGCTAATTTTCAGGGAAGATTAATTCTAAGCTGAATGACTTCTATCATTGAAAAAAAACAAAAGCTAAACTGCAATAATAATAATAATTATAATAAATAAAAAGTTTATCTAACTATCTTATGCTTAGCTCTACACTTTGCCAACTTCGCGCCGAAATACCTGTTTAAAATTTAAAAACAAATAAAATTATTTTAATCACAAAAGATGATAAACACCTGCTTACAATCATCTGGTTCTTTTTTTTATATTTGTTTTATTCTTCTGTATTGCGCAAAAAAACCAGAAAAACATCAAAAGTGAAAACAGATTTGATATTCTATCCAACATGTAACTGGTTATATTTCTTTGATGTGTGTGTGAGAGAGTGTGTGTACAAGCATGTGCTTTATTCAAATCAAGTTTTATAAATACTTTGATAATATTTTTAACTTGCAATAACTATAAAAAGCCGTAATTTTAATTAAAAGTAAAATAAAATTAATTAAATTATAATTATATATTTCAATGTTTTACACACAATGTGATAATATTTCGAGTAAAATTACCTGCCTGTGATCACACCTTGATTATCTATCACTCAGCTCATCGACTCACGGTAAAACAGGGATTAATTTAAATGTCTTGCAGAGAGAATACGTAGACTTATAACAACAGCAAATGACTTGTGAAAAGAAATAAACGTCCTATTCAAAATGTTACTCAACAACAACTACCCAAAAGAATTTATCAGAGATAATATAAAGAGGAGAAAACAAGTAAGAATGGTTGACCCTGAAAAGATAAGTAATTTAGAAAAAAAAGCTCAGCAATTGCAATGCATGGATTAACACACAACCACACAGTAGGGTGGGAGAGGGTTAAAATTCTAAAAAGTAATCTAACTAGGTTCAGAGAGAGGTTGATTACTGAATCTTTGTTCATCGAGTCTACACCCAACACATGCAATAGGAATGATTCATTACTCATACCCGAAATATGGAAAATACTACTACCAATCAAATCAAGTGAAAAACAATGGAACTATATAAATGAAATTAGGAAGTCGTGTGATTACCTTGATATGATTATGAGTGGCAATAAATTGTGCTTGAAACGTGGTCATCAGTAAACATTACTGTACAACACTGTGAGACTTTATCAAAATGAAATATACCCATAATGGAATTACACTCTACTACAGTGTACAAGTTTTATTCTTATATCAAAAAAAGGGAGTAAAACCAGGGAATGACAAGAATGAGGAAGGTAAGAAAACCAAAAAACAACCATAATACCATACAAAAATGGTATATCAACAGCGATCCGAAGAAACCGCAAAACATATTGGGATTCGCACCACGTTTAAACTTTACGAATCTAGTTAAAAATGGAAACAAGTCAACTGATGTGTGAAAACAATGTAATTTACAGAATACCTTGTGCCGAGTGTCCGACTAAAAATATGGGTGAAACGTTCAGATCACTCAACGTAGGAGTGAATGAACATAAACGCCTAAGTAAAGGTCAACCAACAGGAACATCAGAGTACAGTAAATTTCGAAAAAAAGTCTTCTATAGCTGCAGATGCATGGGACAATATTTGTATTCTGAAAATTAATATCAACAAATGAAAAGAGAAACTTATAGCAGAATCTATATTCATTAAGGTCAAGTCGGATACATGTAACTAAGCACAACTGTCAACATTCTGGAATATAATTATGAATATTGTAAAGTCTGGTTTGTAAGGATTAGATATGTTTAAATGAGTTTGACCACGGATTGATATCAGTTAGAGAACCATTGAAAACCAACACTGGAATACTAGACAACTGTTTCATCCCACTAGTTTGAGAATCATCGACAGTACGCACCCACCTGGGTACGAACCCGAGAAATTCATTTATCATTGGTTAGTAGTCCTGCTAAAACATGGATTGGTAGGGGTTAGAATTCATGGGCTGGTGGCCATTGAATCGGGTTCCAGTAGCTAAATGGTTTAAGAGTTAGCCTGCCTTGGATCTGGAGGGTTCGAATCGCAGTGGGCGCGTAATTCCGATGATTCTCGAAATAGAGTGAAACAGATGTCCAGTACTCCAGTTCTGGTTTTCAATGGTTTTCTAACTGATATCAATCCGTGATCAAACTCGTATATGTAATTACAAATACACCAAAATGAATGAACAAAAAAATGAACCAAATATTATTATTATATCCCTTAATTCCTAGAGGAACATAGGGCTTCAGATGCGCATCTCCATTGCCTTCCGTTTTCTGCCAACTATTCCACCTCGCACAACGTCTGCCCACATGCTTTCATCTCCATCTCCATGGCACCCTCACACAGACGACCGACTCGTCGCTTCACTTTTGGATCCCACTCAAGCAATGGCTTGTCTAGTGATGCCACTTGATGGTTTCCTCAGAGTATGGCCAATCCACCCCCATTTCTTCCTGCATATTTGTTTCACAATCGGTTCCTGCTGGATTGGTTCGCTCCCAGAGATCCCTCCCCTCCCTGTTGCTGATCTTTTCTGGCCGGCCATATGATCTTGAGCAAAGTATTGAACGAAGACAACTGTTAACGAAGGTCTGTAGTTTGTTTGAAATGCTCTTTATGACGCGTCAAGTCTCTGATCCGGATAGTGAGTAGCACTGACTGACTTCACATTGGAGCTGAAAATCCGGATCTCATTTTGATGCTCAGTGCTGTTGACCTCCACACAGACTTGAGAGTAATGAAAGCTTGTCTCGCTTTCCCGATGCTCCCTTTCATATCCTTATCAGTTCCGTCGGCCTGTGGTTGAAACGATGCTTCCCTGGCGGGTAGGTAAACGAGGTTGTTTCTTTCAGGTTCCTCCCATTTATGCTGATAGTTATCTGTTGTTGTTTGGCTGCTGCTGTTGCTGTTGGCCAGGAATCTTCATCACCTCTGTCTTATCTATGTTCACCTGAAGTCCCTCCTATCTTTGATACTTCTTCTGCCAACTTGTTTCTTTTCACTTGTATATCTTCCAGTTTGTGGGAAATCAGGCATATGTCATCGGCGAAGTCCAGATCCTCCAAGTTCTTTGTGTGAGTTCATTTTATGCCTGTTTCCTCATTGCCCAATGTCTGTCGCATTATATATATATATATATATATATATATGAGTACAAATCATGAATGTGTGAATTAAAAAACAAAACAATTACAACAGTTGGTGTGTTCACAGGCAGTGATTTTGTTCGAAATATTACCAAAAATCAGAAACTTGAAATAGAATTATACTTTATTATGATCAGACTTTTTACTGGCAATAAACTGAAATTAATTTAACTATTCTTTCGTTTATTTGCTATACAGAAACATATCTTAGCCTTAGAAAACTTGCTCAAAGAAATGGGGGTTTCAAATGATGCAATACGCAAATGTAAACCCTTGTGTAAGTACACTTGTTTTTTCTCTAATATTTCAAAAGCTTATTGTATTATATTGAAGTTTGTACATTATTTTAAAACTGTTAGGATTATCAAAATGCTGCATAAAACAAATTCCAATGTTAAATAATAGTAATAACAATTTCAGTTATATAAAATGTAATTTATGTTAATGTCTACTTAAATACGATGGTCATTAACTGTCTGCACTTGTTCGTAATGTCCACCTACAACCCCATTCAAGGAATTCAATGACGTGATTAGAAATCTACGTTAAAAACTGGTGGGTGGCATTTAGTTCCCGATATATAATGTATGCACGTGTGCGTATTCTGTCCTTCTATATCTATACTATTTATAAACAAAAGTTATTCTTCTTCTAAGTACTTTAAATATCACCAAAATAACAAAGACGAGTTCATAATTTTATCCGATGAACAGTCTGTCGTACCTGTGACAAAATACTGGATTTAGGTTCACCCTTACAGTTTCTTCAACATATAACGGAATACAACTGACCACTTGAATATTATTCTGAAACTGAAAAAGCCATTCGAGTAAAAAAAAATGACTGCTAATTATATAGTTTCAGTTGAAATTTTGTCACGTTTCGGAGTCAATTAGAGATAATTGAAAACTTGAAAGCACTGTGCAGCTGCTTCTTTGTAGTTTGCAACCTGTGAGTAAGTCACAACAGTAACCTTACGAGAGATTGAACCCGAAACACTTAGGCTAAGAGAACAAGCTGGCTGGCCGTTCAGTGACTTCATATGCTTAATACATTACTAGTTTCAGATTTAAAACCATGTTTTGCGGGATTTTGGTCTTCAGCAGCACACCTCCACCTTATCCTGTTTTCTGCGTTCCTCTCCAGCTGCCCCCCAAATCTCCTATGAGCTGTCATTTTCTCCTCACATGGTCTCATCTATGTCACACACGAACCAACTCCCAATTCTTCGCCTCCCATTCACCTTCTACTCAAGCGATGGCTTAGTTCACGAACTTATTTGACGGTCTCAGAGTGTGTCTGACTCATCTTTATTTCCTGCGAAATATTTGTTGAGTAGTGCGTTCCTAATTGGTTCTTTCCCAGAGTTTCATGTTGTTTGCCCTTCCTGGTGGGTAGTGTGATGTTCAGTATAGAGCCAAGGAAGTAGGCAGCTGTTGGTAAAAATCTGAAATCTGATGGAAGTGCGTTCAGTGGCTCTGGCTTCATGTTCCTGACCCACATGATAGAACTGGGTTAACTTTGATATTGAAAACCTGAATCTTTCTATGCTGATTGAGAACGGTTGATTTTCACACTACTTTCAGAGTGACAAAGGTGTTTTGATATCATCATCCATGTTATCGCCTGTAGCTGAAATGATGATGCCTTACTGGTTAGCATATACTGAAGCAACCTGTAATATATATATATATATATATATATATATATTAAGGCCATATGTTTAATTTATAGGTCTCATGGAAATTACTGACTAATTATCGGTCTCCTGTTTTGATCCTACCCATTTTATCACTTGAAAATACACCTATAAATATCATGTAGCACTATAAAGCTATTTTATTCAAGTGTTTGACGTTCCAGTAGTGTACATTTTGTGCGCTGCAAATATACAAGCGCATCCACGATGAAGTTAAGGTTTTGTAGTAATAAGTACACTACCATTCAGCCGATATATATTTAACAAAAATTGGGGCAGTTCATGCTTTCAGTCGTCTGTCAGCTTTTGTCTAAATGACAATAATATTCAGTGAATTACATATGATTATGCGCCTATACACCCAAATCAATGAACTCAGTGAGTCAAGAGTTCTTGTAGGGGGCTTCTAGGAACTAAATATTATTATTATCACGTTGATGCCACAATAAACACATAATTCAATCCAATAACTATCAAAACTTGAAAAACTCAGAAACCAAGAAACCATAAGTACCAGTACTAGTTTGTTTTAATTTCTCTCCTGATTAAACATGAAGTAATTCGAAACAGGAAACTTACGGAAGCCTTCGAAAAAGTGAAGGCGGGAGTGAGGCAAGGCTGTCTATTATCGCCAATGATCTTCCTGATTGCGGTAGATTGTACAATGCGACAAATAGCGGGCAGCAAGGAAACAGGAATAAAATGCACTCACACAAAAAGACGACTTGGATGATCTGAACTTCACCGATGACATATGTCTGATTTCCCACAAACTGGAAGATATACCAGTGAAAAGAAACAAGCTGGCAGAAGAAGCATCAAAGATAGGAGGGACTTCAGGTGAACATAGATAAGACAGAGGTGATGAAGATTCCTGGCCAACAGCAACAGCAGCAGCCAAACAACAACAGATAACTATCAGCATAAATGGGAGGAACCTGAAAGAAACAACCTCGTTTACCTACCCGCCAGGGAAGCATCGTTTCAACCACAGGCCGACGGAACTGATAAGGATATGAAAGGGAGCATCGGGAAAGCGAGACAAGCTTTCATTACTCTCAAGTCTGTGTGGAGGTCAACAGCACTGAGCATCAAAATGAGATCCGGATTTTCAGCTCCAATGTGAAGTCAGTCAGTGCTACTCACTATCCGGATCAGAGACTTGACGCGTCATAAAGAGCATTTCAAACAAACTACAGACCTTCGTTAACAGTTGTCTTCGTTCAATACTTTGCTCAAGATCATATGGCCGGCCAGAAAAGATCAGCAACAGGGAGGGGAGGGATCTCTGGGAGCGAACCAACCCAGCAGGAACCGATTGTGAAACAAATATGCAGGAAGAAATGGGGGTGGATTTGCCATACTTGGAGGAATCCATCAAGTGACATCAATAGACAAGCCATTGCTTGAGTGGGATCCAAAAGTGAAGCGGCGAGTCGGTCGTCAGTGCAAGGGTGACTTGGAGGATGTCACGTGAAGAGGAGTTGAAAGCTCTTGAGCAGACTCGGATCCAAGTGAAAACATTGGCTGAGAACCGAACGCAACGGAGAAGTGTAGCTGAAGCTCTAGGGTAGTAATAATAATGGTTAAAAGTGATTCTTAATTAAACAACTTAACAGCTAATATTTTGAAATTTTAGACCAGTCTATTAGTTATATCTGATTAAGCATAGACTAAGAGTATTCAGGAAACGTCCATTACATCTATATCCTCTTAAAAAACGATATATTGTTAAACAAATAACAATGACATTAGTGCTCATGATACTATCTCTAAAATGTAAACTTCAACGAATTCTAAGTGCTATACACTGAGAAATTTCATTATCGATATAACATTCGTATATACTTCCTGTTCCTGACAATGTTTTGTAAATTTAAAAACATATATACAGACATATATGCAGCTATAGATATCTTGTCACTTGATAAAGTCGGTCGTCAGTTAGTTGTGAAAGCAATTTTTTGTCTTTTGATTGTTGACAAAGTCTTCCGGACAAAAGAAACAACTTGATTCAGGCTTAGGACTGTGTTGCAGAGATGCAGATAAATGCATTCCAGAGAGAAAAGTGACACAGGGAAGGAATGAAAGTCATTGTATGTACAATATGATTGTCTAAGATAATTCTTTGAAACATACAGACAATTATTTTCTTCAACTGTGTTGCAGACTAATAGAGTTTAACTTTGGCAAGTGCTTTTTACAAAAGATATTTGTGTTTTATATCGTATTAATTTGTTCATTTAATAAGTTATGTAGTACAATAGTATTATTCAATGGATGTCGTTTCCAACAGATTTTGTTGCTCATATTTGCATCCATGACAACTACATAACCTCGAAACTCTCTTTCCTACTCGTTGTGAGAATAGTAGTAGAAGTTCCTACATGTCCACGACAGGTGTTAAATCATTACTATTGTACTTAATCTCAGTCGGCTCAATAAATAAAGCTTCTGTTATCAATCTATGTATCCATCCTGTTATATTAAACTTTATTGCTCTCACCTTATCCCTTCTTATATTACGGTTTCGTGTAGTTGCATGTAATAGCTCTATACCTGGACTATTCTCCAGATTTCTTATATTATTAGTGTCAACTAATCTAGATTCTGAAAGGCTTTTATGCTCCGTTGGTCTAACTGACATCGTTCTACTACTCTGACGAATGATTGTGACCTGTTAAATACATTCCAGGGTATTAGATAAACCATGCTGTTTTGTTTAATGGGTTCGCTCCACAGGATCCTTTGACTAACAAAGTTTGCTTCTACATGAGTTTGTGGGTTTCAATGCCCGCCACTTTTACTCCTGAGTTGTTAAGAATTCCAAGTAAGGTTTCGAAGGTTCCTTCTTTGTATGCTAGTACTACTAATGGTTTGAACTTCACACTGTTGGTGTTGTCCTCATTCTGTTCATGTCTGCCATGCATGTAGTCTATCTCAACATGATCGACTTTGGAAAGGCCGTCGACAGCACAGCAGCGATCGAGAGGTGATTTGGAAACTACTTTGCTACTAAAGAGTGCCACCGAAAATTGTACATCTCATCCAACAGTTATACGACAATGCTGCATGCAAAGTGATCCACAACGGGAAACTTACGGAAGCATTCGAAAAAGTGAAGACGGGAGTGAGGCAAGGCTGTCTACTTTCGCCAATGATCTTCCTGATTGCAGTAGATTGTACAATGCGACAAATAGCGGGCAGCAAGAAACAGGAATAAAATGTACTCACACAAAGAACTTGGAGGACCTGGACTTCGCCGATGATATGTCTGATTTCCCACAAACTGGAAGATATACAAGTGAAAAGCAACAAGCTGGCAGAAGAAGTATCAAAGATAGGAGGGACTTCAGGTGAACATAGATAAGACAGAGGTGATGAAGATTCCTGGCCAACAGCAACAGCAGCAGCCAAACAACAACAGATAACTATCAGCATAAATGGGAGGAACCTGAAAGAAACAACCTCGTTTACCTACCCGCCAGGGAAGCATCGTTTCAACCACAGGCCGACGGAACTGATAAGGATATGAAAGGGAGCATCGGGAAAGCGAGACAAGCTTTCATTACTCTCAAGTCTGTGTGGAGGTCAACAGCACTGAGCATCAAAATGAGATCCGGATTTTCAGCTCCAATGTGAAGTCAGTCAGTGCTACTCACTATCCGGATCAGAGACTTGACGCGTCATAAAGAGCATTTCAAACAAACTACAGACCTTCGTTAACAGTTGTCTTCGTTCACTACTTTGCTCAAGATCAGATGGCCGGCCAGAAAAGATCAGCAACAGGGATCTATGGCAATGAGCGAACCAACACAGCAGAAACCGATTGTGAAACAAATATGCAGGAAGAAATGGAGGTGGATTGGCCATACTTGGAGGAAACCATCAAGTGACATCACTAGACAAGTCACTGCTTGAGTGGGATCCAAAAGGGAAGCGGCGAGTCGGTCGTCAGTGCAAGGGTGACTTGGAGAATGTCATGTAGGCAAACTTGGAGCGGTGTTAATAAGTAGGCAGAAAACCGAAGGCAATGGAGACGCGCAGCTGAAGCCCTATGTTCCTCTAAGAATTAATGTATACAATAACAATAATAGTAATAATAATAACTGCACACAACCCCACTATAGTAAAGGACAGGGTGGCAGTAATAAAATTTATGTTTAATAATTTTAACAGCTTTATTCCAAACAATATTTGTAGTACATGTGTGGAATTTTCAACGTGCATTTCAATATATTGCATGTAATTACCTCATAAATTTTATAAGATTTTAAAATCAAAAAGCAACGCCCAAAAAAAGATGAAGAAAGAGTAATATAAAGAATAGTGTTGAGTTTACATTTTAAACAATGCAGCACAGGATATGAAGTATAAAATTGGTGTGTAATAGAATATGAGAACAACAGTGTAATAGTAACGAGGAACGGAAAACAAAAACTAATGGGACTATTTGTTAGAGTGCCGCAGTAAATTGATCGTGTCATACCTAACGGATTTCTCATCATATAACAGCTGTGCCAGATATGGTATTGTGGAGTTTTTGTATTTGGTAGTCGTAGCATATAGCCTCTTATAGCTGCTTCTGGTTCTTCCAGATGAAATGCAAGGAGACAGCTGCTCATAGAGAGGATGTTCGGGGTCTGACAATATTGTGTTCCCTAGTTTCTTACATGACATAATATGTCTATCTACAATAGTGTTACCAGTTGGTTTAACGATATCCCACTTGCCCTACTAACGGCGTTTAGTGCCCTCCTCAGCGAAGCAAAGTCTTTCTTAAGTAGTCCAGGAAAGATTAATGGGGAGCAGTAAAGGGGGATGGGTAGAATACAAGAATTTACAAACTGAGAAAGCAAAGACTGCTTTATGCCAGATTGCCTAAATTTCCTAACGTAGAACGTTAAGCGAAACATCTTTCTGGTAACTAGCAAGGTGTGGTAGGACCAGGAAAGATCGGTGGAAAATCTCAGCCCAAGGTACTTGACATTAGATGCATTTTCAAACTCTGTGCCGTCAATGATAGTGGGGCCATGTGAGCTAGCTAGTTGTTATAGGTCACGTTCACGTCTGAAAGTGAAATTGACTACCTGACACTTAGACGGATTAAGCTCAAGTCCGTTTGAAGAGGACCACTGACTAATTTCCAACAGAAAGTTATTTAGTTTGGAACAATCTGACTGAGAGTTGACAGGCATAAAAACAGAGAGGTCATCGGCATACTTAACAAAAGTGGCTACATCAGAATGAGGCAAGTCATGTAAGAAAATCGAAAGCAGAAAAGCAGAAAGAACAGCACTTCGAGGAACACCAGCTAAAGTAAGTGAGGTAGTGGAAGGCTTTCAATTGTAGACGGTGTACTGCTTTCTATCAGAAAAATAGGAATGCAGTCCAGGGTGGAGGGAAAGATTGATAAAAGAAGCTTGATTTATCGAATCAGTTGAGAATACGTTTAATAGAAATGATTCAACATCAGTTTGACCGGACATTTCAGAAAACCATACTACTCCTAAGACGAATAAGAAACATCATCAGTAAATAAAATAATGCTGCGTAACACTGTAAGACTTTATCAAATAAATTTACTCTTTGACGGGAGCATCTTCCTTTCACACACTTGGTCATTGTTATCAACAACTCTAGTTAATACATAAATGATGCTGGCTTCATACAGACAATCTTTTGACAAAGTTTATTACCCAAAGATCAGAGCGAAGTGATAAGATCTATCGCATCCAAATAATAAATTGCGTAGAATAGTATATATTCATCACAATGAATTACGCATTTAGCAGATTTATGAGAGATTTCTGTTACCTCAAATATACTCGTACAATGAATTAATTATAAGGCAATTCTCTTGAATATTCTACCCTAAATATTTCATTACATTTTTATTTGGAAGATAATTTATTAATCTTCATCAAAGCTCAAAATCTCCTCAGTGAATTAAAACACTTGATTAGAGTTGCAACTTAATGAGAAAAAATAACTCGACATGGATGATATTGGCTAGTGGTCGCGCCATATCGTTAGAGTTCATAGAGTGGCCACTGGATCGAGTACCAGTGGCTTAATGATATACAAGCTAGTTCACCTTGTTACTAGAAGGTCCTGGATTAGAATCCTATCGATGGATGAGTACTGTGAAGAGTCCGAAACTGAGCTGAAACAGATATCCAATGCTCCCAAGTTTCCTAATAGTTCTCTAACTGATATCAGCTCATGATGAAATCCTGTAACCAATAGATTCTTGCTAAATAATCTCCATTATAATAAAGGCTTTCTTGTATGTCCCAATGAATGCAAAACAAAACGATATTGTTGTGTTTACTGACGTTTCGCTATTTAATGCTGCTGCTAATGTAGCTTTATCAAAGCAGTATTATTAAACTGGAATTTACAAAATCCACTCAGCAGACATATGACAAAGAGTTAAGAGGTGGGTGAGAAAATAGACTACTTAGGTCAAGTTAAAAGGATGACATATTGGAAGTCAAAATAACAATGAAGATCACTAAACTAAATAACCAAGGTAATAGTACATCTGTTATGATATCAAAATAAAGTCTACTAACTTCATCATCATTCGTCAGTCTGGGGTCATTTTTCGTTGTCAAGTTGTTCAGTTGGTAAAGATAGCAAAGCCAAGTGTAGATTGTTGGATTTGATCAGTGTGTAAAATTATGAAAGTAGTGTGTGTTTACATAGTGACCTCGCTTATCACACCTGTGTTGATTTTGTTACTTCATGAGGGAGTGGGGGGGAGTTGTTGTAACCAGGTCAGATTCTGATTTAGTCCATCATTCCTATTCAGGCAATTGAGATTCCACTTGATATGAGTGCTTCTGATGATATTAGATGTTCTTTGTGATTTCTGAAATTTTTCCGGATGATGATTTCAATACTGTCAAAATCAATTTTTTTACCTGATGTGATTCTATAGTGTGTAGATCTATGGCTGATGATTTTTCAAGCTTTTCTAGTTCACCTGGATTTCTTGGTGGTCGAAGAGATGCTCTACGGTGTTCATTTCTTCTGATTTTGATATCTCCCTGAAGATGTGTGTCTGATGAAGGTCGCATCACATTCCTATTTTCTCAACCCTTAACTCTTTGTTACATATATATATATATATATATATATATATATATATATATGCTGAGTCGATTTTGTAAATTCCGGTTTAGTAATACTGCTTTGATAAAGCTATTGGCAGCAGCATTACGTAGCGAAACGTCAGTAAGAGCAACAATACCGTTTTGTTTTGCATTCATTGGGGTCAAGTGTGAGGACAAATACTCGCCGAAAACATTGGCTAGGGATCGCGCTGTGTCGTGAATTGGCAGAAGTTAGAATTCATTGGCATTGGATCGGGTCCCAGTGGCTTAATGGACTACGAGCTAGCTCGCCTTGTAACCAGAAGATCCTGGGTTCGAACTCTGGTGGAGGGTACGTACTGCTGAAGAGTCCCGAACTAGGACGAAACAGCTCTCCGGTACTCGCAGGTTTCCCAATGGTTCTTTAACTGATATCAGCTCATGATGAATTTCTGTAACCAATCAAATCTCTACAAACCAACACTGATATACAAAAACCATCTTTTTTGTAATGAATATCATATACCCAATGCCGAAATTTTTTCAAACTCTTAAAAGTGAACTTGGTTTGGACATATATAAATTATCTTGTTTAAAATGTGATTTTCCTCGGCAAAAGAAGAATTACTTTACTTGTTTTAAAAATTGTTGTTTAGATAAAAAATGTACAAAAGAACAAACAAACAATGCTTTGAAATCAATTGCAGCTTTAACAACAGGATTTATGGGTGGTCTTGTCGGTGCGCCATCCCATGTTCAAGGTGTTATATCAAGATATAGTAAAAGTAAATTTTCTAGTACACAAAATTTTACACAGTCTACATTTTCACAGGTTAGTTAAACTTTATTTTTTGTTTTCTTTCTGTCTGTGTTATGTAATACCATACAACCATTATGTTTTATCGATGGTATTAGTGATTTCAAGGCATCTATGCTATTTTGGAATAACTTTGGCGAAACTGTAGTACACTCATAATCCTATGTCTTTTATTGGTTTGAAAACGTGTCAAATGATTATTTGTAACCTGAATGAAATAACCTTTGGTTAAACCAACCGTATCTTCCTTCGATGAAAGCAAATACGAACATGAGGACTCGGAATGTCCTCAAAGGTATTTGAAACTGTGAAAGTTGCTTAGATTACAGAAGAAATCAGGAGAATCGTATTTAATCCGCGAGACTAGATGTTATGAAAATTGGCTATCCAAATTATTAACTACAGAGTCAACAATCTGAGCCAGCAACACAGGTTGCGAACGTGAACACACTGCGACAGTGATCACCATAATATTTTCAACAACATAGAAAGCTCTTGATGATATAAGATATTTGGAGTCAATCGGCAGGAAGCCTTTGACCTAGGTTACGTGCTAGTTGGCACTCGTCAGCAAGGCGCATCTGCAACCCTGAGGGAACTCATGTCCCTTCTGAGATTCAAACCCGCGTCACCCAGTGCTGCAGTCAGATACGTTACTACTGAGCTATTCATGCTCGCGATTGACCTCCTGTAGGACTGTTGTGGGTGGTTTGATTGGACACTAGTACCTAGGGTTATGTGTCTAGTCCTTTCTTTGGTGCAGATCTAATTCTACCAGTCAGGTTTCCATCTGTACCAAAGAAAGGACTAGACACGTCACACTAGTTACTCGTGTCCAATCAAAATATAGAAAGCTCTTATTGTAGTAGAAACCGAAATTCCTCAAGGATAATGATGAAAAGATTGAGCTCAGTAGTAAGAAAGGCTACAATTATTCTGTGCTTCGCTCATAAAAGCAGTGAAAACCAAAAGAAGAACAAGAATAAGGACTTCTGCGGACAAATACAAACCGTAATGCACAAGACCGAAGTCAGATAGTGACATCAAAACTCATTTGTGTCATGTCAAACTGAGAGAACAGGAGGAGAGCTCATCATGTGTCAGGAGGCTACCGACAAAATAAGTGCAGCTTCTGCACCTTCAATGTTTTGACGATTTGAGGAAGCCTATACAAACAGATGGATATACTCAAATTCACATGAATTTCATCGGATAGAAATCATCTCACTCTGAAGAAAGTGAAAGCTCAACCTGCTGGACACAAAGTCGAGAAGAGAAGCAGATGTGGCCCCAGACCAATATCTAGTGCAAGGAACTCCCAAAATCAAGTTACAAGCTTTCAAAGCAACTGAAGATGAACCATGGTTCACTTTCAACACGTGAAACTGAAGGGTACATTAACACCGCATTCATCAGGGCAGAATTGAAGACATTATTGTTGTAATGTCACAATTTTTTGCATTTGCAATACGTTGAGCTGAACAGGCAGGATGAACTGGACAAAGACGCAGTGATCACGCAATATTTTTGGGCTACTCAACTGCTGTATGTAACAGCTACTTGATATCCCGTCTTCCGCTACCTAAGTGAGAACACAACGACGTGAGGCGAAAAAATATATCTATCATTGCCCGTATGGGTGTGAGCGTATTTACAAAAACAAAATAATGATAAATATATACTATATATATATATATATACATGCCTAATGGTGGAGAAGTAAGACGTATACAAAAAAGGATATATGCATGTAAGGTTTTTATCCAGACCAACCTTGATCATCATATCATCATAAAAGAATAATCCATTCTTTATCTATCTTCAAATAAGTCATATAGCATTACAAAGAAAACCTCTATAGCAAAGCTTTGGAAGTCTGTGGAAGTGATTTTAGAGGAGAGGAAAACTGTATGCACGTCTTATGAAGGAAGAAGATGGAAGGCAAGTAGTGACTCTCTATGAGGGATTTAGGAATGGTGAAACAAAGGTGAATGCAATTTATGACGCACTGAACAAAGGAGTGAAGAAGACTGCTGGGAAACAGAAAATGAGCTTTTGTGGTATACATCATAACAATAAGCTCCTGTGGAGATGGGTATATCGGTCGTTCGACTCGAGTTTTGTCCCATAATGTCCAAGAACACTATCCTACATGGTTACGAAGAGTTGTAAACGGAGCAATAAGAAGCGCGAACATTAAACATCTGGTCGATAATGATCATCCTATCTCTATAGCCTCCACTTTCAAAGTTATCTACAAGACAAAAAGTAATTTACTCAGATCACTACGTACCCGACTCATCTGTACTGCTGAAGCTTTGGACATCAAAACAAAAAAACCGGATCTTTGTGTACGGAAAAAGTTCGATCAACCCCTCCAACTTTCATGGCCTTAATCCCTCTATGATAAAGTGTGGTAATCCCTAATCATATTTTCGCACTACCAACTTTTTCATTTCGTCTATTCAATTTGTATACTCTTCCTTTATTACGTTACTACTATCGTTACTACTATTACTACTAATATTCTCACTTGGAACTGTCCTCGGTATTATTTCACTTGCTCCACTATTCATTCTACATCAATTGTTTTGCAACAATAAATTCAATGTTAACAAATTTCACACAATATTACGTAATGTTTTTGTTTTTTTCGAATTGCCTACTAATCCAATAATTGCAAAACCCTTCCAGGTTCTATTCATCCTATGAATTATTCTGTATATGACATTAACTGTCTTGACACTTGACATTTAACTATGACTAGAATCACAAACATTTCACTTTTAATTGCATTTCATACTACTAGTATTATTATTATTATTTTATGCATTCACATCTGTGGTTCAATTCCCTCATCGGATATAACTTCTTATAATGAAAATCATATATATATATATATACGATTGTACAGCTTGATAATAAATTTGTTGTTGGAAAGAGTCTCTTCTCTGAATCACTTGTTTTGATTTTCTAAGTAAGGATTTGCCCCACCCTGTAAAAATTAAACCACTGCTACAGAAACTTCAGAGCTCTAGCTTGAAGCCCTATGCTCCACTGAGAGCACATAGAAAGAAAAGAAAACAAAAAAGATAGTAGGCATTCATATAGTAACTTGACTAAGGTGTGTAGTTCAGATTCAGCTTGGAAATAAGGATTGATTAGAAGACAACATACAAAATAGACCAACAGAGTTAATTGCATACATATTATGGCGAAGAAGAGTTCAGGAAGGTGAATAGTGAATACTGAAGTGAAATTACAAGAAAGGAAAAATAATAATTTGGTGCATTCAGAAACTTATTAGTGACTTCAACTCAGTAAGTGAGAATTAAAAAATCAAAATTCAATGAAATATTATGTACGGAGTAAAAAAACACAAAATCATACAAACAAAACAATTAAGGTTATCAGGGTAGTGAGTGACCACAGGCATACCACCTTTCTGTATACATTGGTTGGGTCGAAGTCTTTTAACGATGATGACTTCTGTGAACTGAAGTAACCATGCTTTTCTTTATATATAATAATTATTTTGAAAGCTTGACAGATTTTCAGTGTATATCCCATGTCAATCAGGTGTCTGACAGTCGCATTTTTGAACACATTTTGTCGCCATTGAAACGCAGACTTCTAGGGATATGCTCCGTGAATTTAGTGAACGCTCTCCTCTCAATCCTTCGAATGTACTTACTACTGCAAGTACAGGTGAATTGGTAAATGCCGTTGGAGCCGACATTTGAATAAAGCAAGAACAACAGTGGTGGTTTGTACAGAATAACATGGTACCATCATTGCTTTTTTATACGGCTTCTCATCAGCTAACTGTGTATACAGTCTAAATAAATTATGATGTTTACGTATAGAAACGTTTTAACATACATGCATACTTTAAATGTTGTCAGTTGACAGAGAATTCCATAATTAGTGAACAGTACTCAGAAATTTCCTGTCAACCGGCAACATGTAAAATTTGCATGTAAGTTAAAACGTTTCTATACGTAAATCTCATAATTTACTTAGACTGTGTACACAGTTAGCTAATGAGAAGCCAACGAAAAAAGCAATGATGGCACCATATTATTCTGTACAAACCACCACTGTTGTTCTTGCTTTATTTAAATTTATCAAGGGGAATGAATGCACGGAGCCGACATTATATTTTATGGGAATTTTAAGACAATTTTCATCAATATATATATATATATATGCATCAATGCTTACATGGCCTTGAAACTTAAGTCAGTTATATTTCCCTATTTCTTACAGTCTGAATCCTTCAGTGTTTTATCTAAATATCAACGTGAATCAGTGCCAAGATTAGTACATATTCAAGTTCCTGGCAGTAAGTGTTTAAAAGATCATCGAATATGCAATAATTATGGTACAAATTATCCTTTCAGTGAAAGTGATCAAGTAACACTTGATATTAAAAATTATCGTACAGCACAATCAACATGTGAAGACAGTGTAGCATTTGATGATGAAGACTTATTAAAAAGGCCAAGGGCTTTAAGCTTAAATCCACAAGAACATTGGAGTTCACTTCAGGATAAACAATTTCGTTCTTTATTATTACAAAGTGAATCTACAACAAAATTAACAAAAAGTTCAAATACTTTAAAATACACAAATGATGAAGATATGATGTGTGATAAAACAGCAGAGAAGTAAGTCAACAAAAAAAAACAGTGTCTGCATACATTTATTCCCTCTTTTTTTATGAATTTTAATGAAGCATGAACAGATATGATAGAGAAGATTTGTAGCTCAAGTGGACGATTTTGATGTGGTTGTGTTCTCTGAGCTAACTGGATAGTTAACTTGCGAAGCTTTCATTGCCCCCCTACTAGGTGACATCTTCAGCACATACTTCAATTTGAATTGAAGTGAGCTTTTAAATTTCACCACAAGTGCATTAATCATCTCTCCTGGTGACTGGACCTTGGACGTGATTGGTTATTTTTGTGTGTTTTCACACCCTCTAGGCAGCTACTTGTATTAGAACTGCTTGTTTCTTTGACTTGAACTTTGAACCTTTGTGTATGAGGTTTCTTTCTTATCGGTGGATAAATTTTGTCTATCTCAATGTGTCTATTGATTGATGATTCACTGGACTACCAGGGAAAGCTTCTAAAAATTCCCTAGCATTCTTTTTGTTTCCTCTGTCTAACATTTGAACGTTGGTTTTCCCGGTCGAATTGATGTCCGTGGTTGTCTGTTTGTAGTAATATGATCGATGGAGTGGATATCATGTCTTTTGACGACTAGCTTATGTTCGTGGATACGAAAACGAAGAGGACGTCCACTTTGGCCAATGTAGTGTTTTTCGCAGTTGTTACAATTTATTTTGTAGACGATGTTGGTTTTATCTTCTTTTGTTGTTGAGTCTTTTGGTTGACACAGAATTGAGCGAAGTGACTTTGTTGGTTTGTGTACGACGTCAATTCCTAAAGGTTTGAAGAGTCTTTTAGTGATTTCTGAGACATCCTTCATATATCGTAAGGCGATTTTCTTTGTGCTTTCCTTGAGAGCTTTTGGTTTGATAGGTTGGCTTGGGGGTATATGTCTTTTGATGAAATTCCGTGGATATCCATTCTTTTGGAAGACGTCCATGAGATATTTTTCTTCAATTTTCCTTAAGGTGGGAGTTCTGCAATGAGTCCTTGCCCTCTTGAATAGTGTTTATATGCAATTCCTTTTGTGTGTTAATGGATTGTTGCTGTTGTAATTCAGTATGTGGTGTGTGTGCATGAGAGAGAGAGAGTTGATTTTCTATAAACCTGAGTTTCTAATTCCCCTGTGGTTGTTCGCTTGACTAAGACGTCCAAAAATGGGATTTAGTTCTCGGATTTCTCTTCTCTTGTGAATTCGATGTCGTCGAAGACGTTGTTTAATAGGCTGTGAATTTTATCTAACTCGTTTCTTTTGATTATTACAAACGTGTCGTCGACGTAGCTTATCAAAACCTTGGGTTTGATCTTCGTTAGAACAACAATAATGATTTGTACAGACTAGGGCGATACCACAAACCATTGATTTCATTGGCTTCTCATCATCTTCATACAGCTTTCCAAATCTTACATGGTGTCAGTTGACAGGAGATCCTTAACTTAATGGAACCTCCGGAGGTAAGATTTTCAAGCTGTAAGCAGCTGACGAGAAGCCAACGAAATAAATGACACTGTCATCTTATTCTGCACAAATCACTGTTTTTCTTGCTTTATTCAAATAGTGTCTCTTTCATGTTGCTGTATGTTGTACTTGGGCAGTACCATTTTTTCTGTGGAACTATTCGCTTTCAAGTTAACTCTTTGACTATTTTCACAAACTGCTTAAAAGCGGAACATTGTTTTGGAGGCCAAGTTAAAGTATTGCAGCTCAAATCAAAGTCCGTCAGACGTTCACTTTTGACAATTCAAAAACGTTACTAATCGTCGAAAAGTGTATTTAAGAAAACATTACAAACATGGTATTATGCCGGATAGCTGCCTCTTATATGTTGCGAACGATGTTTCCCTGTAACTCAGAGGGTAGTATGTAGGCAAATCACTACTATGCGCTAGGTTTATTCATCTAGGTTACTGTAGATCTTGGTACTTTGCGACCAATTAATACTCCTATCGCTATTCCTCTGCTGTGCTCACCGAAGCTGGTGTCCCCCAAGGTGCTGTACTCTCCTCACTTCTCTTTTGTTTCTTTCTACATGACCTACCATCTTCAAATGACATTAATTTTGTCAAATATGCTGATGGACTAACTACATCTTTGTCTGTCAAATATCAAAGTGACTGCACTCAACTAAATAGCTTTTTATCAGAAGTCAGCCAATGGTCCAAGGACAACGATCTCACCTTAGACCCCTCCAAATGCCAAACAGTTAATTTCACCTTTAGGCACAAATCTGATTGACCTAAACAAACTGGTTAGAACTCACGAGGTTTGCAACATGGATGGCACTGAAGTAGAAACCAAGTCAGAAATTAAATATCTTGGAGTCATTCTATCTGCTGATCTTTCCTGGTCCTCTCATATCTTGATGATTTCTAAGAAAATATTCCGTCCTACCTTCTACATCAAGAAGTTAAGACATTCTGGTATAACCCAACCCTTACTCCTACAATTTGTTAACTCCCGTATTCTGCCTATTATTCTCTACTGTTCCCACTTAGTCTTTCCTGGGCTATTGAAGAAAGACTATACCTTATTACGTAGGATGTTAAAGGTTGTCAGCAGGGTAAGCAGTCAGCAAGCACTTAGCCAGCTTGTTAATACTCTGGTGGACAGGCACATGGACTCATGTGAAAAATGGGCGAAATCCATTTTATCTGACTCACAACACCCTCTACATTCACAACTCTCCCCTTGTATCTCATCAGGCAGAACCAGAAGCCTATATAGAAAACGATATGCTCACGTTGTTGTCATAATGAACTGAGATTACCTTAATCTGTGTAGAATTTTATTTTGATAATGTACTGACTGGATGCAATACTGTAGTAGAATGCTGAGAATTCCATTCTGTATCGCAAGAACTGTTTTGGAATAAAGCTATTATCATTATCAAACCTACTCTTAAGTTCAACCTAAGCCCGCACCTTAACCCCACCCAGCAGCATAGATTAATTTGGCCCTCATGGATCTTCTTCTCCAAATCAATAACGAACGTGTGATTTAATATGGAATGACCCTTCATTAGCATTCACTAAATCTGGGTGATTCTTAGTTCGGAACTACACAGACTTTGGTAGATTTTTGTTTACTTTGTAACTGACTTTGAATGATGGGTCAGTTGAAATGCTCTGACAGGCGTTGACAAAGTATCAACTTCTGGCATTTCTGACTGAACCAGTGCTGTCTCTTTGCAGCCGTGCTGGGTAGTGTCCTCCAACACTTTTAGAAAGGATGAGCATGGTACGACCTATGTCCATAGCTACTCAGGATCAGGTGAATTGATTTATTAGATATCAGACTGATCACATGCTGGAGTGTGGGCTTCACATTGCTTAGAAGCAATCAGTGGCTAAAAAATATCCCTCCTAATGTTGCTGCAGCAAAATCTCTTCTTGAAGATATCTTCCACTACGTCAAAGACTTGTGCACGTGTCTTAAATAAACCTTTTTTACAAACTGCAGACTTTCAAAAAAAAACTGAAGACCGGACAGCCAAAATGTGATCATCAACGAGCAACTTTGTTAACAAACCACTGAAGAATCTACTATCTGAAAAATATAAGAATGGAAATAGATATAGACTAGGCACAAGCACACATGCTGAGGAGACCATTGATTGACACTTCATGTGCCAGGCCCTCGAGTGTAGCAAGAGTGAAAAACGATGAGTTGGTCGTGTACAAATAACATGGACGAATCGAAAGCTTATGTGCGTCGGTGGCACAGCTGCTTAAAGGCTCGCCGACCATGCACATGGTCCGGGGTTCGATCCCCGGCTGACAATGCACTCCTTTACCTCGCTAAGCCGGGAACAATGCTGGTTAAGAGGAAAGGGTGGGCATGAGGCTAGCAACCCCATCCTGTAGAATTAAACACTGCTACAGAAACTTCAAGTTATTAGCTTGAAGCCCTATGTTCCACTGGGAACGTGAAGGAAAAGAAATCGAAAGCTTCATATAAGTATAAAACTTGGACACTGTGGGAGAGTATAATTCCATTATGGATAAGATTTTATTTTGATAAATCACACATTGTTGTACAGTTATATTAACTGATGACGAAAGCTTATTGACAATCGTGGAGCAAGCCCAAAACACTTCAAAGAGGACAGAAAGAGTTAGAGATTTGCAGTTGAATCCCTATATTTTCACTTGGAACCCAATGGAACAATAATAATAATAATATTTTACACCTAAATTCCATAGTTATTTAACGCATACTATGCCAATCGAAATCATTTTGTAAATATTAAGCAAGGCTGGAATAATTTTTACCAAATCAAATACAACATTAACATGTACATATATCACATCAAACCGATATCTTTTTGTCTTAAACGACTAAAACGTCAGACTACAGAAAAAAAAACGCCCACATCTAAAATATACCAGACAGCACAAATGCATAAAATCCCAGTCTGTCAAACAAGTCACATTTATTTGCGTTTTCGTTTGCTGTAGCCTTATGACTTTGCTTCCAAGACATTGTGTCAAATATTTAGTCTTTTTTCCCATCAGTATCCTACCTTCGAAGCTGAAAATTTCATGCCTATTCCCTACGCTTGTTTCTCCGATAAACAATGAGTTCCAGGGAAATCATGTTATCATTATTTCTTCTAACAGACTTTTTATCTCATGTTTATTTCAATGAATCTTTGGAAAGTATCAACTTGATGTAAGGATGAAACTTGGGCATTGTGGTAGAGTAAAATTTCATTATGGACAACATTTTTATTTTGATAAAATCACACGGTGCTCTACAGTCATATTTAGTGATGAAGGCATTTCAAGCACAAATTATTACTGGTCATAATCATATCAAGGCATTACACGCAAAACTTTCTTGCTTCATTCATATACAAGAGTTCTGTTGAAGAGTCCCTAACTAGGACGGAGGAAACAGCTGTCCAGTACTCCCAGCAGGTTTTCCAGTGGTTCTCTAACTGATGTCAGCTTATGATTAAATCCTCCATGCAATCAAACAAAATCCCTACAAAAAACCAATACTTGAAAGAGTAAAATTGATGATTAGGTATTTGAATAACATCAATATAAGATAAAGTACATTTGGAAACAATATTAGTATTATCAATTGAATACAGTCAGATGGAGAATAAGACGAGTGTTTTTATAATTTGAATAAGTAACTTAATAAAATGTTATGATGTATATGAATTGAATACACTTTAGGATTATTTATTATCCTCTGATTTGACTGGCGGTAATACTATTTTCCATATGACTGGTATTTCTGATGAGTCATTTCTGTTGCATGTGTTGTGTTGGGTGTAGACTCGGTGAACCACATAGGATTCAGTAATCAATCTCTCTAGCTCTCCACCTACCTGTATCACTATTTAGAATTTTGATTCTCTCCCACCCATCCTATTGTGGGGTTGTGTATTAAGGCATTCAGTGCTTAAGTGGACTTTTTCCCGAATTAATTATCCTCGAGGGATCAATCATTCCAACCTTAGCTAAATTCTTATATTTCGACAATCTGACTACCCCCGACTTACTAGTGTGGCCTATATAGTCGACTTAACTCACTCACAATCAGTGCAAAGTATTTTGTAAATTATATTATTTTGTCTAATCAAGTCAACTGGATCCTTCAACCTACAGTGCTCGCCCTACATGAGTGAAGTTGTAGGTTTGAATGCCAACATAATTACTGCTTTGCTGGAAATCCTACGTAGAGTCCGAGATGTCCCCTCCTTATATGGTATAACAGTAGATGCCTTATATTTTTTCTTATTTGTGTTGTTATTATTCGTATCACAATTATTTTTATTTTTCTTTTGGCGTTTTTTGATCTTCCTAATGAATTGTATAGGATAGTTATTTGATACCAACGCTTCTTCTATCTGTTTTATTTCATCGTTTACGTTTTCTGTTTTGCTGCTTAGTGCTATGGCTCAGTTTGTTAGACACTTCACTAAGCCTGCCTTCACAGACAGTTAACGGATGAGATGAATTAAAGTCTAAATATCTATTAGAATATGTCGACGTTTTATAAACGATAGTGTGCAGTTTATCCTCTTCTGTTCGTATTATTTTACAATCTAACATCCCAGCTAATTCTTGTTGTTCATTTTCTAATTCAAAAATAAGATTGTATTCCCTCTACTCGTGATTTTATGTATGCGTGAAGAAACTGTAGTTATACTCTTTTTTTAAACACAGTAAGTGAAAGTGTCATCCAGATACCTCCGCTATATCTTTGCAGTAGGATTAAATGTATTAAGAGCAATATTTTCCCAGCTGTCCATAAAGACATATCTGCTACGATAGGGGATATTGGTGATCCCATTTGCCCTGGAATTTAGAGGCAGTGGATGTGAGGCGTCATTGAATTCCTCAGATAATCTCCTCAGTGGGCAGCTTTGTCCTATGACTAAGTTCGATATTAGCGTATTTATTCTTACTGAATAAATAAACAAATAAACAAATACGACTAGACTAAACACTTTAACAGACATCGAGAAAATTAATGTGAATAAATTTCCGCCATATATATTTGTCTATTAGACTAAATATATATTAACTAACACACATACAAAATAAATACCAGTACAATTAACTAATGACTGGTATATAAAATAACCATCATCAACAATATTCATTATTTTTGGGGGATTCTATGGGAACTTCAAAACATTTGTAAGTGTTGCTATTTCAAAATAGCTGAGATAGAGTTTCACCAGGAGTTTTCTTTGTTTCTGTCCGTTTCATTGCACTAAATCTTTTGAAATGCATAAACAATCACCCAAAAACCCGTCCATCATCTTTATATATTACTCATTAATGGTAGTAATAATAACAGTAATAATTAATGATGATAATAAATTACACTGTCCGATAAAATCGTCTTAGCATCCTACTGATGTCTGTGGTAAACTAAAATTAAAAAGGAATGTATATAGATTCACTCCAGTAATCTGTCTATCTTAATAACAAACAATATTTACTTTATTTTTTTTTGCTAAAGTCTTAGTGACTAAATGTCTAACCTGTTGATTGTAGTATGTACAAAAACGATTAAATGTATTCTGTGGGATACTGGTAATTCAGTGATACAGCTTTCCCCAACCATGCTAGAGAAGGGTGGGCTTGATCGCGAATGACACACTTCGAAGCAGCCCAGTTTACCATCCGGGAATAGAGGAAAAGTTGGATGTGAGACTGGCAACCTCTCACCTCGCAAGAACAGCACCACTGCTAATGAAATCTTAAAGTTTGAAGCTCCAGATTCTAGCATAAACGTAAAGGAATGATGACAAAAATATTCTATGATGTATGCAACTGAAGCGGCATTATTCCTTCATGAAACTCACAGGATGGACAACTTGCTAGAATATATATCAGGGCCTTTTGAGGCAGAGTAAATTCCAGTTGTAAATTATCAAGAATGCAGTGCTTCTTGACGAGTAAACTTCATTATTAAAAAAAGATTATGTCACAGGCTTTTAAAACACTTCACATGCTGATCACAGTCCACGCAGAGAGAAATTATAAAATCCGTTAGGTAGTTACCCAGGGTTCTAGTGCCATGTCGTGACCAGTAGGGTGCAGCAGATCGGGTGTGAGGACAAATACTCGCCAAAGACATTGGCTAGGGGTCGTGCTTTGTCGTGAATTGGCAGAAGTTAGAATTCATGGGCCATTGGATCGGGTCCCAATGGCTTAATGGTCTACGAGCAGGCTCGCCTTGTGCCCTGTAGATCCTGAGTTCGAACTCCGGTGGGTGTAGCGTACTGATGAAGAGTTCCAAACTAGGACGAAACAGCTCTCCAGTACTCCCAGGTTTTCCAATGGCTCTCTAACTAATGTCAGTTCATGATGAAATCCTGTAACTAGTTATAAAATCATTTTCTAATCAAGTCTTCGGATAAACTCTCAATGAAGGACACACAGATATCTTTTTCTTCCATGAATAATCCGCAACCACCAAATATTTTTTTCCTTCACGTTCCGGGTGGGCCTCAAGCTAGTGGCTTGAAGTTTCGGTAGTAGTGTTTAATTTTACCAGATGGGGTTGCCAGCCTCATTTCCAACCTTCGCTCTTTACTAGTCTTATTGGCAAGGTAAAGGAGTGAGTCGTCGGCCGGGGATCGAACTCCGGACCATGTGCATGATCGGCGAGTGTCTTATTCGCTGTGCCACAGATGCCAAATAAATCACAAAATAATTACAACTAAACAGGTAGTTCAACGAAGAGGATCTCTGTGGCTATATCATTATCCTCCTTAGATGTACAGTGCCATTTATCTACAATTTTTCATAAACGAGGGTAACAACAAAAGTAGTGAGTTGTCACAAACATAATTGTTGAGAGTTACGCAGTAAGATCAATAATTAGGTGAATGACTTGGAATTACTTTAGAGTTATAAAGGGATACAAGAGTAACAATGAGTTAGGAAAACAAACTAACAAAAACTAAATTAGTAGAAATCAACAAGATTGTTACCGTAGTAGTAGAGAAGGGGTTGAATAATTTTCTTCTGTATGCATACCTCTGGGTTTTACGAACTGAATGACTGAAGCTTCAGTAATGCAAGGGAAAAGAAAGCACATTGTCTTTGGCAGAAGTTGGAATTCTTGAGCCATTGGATCGGGTCCCAGTGTCTCAATGGTCCACGAGCTCACCTTGTAACCAGAAGGTCCTGGGTTCGAACCATGGACGGAATAGCTGTCCAGTACTCCCAGGTTTTCCAACGGTTCTCTAACCAATTTCAGCTCATGATACAATCATGTAAGTAATCAATCACAAACCAACACTTGAATATTCTTCACTTTGTAGATCACTCTGAAGGAGGCCTTTGTTGAGACTGAATGATCAGGGTTGATAAGGATTTCAACTATCTCAACCCTTATAGAGCCTCTACTGATTTTCTTCAACCTAACTAGATAACGCTTTTGTTCCAATCAGTTAGAAAAACTAGAGCTGTGCATGCGAAAGAAATCTATTCAACTCCTTCTGCTATTACGATAATAGGGAATAAAAAGACAGTTACAGTGAAAAAAATTTTCTTTTCGATAAAATTATCAACTAGGCTGTACATTCGTGTATTTATAATAAATGGGTAGGAAAGTTCTAGAATAATTTCCAGTCAAGGGTGAGATTAATGGAATTACAACTAGGAATTAAAATGCCGTAATAAACAATGCGGAGGAATGGATAAATCTCAAACAAAGTAGCATCAGAATTACTGAGAAGATTGACACAATGTGCAATTAGGGGTTAGAAATGTAGAAAACACAAAAATAGACAGGATGTTTGATATAAGAATAAAACTTGTGCACTGTGGTAGAGTATAATTCCATTATGGGTAAAATTTGTTTTGATAAGGTCTCACAGTGTCATACAGTAATGTCTACTGATGACATTTCAAGGTGATATGATTATGAGCAATAAATTGTGCTGGAAATGTCATCAGTAAACATTACTACATAACACTGAGAGACAGGACGTTTGGATAAAAAATCTAGTAGGATCATAAATAATGTAATGAAGAATTGTTTATGCAATCAAGGATTAAATATGTAGAAATAATAAAATGACAAATTAGACAGGAAATTTGGATATGAAAATATGGTAGTGTGAATAGGGATTAAGAAAAAATTAAAAATATCATGAATAAACTAGAAGTTTGGATAAGAAAGGCAATGGGATAGTCATTATTAAAAGAATTACCTGTTTATGATGGCCACGGCAGGGACAAAGATTGGACATATTTCTTTTGGATACACAACGTGGGTTACGATTATAATCTTGTCGATTTCTACTTTGTTTTGTTTGTGTTTTTGGTTTGTCCTCCCAACTCCTTATGACTGTTATGTTCCTCGAGAACTCTTACATAATCCCATGTTTTCCTTAGTTGGCATGTTCATCCTGATTAGAACTCATTCATTAGGTGATTCATCTGATCATGTAATACATTTATCCAATTGCTTTTATGCTCTGACCAATATTGACAACTATGATTGTGACAACCCATCACTTTTGTTACCACACTCTTTCGTGGAACACACTGCCTACAAATGAGACTATGCAGCTTTGGCATAAAATAAATTCGCCTAAAATAGACTTTTTGTTGAACTAAGTGGTTTGTTTTCACATGAAAATGTGTTAAAATACCTCTAATGGGCTTCCTATAGTAATATCACGAAGCTGACGGAAACAGTCAACTTCAAATGAGAACCTAACGTTACTGACACACGGAAGGAACAAATCATTCGAAAAGGAGCAGGAAATCAGATCAGGACCCGTGATATCAAGTAATTTGAGTAAGGGTGCATTATTGAATAAAGAGTGGCATTTGGAAGAGTACATTTTATATTTTTATAATTATCACCTTCAGGGTAATTAATTAGTTCAAATATATCTTACAATACTTACTCACAGAAGTGATTTTGAAAAGTTCCAATAATTTCATTAATTCTGGAGAAATTTTATGAGCCGGTAATTCACACACGGATACTACGGGATGAAGAAGACGGGTTTATGTATTTTGGGTAGACCATATATATATATATATATATATATATATATACATTCTCATGGTTCTAAAGAGTTGAATGTATCTTTGCCAATAACATTCTATCCAAGAAGTTTCACTAAATTACTTAGCCTTGTAGTAACTGAATGTTTTCTTAAGAATGACCTCGACTAAATTTTTTTTCATCATTAAGAGTAGATAACATTTTAAATTTGTAATCACTTTTATCAATGATGACCACCTCAAAACCTTTGTCAGACTTCATAAACGTTATATTAGGATTTTCCCTGTTTTTCTTTCAAGGCCTTAAAACTCTGCCGTTTCAGATGGTTATTAAAAAATATTAATGTAAGTGTGTGTCTGTCGCTGAGCGGTAGAATGCTCGCAAACCGCACATGTGATCAGGAGTTCGATCCTCGGCCGACGCACCCCCTTACCTTGCTATGCCAGTGATAAGACTGGTAAACGGGGAAGGTTGGGAATGAGGCTTGCATACCCCATCCCGTAAAATTAAAATCATTGCTACCGAAACTTCAAAGCTCTATCTTGATGCCCTATGATCCACTGGGGATGTAAATGAAAAAATAAAATAAAGAACTTTGAAACTGCCCTGCATACAGTGAAACAGTATTATTTACTCCATCGGTAATCTGCACTGTTTTAAATGCCACTTTCATCCTAAGCAAAATTTCAAGGATTGCTTAATCGTACAATAACACCACGAGTATTTTAACTTCCCTCCTATTGGCGTTATCATCCTTATTTATTTATTTTTATACATATAAGTTGACATTCTTAATATTATTAAAATGTCTTATATATTTCCAGAAAAATTCTTCAGGGCCACTGATTATACAGCTTCAAATCTTCTCTCATTTGTCTTATCCCTTGTCATATGTTTTATTTTGAACTATATCAGATGGTGTGTAAAACTGATTGACGTCAGTCATTGAGCTTAATGCTCTCTAGCCTTGTAACAAGAAGGTCCTGGATTCGAATTTTGGCGGTGGCTGCGCGCTTGTGAAGAGGCCTGAACTAGGCTGACGAAACAGGTGTCTGGCAGCACTATCTGCAGGTTTTCCAATAGTTCTCTAACTAATGTCAGGTCATGATGAAATCCTTCAACCAATCACACAATAAGTACCTGAAAAACCAATACTTGAAAATGATATTTCTTTCAGAAATCTAACATAAATCTTACTGATGTTTGAAAATAGTCTTGAATTCTTGACCTGAGGCCTTCTTCCTTCAATTTTTCTTTTTTTTTATTCCTTCACGTTCCCAGTGGAACAAAGTGCTTCAATCTATTAGAGACTTGGAGTTTCTGTAGCAGTGTTTATTATTTTTACAGGCTGGGGTTGCTAGCCTCAAGCCTAACCTTTCCTCTTTACCAGCCTTATTACTGGCTTAGTGAGATAAAGAAGTGAGTCGTCCGCCGGGAATCGAACCTGGGACCATGGGCATGGTCGGTAAGCGTCCTAACCGCTTTCCCATCAACGCTTTCAACTTTTTTTTAACATCGATTAGCCAAAATCCACAAAACATTCAATGTTCGTGATTTTTTCCCAAAAACGCGTATGCTTGAAACCAGACAAACAACAGCATATGACAAGGGTATCACAGACAAAAATAATTAAAATAATAAACATTATGCCTCGCTATGCCTTAAAAAAAAGTGAAGTTTTGCTTCTTATTCAAAAAGTTTACCAGTGAGATATTTATCATCACAAAGTGAAGTATGTTTTTGTCCTAATTAAAAGTAAAATGGCAGTTAACTAGTGGCAAAATTGTCAGTGGTTACTGCTAAAAAGAAACGACAACAACAACAACAGAGAATAAAAGTGCACTGATAGGGGTATGAGAAGTAAGACAGGTGTAGTTGAAATGCATCAGATATGTCTTGCATTCAATACACATTATTCATGACAAGTAGAAATAGTGACTGAAAGGCTGATTAAACCACCATTTTTAGTGACATAATCTTTTGCCAATCAAATAAAACTAACCACAGTATTCTTAGTATTAATTAATTAACTCTGTTATGACACTGGATTTTTTGGAGAGGGAGGAGAAATTCAGGAAAACGTTTTTTTTCTACTCTACAAGATACAAATTAATATTTTGATTGGATATATATATACTAGGTAGTAAGTAATCTTATGAGACAACCTTTGGTTTACTACAGATTGCTGATTACACTGTGATGACGAGCCATCGTCTAGCATGATGGTCACATTTCAGTCTTGACTGGTAGAGGAGTTCAGTCTGTCCCAACACCAACGAATAGACTCCTGACATTAGCTCCTACTTAGTGTCTAACAGCGAACCCGAATAGCTCAGTGGTAACATATCTGACCGCAGCGCTGGGTCATCTGAGTTGGAATCACGCAAGGGACATGCTTTTCTTCAAAATGGCAGATATGCCTTGCTGACTGGTGACTGTCAGATATGCACGAAACCTAGGATCAAGGCTTCCTTTCAGTAGCCTTCAACTATATATAAACTAGTAATCTTTTTAGATAATTCTCAACGAAATACTCCGAATAATCGATATTATCCCATGAACTGAAATAACAACCAATTACTGAGTTTAAATTACACCATGATTCATTTAAGAAGTTTTGAAAATCAAACTCACTGATGGATCAGTTCACTTTATTGTTGTTGTTCCCTTGGGTTCCTAGTGAAACATACGGCTTCAACTGCACGTCTCCATTTGTTTCTGTCTTCTGCTGTACTTTCCACCTGCAGCCATCTATGTTGGTCCATACTCTTTCAACTCCTTTTCACACCATCTCCTCCATGTCAACCAGAGGCCTTCTCAGAGAGTATCCATCTCCACTTTCTCCTACATATTTGTTGGGCGATTAGTTCTTGTTTTGTTTGTTCCCATAGTTTCTTGTTGGTGATTCTTTCTGGCCCGGCCATCTGATCTTCAATTTAGAACGAAGACAGTTAGTTGTTGACAAAGGTCTTCGATAGGCGGTTAGAAATATTCATTGTGACCCATTCGCCAAGTTTTTGATCCGTATAGAAGAGCTGACTGACTTGACGTTTGTATTGAAAATCCGACCGAATTTTGTTGTTGATGTTGAGTGACGAAGACTGGTTTTCCAGATTGGTTTCAGGTTTATGATGGATGTGTTTCCCGCCTTCCCGATTCTCGCTCGATTTGACATCCTCGTCCGTTCCCACTTCCTGTAGTTGAGATAATGCTCAATGCTAGATAAGTGAGTGAATGAAGTAACATCTTTCAAATTCCTTCCCGTTGATGGTGATTGGCGTTGGATATTGCTGCTTCTGTTGTTGTTGTTGATGGTTGGTTGGCTATTTTCACAACCTTCGTCCTGTCTATGTTCACATGGAGTCCTGTCCTCGCCAGCTGCTTCTTCGACCAGTTCGTCGGTCGGTTTTGGCTTGTAAGTCTTTGACTTTGTGTGACATCAAACATAAATCATCCACACACAAAATCCAGGTCTTCTAGGTTCACCACGTCAGTCCAGGATATCCCTGTCTCCTTTCTCTTTTCCCACTGTCTGGCGCATAATCCAGTCAATCCACCACAAATAGGAATATCATTGGTGATAATAAGTACCCTTGTCTGACTCCTGTGTTTACTCCAGATGCCTCGCTGAGTTTTCCATTGTGGATCACTTGACATGTGCCGTTGTCGTACGGTTGTTTAATAAGTTTGATGAGGTTAGTTAACTTTGTACTCACTTAAATTACCAAAGTAGGCCAGAAAGCATCTGAGAAATCTAAGATATGACAAATGAACTGATATTTATCTTGTCTTTTAAGTTTACCTTCATTTAGAAAAGATTTTACAACGAATTCAATTTAACAATACTGTATAGCTCTCAACACTTGAAAGAAGTGAAAGCAAGGAACACATGGGTGCTCATCTCAACCAAAGGCAAATTATGTTACTAGGTTAGATTACCCAGCGAAGTAAATTTGAGGCGGTTCAACGATAAAATATGGAAACTCACAAAGAGAGAGGAAGAGATTCTATGAAAAGAGTAGATGTTTTACAAGAGGAACAGAGTTAACAGAAGAAAAATGTCTTTTTTCCCCCAAATCCTCTACAAATTCAATAACTGAGCATACGTCTGTTTGTTCTCATGTTTAGACTTATCCGTTTTGGCAAGCATAACATGGAGGCTGAATAGTAAAAAAGTTTCCATATCTGAAGTAAAAGGGGATTTTCCCCTTTCATATGCGTTTATAAAAACAGTCATTGGGTAAGACATAGCTTGCTCAACAGGATGACTGATAGATTAATAGTGCGAAGGTTGCTGGTGACTTAAGCCCCATTTGTTTTGATGTTTCGATGTTGGTGGTATATTTTATTGACAGTAATACTGTGTACTAGATAGAAAGATTTAGAAAAATTCTTTCTACTATTATAATCATTATTATTCCCTTTGGCTCTAAGTGGAACAAAGATTTTCAGTAGCATGCCTCTGCTGTTCTCTGCAGTCCCCTTCAGCTGTCTCTCCTTCACATGATCGCCCCCCCGTATCACTCTTCGACGCACACCCAATTCATCGCTTATCGTTCGCGTTCAACTCAATAACTTCCATTATGTGTGATGTCACGTAGTGGTATTCTCAGCGTGTGTCAGATGCATCACTATTTTCCACCAAACATTTATTCGGCACTACCTTCTTGTTTGGTCTGTTCCCCGAGTTTTTTATTGTTAGTTATCTCTGACTAACTAAAGAAGGTAGCTATTAAAAATTTATTAGCGGCCTGTTGGAAATATTTTCCCTGACTCCTGCACCAAGTTTTTCAAGCACAGAGGAGAAATGCCTGAGTTGACATTGCTGTTGAAAATCCGAATTTTTTCCTCAATGATGACTGAGTGCGGTAGATTTGCAGAGTGATGAAGGCCTGTATTGCCTTCCCAATCGCTGCTTTGGCATCTTCATCCGTGTTTTAGCCTGTAGTTGAAGCGATACTTCCTAGATAAATGCAGGAAGTGGCCCCCTTTCAAATTTCTCACATTTATGGTGATTTGTGCCTACTGTTGTTACTATATCGTTGTCTTCATCACCTCCGGCTTCTCTGTGTTCACTGAAATTCCTGTCTTCTCTGCCTTCCTGTTCTGCCAAATTGTTGGTTTTCAGCTGAAAGTTCTTCAGTTTATGTAGGGTTTGGGGTTCGAGCCCACGCCGAAGCACACCTCATATCTATGGTCGACCCGCGAAATTTGGGCTACCGATATCCACGCTGAAAATTCCATACTTGTACCAAAAATACAGTGTGGAATCAAGCTGTAATCAAAAATAAAAAAGCAAATAATGTAACATTAAACCTAGATCATCCGCGAAGTCTAGATCTTCTTTCATGATACTTTCCAAAATCTGAATAAGTTACTCAGAGATTCAATGAACATCAACACTTCGATTAGTATTAGTACTGTTTCAAATGCCTCAGAAAATCAATTCAAAGTAGGTAAGTAAGCATCCCGTTTTGTCGATAGATCACTTCAAACATTCCTGCAAAAGCCTGAAATCCCTAAGGCTAAAACATTTCATGCAGCGAATACAGACGTAAATAATGTTACTCTGCGTTTCTTCAATTTCACCTTATTACGTTATGATTAAGGTGTATTCCTTTGGGATTTCATCCAATGTTATTATGAGTTTATTTCAGAATCATACAATCACTAGTAGATTTTAAAAATTGGATAATGTTTAAAAAATTAGAGTTTGACTTGCAATACAATAAGGAAGGTGTACCAACGATATCGAATCTAAGCAATTTATCCCTTATTTAAGGAAAAGCCATTGGAATCCTGTCTATAAACTGAAATTCATGCTAGCTAATCTTAATTATTATTTCCCCTAATTCTCAGAGAAACATAAGTCTTCAGCCAAACGTCTCCATTGCGTTCAGTTCTCTGCTAGAGTTTTCACCTGGTTCCAAGTCTGCCCACATGCTTTCATCTCTCCTTCACATGACCTCCTCCAAGTCACCCTTGTACTGACGACCAACTCGCCGCTTCCCTTTCAGGTTCCCTCGAGCAGTGGCTTGTCTAGTGATGTCACTTGATGGTTTGTTTTCTCAGAGTATGGCCAATCCATCTCCATTTCCTTCTGAAGATATTTTGCACAATCGGTTCCTGCTGAGTTAGTGAGCTCCCAGAGGTCCCTGTTGCCGATCCTTTCTGGCCATCTGATCTTGAGTATTGAGTGAAGACAGCTGTTGATGAACGTCTGTAGTTTGTTTTAGGTGTTCTTTATGACGCGCCAAATCTCTGATACATCCGTATAGTAGCACTGACTTCACATTGGAGTTGAAAATCCGGATCTTATTTTCATTGTCATGCTGAGTGCTGTTGACCTCCACACAGACTTGAGAGTAATGAAAGCTTGTCTTGCTTTTCCGATTCTGACTTTGATATCCTCATCAGTTCCGCCTGTAGTTGAAACGGTGCTTCCCAGGTAGGTAGGTAAATGAGGCTGTTTTTTCAGGTTCCTCCCATTTATGCTGATTGATGTCTGTTGTTGTTGCTGTTGCTGTTGGTCAAGTGTCTTCATCACCTCTTTTATCTCTATGTTCACCTGAAGTCCTATCTTTGATGCTTCTTCTGCCAACTTGTCGCTTTTCACTTGCACATCTTCCAGTTTGTGGGAAATCAGACATATATCATCGGCGAAGTCCAGATCCTCCAAGTCTTTTGTGTCAGTCCATTTTATGCCTGTTTCCTCATTGCCCGCTGTCTGCCCCATTATCCAATCTACTGCAATAAGGAAAATCATTGGTGATAGTAGGCAGACTTGTCTCACTCCCGTCCTCACTTCGAAGGCTTCCGTAAGTTACCGTTGTGGATTACTTGGCATGCAGCATTGTCGTATAACTGTTGGATGAGATGTATAATTGTCGATGGGACCCCGTAGTGGCGAAGTAGTTGCCAAATGACCTCTCGATCGACGCTGTCGAATGCCTTTTGAAAGTCGATGAAGTTGAGATAGAGCGGTGACTGACATTCCAAGCTTTGCTTAATGATGATCCATAGAGTGGCGATTCGATCAATACAAAGAACTTGTCAATTTATTACAGAAATCCCTAACTTCCAAGTCCTGTGACTCCGAAACGACAAAAGGATTTGAAGAACTCACAGTCTTCAATGTATCCATCTGAAACAAACAACAGCAGAATTTTCAGGAATCCCCACGTTGACGAGTCCATGACATCACAGTAACAAAACAGAGTTTCACTGTAAAGAGACAGTACTGCATTATTCTGATAATTTTTTTTTCAAATGTATTATGTCCTCTCTTATAATTCTAAACTGATGAAAATGATCAGTACACGAGGAATTACCTTCTCTGGCAATATGGTTTAAATAATTATTAAATCAACCAATAATTTTCAGGCGTGTTTCTTATGATCACTAACAATATTATTACAAACTTTCTCATGTGACCCAAAAGATGAATACCGAAATGGCGTCAAACGTTTATCAGATAATATTTGAAACTCCAGATCAATAAATTTCACAGAATGCCTTTTCCCTTTTCATATTTTTTCAAATACTTCTTAAATTCTGCGGCAAATTAATTTTCGGAAAAAAACGTCAAAATAACTAATGTCAGCATTATGCCTTATCAGTATCTTCATCACTTAAAATAAACCCATTTACCAGGGCACAGGAACAAACGTGCGCACCAAATTCCCTTTAATCTTACTTACAGTTTAATCTCAAAGAAACAGTTAGTAGCATAATCATAACTTCCAGAGACCTGACAAAAAATGTTGTATCGTGTCTAGGGTTTAAATTCAAAAATTGCTATAAGTATAAAACTTGGGCACTGTGGTGGTAGAGTATAACTCCATTGTAGATAAGGTTTTATTTTGATAAGTCACACAGTGTAGTGTTATACAGTAATATTAACTGATGATCACGTTTCGAGCACAAATTATTGCCACTCATAATCATATCAAGTCACTCACACAACGTTTTCCTTCAATTATATACATATGTGGAATAGACTAGATATTTGAAAAAAAAATCAATATGGGATAATGTACATTCAGAAATAATAATATGAGTGTTATTGACCAATAACAATCAGATGGGAAAAAAGACGCGTGTTTTTATAGTAATACTAAGTAACTTGTATTTCAGATATCCCTATCTTAGCGGATATATTTTTGGGCTGCTGGGAAAATATTGCTCCTAATAGATTTAATCCTACTCCAAAGATATAATGGAGGTATGTGGATGACACTTTCACACACAGTGTTAAAAACAGAACATACCTCCAGTTTCTTCCCACGTAAATAAACTCACTGGTAGAGGGAATAAACTTCACATTTGAATCAGAAAATGAACAAGGAGAATTAGCTGGGATGTTAGATTGTAAAATAAAACGAATAGAAGGTAAACTACACACTAGCGTTTATAAAAAGCAACGCATTCTGATAGACATTCAAAGATTAATTCGTCTCCTCCATTCGTTGTCTGCTAAGGCAGGCTTAGTTAAGTGTTTAACAAACAGAACAGTAGCACTAAATAGCACAAAAGAAAACCTAAACGATTGAAGGCGTTGGTATCGAATAACTATCCTTTAAAGTTCATTAGGAAGATTAGAAAAGGTCAAAAGCAAAATAAAAATAATGACGAAATTAATAATGATAACATAAATAAGAAAAGATATAAGGCATCTGCTGTTATGTCATATAAAGAAGGGACATATAGGACTCTACGGAGGATTCTTAATAAAGCAGGAATTAGAGTGACATTCAAACCTACAAACTCACTCAGGTACTGACAAGCTCTGTAAGCTATAAGACCCGCTGGACTCAATTAAACAAAATAATATACATTACAAAATACCTTGCAATGATTGTGAATAAGGTCAACTATACAGGTCAAACTGGTAGATCTGGGGGTAATCAGATGGTCGGAACATGAGAATTTAGATAAGGTAGGAATGGTTGACCTCGCGGAGATAAGTAATTTAGAAAAAAGCTCAGCAATCGCACTGCATGCATTAACACACAACCACACAATAAATAGGGTGGGAGAGGGTTCAGATTCTAAAAAGTAATCTAAATAGCTGGAGAGTGAGATTGATTACTGAATCCTGGTCCATTGAGTCAACAGAAATGACTCAATACAAATATCAGAGATATGGAAGATAGTATTACCGCCACTCAAATCAGAAGAGGATAATAAATAATTTCAAAATTCTATTTCAATTAAAGCACATCACAACATTCTAACAAGTTACTTATTATGATCATAAAACACTTGTCTTATTTCCCCTCTGATTGTAAGTGGTGAATAACACTCATATTATTATTATTTCTGAATGTACATTATCCCATATTGATTTTTTTTTCAAATATCTAGTCTATTCCACATATGTATATAAATGAAGGAAAAACGTTGTGTGAGTGACTTGATATGATTATGAGTGGCAATAATTTGTGCTCGAAACGTGATTATCAGTCAATATTACTGTAGAACACTACACTGTGTGACTTATCAAAATAAAATCTTATCTTTAATCAGAAAATGCTCTTGGTAATTTGGTATAATCATATCCTAGTTTGTCACGATTTATCCACTGAAGTTGGGTTTGCATATTTTCCTACATCAAAGAATCCCCTAGCTAGGATGGTGAGCCATAAAGTTGACCTCTTGTGAAACAAATATCTTTATCCCACTTTTATATACCTATCTGTACTTGACTGGTTTCAGTAGATGAACGTGATCATATTTAGTTGAAATATAAGCTACTGAGAAGACTGTATGTAACGACCAAATCCAAAGTGCTGTGCTGTCAAAGCAGGGGACCGATCCCTGTGTCCTACTGTTTAGTTGTCGAAAAAAGCTCCTAAGACAGTAAAACGACTATTATTCGTGGTTAGATCTATGCGCGATTCTACTCAACAGTAATAACATTGAAGACTCAAAATTATCTCAGCACTGTGCCATTAGAAAAACTATACAGATCAGATTGGTTCCTAATACAATACAAGTAAAGTAGAACAAATTTAGTTAATCAAAGTTCAACAGGGTGGTGTAAGCTTATGTTAGGTGGAAACACACAACAGTAATTCCTCAAAACTCTTCAAAGTCAGAATGGCCTACAATATCACATAACCACAAAGAGTAACATTCCCATTAGAGATGAAACAGGAACAATGACAAAATGTTATATGGATAAATTCAACATATGATATACAAATGTCAGAGTAATGATATTCAGTTTAGGAGAAAAGTAAATAACAATTAGAAAGTTATTCAAGTGTTGGTTTGTAGGGATTTGATTGGTTTGCAAGACTTCATCATGAGCTGACATTAGTCAGAGAACCCTTGGAAAATCTGAGAGTACTGGACAGCTGAAATGAAATAAAATGAAATCCTTCAAAGCAATTAGAAAGTTAATTGAAACATCCAGGTAAGTATCATTACTGTAAATAGATCGATGAGGAGGGATTTTCCAAACAATTACTCCGTTACAATGTCATAACATTACTTAAAATTTTCAAGTATTGTTTTTGTACGGATTTTGTTTGACTGCACGGAGAATTTCATGATGAAATGACATCAGTTAGTGAACCACTGGAAAACCTGCTGGGAGTACTGGACGGCTGTTTCGTCCTAGTTTAGGACTTTTCATCAGTACGCACCCACCACCAGGGTTCGAACCCAGGACCTTCTGGTTACAAGGCGAGCTAGCTCGTATACCATTCAGCCACTGGCACCCAATCCGATTCAATGGCCAGCCCATGAATTTTAACTTCCGCCAATTCATGACATAGCGCAACCATTTCGCAATGTCTTCTTCGATGAGTTACTGCCTATTAAATGTTTCCTGTAATGACTTTTGTGATTAGTTTCAAGTCTGATAACTTGTTAACATCAGTAACAGAACCATTAGGAAACTAAGAAATACTCTACAGTTGTCTCATTTCAGTTTGCCACTTTTCGACAGTACACACCCGCCGCTAAAGTTGTAACCCGAGACCTTCCGGTTACAAAGAGACAACTCAATGGTCTTTGAATTCTAATTTGTACCAATTCAGTATTTCAGCGTGACCATCAGTTAGTGTCATCGGCGAGTATTTGTTCTCACGCCCGACATACTGAATACTATTGTTCATGGATAATCCCCATCCAGGCATTAATGAAAACAAAACACGTAGAGCAGCGAAGAGTCTCTTTTCGGCAGCGAGTTCATTTTCCACTTTAGCTGTACAATCGCAAATATATATATGTGTTGTTTTGTATGTATGAGAACATTAAGTTTGTCAAACAGAAATACGTACAATTGGTTAAGGTTACTTTTAACTAAACAGGTGAAGGTTGGTAATACAAGTCAAGAAAATTAAGTGTTAATGAAATTAGGGTGGTAACAAAGGTGATGAGTTGTCACAAACAGTTGTTAATAAAGAAGTTATGTAATAATATGAATAGTTTGGGGAGTGAGCTTTACTCAGGATGAGCATAGAAACAAAGTAGATAATAAGAAAATTACGTAAGAGTTCTGAATGAATACAAAAATTCTAAGCAATTAAAGAACAGGCAAAGAAACAAAATTAACTCATCAAAATCAGAAAACTCAAATCGAATCAAAACAAAAGTTGTTACCATGACAGTAGAAGTGGTTGAGTAATCCTCTTTTGTAAGTACAGTTCCGGTTTTTCTATGTGAATGGCCAAAGTTTCAGCGATTCGAAGAAGATGAAACCGTACTGCCTTTGATAGGTCATTCTTGACTCTGTAGATTACTTTAAAGGAGGCGTTTGTTGAGACGAAATAATTAGTGTTAACCAGGTGTTGAATTATCGCACTCCTTATTGCCTTTTCGCAACCATGCTGGATAGTGTTCTTGAATCCTCTTTGATGATGTGCGTGTCGAACGACCGATGTATTAACACCTAATTTTCTTGACTTTTATCACCAATCTTCACCTGTTTAGTTAAAATAACCAATTGTAATTTTGTTTAACCAACTTAATGTACTCATACGTACAAAAAATAACACATATATATTTGCAATTGTACAGCCGAAAAGAAACTCTTCGCTGATGTACGTGTTTTGTTTTGATTAATACCACTGTTCACGACTTCTGGCTAGAACTACAGTCAACTTCGTTCTGTAGCCAATCACTAACCAGCATCAGATTGATTTTTAAGGGTAGTTCTGTATGAACTGGATTTGTTTCACTAGCTAACAACAGTTGAAGAACCATGCGAACCAGTGTAGTTACACATTTCAGCGAATTTATACATACAAATAGGGACTTTAGATATCAAGAACTGAAATGGATGAATAGTTTAAATTTTACCGTATTTACACATCTTGGATATTCTAGTTTTCTGTCAAATTAATTCTAAATGCAGTTGTAAGATTGGGACATAACATTTACAGTACAAAGACCTATCAAAAAATTTTGAGTGGTGTAAGTAAGACAAGAAGTCCAGTCCATTTTTAATCACTATATATATATATATATGCTGCAATAATAACAACAACTGACAGAAAATAATGAAAGTCAATTGGTGAATGGCAGCTAGCAGTGGAATCCAGGATACGCATTCCGTTCTATTTGGGATTCGTCATCTAGATGTACCTGCAATCCCCAATGAGTGCGAGTGTTCCCACTGAGGCTCAAACCCACTGCCCGTAGTTTCAAACGCCAAAGCATTATCCACCATCCACCAATTGACTATAGGTTAAAAGACCACACATTGTCGAATCATCAGCACAAGCAGCCGAAATGTCAGTCTAAGCCCGAGCACTTAGGTCCAATCAATCGCCGGGAAAATCTAAATTAAATTAAACAGAAAATTTCTAAAAAATATTGTATTTCTAGGGAATCAGATAAGTTTAATTTCACTTGGTGGATTGCATCAAAAACTAACGATCCCCAACTCACTAATGACTACTGACTATGTGGATATCCTGAAACTGTAGTGAGAAACTCTAACCAAAAGGGACCCACCATATCAGTGTGAATCGGTTGCTCATCGAAGGTATAAGCGAGACTAATACTGCATCACGAATTGACGAATTTAGAATTCTCAGGTCAATGAATTCCAGTCCAAGTGGCTAAGTGGTCAGCAAGCGTATTCTCGTAATGTGAAGCTCTCAAGTCCGCTGTCTAATAAGGTCAGGGATGAGCACCATTGAAGAGTCCCTAAAGAGAACGAAAACAGCTTTCCAGTACTCCTAGCTGGTTTGGAATGGTCACTCTCTCTCTCCCTCTCACTGATTTTAGTTCGTGACAAAAAGGAAGCACTGATTGGTTGATGTAAATTTTAAAAAATTTAAATAACTGAACAGTATACAGAATTGTTCTGAAGTATGCATATGCTTTATGCCATTTTTATTCTTCATCACACTTAAACAACACAGAAACTTTGATAGAGTGTTTTAGAAAATTGACAACAAGTAGCCTTCTTTTTTGATTCTTTCAATTCAAGCATAAAATTATGTTGTTCATAAAATTATCTCGATTGCTACTCACATCTACTTGTGATTCACAAAACACCTGAATTCTAATAATGATGACGTTGATTATAACTTTGTATAAAACAAAATTTAAAGCATTCCATCTGATCCATTATTGTATCGATATTTTCAGTTGAAAAATGATTTAAAAGTTAGTTATTTTGAGGAATAATCTATATGAATGGTTGATATACCAAACATGAAAAATCTTTCTGGCGTAAAAATGCATTTAAAAATCTAACTGTGTATACTAATTTTGTTATCTGTCTGTCTGTCAAAAATCTGCAGTTGATTATTTAATTGATTGGAGGATTTCATCATAAGCTGACATCAGTTAGTGAACCACCAGAAAACCTGCAGGGAGTACTGCCAGACAACTGTTTCATTTCAGTCTGGGACTCTCCTGCAGTACGCATCCACCGCCAAGGTTCGAACCAAGGACCTTCTGGTGGCTGCAAGGTTAACGTGCTTGTAGACCACCAACTCACTGGGATCCGACCTAATGGCCCATGAATTCCAACTTTTACCAATTGATGACATAGCGCAACCACTAGCCAATGTCTTCCTCAAGCATTTGTCCTCACACATTCCATTTTCTTTGAGCGTATGTCAGTATATTGGCTACTGTAACGGCTAAAACCAAGAAGCCGATCTTTGCGTTCTACTGTATGGCTCAACAAAAACATCCCTGAGTTACTCAGTCATGAAATGTTCCAGCAAAAACAGAGAGTCAGTTATTGGCGATACAGTCTGAGGTACTATTTAACAGTAATAACATTAAAAAGTCATAATTACCTCTAAAATCCCATTAAGCAGCTATTCAGATCAAGTAGTTTTTTTGAGCACAAAATAAATACTACACAAGAGAATTATCTAAACAAAAATCAGCCGTGAGAAGTACCTGAGAATCAACAAGAACAGTCCCAAAAAGGTGTCACTGAAATTCTGTCAGTGAGAAGTAAACACCAAACAATTCCCACAGACAGTCCAAGATCAAAATAACCCTGATTCACTCAAACGAAATCACATCGCACTACAGGTTGTCAACACCACCACCACATAACCACAAAACGCGAAGCATTAAAATTAGACATTAAACCGGAATGAAGACAAATAATAAGGATCAGATCAACAGGTGATCTGTAAACGTTAGAGCAATCATATGTAACCTAGGAGAAGAAGAGATAATAATGATAGGGTTATTTTCAAGTATCGGTTTTGCAGCGGCAGACTTTTTGATTGGTTGGAAGGTTTCATATTGACGTGAAATCAGTTAGAGGGCCATTGTAAAACCAGCTGCCAGTACCGGACAGCCAGTTGTTTCGTCCTAGTTTAAGAACCTCCAGTAGTACGCGCCCATCGGGTCTAAAAGCTTGCCCTGTAACCAGAAGATCCTGGGTTCGAGCCCCTCAGTGTGGGTGTGTACTGTGAAGCGTCCCAAACTAGGTGGACGCAACAGCTGGCTGTCCAGTACCCTCAACTGGTTTTCCAATGGTTCCCTAACTGACGTCAATTCATGATGAAATCCCTCAACCAATTACAGAATCTGTTATAACATGCAAATAGTTGTAAATATTGTAATCAGATGGTTCAGTAAAGATTTCCCAAACAACTATATAGTACAATGAACGTATTTTGTAAGCTGAATCTCTTCTAAACAAGACATTTGTCTTCAACAACTCATTTTTCTCTGCCCTAGTTACATTTTGTGAACTGAAAAGATAATTTCAAGAGCAATCAACTGATTAGCTGTCCCAAAATTAAGTCATTTGTGACTTAACACCATGATATGTAAGTATATACGTATATACATATGATTGACAGCACAAATCTGAAGATGAATACGTTTCTTTTACACATGTAGAGTAATTCAAGGGCAAAAAACAAAAGAAAATAAAAGAAAAATTGATGATAACATAAACCATTGAATGACATCAGTTACAAAAATGACAAAATATGTCAATCGCTTTATTTTTACTCTCTGTTTTCGCAAGAACATCCATCCTTGTGAACCTTTTACCTCTTAGCAAAAGTGATGTGATGCATTTGACTGATTATTCTACAAATTAATACTGATCACAGTTACAAAAACTTCAAAACCACTTCATGTCATGCTTCAGTTGATTTAAACAAGAAAGTTTTATTTACAGCTATTGTTCTTTTTATTACACCCCTTTGAATATACACACTTATTTATATAAAAGGAATCAAAATTCAATCATTTGAAAGTCTTATTCTATTAAAAACTTCAGATACTTCAGGATTTCTTAAAAAGGTTTTTTTCTTGATGAAAGTAGATAAATGTTCTCCTTATAGACACTGTTTTTCACTAAGCATACCGGATAATCCAAGCAATACAAATGTACAAGTGACCTGGAGACGACCGATCAGAATAACCAGTGTTGTTTTTTCGTATAAAAATAAGGTTTATTTACTCGGGAAAATACAAATAATAACCTAATCCCAAATCATTTCAACTGCAGGCCAACAGAACTGACGAGGATATCAAAACAAGGATCAAGAAAGCAAGACAAACTTTCATTATTCTCAAGTTTGCATAGGGATCAACAGCACTCAGCGTAAAAAATAAGATCCTGATTTTCAACTCCAATGTGAAGTCAGTGCTACTTACTACACGGATCAGAGACTTGGCCAGTGCGTCATAAAGAGCACCTCAAACAAACTACAGACCTTCATTAACAGCTGTCTTCGCTCAATGCTACTCAAGATCAGATAGCCAGAAAGATCACCAATGGGAGGGATCTCCGGGAGCGAACCCACCAGGAACCGATTTTGCAACAAATCTGCAGGAAGAAATAGAGTTGGATTGGCCATACTTTGAAGAAACCATCAAGTAGCATCACTGGACAAGCCCTCGAGTGGAACCCGAAAGGGAAGCGGCGGATTGGTAGTCAGTGAGATGATGTGCTGACATGGAGGAGTCCACGTGAAGAGGAGATAAAAACATGTGGGCAGACTTGGAGCCAGGTGAAAACTTCGGCAGAGAACCAGACGCAATGGAGACGTTTGGCTACAGCTCTATGTTCCTCTAGGAATTAAAGCAAATAATAATTTAATAATAATAATCCCAAATCTCACCCTAACTCTAAACCTTACTTCAATTCTTACCCTGTTCGTAACCCCAATTCTAACGAGCTGTCAAACTGGTCTCCAAAGAGTACTTAAAAATGAGATCAATATGAAATTTGCACCTTATTTCGTGCCTAAAGTTCAATGTGCCGCCAATAATAACTATAAGGTCCCGTCATCTAACGATTAGCATCCGTCCAAGGTCCCTGGTACATTCACACTACTGTTTTCATTTCGATATCAAAGGTGCAGCTTCACACAGACATCAGAACATTACCTCTTGTTGGTTTTCTAACTACCTCTACTTTTTTCTCCAACTTCTGAATTTTTATGTTTTTGCTAGATACTATACGGACTGGCAAAACACCATCTTACCTTAAAGTTTTTTTCTGTGAAATAATATTTTTCACCTAATTTGGTTGTTAAATCACTTCAACAGATGTAGTCTTGTGAGTGATAAGTAAGGTTTAGTGAGTACACTCCACCAAGTGGCAGAAGCGATTTGTTTTGAAGAAACATAAGAAAATGAAATTAGACTAACAGGATGTCTGAAATATTCATACGGTAAGTACTGTAAGGAAAGCTCGAAGAAAGTGGAGTATATTATTGTCAAAAATAAACCATTTGCTCTCGAAAATAAGATTTAATAACATAAAATCTTTATTCCGGACAGTATCTTAAAGTGTACACCATTTTCTGAAGAGTTCATTGCATGATATTTTCCCTTCGCACAATATCTTCAAGTAAATTACTAACTGACAGTATACCCTCTGATACAATCGTCACAAACCATTCCATTATGATATATCTTCTTTGTCTCCTCCAAGAAATCCACGATATCTAGCTGAAGGCCAATAGTAAGATGTTCAGAAGTGCATTTTAAGACACAGGGATATAACTGAAGAACAGTTACCTCATGTATTGGGACACGTTACCATCCACAATCAGGCCTATTTCCTCAAGTTTATTAGAATTTTGAGAAACAGAAGCTTGTAAACATTTTAAATACACACAAGAGTAGATAATACCATCAGCAGAGGTCATATCTTAATCGATTATTACAACCCGAATGAGAGAAAATATATGCCATAGAGAGATGGAAGTGTTTGCTAGCCTACGTTTCAATCAGGCCATCAACAGTCAGGATGAATAAAACAAATTTTAGCAGATATAAGAATCTGCCTAATACTGTGAAGATTTACCCGTTTTCAGAATTAATCTCGCTTTATGATACGGTAGTCCACTAGGATTTTAGCATACGTGTGCAGCGGTGAATCTACCCCATAAAGGTTCAGTTTCACTTAAAAGTGCCTAAGCTCATCATATATAAGATATTGGATACCAGATTAACGTATCAGAATCTTTTAAGCTGGTGAGCAGACAAAGTACTTGATGACTTGTTTAACTTTTGAAAATGTTTGCTCTTTTTTCCCCCTTTGGCTTTATTATTCGACTATAATAGGTTTGTTTGGATAAGCCTTCTCACTGCTACGTAATCACTCCTACTTAGGTTTGAAGTCACCTTTTATTAATTAGAGAATTTTTCTCTCCTTGTTATTTAAGATGGTCTCTTCTTCTGAAGTGAAGCAACTACGCATTTAAAGTATGTAAAAATTTATGGCATTGTGATTCCCTATATACATATTTCATTAAGCATTTCGTGTGTGGCTAATGAAAACCCTACGATGTGAAATGAAATTGTTTTTCATTCTGTAAGAAATCATTGCATTCTGTTATTCCAATTATTCAAGGGAACAGGTTACTATGGTAATGCATTTTTTTTCGAACAGTCATTTTAGTAAATTTCCCCCAAATATTTTTACATAATATTATTTGTTATTGTTCTCTTGGGTTCCTAGTGGAACATTGGGCTTCAACTGCATATCTCCACTTGCCACTTCTGTCTTCCTTCTGCTGTACTTTTCACCTGCATCCATCCATGTTAGTCCATACTCTTTCAACCAACTCCTCTTCACACGATTTCCTCCATGTCACTCACCCTTGCACTGACGTCCCACTCACCGCTTCCCTCCCTTTCGGCCTGGTTCCACTCGAGAAATGGCCTGATGCGCGCGCGATGTCATCCAGCGGCGGCTTCCTCAATGAGCGAGTATCTAATCCATCCATCTCCACTTCCTTCTGCTGTAAATTTGTTGGTTGGAAATTGGTTTGTTCTTGTTTTGTTTGTTCCCCGCCATAGTTTCTTGTTGGTGATTCTGTCCGACCCGGCCTGGCCATCTGATCTTCAGTATAGATCCAGCGAAGACAGTTGTTAATAAAGTCTGGTCTGCAACAGGCTGTTGGAAATATTCTTTGTGACCCGCCCGCCAAGTTTCTGATCCTTTCCGTATAGAAGAACTGACTGACTTGACCACGTGTGTATTGAAAATCCCACCGAATTTTGTTGTTGATGCTGAGTTGTGTGACGAAGATTTCCAGATTGGTTTCAGGTTGATGAATGTGTTTCTCGCTCTCCTTCCCGATTCTCGCTCGATTTGACATCCTCCTCCGTTCCGACTTCCTGTAGTTGAGACAATGCTCAATGCTAGATAAGTGAGTGAATGAAGTAACCTCTTCCAAATCCCTCGCGTTGATGGTGATTGGCGCTGGATATAGCTGTTGTTGTTTTTGTTGGTTGGTTATTTTCATAACCTCTATCTTGTCTATGTTCACCTAGTTATCTTTTACATAATACTCCATGTATTTTTTATGGTTCACAACTAATCTGCTATCTAATTGTAGCGACAAATCATAATAAGTAAACTCCGAAAAATAACACATGCTGAAATGGTTATAAATGTATATATACATATATATATATATATCTTGCACATTTATTTCTCAAAATGACATCTTTTAGTAGTAACATTACTGCCATAGAAACCCTAGTCTACCACAGTACTTGTGTTCCAGTATTCAGTTTAACAGTGTAAATTCCTTACGTTTTATAAGAACTTCTAGCCATCTAGTCATTTCTCTGGTCCCCATTGATTGACAGATAGAATAAATCCAGCATCATTGGAAACAAGACTCATGACACTAGTTGATACACATTACTGTGCGTCGGTGGAACAGTGGTTTGGACTCTCGCCGAACATGCACATGGTCCGATGTTCGATCCCCTGCCGATGCACTCCTGATATCTATGGTCGGCCTGCAAAATTTGGGCTACCGATATCACATTCTGAAAATTCCATACTTGTACTAAAAATACGATGTGGAATCAAGCTGTAATCAAAGATCAAAATAAAAAATACGTCTTTTAGATTTGAAGGATTTCTGAGGGACCGATATCATTTTGCGATAGATCACCTGACACCCACACCCCTGCCACCGGTCAAACCTTGGACCCTCAGATTACCATCCAGCTACCCAGGCTGGGAACGAATAATCTGATGGCTGCTGGATTCGTAAATAGCGGAGTCCGTTAATTCAGGCAAGAGAACAATTACTCGCCTATGATGTTGACTGGCGGTTGTGCTACATACATCGCGAATCAACAGAGGCCGGAATTTATTGGCCATTGAATCGGGTTCCTATGGCTGAATGGTTTAAGAACTAGTCCTGTAACTTGGGAGCCTTAGGTCTGAATTCCAGTGATTGGCTACTGCCAAACAGTCCTAAACTAGCACTAATTGGCTGTCTAGTACTTCATGGTTTCAACGATTCTCTAAATGATGTAAGCTCGTGATTAAACAGGTAAACAATCGATGACAGGCATAGTGAATTATTTTCAGAATATATATATATATATATATATATATACTATTCATCCTAGTTTGGGAATCATCGGAATTACGCACCCACCACCACGGTTCGAATACACGACCTGCCGGTTACAAGGCAAGCTGGGTTTTATGCCATTTAGCCACTGGGGCCCGATTCAATGGCTCATGATTTCTAATTTCTACCAGTTTGTGATTTTTCCCTTCACATTCCCAGTGGAACATAGAGCTTCAAGCTACAGGCTTGACGTTTTTGTAGCAGTGTTTATTTTTACAGGATAGGGTTGCTAGCCTCATGCCCAACCTTTCCTCTTTGCCAGAATTATTTTAGGCTTAGTGAGGTAAAAGAGTGCCTCGTCAGTGGTCGGGGATCGAACCCCGGACCATGTGCATGGTCAGCGAGCGTCCTAACCGCTGTGTCACCGACGCCAATTCGTGATTTAGCGTGACATACCTAACTTTTACAAAAACCAAACTATAGAAAATTAATCAGATGGTCGCTAGTGACTTGTTACATGGTGGAGTTTCCTGGAGTTTTAGTGAGAATTCGTGACCACTGAGGTCCAATTAGATGTCACTTGTGTAGATGGATGTCCCACCAAAGACAATGGTTGAATTTGAGCTAAATCACGAATCGATAGAAGTAAGAGTTCATGGGATGGCGGCCATTGAATCGGGTCCCAGTAGCTGAATGGTATACGAGCTTGCCTTGTAACGGGAAGGTCCTGGCTTTGAACTCTGGTGGTGGGTGCGTACTGGCAATGATTCTCAAACTAGTATGAAATAGCAACTGTCCAGTACTCCAGTGCTGGTTTCCAATGATCCTCTAACTGATATCAATACGTGATCAGTTCGTTAAAGCATAACTAACCCTTACAAAACCAAACTACAGAAAATATATACTATTCATTTATTCGCTGGCCTGACTGTGGTGTTCACTACGAATGAAATATAAATATTTATCACACATATATAATCATATTTGAAGATAGTGATAAACTCTGTTTTGAGATGATTTGATTTATATAAACGAAAGGAGAAGTAATGACTAGCCTGTTTTGTACAAGAATTTATGACTGACACTCCTCATCACTTGTTTACATGGTCGTTAGGCAAAAAATAAAAATGTTTCAAAATAAACATATTAACAGAATAAGAAAATTTCGGTAGATTGATGATATAATAACATCAACCAATAATTGAATAACTGCTTACTACTAACTACCCTTCATATATTCAGACATTGAAAATCGATCAGTGTTTTTATATAAAGGAGTGTAAATTGTGGTAGTTCAACAGGTAGATCATCAAGCAGTTTGTTTTCAATATACTCAAAAAATGAAATTTACTATTCATCGCATATTTTATTTTCTGTGGAAATCTACATTGAAACTAACTCAAATAAATTCAAATGAACTGTCGTCAAGATTTGACAGAATAGTTTAAAAATATTTGAGCGCCGAGAGGGAAGTAGACCAGAGAAGAGTCTCTTTTCGGCGGCAAATTCATTTTCCACTTTAGCTGTACAGTCGCAAATGTATATATGTGTTGTTTTGTATGTATGAGAACATTAAGTTTGTCAAACAAGATTACAATTGGTTAAGGTTACTTTTAACTAAACAGGTGAAGGTCGGTAATACAAGTCAAGAAAATTAAGTGGTAATGAAATTAGGGTAGTAACAAAGGTGATGAGTTGTCACAAACAGTTGTTAATAAAGAAGTTATGTAATAATATGAATAGTCTGGGGAGTGAGCTTTACTCAGGATGCACATAGAAGCAAAGTAGATAATACGAAATTACATAAGAGTTCTAAATGAATAGAAGAATTACAAGCAATTAAAGAACAGGCAAAGAAACAAAATTAACTCATCAAAATCAGAAAACTCAAATCGAATCAAAACAAAAGTTGTTACCATGACAGTAGAAGTGGTTGAGTAATTCTCTTTTGTAATTACAGTTCCGGTTTTTCTATGTGAATGGCCAAAGTTTCAGCGATTCGAAGAAGATGAAACCGTACTGTCTTTGATAGGTCATTCTTGACTCTGTAGATTACTTTAAAGGAGGTGTTTGTTGAGACGAAATGATTAGTGTTAACCAGGTGTTCAATTATGGCACTCCTTATTGTACCACTATTGGCTGATAGTTGAACACTTGGTTAACACTGATCATTGCATTTCAACAAACGCCTCCTTGAAAGTAGTCTATAGAGTCACGAATAACCTATCAAAGGCAATACGGCTTCGTCTCCTTTGTATCGCCGAAGCTCTGGCCATTCACATAGAAAAACTGGAGCTGTACATACAAAAGAGAATTACTCAACCACTTCTACTCTCATGGTAACAATTTTGTTGATTTTGACGACTTAATTTTGTTTCTTTGCCTGTTTCTTTAGTTGCTTATAATTCTTCTATTCATTTAGAACTCTTATGTAATTTCGTATTATCTACTTTGCTTCTATGTGCATCCTGAGTAAAGCTCACTCCCCAAACTATTCATATTATTACATAACTTCTTTATTAACAACTGTTTGTGACAACTCATCACCTTTGTTACTACCCTAATTTCATTACCACTTAATTTTCTTGACTTGTATTACCGACCTTCACCTGTTTAGTTAAAAGTAACCTTAACCAATTGTAATCTTGTTTGACAAACTTAATGTTCTCATACATACAAAACAACACATATATACATTTGCGATTGTACAGCTAAAGTGGAAAATGAATTTGCCGCCGAAAAGAGACTCTTCGCTGCTCTACGTGTTTTGTTTTCATTAATGCCTGGATGGGGATTATCCATGAATTGAGAAGTAGACATCTGTAAAGAATTATATTTGAAAATCTTGGCGAGATTGGAATGAGTAATTCCGACGTTTCGTTCGGCAATCCACTCCGAGCTTCTTCAGGGAAATCAATCGAAATTAACATAACAGAGGATTATAATATAAAAGAAACATCTTAAGTGGAGAAATAACACCAAAACGTCGCCTTTCCTAAAATTCAAGTTTAGTAGAAATCTATAAACACAAAATAATTGAGCAAAGAATATCCTTGTCGATAATTTCCTCTTCCGGCTCCACAATTATATATATATATATGTTTATATACACAAAATATTCAAGAGTGATAGGTAATAACAATAATAGTGTTTTTTAAATAATTTCGATTTGTTAATTAAGACCACTGCAATTACAGTTCATTAAAGATGCTTAAATAGTAATAATAATAATGAAGATATAGTAGCGAATAGAATATCAACTAAAATGAGGGCAATCCCACAAAATTTCATGATCATTTAAACCTGGATGGCCAAGGTAATGACAATGTCTGAACTAACTTCTTTTGGATACATAAATTAGGCTTGTTAATGTGGATCCCAACAGCCAGCCTCAGCAATATTTAGTAGTCAAACTCTTAAGGCGAAATTGAGATTCGTAGGTATGCGGTAAATGACCCTGAAAGCATGGTTAGCGTCAATCTTGTGTTCTGTATCCACAAGATGAGACTGAATAGCGCTAAGAATTAATTTTGCTTGTCCTTTGCTCAACCACACAGGGTGATGTTCGGAAACTGGAGGAGAAACACGCCTAATTGTGTGACCTATGTAACTGGCTCACTCCACAGGAGCAGTTAAATTGGTAGATAGATTCACATGGAAGAAGCGAAATTGGGCTGTTTGTCTTTTACTCCCGAACGCAGAGGAGGAGAGGTTTTAAAGATACAGAGTAATTCAGCAGCAGGAAATGCTCTTTTTACCGCATTTCTAATGCGCTGTGTTAGTATCTCGCTAGTGTTGTCCCCAAGGAACTGCATTTGTAAGAATAAGGCGTTTTTTGGAACTGTTTAGTAGAAATCACACGACTCCAATAAAAATTTTAAAAAAAAACACACAACAACACGAGAATCGGTAGTGAAATCATATAGGAACTTTCAAAATATACCTATCACATTAGTATTTTATAATCATCAATACCTTTTTCAACGCCAGTTTGTTTGTTGTTGTTTTTTCTTATCGTTGAAGAGTAATCTTCATTGAATTCTGAATATTTGTCAACTTGATTTTGTGTTCTCTCTTCGTTTTTTTTATCTCTGTGTACTTGCACGCGAAACAATACGGTTGAATTATTAAAAATTTGCATCAGTGGGAAAAATAATCCTTTTTATTTTTTATTTTTACGAAATGAGAAATTTTTTGAGTGGAAAAAATATAAAAAAAATAAAAGAATTATGAACAGGGAATGGTGGTAGTCATTTACTATTATCGGTAGTTATATATATTCAAGTGTTGGTTTGTAGGGATTTGATTGGTTTCAGAATATCATCATGAGCTTACATTAGTTAGAGAACCATTGGAAAACCTGGAAAGGTTCGGAAAAACCGGAAGGTTCTGGGTTCGAATCCCGGTGGGTGGAACTGATGAAGAGTCCCAAACTAGGACGAAACAGCTGTCCAGTATTCCCAGGTTTTCCAATGGTTCTCTAACTAATGTCAGCTCATGATGAAATCCTGGAAGTTACATATATTAGGCATTTAAATGTATGTGGCCACATATTCTCAAAGTTTTAACAGCATCGATTTCACTACAGGCAACAGTATGGATGGCAATGTCAAAATCAGAATCAGAAAGGTAAAACAGGTATTTGATATAAGAATAAGACTTGTGCACTATGATAGAGTGTAATTCCACTATGGGTACATTTCATTTTGATAAAGTCTCACAGTGTTATACAGTAATGTTTACTGATGACCACGTTTCGAGCACAATTTATTGCCACTCATAATTATATCAAGGTAATCACACGACTTCCTAATTTCATTTATATAGTTCCATTGTTTTTCACTTGATTTTCACTTGATTTGATTGGTAGTAGTATTTTCCATATTTCGAGTATGAGTAATGAATCATTCCTATTGCATGTGTTGGGTGTAGACTCGATAAATAAGGATTCAATAATCAACCTCTCTCTGAACCTAGTTAGATTACTTTTTAGAATTTTAACCCTCTCTCACCCTATTGTGTGGTTGTGTGCTAATGCGTGAAGTGCAATTGCTGAGCTTTTTTTCTAAATTACTTATCTTCTCGGGGTCAACCATTCTTACCTTAGCTAAATTCTTATGTTCCGACGGTCTGATTACCCCCGATCTAATAGTTTTACCTTTGTAGTTGACTTAACTCACAGTCATTGCAGGGTATTTCGTAAATTATAATAATTTGTTTAGTTGGGTCAACAGGGTCTTTCAGTCTACAGAGACTGTCCTATCAAACTGAGTTTATAGTTTTGAGTCCCAACCTAATTCCTGTTTTGTTGAGAATCCTACGAAGAGAGGGTCTCAGATGTTCCCTCTTCATATGGTATAACTGTAGATGATTTATATTCTCTCTTATTTTAATTTTATTATTACTAGTGTCACAATAATTTTTCATTTGGCCTTTCTCGATCTTCCTAATGAATTTTAAAGGATAGTTATTTAACACCAACGTTTCTTCTATCTGTTTTATTTCGTCATTTAGGTCTTTTCTTGTGCTACTCTGCGCTATGGCTCGGTTTGATAGACATTTCACTAAGCCTGCCTTCACAGACAGTTAACGGATGAGATGAATTAAAGTCTAAATATCTATTAAAATATGTTGGTTTTTTACAAACGCTAGTGTGTAGTTGACCTTCTTCTATTCGTTTCATTTTACAATCTAACAGAGCTAATTCTCCTTGTTCATTTTCCGATTCAAATATGAATTTTAATCCCTGTACTAGTCAGTTTATATGTGCCAAGAAGCTAGAGAGAGATATGTTCTGTTTTGAAGACTGTGTGAAAGTGTCATCCACATATCTCCACAACATTTTTGGAGTGCGATTAAATGTATTCAGAGAGAGATTCCTGTTCATCGAGTCTACACCCAACACATGCAATAGGAATCACTCATCACTCATACCCGAAATATGGAAAATTCTACTACCAATCAAATCAAGTGAAAATCAAGTGAAAAACAATGGAACTATATAAATGAAATTAGGAAGTCGTGTGAGTAGTGCCTTGATATGATTATGAGTGGTAATAAATTGTGCTCGAAACGTGGTCATCAGTAAACAAAACTGTATAACACTGTGAGACTTTATCAAAACAGAATTTACCCATAATGGAAAACAGACATTTCTTAAACCAAAAATTGATTCTGAGGATCTGTTACACTCACCATAAACAACAGAATTTGAAATACAAACTTTTTAGTGAGTTCTCTTCCATATGACGCAGAAATGTGATATGCGCATCATGAAAAGCAATTCCAACAGTCTGTCAGCTGCAGACTTTTATCAACAGCTGCCGCCTTAACTGAATGCATACTGAAAGTCGGATGGCCAAGCAGAAAGAATCAGCAACACATCAGTCAAGAACCTATTGCTCAACAAGTATGTAAAAGGAAATTGAGATAGGCTGGGTAAACTCTGAGGAGATCGTCGGATGACACCGTGCACCAAACAATCAGTCGAGTGGAAGGTGAATGGGAAACGACGAGTCGGCGTTTGTACGAGGGTAACAAGGAGGAGATCACTTGCGGAAGAGGTGAAGGACTATGGACAATCATGGAGTCAGATAAAGAGGATTGGATGGAAAGGACAGAAAATAAACATGTGTTGCTGAAGCTCGATGTTCCACTTGGGGTACAATGGAATAATAATTATTATTGATCAAGATAGAAGAAATATAGTAGGTAGGGAACTGTTAAAACACACACGGTGCGCAAAGTTTTGACAAGATTTTTGATTAGGTTTCAAGTTTATAATAAATCTGCAAAATGAAATTTCATTGAAATCACACTCAAAAATATATTATGAACTCATGAATTTACTGTTAGGTCATGATAACCTAAGTGATGGAAACATTATTGGATTCGGAGATAAGTGGGTGAATTGGTTACATTTTTATTTTTTGATTACAGCTTGATTCCACACCGTATTTTTGGTACAAGTGTGGAATTTTCAGCGTGGATATCGGTAGCCGAAAATTCGCAGGCCGACCATAAATATCAAGTGTGCGTCGGCGTGGGCTCGAACCCCGGACCATGTGCATGGTTGGCGAGAGTCCTAACCACTGTGCCACCGACGCACACTGCCACATGGCTTTAAAAAGTGGTATTTACATGGATATTAGTTGACTGTTCTACGACATGAAATAGTAGATCCTTAAATAATGGTCGAAATCTTCACGAAGAAGATTCATTTCTCCTGATTCTGTATGATATCTGTTAAATCTGAACAACATTAAGTAATTGCTTCTGCAGTGAATATGAAAGAATTAACTCCGTTACTTTTTTTGATTGCACACTAGTCAGTAACTAGTGTATTGTGTCTAAACCTATCTTCGCTGCATACTGAATTCTATCCGTCAAACTTGCAATGTGGCCACCATGCTAGGTGGTTCACCATCACGGTGCACTGTGAATTCTTAGTATTGGGTGGTTGGAGGCGATCTGCAGGAAACCGACTAGCACGAAACCTAAGTCCAAGGCTTCTTGCTGATCGCCTCAAACTATCCAATACGAACTCCGCCACTTCAAAGTCATATCTCTGTGTTTAATTAATTCTTAAGTCTCTCTGATATAAGTTATTTTATTTTACTGATTGTGTAGCTATTTGGAATACCCTTCATGTCGATAAGCTAATATTGACTGACTAATTGATAATGACTAAATATTAACAGAATATTGGGTTTGAGAGAGGATGCGAATCAGTGAACTTCAGACTACCATTCAGGCTCTTTAATAGCTTGACTACTAGTTCTGGCTGATAACCTAATCGTAACAGGAGAGTAAAACGTCCAGCTGATAGATAAAGGTGATGAAGTTACCTAATGAACAGCAACAACAAGCAACAGCCATCGTCAACGAAGAAATCTAGGGGAGGTGACCACTTTCACTTTCGTGACTGTGCAGCGTCGTTTCAGCTACATACCACAGATGAGGTTATCAAGGCAGTCAGCATATGTAAAGCAGGACACTTCATTACTCCGGTCAGTGTAGAAATCCACCGGACATTCAGCACAAGGAAGAAGATCCGAATTTGGTTACAGGATTTCATCATGAGCTGACATTAGTTAGAGAACCACTGAGAAACTGCGAGAACTAAACAGCTGTTTCGTCCTAGTTTGGGACTCTTCAGCAGCACGCACCACCAGGGTTCGAACCCAGGACCTTCCGGTTACAAGGTGAGCTCGTATACCATTAAGCCACTGGGACCCGATCCAGTGGCCAATGAATTCTAACTTCTGCCAATTCACGACATAGCGTGACTACTAGCCAATGTTTTCGGTGAGTATTTGTCTTCACACGTGACGTGCTGCACCTACGGGTCACGACTTCTCACTAGAACCCGAATTTTCGGCACTAATGTAAATTTAGTGTATCGATACACTTCCAAGAATTGGAGCAAATTCTATCACCCTACAAATGTACAAAAGGTAATGAAGATGGTTTGAACATAACCAGACAAAAATTTCCAGTGACTGCTCGAGTGGGAACAGATATGGAAAACGATGCATTGGGTTTCTTCCGAGTGACATTGGGGAAATTATGTGAACATGGAGAACAAGCTTATGAACGCTGACGGTAAAGGACTGATTGCAATGAACATGTGACTGTGAACCCCTAATTTTCCCTCAGGTCACGTCGAACCTACTCTCTATCCATAATAGTGTATATGCATTGCATAGTCACTAGTCCTCTAGTGATACATCGGTAGAGTGTTCGCCAACCACATATGTGTCTCCGGGTTCGATTCCCGACCTCAATAAGCCAGTAATAAAACTGGTGAAGAGGAAAGATGGGTACGAGGCTAGCAACCCAACCCACAGAAATAAACACCACTGCTACCGAAACTTCAAGCCTGTAGCTTGAAGCCACCTATGTTCCACTTGGAACCTAAAGGAATGAGGTCTCATGGTCAACGCTCATATCAGCTATAAAGTAAATTACTTATGAGGTTCATTTTTTCTATAGCTGAAGTTAGCTGCTAAACAATAAATAACCTTAAAGACAATAACAGATAATGCAATGAACTTGTCAGTAATTAATTTCATTCTGTTTAGCAATTCATTTAGATTACATATTTACAGTATTATAGTTTAAAATCGTGATGAACTAAATTTAATTACTTTACCAGTAGCATCTATGAGGGAACTAGTTATTCTCCTCTTCTCTCTCTCCCTGAACCATATAATGTTAGTTTCTTAGGCTATCAGTGTTCTGGCGTTTTATTTCTAAAATTATTTGCTAACCTGGATTTCAGTTTGTTCAGGGAACAACTATTTCCCTTTTTTCCATCACTATGTAAGAGGAGTGTGATAGTAATTAGTTTATCAGCCTTTAATCAGACATCACCTATTGTACCACTTTCCTCTGGTGTTTTTTTTTATCGACAACTTACTTGATTTATTTGATTGTAGGAAACTGATATATACACGCATGACCTACATCTAGCTGTCTTTCTATAGAATCATAAAATAAACTTAGTGGAAATGAAATTATCCAAGAATGAGTTGCCTTTCTAAAATAGATTAAAATGGATTATACTCAACAAATTTACCTGCGTAAACATCAACATGAAGAGCATACTTATAAAATATTTTGAACAACACATTTAAGCGAACAATATTGTGTTTTCAATTAGATCTCATCAGGCTTAACTCAGATATGCCTACATAACTTTACAAATAAAAATTCAAATACAAACCAATCATGGTGTTTTGTCTAGGATAATAAGATGGTGAGTATGAATTGTGCAATCAGTCATAATAGTAGTAATGATAATAATGTCAATAATAATGGTTTTATCGATGATAAGGACGAAAAAGTGAGGCAATCTGTGAAAACACGAATAATGAAAAACAGCATGATTAAACAAACAAATGTTCAGGTAGACGTCGTAGTCGATAAAGGCTAATGAAAACAAATGAACCGATTAAGTAATGTTAGATTGTAAGGGAAGTAAATGAGACACGTTTTTAATGAAGATGTGATACGATTAAGGAATTAAAGAAAGGGGTTGAAAATGTAAACAAGGGGTGGTGTAGAAGTCATTAGTTGGTTATGTCTTAATGGCTGTACGAACTTCTTTTGAATGCATAGTTTAAGTTTAATAGTTTGAATGCCTTTTGCTTGCCTCAGCTGTGTGCAGTAGACGAATACGAAGTCTACTGGAAAGATTCAGTGGACAGGATGAATTACTTTGAAGGCTCTCGTTTTCTCCACTACATGACCACTATCAATTAAATGTGACAAAATTGAACTACGGATTGTTGTTGTTTGTCCTTTGCCAAACCACGATAGGAGATGTTCACTAACACGTTGGCTAAGCTGTCTAGTAGTACGCCCAACATAACTGTCACCACAGGTGCAGATGAATTGATAAATGCACATAGATGTGGCAAAACTATCAAGCTTATCCTTCGTTTGAGTCCCATTCATTCGTCAGCTAAAGAATGACAAACAAAGGTATGCTGAGTAAAAGTTTCTCCGTATACTCCTAGATACTCTCTGGAACAAAGTCTCACTTGATAAGTCACCATTAAATTGTAATTTAATAAATAGAAGTTTCTTACGTACAGTCATAGTCTCAGGTTTTCTGTCCGATGTTTTCATATGTTTCTTTATGAAACTACTCGGAAAGCCCATCTCTTTTTAAGATATCGTGAATATATTCAAATTCCTTTTGTAAGAGGCCAGCCGTACATATCTTTCTTGCTCTGCTCGCAAGACATTTAACAACATTTATTTTATATTTAATGGGCACGTAACTAGGGAGCTGTGTGTGTATTGTCCTGTGAATAAGCTTTTTCTATACACGCTTCTCCCAAGTGACCCATCTTCTCTCCCACTTAGCAAGATATCCAGAAAATGTGGTTTATTCTCCTGCTCCTCTTCACAAGTAAAGGTAAGCGAAGGGTGGATGTTGTTCAATATTTTGAAACTAAAAAGCCTCTATTATCTATTATTATTATTTCCTTGGGTTCCAAATGAAATATATGGTTTCAGCTACACCGCTTCATTTTGACCTGATCTCTAAAGTACCGTTCAGTCGGCCTCATGACTGCTCAGAATCATTCATCTCCTCCACACACACACACACACAACCTCCTTCATGTCACACTCGAACCCTGGCCTAACCCTTCGCTCTATCTAAGAGATGGCCTGGCGTGAGAGGTCACTCAGCGGTATCCTCAGTGGGTGTTCGATCCATCTCTACTTTTTTCTGAATATTTTTGAGCAATAGCTCCTTGGTTCGTTTGTTCGTTCTCAGCGTTTCTTGCTGCTAATTCTTCATGATCAGCTAAGGCAGCTGTTGATAAAAGTCTGCAACAGGATGTTGGAAATGCTTTTTTGTCGCGCATGGCAAGTCTCTGATTCATAAACACTGACTTAACATTAGTACTGAGAATCCGATTTTCGTTTTTTATGCTGACTGGATGGAGCAGATTTCCAGAGGTTATGCCTGCCTCTTAGACTCTGATTTTGACATCCTCTTCCGTACTGACTGCCTGTAGTTGGAACGAGGCTACCTATCTAAGTGGAGGTTGTAACTGTTTTTCAAATTTCTCCCGTTGGTAGTGATTGATGCCTGCTGTTATTGTTGGCCAGTCGGTTATCTTCATCACCTTCATCTTTCTGTGTTCACCTGAAGTCCTGCCTTCACTCTCTGCTTCTTCTGCTATCTTACTGGTTTTCGCCTGTAAGTCTTCTGGAGTCTTCCTATCGATACAACGTATCCCTGTCTTCTCCCTCCATATGATGGCTTGTACGATCCAGTCCACCACAGTTAAGAATATCACCAGTGGTAGTAGACAGTTTCCTCTCACTCCTGTCAACATTTCAGAGGTTACTCTGAGGTTGATTAAGGCTTATATCGCTGTATACTCTGTACTGTCAGAGTAGTTTAGAAATCACTTCATGGTCAACACTCTCGAAGGCCTTCTGAAATTGGATGAATTTGAGGTAGGCACCTAACTTCTATTCTATACCATACTCGATATTGATGGGTGTTGCTGCAATTCGATCCCCACATGATTTGCTTCTTCTGCTGAATTCATCTTGTTCTGAGAGGGATATCACATGACGTAACTTAATATTTTTCTCAGTGTCGATAAGAACCTGATTCCACGCTAGTTCTTACAGAGGCAGAAGTCTCCATTTTTGGTAGTTTGATAAGTTAGCCTTCCTTCCAATCAATCACTTAGTACCTTTCCTTCTTTCAAACCCTTTACGACAGTTGTATCACCATATCTGCTTCGGCTTAAGGATCTTTTTCCAATAGTTTTACATAAAGTAAAATCAATAAAACGAACTCTCGCATCCGAATAAAGTAGGATTGATAATAATGACATTAGAAAGTTTTCTTTCTTTATTATCTGAAGCAAAACTATGATGTTACTTGGTTATTTATTTTTTAGTAGCTAGTAAATGCATTTAGTACTATTATTAGGGTTTGTTTCCGATCCTGAAATCATTCAACTGAAATCTAGAACATTCAAATGGCTTTTATTGTTTTTTATTCAGTCCGCCAAACAAAGCATAAGAATAAATTAGTTTGGAGTGAGGCTTACATCATCACTGTATCCCAAAACTATGAAGACTAAGCAAATTGCATCGGTGCCTCGGTAGCACAGCGGTTAGGACTATCGTCAACTATACACATGGTTCGGGGTTCGATCCCCTGCCGGAGCACATCTGATATCAATAGTCAGCCTGTAAAATTTAGGCTACCGATATTGCATGCTGACAGTTTCATACTTGCACTAAAAATACAGTGTTAAATCAAGCTATAATCAAAATAAATAAAAATGATTTAAAAAACATTGTTACCATGACCGTCGAATACTAGTAATTGTAGATTAAAGGTTGAGTAGTGTGAAAACAAAGTCGAGAAAAGTTGAGCATTGTTAAAAGAGCACAGAGACAAGTATATCAAACGGATATTATGTAACAGTAGAACGGAGACAGCAAACAAAAGGTTAGTATTGATAACAAAATATTGACAACAGTTAAGTCTGGAATTCTATCTAAGTTAAATGAAAGGGCTAGAGTAGTTTCCAACCATCCGAATGTCTAAGGCCTATGCAATCCAAATGTAAGAAGATCTGAATACAGGAAGTCAAACTTTGCATACTGCTGACAAGAACTTCTTTGATTCATTCACATGTACAGTACAGAAATATCCTGATGGTAATAAAAACGACATTTATTTCCGAAAACAAATTATATGGTACTATTCAAAAAACATAATAAATATCAACATGCAAAATCACCTCAACAGTTCTGTTATCGGCTGTAAAGATCTGCTAGGTTCTCCAGGACAAAAAGTAATTAATATTCAACTGAATTATTTAACCAAAATCAATCATAAGAAGTGCCTGAGATTCAAGCATAATATTCCTAACAAGATGGAATTAAAGTTATGTCCATCTGAATCCTGCACCAGACAGTTTCTCTAGACAGTCCAGATCGCAGTGGCTTTGACTAATTTATACAGAATCACATTGGATAACAAAACATTATCAAGATCATCACCAGATAACCACAACGAGGAGCATTGAAAGCATTAGGCATTTAACAGGAACAAAGGCAAATAATAAGGATTAAGTCAACAGATGTTTTTCATCACCTACGCCGAGTAGGAGAAAAGAAGATGATGATTGCAAAGTCAGTCGGAATTTCTTAATAAATAGCAACATCTGAAGTAGATCGTTGATGAGGGATTTTCCGAACAATTATTCCGTTGTACAGACATTCAATGAAATATTTACTTTAAAATATGTGAGGTAATTCCATTATGGGTATATTTCATTTTGATAAAGTCTCACAGTGTTATACAGTAATGTTTACTGATGACCACGTATCGAGCACAATTTATTACTGCTCATAATTATATCAAGGCACTACTCACACGACTTCCTAATTTCATTTATATAGTTCCATTGTTTTTCACTTGATTTTCACTTGATTTGATTGGTAGTAGTATTTTCCATATTTCGGGTATGAGTGATGAATCATTCCTATTGCATGTGTTGGGTGTAGACTCTAATAATACGGATTCAGTAATCAATCTCTCTCTGAACCTAGTTAGATTACTTTTTAGAAGTTTAACCCTCTCTCACCCTATTGTGTGGTTGTTTGCTAATGCGTGAAGTGCAATTGTTGAGCTTTTTTTCTAAATTACTTATCTTCTCGGGGTCAACCATTCTTATCTTAGCTAAATTCTTATGTTCCAACGGTCTGATTACCCCCGATCTAATAGTTTTACCTTTGTAGTTGACTTAACTCACAGTCATTGCAGGGTGTGTTTAATGCATGCAGTGTAATGTAGTGCTGAGCTTTTTTCTAAATCACTAAACATCGTGGGATCAACCATTCTAACAATAGCTAAATGCTTATGTTCTGACAATCTGACTACCCCTCACCTACTAGTTTGACCTATGTAGTTCACCTCTTAGTCATTGCAGGGTATTTTGTAAATTATATATATATATATAAATAATAATATAAATAATATTAATAAAGAAAATAATTTGTCTAATTGGGTCAACTGGGTCCTTCAGCCTGCACAGCTTTGTAGGTTTAAATGCCACCCTAATTCCTGCTTTATTTAGAATCCTACGTAGGGTTTCAGATATCCCCTCTTTATATAGCATAACTGTCGATGACTTATATTCTCTCTTATTTATGATATTATTAATAGTTTCACAATTATTTTTATTTTTCGTTTAGCCTTTTTCGATCTTCCTAATGAATTTTAAAGGATAGTTATTTAACACCAAAGCCTCTTCTATCTGTTTTATTTCGTCATTTAGGTCTTTTCTTGTACTACTCAGAGCTATGGCTCGGTTTGATAGACATTTCACTAAGCCTGCCTTCACAGACAGTTAACGGATGAGACGAATTAAAGTCTAAATATCTATTAAAATACGTTGGTTTTTTACAAACGCTAGTGTGTAGTTGACCTTCTTCTATTCGTTTCATTTTACAATCTAACATAGCTAATTCTCCTTGTTCATTTTCCGATTCAAATATGAATTTTAATCCCTGTACTAGTCAGTTTATATGTGCCAAGAAGCTAGAGATATGTTCTGTTTTTAACACTGTGAGTAAAAGTGTCATCCACATATCACCACCATATTTTTGAAGTAGGATTAAATGTATTAAGAGCACTACTTTCCCAGCCGTCCATTAATATATCTGCTACGATAGGGAATATTGGTGATCCCATTGCTTCACCTTCTGTTTGTCTATATATATATTTACCTTGGAATATAAAGATAGTAGATGTGAGGCATAACTGAATCCCTAAAATAATTTGTTCAAAGGTGTCAGCTCAAGTTAATTAATTCCCATTTTATCATATATTTGCTAGAATGATTAGTTATCATTTGTGTGTGCTGTTTTTGGTAAAATATTTATTTGGTTACAGGATTTCATCGTGAGTTAACATTGGTTAGAGAACTATTTGAAAACCTGGGAGTGATCGCCGACCAGTTGTTTCGTCCAAGTTAGGGACTCTTCATCAGTACGCACCCACCATCAAGGTTGGAACCCAGTACCTTCTGGTTAAAAGGCGAGCTCAAACCTCAAAGGGTGCGTACTGATTAAGAGTCCCAGTTGGTTTTCCTATGGTTCTCTAACCAATGTCAGCTCATGATGAAATCCTGTAACCAATCAACCAAATCACTACAATAATTTATTTATTTTACTTGTTGTACATTTTTTTTGTTGTACTTTGATTTCTTCTTTGTTTTAGGTCATCACCGTCAATATTTCTAAGACATACATCAAATGAGACATTAAATGAAACACTATCAGTGAATTATTTTACTAGAAACACAAAAGGTCATAATATTTTTTTAAAAACACTGCCAAATTTATTTAAAAAAGCCTTACATATAAATAAACATAAAACAAATATTTTAACAGAAGAAGAAGGTGAAACTATTGAACAAGAAAGTTATGAAAAAAGCGAGCGAAAAGAAGATAATGAAAATGAAAGTTATTCATTGCATGAATTAGAACAATCCAATCGGATAAACACTTCATATCCATCACATTCACAGACAACATCAACTGTTCAAGAAGTAATAGAAATGGATGAAACACTTCCAATGATTCAGTTAAGTGAATCAAATGGATTTACAAACTCGACAACAGATATTATTTATATGAAGGATAATAAACTTGGCAGTAATACTAATGGTGACTATTGGATTCAACCAGATGTTGTTATTAAAGGCATGAATTCAAATTTATCAGCTGAGCGGACACCAAATAATCATAATGTTAATAATAGTGTAAATAAACAGTTGTCATCAAAATCTCCGCATACAAAAAGCAATGAATTATCCACCAACAGAAAAGAATCTGATGAACAGATATGGATACTACAGCCTGGTTATATCTGGTGTCAGTCTGAGAACCAGGCGAAGTTGACTGTAAAGAAAGAAAAACATCTTGCAACAAAGGTAAGTGAACACTGGCTAACCATTGTAAATACTATTCGCCTTGAACGACTTCAGCGATGTTTGGGCATGTAATTTGAAGTTAATTGTCAGACTAGTGGTGACTAGCAGTGGAATCTAGGATGCGCATCTCGTCCTATTTGGGACTCGTCAGATGGATGTCCCTGCATTCCACAGTGAATCATGATGTTTCCAGCGAGGCTGTAACCCAGAGCCCACAGTTTTAAACGTCAATGCGTTATCCACTAGACCATTTGGGCCACGACAGCCACCTCTTGTGCAATGGGTTACATTAATTATTTAATTCAATTATAGATTCTCCCATCGATCGATTGGACTGAAGTGCTCAGTCTCAGGTTGATATGTCGGCTTCACTGCGGAATGCAGAGACATCCAATTGACGAGTTCCAAATAGGACGAAATGTTTATGCTGGATTCCACTGCTAGCCACCATCCACCAATTGTACACAAATCAAATCCACAGACATCGTCGAAGCATCTGCACAAGAAGCCGACATGTCAACCTGAGACCGAGCACTTCGGTCCAATCCATCGACGGGAAAATCAAAAATTCAATCCAATAACTAATTTTCAGGATTATCACTGACTAAAGGACGTTAAAGAGTGCATCGGTTGAGGATTCATTCCTCACATCGTACATAGTTGACGAGCATTCTGCCAGTGAATCACTGACACGCGGTGAAGATTAATGATTTACTTAATCATCTATTAAAATAAACCTAGGAAAACTGTAAACTGGTTTTAACATCTTTTTCAATTGTAAAGTACTTTAAATGATTGAAGATTCCAGTTAACTATATAAGACTGATTAATGATCAAAGAATATTTTACTCGATAAATTCGTCATCAACTCCTACATTTATATGACCACAATGATCAAAGAATTATTGTTAATAATAATATTAATGCTGTTCTACATTACACTGAATCAATAGTATCAACGGGGAATTACATTTTAAAAGTATTAGTAAGGGAGAGAGATAATGAGAATTAATATAGCACTAAACTGATTGATTTTCAGATAACTTAAGGGAAGTTAGACAGATTTTACGAATTTATAGGTTCGACACCAAGCCAGAATAGTGATAACGGCTAGGCCTGTTTCTGTGGCACTCAGAGCTCCGACTGATTTAAACGAGCTGAAATGGTCTCTGTTGTTTGGAATGTTCGGTATCTAAATTATTATTATTATATCCTTTTATTCCTAGAGGAACATAGGGATTCAGCCGCGCGTCTCCATTGCCTTCGGTTTTCTGCCAACTTTTTCATCCCGCTCCGAGTCTCCCCACATACTTTCATTCCCTATTAACATGACCTCCTCCAAGTCACCCTCGCACTGACGACCAACTCGCCGCTTCCCTTTAGGGTTCCACTCGAGCAGTGGCTTGTCTAGTGGCGTCACTTGATGGTTTTCTCAAAGTATGTCCACCAATCCACCTCCGTTTCATCCTGCTTATTTGTTGCACAATCAGTTCCCGGTTGGTTCACTCATTACCAGAGATCGCTGTTGCTGATCTTTTCTGGCCGGTCATCTGATCTTGAGTATTTAGCGAAGACAGCTGTTGATGAGGGTCTATAGTTTGTTTGAGATGCTCTTTATGACACACCAAGTATCTAACACATCCGTACAGTAGCACTGACCTCACATTGGAGTTGAAAATCCGGATCTCATTTTTCATGCTGAGTGCTGTTGACCTCCACACGGACTTGAGAGTAATCAAAGCTTGTCTTGCTTTCCCTATGATCCTTGCTTTGATATCCTCGTCAGTTTTGTCCGCCTGTAGTTGAAACGATGCTTCCCAGGTTGGTAGGTAGGTAAAGGAGGTTGCTTCTTTCAGGTTCCTCCCATTTATGCTGGCTGATTGTTGTCTGTTGTTGTTGTGGCTGTTGGTGTTGGCCAGGAATCTTCATCACCACCCCTGTTTTCTCTCTGTTCACCTGAATTGAAGTCCTGTCTTCTCTGGGTGCTTCTTTTTCCAACTCGTTGCTTTTCACTTGCATATTTTCTAGTTTGTGGGAAATCAGACATATATCATCAGCGAGGTCCAGATCCTCCAAGTATATTGTGTCGGTCCGTTTTATGCCAGTCCTCACGCTGCTGTCTGTCGCATTATCCAATCTACTGCAATCAGGAAAATCATTGGCGATGGTTGGCAGCCAGCTTGTCTTACTCCCGTCCTCACTTCAAAGGCTGCCGTAAGTTTCCCGTTGTGGATTACTTGGCATGCAGCATTGTCGTATAACTGTTGGATGAGATGTATAATTGTCGATGGGACCCCGTAGTAGCGAAGTAGTTGCCAAATGACCTCTCGATCGACGCTGTCGAAGGCCTTTTCAAAGTCGATGAAGTTGAGATAGAGAGGTGACTGCCATTCCAAGCTTTGTTCAATGATGATCCGTAGAGTGGCGATTCGATCAATACATGATTTGTTTCTCCTGAATCCGGCCTGTTCCGGTCGAAGTTTTGCATCCAGGTTAGCGTGTTTGATTCTCTCCAGGACGATGCGGCTTAGTGTTTTGCTTGAGATGGACCCGGGTATAACTCCGCGCCAGTTTTTATATTGACCTAAGTCTCCTATTTTTGGTAGTTTGAATAAGTATCCTTTCTTCCAATCCCCAGGTACTTTGCCCTCTTTCCACACCTTCTCCAACAATGGCGTCATCAAGTCCGCTGTTGTTTCTGGGTTCATTTCGGTATCTAAAGGTCTTTGGTAATTTATTCGATTTTCGACAGATGATTTAAAAAGACTCTTCAATGCCAACTTTGTAACCTAGCTATCTTTGTGGCCCTTCTGGACGAAGTGATCTAATATACAACTGTTGATTGGTATTAAGAGCACCTTTACTTAGCTACACTGGTAGGTGTTCCTGAGCAGAAAAATTTAGGTTCCCAGTGTAATGGGCAATATAGCAGACTGCACATGTTAAGTTGAATTGTTAGATACAATTAGAGGTAGCTAACCTAGTTACTTGCTTATTCAGCCTTGGGACCATAACTGGCTGTCTGGAAAATATGACCTGCAGCTTACTGGCATTAAACGACCTTTGAATCGATTTCCTTAACTTGTCGGTTATGATTTAACATATCACACTTGACCTGTAGCCGTATACATATATGTATATATAGAGTTTTTGTTAAAAGAAACAGAAGGATTCCTTCGCAGCTTCTTGGTCATTGGTTCAATGATGAACTATTCAAGCCAGCTGTTTTCAGTTAACGTGCCGTATACAACCTTATGCTCACAGATATCTCTGACCCCAATAGCTGAAAGTCTTTACCAAATTTCTTTCATCCTGGAAGGGAAAAAAGCTGTGAAAATATGTAGATTGGCCGTTCCAAGCACTTTTCTATGAAGATTACTTTCAGTATCACTATGTGGTCTTTTTGTTAGCAGGACGTGTGAAAGGGCAATTTTCTTTTGGAATTATTCTTTAAACGGGAAGTCGATAGCTGAATTTTCTTGACTGAAATGAGATATCACTGCGTTTCTGTCCAAATCATCTTCGAAAAGGATGAATGTATCATCCATTTACCAACAATAAATTAGACAACCATTGAACCCTAGTAACTGCGTATTGTCGATGATTCTCAAACTACGGCGAGACACCTGTCCAGCACGACAGTGCTGATTTTCTATGGTTTTCTAACCGATATCAATCCTAAGTCAAACTCGTAAACAGAAAATTTTATTATCTAGCTGTACAATCGTATATGCATATGGTTTTCATTATAAGAAATTATATCCGGTGAAGGAATCGAATCATAGTTGTGAATGCACAAAATAATAATAGTAGTATGAAATGCAATTAAAAGTGAAATGTTTGTAATTCTAATCATAGTTAAATGTCAAGTGTCAAAACAATTAGTGTCATATATAGGAGAATTCGTAGGGTGTATAGAAGTTGGAATGGGTGTGCAATTATACGATTAGTAGGCAAATCGAATAAAATGAAAACGTTACGTAATATTGTGTGAAATTTGATAGCATAGAATTTAACATTGCAAAATAGAATTGATTTAGAATGACAAGTGGAACAAGTGAAATAATACCGAGGACAGTTCAAAGTGAGAATAGTATTAGTAGTAACAATAGTAGCAACGTAATAAAGGAAGAGTATACAAATTGAATAGACAAAATGAAAAAAAGGAAGTGACAAAATATGATTAGGGATTACCATACTTTAGCATAGAGGGATTAAGACCACAAAAATCGTATGGGTTGAACGAACTTTTTCTGCATGCAGAGATCTGGCTTTTCTGTTTCGATAACCAAAGCTTCAGCAATACAGACGAGTCAGGTGCGTAATGATTTGGATAAATTACTTCTTGTCTTGTAGATAACTTTAAAAGTAGAGGCTATAGAGATGGTGTGATCATTATCGACTAAATGTTCAATGATCACGCTTCTTATTGCTCCACTTCCACCCCACCCCACCCCACGCAACCATGTAGGATAGTGTTCTTGTACCCCCTTAGACAAAACTCAAGTCGAACAACCAATGTACCTAGCTCCACAACAGCAGGTGAATTGATAGACGCACATAGAGTTGGTCACCATAGGGATCTTGTTCTTCAGGTTTTAGAACATTAGTATCTCAACAAAGTCTTATTCGAATCAAGTGGAACCATAACCTGAATTATCATACTGGTAATTCTGTGATATCCAAGTTAGGCCAAACGATAAAGTGTGAACCAGCGAAGATGATGAGTGAGATCTACCCTGAAATATAGATTAAATTCCTACCTTATTTACTACTATTTCTCCGTTAGTAAATCCTTATCACTTAGTTGGTAATCAATCCGATAACACATAAATTTAATTAATTTATAAAATCTGCCACCCATGTTGTATGCCTTAAGTAGGACAGTGCATCTTAATTGATCCCCTTTAGTGGTAGCTAGGATTAGAATGTTTAACCAAGATACAACGTCAAAACTTATGCACTTTGGTAATGTATTTAACCATGTTACTTTTTGTTTATTTCATGTGATATATAGGGTTGTAATATTGTTTACCACATTATTGTTTGTTACATTAAATAAACAAATTGAGAGATATTCACATTTTTCCTTAAGTGATTGTATCCACCAGGAAGAATATGGAATATAGATACTACAAAGATTCAACTAATGATCGTTAGCTTTGTTTGCAAAAGTTCAATATACAACATTTTTCCACCTGTCCTATTCATTCTGACTGACCACTGAATTATTTTATCAACCAACCAACAACAAAAAGCAACAATCACAATAGTTTGTTTATTAGATGTATCACACAGTGATTGCAACAGTATTACTTGCTGGATGACAAGGTTTCGAACACAATTTATTACTGTCCATAATCATATCAATTATGGTCACACAACTTCGAAACTTGAGTTTTATAGTCTCATTTGTTCTCTCCTCTTTGTTGTTGTTGGGGTAGTAGAATTTTCCAGATATCTCTGTGGCAGATGTTGAATCATTCCTATTACACGTATTCTCTCTGAGTTGATTCGATAAACAAGGCTTCTGTATCAATCTCACCTCCATCCAGTGACATTCGATTGTAAAACTGTCATCCTATCCATCCAGCCTATTGTATGGTTGTGTGTAACTGCCTGTAGTGAGTGGTATAGCTGAACTGTTCTCTAGATTTCTTATCTTATTCGTGTCAACCAATCTAGATTTTGCTAGTCTGACTGCCCCTGTTCTACTAGTGTGACGTATGCATTTGACCTGATAATCATCGCAGCCAGGGTATTAGATAAACTAAACTGTTTTGTTTTAGAGGCTCCACAGGATTGATCCTTTAACCGATAAAGCTTGTGTCTAATTGAGTTTGTGGTTGTTTTGAATTCCAGCCACTTTAATTACTGCCTTGTTAAGAATTTTGCCGGGGTTCCTTCCTTTTATGGGATTACTACTGATGATTGAGATCCCGTATTGTTTGTATCGTCATTAATATTATTATTATTGTTAATATTAGTATCATTATCATTACCACTATTATTATTCTCATTATTAGTGTTATTATTATTATCATCACTATCGCAACTCTGATTATTTATTTTATTTTTACATTTCCTTACATATTTCCTGATTAATTTATCCGGATAACTATTAAATTTCAAGGCTACATTTATGTGTATCACTTCCAGTCTTAGATTTTCCTTGGTACTTCTTAGTATTTGTGCTCTGTTACTTAAAAATTTTCACCAATCCCATTTTTACTGACATAGGATGGGATGATCTGAAGTCCAAATATCTGTTTGAATGTGTGGGTTCCCTGTAAACACTAGTGTTTAACTTCCCATCTTCTTTCCTTTTTACGTTGCAATCTAACATTGGAAGTTCCCCTTCCTGACTTTCCAATTCATAAGTGAATTGAATTGCCTCTACCTTCGAGTTGATGTGTTTGAAAAATCTATCTATATCTTGTGTTATAAGTATAGTGGATGTGTCATCTATATACCTCCACCATATTTTTGGGGTGGGGGTGAACGTTTCAGTCGCTATGTTTTCCCACCTATCCATGAATATGTCTGCTACAACAACCGGGGATATTGGTGATCCCATGGCAACTCCCTCAGTTTGTTTGTATATTTTTCCTCAGAATTTAAATACTGTGGAGGTCAGGCATAGCTGCACTCGCAACTATATGTCCTCAAGTGGCTAGAGAATAGTTCAGCTATACCACTCACTACACTCAGTTACACACAACCATACAATAGGCTGGATAGGACAGGATGACAGTTTTACAATCGAATGTCACTGGATGGAGGTGGAGATTGATATCAGAAGCCTTGTTTATCGAATCAACTCTTAGAGAATACGTGTAATAGGAATGATTCAACATCTGCCCACAGAGATATCTGGAAAATTCTACTACCCCAACAACAACAAAGAGGAGAGAACAAATGAGACTATAAAACTCAAGTTTCGAAGTTGTGTGACCATAATTGATATGATTATGGACAGTAATAAATTGTGTTCGAAACCTTGTCATCCAGCAAGTAATACTGTTGCAATCACTGTGTGATACATCTAATAAACAAACTATTGTGATTGTTGCTTTTTGTTGTTGGTTGGTTGATAAAATAATTCAGTGGTCAGTCAGAATGAATAGGACAGGTGGAAAAATGTTGTATATTGAACTTTTGCAAACAAAGCTAACGATCATTAGTTGAATCTTTGTAGTATCTATATTCCATATTCTTCCTGGTGGATACAATCACTTAAGGAAAAATGTGAATATCTCTCAATTTGTTTATTTAATGTAACAAACAATAATGTGGTAAACAATATTACAACCCTTTATATCACATGAAATAAACAAAAAGTAACATGGTTAAATACATTACCAAAGTGCATAAGTTTTGACGTTGTATCTTGGTTAAACATTCTAATCCTAGCTACCACTAAATGGGATCAATTAAGATGCACTGTCCTACTTAAGGCATACAACATGGGTGGCAGATTTTATAAATTAATTAAATTTATGTGTTATCGGATTGATTACCAACTAAGTGATAAGGATTTACTAACGGAGAAATAGTAGTAAATAAGGTAGGAATTTAATCTATATTTCAGGGTAGATCTCACTCATCATCTTCGCTGGTTCACACTTTATCGTTTGGCCTAACTTGGATATCACAGAATTACCAGTATGATAATTCAGGTTATGGTTCCACTTGATTCGAATAAGACTTTGTTGAGATACTAATGTTCTAAAACCTGAAGAACAAGATCCCTATGGTGACCAACTCTATGTGCGTCTATCAATTCACCTGCTGTTGTGGAGCTAGGTACATTGGTTGTTCGACTTGAGTTTTGTCTAAGGGGGTACAAGAACACTATCCTACATGGTTGCGTGGGGTGGGGTGGGGTGGAAGTGGAGCAATAAGAAGCGTGATCATTGAACATTTAGTCGATAATGATCACACCATCTCTATAGCCTCTACTTTTAAAGTTATCTACAAGACAAGAAGTAATTTATCCAAATCATTACGCACCTGACTCGTCTGTATTGCTGAAGCTTTGGTTATCGAAACAGAAAAGCCAGATCTCTGCATGCAGAAAAAGTTCGTTCAACCCATACGATTTTTGTGGTCTTAATCCCTCTATGCTAAAGTATGGTAATCCCTAATCATATTTTGTCACTTCCTTTTTTTCATTTTGTCTATTCAATTTGTATACTCTTCCTTTATTACGTTGCTACTATTGTTACTACTAATACTATTCTCACTTTGAACTGTCCTCGGTATTATTTCACTTGTTCCACTTGTCATTCTAAATCAATTCTATTTTGCAATGTTAAATTCTATGCTATCAAATTTCACACAATATTACGTAACGTTTTCATTTTATTCGATTTGCCTACTAATCGTATAATTGCACACCCATTCCAACTTCTATACACCCTACGAATTCTCCTATATATGACACTAATTGTTTTGACACTTGACATTTAACTATGATTAGAATTACAAACATTTCACTTTTAATTGCATTTCATACTACTATTATTATTTTGTGCATTCACAACTATGATTCGATTCCTTCACCGGATATAATTTCTTATAATGAAAACCATATGCATATACGATTGTACAGCTAGATAATAAAATTTTCTGTTTACGAGTTTGACTTAGGATTGATATCGGTTAGAAAACCATAGAAAATCAGCACTGTCGTGCTGGACAGGTGTCTCGCCGTAGTTTGAGAATCATCGACAATACGCAGTTACTAGGGTTCAATGGTTGTCTAATTTATTGTTGGTAAATGGATGATACATTCATCCTTTTCGAAGATGATTTGGACAGAAACGCAGTGATATCTCATTTCAGTCAAGAAAATTCAGCTATCGACTTCCCGTTTAAAGAATAATTCCAAAAGAAAATTGCCCTTTCACACGTCCTGCTAACAAAAAGACCACATAGTGATACTGAAAGTAATCTTCATAGAAAAGTGCTTGGAACGGCCAATCTACATATTTTCACAGCTTTTTTCCCTTCCAGGATGAAAGAAATTTGGTAAAGACTTTCAGCTATTGGGGTCAGAGATATCTGTGAGCATAAGGTTGTATACGGCACGTTAACTGAAAACAGCTGGCTTGAATAGTTCATCATTGAACCAATGACCAAGAAGCTGCGAAGGAATCCTTCTGTTTCTTTTAACAAAAACTCTATATATACATATATGTATACGGCTACAGGTCAAGTGTGATATGTTAAATCATAACCGACAAGTTAAGGAAATCGATTCAAAGGTCGTTTAATGCCAGTAAGCTGCAGGTCATATTTTCCAGACAGCCAGTTATGGTCCCAAGGCTGAATAAGCAAGTAACTAGGTTAGCTACCTCTAATTGTATCTAACAATTCAACTTAACATGTGCAGTCTGCTATATTGCCCATTACACTGGGAACCTAAATTTTTCTGCTCAGGAACACCTACCAGTGTAGCTAAGTAAAGGTGCTCTTAATACCAATCAACAGTTGTATATTAGATCACTTCGTCCAGAAGGGCCACAAAGATAGCTAGGTTACAAAGTTGGCATTGAAGAGTCTTTTTAAATCATCTGTCGAAAATCGAATAAATTACCAAAGACCTTTAGATACCGAAATGAACCCAGAAACAACAGCGGACTTGATGACGCCATTGTTGGAGAAGGTGTGGAAAGAGGGCAAAGTACCTGGGGATTGGAAGAAAGGATACTTATTCAAACTACCAAAAATAGGAGACTTAGGTCAATATAAAAACTGGCGCGGAGTTATACCCGGGTCCATCTCAAGCAAAACACTAAGCCGCATCGTCCTGGAGAGAATCAAACACGCTAACCTGGATGCAAAACTTCGACCGGAACAGGCCGGATTCAGGAGAAACAAATCATGTATTGATCGAATCGCCACTCTACGGATCATCATTGAACAAAGCTTGGAATGGCAGTCACCTCTCTATCTCAACTTCATCGACTTTGAAAAGGCCTTCGACAGCGTCGATCGAGAGGTCATTTGGCAACTACTTCGCTACTACGGGGTCCCATCGACAATTATACATCTCATCCAACAGTTATACGACAATGCTGCATGCCAAGTAATCCACAACGGGAAACTTACGGCAGCCTTTGAAGTGAGGACGGGAGTAAGACAAGCTGGCTGCCAACCATCGCCAATGATTTTCCTGATTGCAGTAGATTGGATAATGCGACAGACAGCAGCGTGAGGACTGGCATAAAACGGACCGACACAATATACTTGGAGGATCTGGACCTCGCTGATGATATATGTCTGATTTCCCACAAACTAGAAAATATGCAAGTGAAAAGCAACGAGTTGGAAAAAGAAGCACCCAGAGAAGACAGGACTTCAATTCAGGTGAACAGAGAGAAAACAGGGGTGGTGATGAAGATTCCTGGCCAACACCAACAGCCACAACAACAACAGACAACAATCAGCCAGCATAAATGGGAGGAACCTGAAAGAAGCAACCTCCTTTACCTACCTACCAACCTGGGAAGCATCGTTTCAACTACAGGCGGACAAAACTGACGAGGATATCAAAGCAAGGATCATAGGGAAAGCAAGACAAGCTTTGATTACTCTCAAGTCCGTGTGGAGGTCAACAGCACTCAGCATGAAAAATGAGATCCGGATTTTCAACTCCAATGTGAGGTCAGTGCTACTGTACGGATGTGTTAGATACTTGGTGTGTCATAAAGAGCATCTCAAACAAACTATAGACCCTCATCAACAGCTGTCTTCGCTAAATACTCAAGATCAGATGACCGGCCAGAAAAGATCAGCAACAGCGATCTCTGGTAATGAGTGAACCAACCGGGAACTGATTGTGCAACAAATAAGCAGGATGAAACGGAGGTGGATTGGTGGACATACTTTGAGAAAACCATCAAGTGACGCCACTAGACAAGCCACTGCTCGAGTGGAACCCTAAAGGGAAGCGGCGAGTTGGTCGTCAGTGCGAGGGTGACTTGGAGGAGGTCATGTTAATAGGGAATGAAAGTATGTGGGGAGACTCGGAGCGGGATGAAAAAGTTGGCAGAAAACCGAAGGCAATGGAGACGCGCGGCTGAATCCCTATGTTCCTCTAGGAATAAAAGGATATAATAATAATAATTTAGATACCGAACATTCCAAACAACAGAGACCATTTCAGCTCGTTTAAATCAGTCGGAGCTCTGAGTGCCACAGAAACAGGCCTAGCCGTTATCACTATTCTGGCTTGGTGTCGAACCTATAAATTCGTAAAATCTGTCTAACTTCCCTTAAGTTATCTGAAAATCAATCAGTTTAGTGCTATATTAATTCTCATTATCTCTCTCCCTTACTAATACTTTTTAAATGTAATTCCCCGTTGATACTATTGATTCAGTGTAATGTAGAACAGCATTAATATTATTATTAACAATAAATCTTTGATCATTGTGGTCATATAAATGTAGGAGTTGATGACGAATTTATCGAGTAAAATATTCTTTGATCATTAATCAGTCTTATATAGTTAACTGGAATCTTCAATCATTTAAAGTACTTTACAATTGAAAAAGATGTTAAAACCAGTTTACAGTTTTCCTAGGTTTATTTTAATAGATGATTAAGTAAATCATTAATCTTCACCGCGTGTCAGTGATTCACTGGCAGAATGCTCGTCAACTATGTACGATGTGAGGAATGAATCCTCAACCGATGCACTCTTTAACGTCCTTTAGTCAGTGATAATCCTGAAAATTAGTTATTGGATTGAATTTTTGATTTTCCCGTCGATGGATTGGACCGAAGTGCTCGGTCTCAGGTTGACATGTCGGCTTCTTGTGCAGATGCTTCGACGATGTCTGTGGATTTGATTTGTGTACAATTGGTGGATGGTGGCTAGCAGTGGAATCCAGCATAAACATTTCGTCCTATTTGGAACTCGTCAATTGGATGTCTCTGCATTCCGCAGTGAAGCCGACATATCAACCTGAGACTGAGCACTTCAGTCCAATCGATCGATGGGAGAATCTATAATTGAATTAAATAATTAATGTAACCCATTGCACAAGAGGTGGCTGTCGTGGCCCAAATGGTCTAGTGGATAACGCATTGACGTTTAAAACTGTGGGCTCTGGGTTACAGCCTCGCTGGAAACATCATGATTCACTGTGGAATGCAGGGACATCCATCTGACGAGTCCCAAATAGGACGAGATGCGCATCCTAGATTCCACTGCTAGTCACCACTAGTCTGACAATTAACTTCAAATTACATGCCCAAACATCGCTGAAGTCGTTCAAGGCGAATAGTATTTACAATGGTTAGCCAGTGTTCACTTACCTTTGTTGCAAGATGTTTTTCTTTCTTTACAGTCAACTTCGCCTGGTTCTCAGACTGACACCAGATATAACCAGGCTGTAGTATCCATATCTGTTCATCAGATTCTTTTCTGTTGGTGGATAATTCATTGCTTTTTGTATGCGGAGATTTTGATGACAACTGTTTATTTACACTATTATTAACATTATGATTATTTGGTGTCCGCTCAGCTGATAAATTTGAATTCATGCCTTTAATAACAACATCTGGTTGAATCCAATAGTCACCATTAGTATTACTGCCAAGTTTATTATCCTTCATATAAATAATATCTGTTGTCGAGTTTGTAAATCCATTTGATTCACTTAACTGAATCATTGGAAGTGTTTCATCCATTTCTATTACTTCTTGAACAGTTGATGTTGTCTGTGAATGTGATGGATATGAAGTGTTTATCCGATTGGATTGTTCTAATTCATGCAATGAATAACTTTCATTTTCATTATCTTCTTTTCGCTCGCTTTTTTCATAACTTTCTTGTTCAATAGTTTCACCTTCTTCTTCTGTTAAAATATTTGTTTTATGTTTATTTATATGTAAGGCTTTTTTAAATAAATTTGGCAGTGTTTTTAAAAAAATATTATGACCTTTTGTGTTTCTAGTAAAATAATTCACTGATAGTGTTTCATTTAATGTCTCATTTGATGTATGTCTTAGAAATATTGACGGTGATGACCTAAAACAAAGAAGAAATCAAAGTACAACAAAAAAAATGTACAACAAGTAAAATAAATAAATTATTGTAGTGATTTGGTTGATTGGTTACAGGATTTCATCATGAGCTGACATTGGTTAGAGAACCATAGGAAAACCAACTGGGACTCTTAATCAGTACGCACCCTTTGAGGTTTGAGCTCGCCTTTTAACCAGAAGGTACTGGGTTCCAACCTTGATGGTGGGTGCGTACTGATGAAGAGTCCCTAACTTGGACGAAACAACTGGTCGGCGATCACTCCCAGGTTTTCAAATAGTTCTCTAACCAATGTTAACTCACGATGAAATCCTGTAACCAAATAAATATTTTACCAAAAACAGCACACACAAATGATAACTAATCATTCTAGCAAATATATGATAAAATGGGAATTAATTAACTTGAGCTGACACCTTTGAACAAATTATTTTAGGGATTCAGTTATGCCTCACATCTACTATCTTTATATTCCAAGGTAAATATATATATAGACAAACAGAAGGTGAAGCAATGGGATCACCAATATTCCCTATCGTAGCAGATATATTAATGGACGGCTGGGAAAGTAGTGCTCTTAATACATTTAATCCTACTTCAAAAATATGGTGGTGATATGTGGATGACACTTTTACTCACAGTGTTAAAAACAGAACATATCTCTAGCTTCTTGGCACATATAAACTGACTAGTACAGGGATTAAAATTCATATTTGAATCGGAAAATGAACAAGGAGAATTAGCTATGTTAGATTGTAAAATGAAACGAATAGAAGAAGGTCAACTACACACTAGCGTTTGTAAAAAACCAACGTATTTTAATAGATATTTAGACTTTAATTCGTCTCATCCGTTAACTGTCTGTGAAGGCAGGCTTAGTGAAATGTCTATCAAACCGAGCCATAGCTCTGAGTAGTACAAGAAAAGACCTAAATGACGAAATAAAACAGATAGAAGAGGCTTTGGTGTTAAATAACTATCCTTTAAAATTCATTAGGAAGATCGAAAAAGGCTAAACGAAAAATAAAAATAATTGTGAAACTATTAATAATATCATAAATAAGAGAGAATATAAGTCATCGACAGTTATGCTATATAAAGAGGGGATATCTGAAACCCTACGTAGGATTCTAAATAAAGCAGGAATTAGGGTGGCATTTAAACCTACAAAGCTGTGCAGGCTGAAGGACCCAGTTGACCCAATTAGACAAATTATTTTCTTTATTAATATTATTTATATTATTATTTATATATATATATATAATTTACAAAATACCCTGCAATGACTAAGAGGTGAACTACATAGGTCAAACTAGTAGGTGAGGGGTAGTCAGATTGTCAGAACATAAGCATTTAGCTATTGTTAGAATGGTTGATCCCACGATGTTTAGTGATTTAGAAAAAAGCTCAGCACTACATTACACTGCATGCATTAAACACACCCTGCAATGACTGTGAGTTAAGTCAACTACAAAGGTAAAACTATTAGATCGGGGGTAATCAGACCGTTGGAACATAAGAATTTAGCTAAGATAAGAATGGTTGACCCCGAGAAGATAAGTAATTTAGAAAAAAAGCTCAACAATTGCACTTCACGCATTAGCAAACAACCACACAATAGGGTGAGAGAGGGTTAAACTTCTAAAAAGTAATCTAACTAGGTTCAGAGAGAGATTGATTACTGAATCCGTATTATTAGAGTCTACACCCAACACATGCAATAGGAATGATTCATCACTCATACCCGAAATATGGAAAATACTACTACCAATCAAATCAAGTGAAAATCAAGTGAAAAACAATGGAACTATATAAATGAAATTAGGAAGTCGTGTGAGTAGTGCCTTGATATAATTATGAGCAGTAATAAATTGTGCTCGATACGTGGTTATCAGTAAACATTACTGTATAACACTGTGAGACTTTATCAAAATGAAATATACCCATAATGGAATTACCTCACATATTTTAAAGTAAATATTTCATTGAATGTCTGTACAACGGAATAATTGTTCGGAAAATCCCTCATCAACGATCTACTTCAGATGTTGCTATTTATTAAGAAATTCCGACTGACTTTGCAATCATCATCTTCTTTTCTCCTACTCGGCGTAGGTGATGAAAAACATCTGTTGACTTAATCCTTATTATTTGCCTTTGTTCCTGTTAAATGCCTAATGCTTTCAATGCTCCTCGTTGTGGTTATCTGGTGATGATCTTGATAATGTTTTGTTATCCAATGTGATTCTGTATAAATTAGTCAAAGCCACTGCGATCTGGACTGTCTAGAGAAACTGTCTGGTGCGGGATTCAGATGGACATAACTTTAATTCCATCTTGTTAGGAATATTATGCTTGAATCTCAGGCACTTCTTATGATTAATTTTGGTTAAATAATTCAGTTGAATATTAATTACTTTTTGTCCTGGAGAACCTAGCAGATCTTTACAGCCGATAACAGAACTGTTGAGGTGATTTTGCATGTTGATATTTATTATGTTTTTTGAATAGTACCGTATAATTTGTTTTCGGAAATAAATGTCGTTTTTATTACCATCAGGATATTTCTGTACTGTACATGTGAATGAATCAAAGAAGTTCTTGTCAGCAGTATGCAAAGTTTGACTTCCTGTATTCAGATCCTCTTACATTTGGATTGCATAGGCCTTAGACATTCGGATGGTTGGAAACTACTCTAGCCCTTTCATTTAACTTAGATAGAATTCCAGACTTAACTGTTGTCAATATTTTGTTATCAATACTAACCTTTTGTTTGCTGTCTCCGTTCTACTGTTACATAATATCCGTTTGATATACTTGTCTCTGTGCTCTTTTAACAATGCTCAACTTTTCTCGACTTTGTTTTCACACTACTCAACCTTTAATCTACAATTACTAGTATTCGACGGTCATGGTAACAATTTTTTTTAAATCATTTTTATTTATTTTGATTATAGCTTGATTTAACACTGTATTTTTAGTGCAAGTATGAAACTGTCAGCATGCAATATCGGTAGCCTAAATTTTACAGGCTGACTATTGATATCAGATGTGCTCCGGCAGGGGATCGAACCCCGACCCATGTGTATAGTTGACGATAGTCCTAACCGCTGTGCTACCGAGGCACCGATGCAATTTGCTTAGTCTTCATAGTTTTGGGATACAGTGATGATGTAAGCCTCACTCCAAACTAATTTATTCTTATGCTTTGTTTGGCGGACTGAATAAAAAACAATAAAAGCCATTTGAATGTTCTAGATTTCAGTTGAATGATTTCAGGATCGGAAACAAACCCTAATAATAGTACTAAATGCATTTACTAGCTACTAAAAAATAAATAACCAAGTAACATCATAGTTTTGCTTCAGATAATAAAGAAAGAAAACTTTCTAATGTCATTATTATCAATCCTACTTTATTCGGATGCGAGAGTTCGTTTTATTGATTTTACTTTATGTAAAACTATTGGAAAAAGATCCTTAAGCCGAAGCAGATATGGTGATACAACTGTCGTAAAGGGTTTGAAAGAAGGAAAGGTACTAAGTGATTGATTGGAAGGAAGGCTAACTTATCAAACTACCAAAAATGGAGACTTCTGCCTCTGTAAGAACTAGCGTGGAATCAGGTTCTTATCGACACTGAGAAAAATATTAAGTTACGTCATGTGATATCCCTCTCAGAACAAGATGAATTCAGCAGAAGAAGCAAATCATGTGGGGATCGAATTGCAGCAACACCCATCAATATCGAGCATGGTATAGAATAGAAGTTAGGTGCCTACCTCAAATTCATCCAATTTCAGAAGGCCTTCGAGAGTGTTGACCATGAAGTGATTTCTAAACTACTCTGACAGTACAGAGTATACAGCGATATAAGCCTTAATCAACCTCAGAGTAACCTCTGAAATGTTGACAGGAGTGAGAGGAAACTGTCTACTACCACTGGTGATATTCTTAACTGTGGTGGACTGGATCGTACAAGCCATCATATGGAGGGAGAAGACAGGGATACGTTGTATCGATAGGAAGACTCCAGAAGACTTACAGGCGAAAACCAGTAAGATAGCAGAAGAAGCAGAGAGTGAAGGCAGGACTTCAGGTGAACACAGAAAGATGAAGGTGATGAAGATAACCGACTGGCCAACAATAACAGCAGGCATCAATCACTACCAACGGGAGAAATTTGAAAAACAGCTACAACCTCCACTTAGATAGGTAGCCTCGTTCCAACTACAGGCAGTCAGTACGGAAGAGGATGTCAAAAACAGAGTCTAAGAGGCAGGCATAACCTCTGGAAATCTGCTCCATCCAGTCAGCATAAAAAACGAAAATCGGATTCTCAGTACTAATGTTAAGTCAGTGTTTATGAATCAGAGACTTGCCATGCGCGACAAAAAAGCATTTCCAACATCCTGTTGCAGACTTTTATCAACAGCTGCCTTAGCTGATCATGAAGAATTAGCAGCAAGAAACGCTGAGAACGAACAAACGAACCAAGGAGCTATTGCTCAAAAATATTCAGAAAAAAGTAGAGATGGATCGAACACCCACTGAGGATACCGCTGAGTGACCTCTCACGCCAGGCCATCTCTTAGATGGAGCGAAGGGTTAGGCCAGGGTTCGAGTGTGACATGAAGGAGGTTGTGTGTGTGTGTGTGTGGAGGAGATGAATGATTCTGAGCAGTCATGAGGCCGACTGAACGGTACTTTAGAGATCAGGTCAAAATGAAGCGGTGTAGCTGAAACCATATATTTCATTTGGAACCCAAGGAAATAATAATAATAGATAATAGAGGCTTTTTAGTTTCAAAATATTGAACAACATCCACCCTTCGCTTACCTTTACTTGTGAAGAGGAGCAGGAGAATAAACCACATTTTCTGGATATCTTGCTAAGTGGGAGAGAAGATGGGTCACTTGGGAGAAGCGTGTATAGAAAAAGCTTATTCACAGGACAATACACACACAGCTCCCTAGTTACGTGCCCATTAAATATAAAATAAATGTTGTTAAATGTCTTGCGAGCAGAGCAAGAAAGATATGTACGGCTGGCCTCTTACAAAAGGAATTTGAATATATTCACGATATCTTAAAAAGAGATGGGCTTTCCGAGTAGTTTCATAAAGAAACATATGAAAACATCGGACAGAAAACCTGAGACTATGACTGTACGTAAGAAACTTCTATTTATTAAATTACAATTTAATGGTGACTTATCAAGTGAGACTTTGTTCCAGAGAGTATCTAGGAGTATACGGAGAAACTTTTACTCAGCATACCTTTGTTTGTCATTCTTTAGCTGACGAATGAATGGGACTCAAACGAAGGATAAGCTTGATAGTTTTGCCACATCTATGTGCATTTATCAATTCATCTGCACCTGTGGTGACAGTTATGTTGGGCGTACTACTAGACAGCTTAGCCAACGTGTTAGTGAACATCTCCTATCGTGGTTTGGCAAAGGACAAACAACAACAATCCGTAGTTCAATTTTGTCACATTTAATTGATAGTGGTCATGTAGTGGAGAAAACGAGAGCCTTCAAAGTAATTCATCCTGTCCACTGAATCTTTCCAGTAGACTTCGTATTCGTCTACTGCACACAGCTGAGGCAAGCAAAAGGCATTCAAACTATTAAACTTAAACTATGCATTCAAAAGAAGTTCGTACAGCCATTAAGACATAACCAACTAATGACTTCTACACCACCCCTTGTTTACATTTTCAACCCCTTTCTTTAATTCCTTAATCGTATCACATCTTCATTAAAAACGTGTCTCATTTACTTCCCTTACAATCTAGCATTACTTAATCGGTTCATTTGTTTTCATTAGCCTTTATCGACTACGACGTCTACCTGAACATTTGTTTGTTTAATCATGCTGTTTTTCATTATTCGTGTTTTCACAGATTGCCTCACTTTTTCGTCCTTATCATCGATAAAACCATTATTATTGACATTATTATCATTACTACTATTATGACTGATTGCACAATTCATACTCACCATCTTATTATCCTAGACAAAACACCATGATTGGTTTGTATTTGAATTTTTATTTGTAAAGTTATGTAGGCATATCTGAGTTAAGCCTGATGAGATCTAATTGAAAACACAATATTGTTCGCTTAAATGTGTTGTTCAAAATATTTTATAAGTATGCTCTTCATGTTGATGTTTACGCAGGTAAATTTGTTGAGTATAATCCATTTTAATCTATTTTAGAAAGGCAACTCATTCTTGGATAATTTCATTTCCACTAAGTTTATTTTATGATTCTATAGAAAGACAGCTAGATGTAGTCCATGCGTGTATATATCAGTTTCCTACAATCAAATAAATCAAGTAAGTTGTCGATAAAAAAAAACACCAGAGGAAAGTGGTACAATAGGTGATGTCTGATTAAAGGCTGATAAACTAATTACTATCACACTCCTCTTACATAGTGATGGAAAAAGGGAAATAGTTGTTCCCTGAACAAATGAAATCCAGGTTAGCAAATAATTTTAGAAATAAAACGCCAGAACACTGATAGCCTAAGAAACTAACATTATATGGTTCAGGGAGAGAGAGAAGAGGAGAATAACTAGTTCCCTCATAGATGCTACTGGTAAAGTAATTAAATTTAGTTCATCACGATTTTAAACTATAATACTGTAAATATGTAATCTAAATGAATTGCTAAACAGAATGAAATTAATTACTGACAAGTTCATTGCATTATCTGTTATTGTCTTTAAGGTTATTTATTGTTTAGCAGCTAACTTCAGCTATAGAAAAAATGAACCTCATAAGTAATTTACTTTATAGCTGATATGAGCGTTGACCATGAGACCTCATTCCTTTAGGTTCCAAGTGGAACATAGGTGGCTTCAAGCTACAGGCTTGAAGTTTCGGTAGCAGTGGTGTTTATTTCTGTGGGTTGGGTTGCTAGCCTCGTACCCATCTTTCCTCTTCACCAGTTTTATTACTGGCTTATTGAGGTCGGGAATCGAACCCGGAGACACATATGTGGTTGGCGAACACTCTACCGATGTATCACTAGAGGACTAGTGACTATGCAATGCATATACACTATTATGGATAGAGAGTAGGTTCGACGTGACCTGAGGGAAAATTAGGGGTTCACAGTCACATGTTCATTGCAATCAGTCCTTTACCGTCAGCGTTCATAAGCTTGTTCTCATGTTCACATAATTTCCCCAATGTCACTCGGAAGAAACCCAATGCATCGTTTTCCATATCTGTTCCCACTCGAGTAGTCACTGGAAATTTTTGTCTGGTTATGTTCAAACCATCTTCATTACCTTTTGTACATTTGTAGGGTGATAGAATTTGCTCCAATTCTTGGAAGTGTATCGATACACTAAATTTACATTAGTGCCGAAAATTCGGGTTCTAGTGAGAAGTCGTGACCCGTAGGTGCAGCACGTCACGTGTGAAGACAAATACTCACCGAAAACATTGGCTAGTAGTCACGCTATGTCGTGAATTGGCAGAAGTTAGAATTCATTGGCCACTGGATCGGGTCCCAGTGGCTTAATGGTATACGAGCTCACCTTGTAACCGGAAGGTCCTGGGTTCGAACCCTGGTGGTGCGTGCTGCTGAAGAGTCCCAAACTAGGACGAAACAGCTGTTTAGTTCTCGCAGTTTCTCAGTGGTTCTCTAACTAATGTCAGCTCATGATGAAATCCTGTAACCAAATTCGGATCTTCTTCCTTGTGCTGAATGTCCGGTGGATTTCTACACTGACCGGAGTAATGAAGTGTCCTGCTTTCATATCCTGACTGCCTTGATAACCTCATCTGTGGCATTGTAGCTGAAACGACGCTGCACAGTCACGAAAGTGAAAGTGGTCACCTCCCCTAGATTTCTTCGTTGACGATGGCTGTTGCTTGTTGTTGCTGTTCATTAGGTAACTTCATCACCTTTATCTATCAGCTGGACGTTTTACTCTCCTGTTATGATTAGGTTATCAGCCAGAACTAGTAGTCAAGCTATTAAAGAGCCTGAATGGTAGTCTGAAGTTCACTGATTCGCATCCTCTCTCAAACCCAATATTCTGTTAATATTTAGTCATTATCAATTAGTCAGTCAATATTAGCTTATCGACATGAAGGGTATTCCAAATAGCTACACAATCAGTAAAATAAAATAACTTATATCAGAGAGACTTAAGAATTAATTAAACACAGAGATATGACTTTGAAGTGGCGGAGTTCGTATTGGATAGTTTGAGGCGATCAGCAAGAAGCCTTGGACTTAGGTTTCGTGCTAGTCGGTTTCCTGCAGATCGCCTCCAACCACCCAATACCAAGTATTCACAGTGCACCGTGATGGTGAACCACCTAGCATGGTGGCCACATTGCAAGTTTGACGGATAGAATTCAGTCTGCAGCGAAGATAGGTTTAGACACAATACACTAGTTACTGACTAGTGTGCAATCAAAAAAAGTAACGGAGTTAATTCTTTCATATTCACTGCAGAAGCAATTACTTAATGTTGTTCAGATTTAACAGATATCATACAGAATCAGGAGAAATGAATCTTCTTCGTGAAGATTTCGACCATTATTTAAGGATCTACTATTTCATGTCGTAGAACAGTCAACTAATATCCATGTAAATACCACTTTTTAAAGCCATGTGGCAGTGTGCGTCGGTGGCACAGTGGTTAGGACTCTCGCCAACCATGCACATGGTCCGGGGTTCGAGCCCACGCCGACGCACACTTGATATTTATGGTCGGCCTGCGAATTTTCGGCTACCGATATCCACGCTGAAAATTCCACACTTGTACCAAAAATACGGTGTGGAATCAAGCTGTAATCAAAAAATAAAAATGTAACCAATTCACCCACTTATCTCCGAATCCAATAATGTTTCCATCACTTAGGTTATCATGACCTAACAGTAAATTCATGAGTTCATAATATATTTTTGAGTGTGATTTCAATGAAATTTCATTTTGCAGATTTATTATAAACTTGAAACCTAATCAAAAATCTTGTCAAAACTTTGCGCACCGTGTGTGTTTTAACAGTTCCCTACCTTCTATATTTCTTCTATCTTGATCAATAATAATTATTATTCCATTGTACCCCAAGTGGAACATCGAGCTTCAGCAACACATGTTTATTTTCTGTCCTTTCCATCCAATCCTCTTTATCTGACTCCATGATTGTCCATAGTCCTTCACCTCTTCCGCAAGTGATCTCCTCCTTGTTACCCTCGTACAAACGCCGACTCGTCGTTTCCCATTCACCTTCCACTCGACTGATTGTTTGGTGCACGGTGTCATCCGACGATCTCCTCAGAGTTTACCCAGCCTATCTCAATTTCCTTTTACATACTTGTTGAGCAATAGGTTCTTGACTGATGTGTTGCTGATTCTTTCTGCTTGGCCATCCGACTTTCAGTATGCATTCAGTTAAGGCGGCAGCTGTTGATAAAAGTCTGCAGCTGACAGACTGTTGGAATTGCTTTTCATGATGCGCATATCACATTTCTGCGTCATATGGAAGAGAACTCACTAAAAAGTTTGTATTTCAAATTCTGTTGTTTATGGTGAGTGTAACAGATCCTCAGAATCAATTTTTGGTTTAAGAAATGTCTGTTTTCCATTATGGGTAAATTCTGTTTTGATAAAGTCTCACAGTGTTATACAGTTTTGTTTACTGATGACCACGTTTCGAGCACAATTTATTACCACTCATAATCATATCAAGGCACTACTCACACGACTTCCTAATTTCATTTATATAGTTCCATTGTTTTTCACTTGATTTTCACTTGATTTGATTGGTAGTAGAATTTTCCATATTTCGGGTATGAGTGATGAGTGATTCCTATTGCATGTGTTGGGTGTAGACTCGATGAACAGGAATCTCTCTCTGAATACATTTAATCGCACTCCAAAAATGTTGTGGAGATATGTGGATGACACTTTCACACAGTCTTCAAAACAGAACATATCTCTCTCTAGCTTCTTGGCACATATAAACTGACTAGTACAGGGATTAAAATTCATATTTGAATCGGAAAATGAACAAGGAGAATTAGCTCTGTTAGATTGTAAAATGAAACGAATAGAAGAAGGTCAACTACACACTAGCGTTTGTAAAAAACCAACATATTTTAATAGATATTTAGACTTTAATTCATCTCATCCGTTAACTGTCTGTGAAGGCAGGCTTAGTGAAATGTCTATCAAACCGAGCCATAGCGCAGAGTAGCACAAGAAAAGACCTAAATGACGAAATAAAACAGATAGAAGAAACGTTGGTGTTAAATAACTATCCTTTAAAATTCATTAGGAAGATCGAGAAAGGCCAAATGAAAAATTATTGTGACACTAGTAATAATAAAATTAAAATAAGAGAGAATATAAATCATCTACAGTTATACCATATGAAGAGGGAACATCTGAGACCCTCTCTTCGTAGGATTCTCAACAAAACAGGAATTAGGTTGGGACTCAAAACTATAAACTCAGTTTGATAGGACAGTCTCTGTAGACTGAAAGACCCTGTTGACCCAACTAAACAAATTATTATAATTTACGAAATACCCTGCAATGACTGTGAGTTAAGTCAACTACAAAGGTAAAACTATTAGATCGGGGGTAATCAGACCGTCGGAACATAAGAATTTAGCTAAGGTAAGAATGGTTGACCCCGAGAAGATAAGTAATTTAGAAAAAAAGCTCAGCAATTGCACTTCACGCATTAGCACACAACCACACAATAGGGTGAGAGAGGGTTAAAATTCTAAAAAGTAATCTAACTAGGTTCAGAGAGAGGTTGATTATTGAATCCTTATTTATCGAGTCTACACCCAACACATGCAATAGGAATGATTCATTACTCATACTCGAAATATGGAAAATACTACTACCAATCAAATCAAGTGAAAATCAAGTGAAAAACAATGGAACTATATAAATGAAATTAGGAAGTCGTGTGATTACCTTGATATAATTATGAGTGGCAATAAATTGTGCTCGAAACGTGGTCATCAGTAAACATTACTGTATAACACTGTGAGACTTTATCAAAATGAAATGTACCCATAGTGGAATTACACTCTATCATAGTGCACAAGTCTTATTCTTATATCAAATACCTGTTTTACCTTTCTGATTCTGATTTTGACATTGCCATCCATACTGTTGCCTGTAGTGAAATCGATGCTGTTAAAACTTTGAGAATATGTGGCCACATACATTTAAATGCCTAATATATGTAACTTCCAGGATTTCATCATGAGCTGACATTAGTTAGAGAACCATTGGAAAACCTGGGAATACTGGACAGCTGTTTCGTCCTAGTTTGGGACTCTTCATCAGTTCCACCCACCGGGATTCGAACCCAGAACCTTCCGGTTTTTCCGAACCTTTCCAGGTTTTCCAATGGTTCTCTAACTAATGTAAGCTCATGATGATATTCTGAAACCAATCAAATCCCTACAAACCAACACTTGAATATATATAACTACCGATAATAGTAAATGACTACCACCATTCCCTGTTCATAATTCTTTTATTTTTTTTATATTTTTTCCACTCAAAAAATTTCTCATTTCGTAAAAATAAAAAATAAAAAGGATTATTTTTCCCACTGATGCAAATTTTTAATAATTCAACCGTATTGTTTCGCGTGCAAGTACACAGAGATAAAAAAAACGAAGAGAGAACACAAAATCAAGTTGACAAATATTCAGAATTCAATGAAGATTACTCTTCAACGATAAGAAAAAACAACAACAAACAAACTGGCGTTGAAAAAGGTATTGATGATTATAAAATACTAATGTGATAGGTATATTTTGAAAGTTCCTATATGATTTCACTACCGATTCTCGTGTTGTTGTGTGTTTTTTTTTAAAATTTTTATTGGAGTCGTGTGATTTCTACTAAACAGTTCCAAAAAACGCCTTATTCTTACAAATGCAGTTCCTTGGGGACAACACTAGCGAGATACTAACACAGCGCATTAGAAATGCGGTAAAAAGAGCATTTCCTGCTGCTGAATTACTCTGTATCTTTAAAACCTCTCCTCCTCTGCGTTCGGGAGTAAAAGACAAACAGCCCAATTTCGCTTCTTCCATGTGAATCTATCTACCAATTTAACTGCTCCTGTGGAGTGAGCCAGTTACATAGGTCACACAATTAGGCGTGTTTCTCCTCCAGTTTCCGAACATCACCCTGTGTGGTTGAGCAAAGGACAAGCAAAATTAATTCTTAGCGCTATTCAGTCTCATCTTGTGGATACAGAACACAAGATTGACGCTAACCATGCTTTCAGGGTCATTTACCGCATACCTACGAATCTCAATTTCGCCTTAAGAGTTTGACTACTAATATTGCTGAGGCTGGCTGTTGGGATCCACATTAACAAGCCTAATTTATGTATCCAAAAGAAGTTAGTTCAGACATTGTCATTACCTTGGCCATCCAGGTTTAAATGATCATGAAATTTTGTGGGATTGCCCTCATTTTAGTTGATATTCTATTCGCTACTATATCTTCATTATTATTATTACTATTTAAGCATCTTTAATGAACTGTAATTGCAGTGGTCTTAATTAACAAATCGAAATTATTTAAAAAACACTATTATTGTTATTACCTATCACTCTTGAATATTTTGTGTATATAAACATATATATATATATAATTGTGGAGCCGGAAGAGGAAATTATCGACAAGGATATTCTTTGCTCAATTATTTTGTGTTTATAGATTTCTACTAAACTTGAATTTTAGGAAAGGCGACGTTTTGGTGTTATTTCTCCACTTAAGATGTTTCTTTTATATTATAATCCTCTGTTATGTTAATTTCGATTGATTTCCCTGAAGAAGCTCGGAGTGGATTGCCGAACGAAACGTCGGAATTACTCATTCCAATCTCGCCAAGATTTTCAAATATAATTCTTTACAGATGTCTACTTCTCAATTCATGGATAATCCCCATCCAGGCATTAATGAAAACAAAACACGTAGAGCAGCGAAGAGTCTCTTTTCGGCGGCAAATTCATTTTCCACTTTAGCTGTACAATCGCAAATGTATATATGTGTTGTTTTGTATGTATGAGAACATTAAGTTTGTCAAACAAGATTACAATTGGTTAAGGTTACTTTTAACTAAACAGGTGAAGGTCGGTAATACAAGTCAAGAAAATTAAGTGGTAATGAAATTAGGGTAGTAACAAAGGTGATGAGTTGTCACAAACAGTTGTTAATAAAGAAGTTATGTAATAATATGAATAGTTTGGGGAGTGAGCTTTACTCAGGATGCACATAGAAGCAAAGTAGATAATACGAAATTACATAAGAGTTCTAAATGAATAGAAGAATTATAAGCAACTAAAGAAACAGGCAAAGAAACAAAATTAAGTCGTCAAAATCAACAAAATTGTTACCATGAGAGTAGAAGTGGTTGAGTAATTCTCTTTTGTATGTACAGCTCCAGTTTTTCTATGTGAATGGCCAGAGCTTCGGCGATACAAAGGAGACGAAGCCGTATTGCCTTTGATAGGTTATTCGTGACTCTATAGACTACTTTCAAGGAGGCGTTTGTTGAAATGCAATGATCAGTGTTAACCAAGTGTTCAACTATCAGCCAATAGTGGTACAATAAGGAGTGCCATAATTGAACACCTGGTTAACACTAATCATTTCGTCTCAACAAACACCTCCTTTAAAGTAATCTACAGAGTCAAGAATGACCTATCAAAGACAGTACGGTTTCATCTTCTTCGAATCGCTGAAACTTTGGCCATTCACATAGAAAAACCGGAACTGTAATTACAAAAGAGAATTACTCAACCACTTCTACTGTCATGGTAACAATTTTGTTTTGATTCGATTTGAGTTTTCTGATTTTGATGAGTTAATTTTGTTTCTTTGCCTGTTCTTTAATTGCTTGTAATTCTTCTATTCATTTAGAACTCTTATGTAATTTCGTATTATCTACTTTGCTTCTATGTGCATCCTGAGTAAAGCTCACTCCCCAAACTATTCATATTATTACATAACTTCTTTATTAACAACTGTTTGTGACAACTCATCACCTTTGTTACTACCCTAATTTCATTACCACTTAATTTTCTTGACTTGTATTACCGACCTTCACCTGTTTAGTTAAAAGTAACCTTAACCAATTGTAATCTTGTTTGACAAACTTAATGTTCTCATACATACAAAACAACACATATATACATTTGCGATTGTACAGCTAAAGTGGAAAATGAATTTGCCGCCGAAAAGAGACTCTTCGCTGCTCTACGTGTTTTGTTTTCATTAATGCCTGGATGGGGATTATCCATGAATTGAGAAGTAGACATCTGTAAAGAATTATATTTGAAAATCTTGGCGAGATTGGAATGAGTAATTCCGACGTTTCGTTCGGCAATCCACTCCGAGCTTCTTCAGGGAAATCAATCGAAATTAACATAACAGAGGATTATAATATAAAAGAAACATCTTAAGTGGAGAAATAACACCAAAACGTCGCCTTTCCTAAAATTCAAGTTTAGTAGAAATCTATAAACACAAAATAATTGAGCAAAGAATATCCTTGTCGATAATTTCCTCTTCCGGCTCCACAATTATATATATATATATGTTTATATACACAAAATATTCAAGAGTGATAGGTAATAACAATAATAGTGTTTTTTAAATAATTTCGATTTGTTAATTAAGACCACTGCAATTACAGTTCATTAAAGATGCTTAAATAGTAATAATAATAATGAAGATATAGTAGCGAATAGAATATCAACTAAAATGAGGGCAATCCCACAAAATTTCATGATCATTTAAACCTGGATGGCCAAGGTAATGACAATGTCTGAACTAACTTCTTTTGGATACATAAATTAGGCTTGTTAATGTGGATCCCAACAGCCAGCCTCAGCAATATTAGTAGTCAAACTCTTAAGGCGAAATTGAGATTCGTAGGTATGCGGTAAATGACCCTGAAAGCATGGTTAGCGTCAATCTTGTGTTCTGTATCCACAAGATGAGACTGAATAGCGCTAAGAATTAATTTTGCTTGTCCTTTGCTCAACCACACAGGGTGATGTTCGGAAACTGGAGGAGAAACACGCCTAATTGTGTGACCTATGTAACTGGCTCACTCCACAGGAGCAGTTAAATTGGTAGATAGATTCACATGGAAGAAGCGAAATTGGGCTGTTTGTCTTTTACTCCCGAACGCAGAGGAGGAGAGGTTTTAAAGATACAGAGTAATTCAGCAGCAGGAAATGCTCTTTTTACCGCATTTCTAATGCGCTGTGTTAGTATCTCGCTAGTGTTGTCCCCAAGGAACTGCATTTGTAAGAATAAGGCGTTTTTTGGAACTGTTTAGTAGAAATCACACGACTCCAATAAAAATTTTAAAAAAAAACACACAACAACACGAGAATCGGTAGTGAAATCATATAGGAACTTTCAAAATATACCTATCACATTAGTATTTTATAATCATCAATACCTTTTTCAACGCCAGTTTGTTTGTTGTTGTTTTTTCTTATCGTTGAAGAGTAATCTTCATTGAATTCTGAATATTTGTCAACTTGATTTTGTGTTCTCTCTTCGTTTTTTTTATCTCTGTGTACTTGCACGCGAAACAATACGGTTGAATTATTAAAAATTTGCATCAGTGGGAAAAATAATCCTTTTTATTTTTTATTTTTACGAAATGAGAAATTTTTTGAGTGGAAAAAATATAAAAAAAATAAAAGAATTATGAACAGGGAATGGTGGTAGTCATTTACTATTATCGGTAGTTATATATATTCAAGTGTTGGTTTGTAGGGATTTGATTGGTTTCAGAATATCATCATGAGCTTACATTAGTTAGAGAACCATTGGAAAACCTGGAAAGGTTCGGAAAAACCGGAAGGTTCTGGGTTCGAATCCCGGTGGGTGGAACTGATGAAGAGTCCCAAACTAGGACGAAACAGCTGTCCAGTATTCCCAGGTTTTCCAATGGTTCTCTAACTAATGTCAGCTCATGATGAAATCCTGGAAGTTACATATATTAGGCATTTAAATGTATGTGGCCACATATTCTCAAAGTTTTAACAGCATCGATTTCACTACAGGCAACAGTATGGATGGCAATGTCAAAATCAGAATCAGAAAGGTAAAACAGGTATTTGATATAAGAATAAGACTTGTGCACTATGATAGAGTGTAATTCCACTATGGGTACATTTCATTTTGATAAAGTCTCACAGTGTTATACAGTAATGTTTACTGATGACCACGTTTCGAGCACAATTTATTGCCACTCATAATTATATCAAGGTAATCACACGACTTCCTAATTTCATTTATATAGTTCCATTGTTTTTCACTTGATTTTCACTTGATTTGATTGGTAGTAGTATTTTCCATATTTCGAGTATGAGTAATGAATCATTCCTATTGCATGTGTTGGGTGTAGACTCGATAAATAAGGATTCAATAATCAACCTCTCTCTGAACCTAGTTAGATTACTTTTTAGAATTTTAACCCTCTCTCACCCTATTGTGTGGTTGTGTGCTAATGCGTGAAGTGCAATTGCTGAGCTTTTTTTCTAAATTACTTATCTTCTCGGGGTCAACCATTCTTACCTTAGCTAAATTCTTATGTTCCGACGGTCTGATTACCCCCGATCTAATAGTTTTACCTTTGTAGTTGACTTAACTCACAGTCATTGCAGGGTATTTCGTAAATTATAATAATTTGTTTAGTTGGGTCAACAGGGTCTTTCAGTCTACAGAGACTGTCCTATCAAACTGAGTTTATAGTTTTGAGTCCCAACCTAATTCCTGTTTTGTTGAGAATCCTACGAAGAGAGGGTCTCAGATGTTCCCTCTTCATATGGTATAACTGTAGATGATTTATATTCTCTCTTATTTTAATTTTATTATTACTAGTGTCACAATAATTTTTCATTTGGCCTTTCTCGATCTTCCTAATGAATTTTAAAGGATAGTTATTTAACACCAACGTTTCTTCTATCTGTTTTATTTCGTCATTTAGGTCTTTTCTTGTGCTACTCTGCGCTATGGCTCGGTTTGATAGACATTTCACTAAGCCTGCCTTCACAGACAGTTAACGGATGAGATGAATTAAAGTCTAAATATCTATTAAAATATGTTGGTTTTTTACAAACGCTAGTGTGTAGTTGACCTTCTTCTATTCGTTTCATTTTACAATCTAACAGAGCTAATTCTCCTTGTTCATTTTCCGATTCAAATATGAATTTTAATCCCTGTACTAGTCAGTTTATATGTGCCAAGAAGCTAGAGAGAGATATGTTCTGTTTTGAAGACTGTGTGAAAGTGTCATCCACATATCTCCACAACATTTTTGGAGTGCGATTAAATGTATTCAGAGAGAGATTCCTGTTCATCGAGTCTACACCCAACACATGCAATAGGAATCACTCATCACTCATACCCGAAATATGGAAAATTCTACTACCAATCAAATCAAGTGAAAATCAAGTGAAAAACAATGGAACTATATAAATGAAATTAGGAAGTCGTGTGAGTAGTGCCTTGATATGATTATGAGTGGTAATAAATTGTGCTCGAAACGTGGTCATCAGTAAACAAAACTGTATAACACTGTGAGACTTTATCAAAACAGAATTTACCCATAATGGAAAACAGACATTTCTTAAACCAAAAATTGATTCTGAGGATCTGTTACACTCACCATAAACAACAGAATTTGAAATACAAACTTTTTAGTGAGTTCTCTTCCATATGACGCAGAAATGTGATATGCGCATCATGAAAAGCAATTCCAACAGTCTGTCAGCTGCAGACTTTTATCAACAGCTGCCGCCTTAACTGAATGCATACTGAAAGTCGGATGGCCAAGCAGAAAGAATCAGCAACACATCAGTCAAGAACCTATTGCTCAACAAGTATGTAAAAGGAAATTGAGATAGGCTGGGTAAACTCTGAGGAGATCGTCGGATGACACCGTGCACCAAACAATCAGTCGAGTGGAAGGTGAATGGGAAACGACGAGTCGGCGTTTGTACGAGGGTAACAAGGAGGAGATCACTTGCGGAAGAGGTGAAGGACTATGGACAATCATGGAGTCAGATAAAGAGGATTGGATGGAAAGGACAGAAAATAAACATGTGTTGCTGAAGCTCGATGTTCCACTTGGGGTACAATGGAATAATAATTATTATTGATCAAGATAGAAGAAATATAGTAGGTAGGGAACTGTTAAAACACACACGGTGCGCAAAGTTTTGACAAGATTTTTGATTAGGTTTCAAGTTTATAATAAATCTGCAAAATGAAATTTCATTGAAATCACACTCAAAAATATATTATGAACTCATGAATTTACTGTTAGGTCATGATAACCTAAGTGATGGAAACATTATTGGATTCGGAGATAAGTGGGTGAATTGGTTACATTTTTATTTTTTGATTACAGCTTGATTCCACACCGTATTTTTGGTACAAGTGTGGAATTTTCAGCGTGGATATCGGTAGCCGAAAATTCGCAGGCCGACCATAAATATCAAGTGTGCGTCGGCGTGGGCTCGAACCCCGGACCATGTGCATGGTTGGCGAGAGTCCTAACCACTGTGCCGCCGACGCACACTGCCACATGGCTTTAAAAAGTGGTATTTACATGGATATTAGTTGACTGTTCTACGACATGAAATAGTAGATCCTTAAATAATGGTCGAAATCTTCACGAAGAAGATTCATTTCTCCTGATTCTGTATGATATCTGTTAAATCTGAACAACATTAAGTAATTGCTTCTGCAGTGAATATGAAAGAATTAACTCCGTTACTTTTTTTGATTGCACACTAGTCAGTAACTAGTGTATTGTGTCTAAACCTATCTTCGCTGCAGACTGAATTCTATCCGTCAAACTTGCAATGTGGCCACCATGCTAGGTGGTTCACCATCACGGTGCACTGTGAATTCTTGGTATTGGGTGGTTGGAGGCGATCTGCAGGAAACCGACTAGCACGAAACCTAGGTCCAAGGCTTCTTGCTGATCGCCTCAAACTATCCAATACGAACTCCGCCACTTCAAAGTCATATCTCTGTGTTTAATTAATTCTTAAGTCTCTCTGATATAAGTTATTTTATTTTACTGATTGTGTAGCTATTTGGAATACCCTTCATGTCGATAAGCTAATATTGACTGACTAATTGATAATGACTAAATATTAACAGAATATTGGGTTTGAGAGAGGATGCGAATCAGTGAACTTCAGACTACCATTCAGGCTCTTTAATAGCTTGACTACTAGTTCTGGCTGATAACCTAATCATAACAGGAGAGTAAAACGTCCAGCTGATAGATAAAGGTGATGAAGTTACCTAATGAACAGCAACAACAAGCAACAGCCATCGTCAACGAAGAAATCTAGGGGAGGTGACCACCTTCACTTTCGTGGCTGTGCAGCGTCGTTTCAGCTACAATACCACAGATGAGGTTATCAAGGCAGTCAGATATGGAAAGCAGGACACTTCATTACTCCGGTCAGTGTAGAAATCCACCGGACATTCAGCACAAGGAAGAAGATCCGAATTTGGTTACAGGATTTCATCATGAGCTGACATTAGTTAGAGAACCACTGAGAAACTGCGAGAACTAAACAGCTGTTTCGTCCTAGTTTGGGACTCTTCAGCAGCACGCACCACCAGGGTTCGAACCCAGGACCTTCCGGTTACAAGGCGAGCTCGTATACCATTAAGCCACTGGGACCCGATCCAGTGGCCAATGAATTCTAACTTCTGCCAATTCACGACATAGCGTGACTACTAGCCAATGTTTTCGGTGAGTATTTGTCTTCACACGTGACGTGCTGCACCTACGGGTCACGACTTCTCACTAGAACCCGAATTTTCGGCACTAATGTAAATTTAGTGTATCGATACACTTCCAAGAATTGGAGCAAATTCTATCACCCTACAAATGTACAAAAGGTAATGAAGATGGTTTGAACATAACCAGACAAAAATTTCCAGTGACTACTCGAGTGGGAACAGATATGGAAAACGATGCATTGGGTTTCTTCCGAGTGACATTGGGGAAATTATGTGAACATGAGAACAAGCTTATGAACGCTGACGGTAAAGGACTGATTGCAATGAACATGTGACTGTGAACCCCTAATTTTCCCTCAGGTCACGTCGAACCTACTCTCTATCCATAATAGTGTATATGCATTGCATAGTCACTAGTCCTCTAGTGATACATCTGTAGAGTGTTCGCCAACCACATATGTGTCTCCGGGTTCGATTCCCGACCTCAATAAGCCAGTAATAAAACTGGTGAAGAGGAAAGATGGGTAGAGGCTAGCAACCCAACCCACAGAAATAAACACCACTGCTACCGAAACTTCAAGCCTGTAGCTTGAAGCCACCTATGTTCCACTTGGAACCTAAAGGAATGAGGTCTCATGGTCAACGCTCATATCAGCTATAAAGTAAATTACTTATGAGGTTCATTTTTTCTATAGCTGAAGTTAGCTGCTAAACAATAAATAACCTTAAAGACAATAACAGATAATGCAATGAACTTGTCAGTAATTAATTTCATTCTGTTTAGCAATTCATTTAGATTACATATTTACAGTATTATAGTTTAAAATCGTGATGAACTAAATTTAATTACTTTACCAGTAGCATCTATGAGGGAACTAGTTATTCTCCTCTTCTCTCTCTCCCTGAACCATATAATGTTAGTTTCTTAGGCTATCAGTGTTCTGGCGTTTTATTTCTAAAATTATTTGCTAACCTGGATTTCATTTGTTCAGGGAACAACTATTTCCCTTTTTCCATCACTATGTAAGAGGAGTGTGATAGTAATTAGTTTATCAGCCTTTAATCAGACATCACCTATTGTACCACTTTCCTCTGGTGTTTTTTTTTATCGACAACTTACTTGATTTATTTGATTGTAGGAAACTGATATATACACGCATGGACTACATCTAGCTGTCTTTCTATAGAATCATAAAATAAACTTAGTGGAAATGAAATTATCCAAGAATGAGTTGCCTTTCTAAAATAGATTAAAATGGATTATACTCAACAAATTTACCTGCGTAAACATCAACATGAAGAGCATACTTATAAAATATTTTGAACAACACATTTAAGCGAACAATATTGTGTTTTCAATTAGATCTCATCAGGCTTAACTCAGATATGCCTACATAACTTTACAAATAAAAATTCAAATACAAACCAATCATGGTGTTTTGTCTAGGATAATAAGATGGTGAGTATGAATTGTGCAATCAGTCATAATAGTAGTAATGATAATAATGTCAATAATAATGGTTTTATCGATAATAAGGACGAAAAAGTGAGGCAATCTGTGAAAACACGAATAATGAAAAACAGCATGATTAAACAAACAAATGTTCAGGTAGACGTCGTAGTCGATAAAGGCTAATGAAAACAAATGAACCGATTAAGTAATGCTAGATTGTAAGGGAAGTAAATGAGACACGTTTTTAATGAAGATGTGATACGATTAAGGAATTAAAGAAAGGGGTTGAAAATGTAAACAAGGGGTGGTGTAGAAGTCATTAGTTGGTTATGTCTTAATGGCTGTACGAACTTCTTTTGAATGCATAGTTTAAGTTTAATAGTTTGAATGCCTTTTGCTTGCCTCAGCTGTGTGCAGTAGACGAATACGAAGTCTACTGGAAAGATTCAGTGGACAGGATGAATTACTTTGAAGGCTCTCGTTTTCTCCACTACATGACCACTATCAATTAAATGTGACAAAATTGAACTACGGATTGTTGTTGTTTGTCCTTTGCCAAACCACGATAGGAGATGTTCACTAACACGTTGGCTAAGCTGTCTAGTAGTACGCCCAACATAACTGTCACCACAGGTGCAGATGAATTGATAAATGCACATAGATGTGGCAAAACTATCAAGCTTATCCTTCGTTTGAGTCCCATTCATTCGTCAGCTAAAGAATGACAAACAAAGGTATGCTGAGTAAAAGTTTCTCCGTATACTCCTAGATACTCTCTGGAACAAAGTCTCACTTGATAAGTCACCATTAAATTGTAATTTAATAAATAGAAGTTTCTTACGTACAGTCATAGTCTCAGGTTTTCTGTCCGATGTTTTCATATGTTTCTTTATGAAACTACTCGGAAAGCCCATCTCTTTTTAAGATATCGTGAATATATTCAAATTCCTTTTGTAAGAGGCCAGCCGTACATATCTTTCTTGCTCTGCTCGCAAGACATTTAACAACATTTATTTTATATTTAATGGGCACGTAACTAGGGAGCTGTGTGTGTATTGTCCTGTGAATAAGCTTTTTCTATACACGCTTCTCCCAAGTGACCCATCTTCTCTCCCACTTAGCAAGATATCCAGAAAATGTGGTTTATTCTCCTGCTCCTCTTCACAAGTAAAGGTAAGCGAAGGGTGGATGTTGTTCAATATTTTGAAACTAAAAAGCCTTCTATTATCTATTATTATTATTTCCTTGGGTTCCAAATGAAATATATGGTTTCAGCTACACCGCTTCATTTTGACCTGATCTCTAAAGTACCGTTCAGTCGGCCTCATGACTGCTCAGAATCATTCATCTCCTCCACACACACACACACACAACCTCCTTCATGTCACACTCGAACCCTGGCCTAACCCTTCGCTCTATCTAAGAGATGGCCTGGCGTGAGAGGTCACTCAGCGGTATCCTCAGTGGGTGTTCGATCCATCTCTACTTTTTTCTGAATATTTTTGAGCAATAGCTCCTTGGTTCGTTTGTTTGTTCTCAGCGTTTCTTGCTGCTAATTCTTCATGATCAGCTAAGGCAGCTGTTGATAAAAGTCTGCAACAGGATGTTGGAAATGCTTTTTTGTCGCGCATGGCAAGTCTCTGATTCATAAACACTGACTTAACATTAGTACTGAGAATCCGATTTTCGTTTTTTATGCTGACTGGATGGAGCAGATTTCCAGAGGTTATGCCTGCCTCTTAGACTCTGATTTTGACATCCTCTTCCGTACTGACTGCCTGTAGTTGGAACGAGGCTACCTATCTAAGTGGAGGTTGTAACTGTTTTTCAAATTTCTCCCGTTGGTAGTGATTGATGCCTGCTGTTATTGTTGGCCAGTCGGTTATCTTCATCACCTTCATCTTTCTGTGTTCACCTGAAGTTCTGCCTTCACTCTCTGCTTCTTCTGCTATCTTACTGGTTTTCGCCTGTAAGTCTTCTGGAGTCTTCCTATCGATACAACGTATCCCTGTCTTCTCCCTCCATATGATGGCTTGTACGATCCAGTCCACCACAGTTAAGAATATCACCAGTGGTAGTAGACAGTTTCCTCTCACTCCTGTCAACATTTCAGAGGTTACTCTGAGGTTGATTAAGGCTTATATCGCTGTATACTCTGTACTGTCAGAGTAGTTTAGAAATCACTTCATGGTCAACACTCTCGAAGGCCTTCTGAAATTGGATGAATTTGAGGTAGGCACCTAACTTCTATTCTATACCATGCTCGATATTGATGGGTGTTGCTGCAATTCGATCCCCACATGATTTGCTTCTTCTGCTGAATTCATCTTGTTCTGAGAGGGATATCACATGACGTAACTTAATATTTTTCTCAGTGTCGATAAGAACCTGATTCCACGCTAGTTCTTACAGAGGCAGAAGTCTCCATTTTTGGTAGTTTGATAAGTTAGCCTTCCTTCCAATCAATCACTTAGTACCTTTCCTTCTTTCAAACCCTTTACGACAGTTGTATCACCATATCTGCTTCGGCTTAAGGATCTTTTTCCAATAGTTTTACATAAAGTAAAATCAATAAAACGAACTCTCGCATCCGAATAAAGTAGGATTGATAATAATGACATTAGAAAGTTTTCTTTCTTTATTATCTGAAGCAAAACTATGATGTTACTTGGTTATTTATTTTTTAGTAGCTAGTAAATGCATTTAGTACTATTATTAGGGTTTGTTTCCGATCCTGAAATCATTCAACTGAAATCTAGAACATTCAAATGGCTTTTATTGTTTTTTATTCAGTCCGCCAAACAAAGCATAAGAATAAATTAGTTTGGAGTGAGGCTTACATCATCACTGTATCCCAAAACTATGAAGACTAAGCAAATTGCATCGGTGCCTCGGTAGCACAGCGGTTAGGACTATCGTCAACTATACACATGGTTCGGGGTTCGATCCCCTGCCGGAGCACATCTGATATCAATAGTCAGCCTGTAAAATTTAGGCTACCGATATTGCATGCTGACAGTTTCATACTTGCACTAAAAATACAGTGTTAAATCAAGCTATAATCAAAATAAATAAAAATGATTTAAAAAACATTGTTACCATGACCGTCGAATACTAGTAATTGTAGATTAAAGGTTGAGTAGTGTGAAAACAAAGTCGAGAAAAGTTGAGCATTGTTAAAAGAGCACAGAGACAAGTATATCAAACGGATATTATGTAACAGTAGAACGGAGACAGCAAACAAAAGGTTAGTATTGATAACAAAATATTGACAACAGTTAAGTCTGGAATTCTATCTAAGTTAAATGAAAGGGCTAGAGTAGTTTCCAACCATCCGAATGTCTAAGGCCTATGCAATCCAAATGTAAGAGGATCTGAATACAGGAAGTCAAACTTTGCATACTGCTGACAAGAACTTCTTTGATTCATTCACATGTACAGTACAGAAATATCCTGATGGTAATAAAAACGACATTTATTTCCGAAAACAAATTATACGGTACTATTCAAAAAACATAATAAATATCAACATGCAAAATCACCTCAACAGTTCTGTTATCGGCTGTAAAGATCTGCTAGGTTCTCCAGGACAAAAAGTAATTAATATTCAACTGAATTATTTAACCAAAATTAATCATAAGAAGTGCCTGAGATTCAAGCATAATATTCCTAACAAGATGGAATTAAAGTTATGTCCATCTGAATCCTGCACCAGACAGTTTCTCTAGACAGTCCAGATCGCAGTGGCTTTGACTAATTTATACAGAATCACATTGGATAACAAAACATTATCAAGATCATCACCAGATAACCACAACGAGGAGCATTGAAAGCATTAGGCATTTAACAGGAACAAAGGCAAATAATAAGGATTAAGTCAACAGATGTTTTTCATCACCTACGCCGAGTAGGAGAAAAGAAGATGATGATTGCAAAGTCAGTCGGAATTTCTTAATAAATAGCAACATCTGAAGTAGATCGTTGATGAGGGATTTTCCGAACAATTATTCCGTTGTACAGACATTCAATGAAATATTTACTTTAAAATATGTGAGGTAATTCCATTATGGGTATATTTCATTTTGATAAAGTCTCACAGTGTTATACAGTAATGTTTACTGATGACCACGTATCGAGCACAATTTATTACTGCTCATAATTATATCAAGGCACTACTCACACGACTTCCTAATTTCATTTATATAGTTCCATTGTTTTTCACTTGATTTTCACTTGATTTGATTGGTAGTAGTATTTTCCATATTTCGGGTATGAGTGATGAATCATTCCTATTGCATGTGTTGGGTGTAGACTCTAATAATACGGATTCAGTAATCAATCTCTCTCTGAACCTAGTTAGATTACTTTTTAGAAGTTTAACCCTCTCTCACCCTATTGTGTGGTTGTTTGCTAATGCGTGAAGTGCAATTGTTGAGCTTTTTTTCTAAATTACTTATCTTCTCGGGGTCAACCATTCTTATCTTAGCTAAATTCTTATGTTCCAACGGTCTGATTACCCCCGATCTAATAGTTTTACCTTTGTAGTTGACTTAACTCACAGTCATTGCAGGGTGTGTTTAATGCATGCAGTGTAATGTAGTGCTGAGCTTTTTTCTAAATCACTAAACATCGTGGGATCAACCATTCTAACAATAGCTAAATGCTTATGTTCTGACAATCTGACTACCCCTCACCTACTAGTTTGACCTATGTAGTTCACCTCTTAGTCATTGCAGGGTATTTTGTAAATTATATATATATATATAAATAATAATATAAATAATATTAATAAAGAAAATAATTTGTCTAATTGGGTCAACTGGGTCCTTCAGCCTGCACAGCTTTGTAGGTTTAAATGCCACCCTAATTCCTGCTTTATTTAGAATCCTACGTAGGGTTTCAGATATCCCCTCTTTATATAGCATAACTGTCGATGACTTATATTCTCTCTTATTTATGATATTATTAATAGTTTCACAATTATTTTTATTTTTCGTTTAGCCTTTTTCGATCTTCCTAATGAATTTTAAAGGATAGTTATTTAACACCAAAGCCTCTTCTATCTGTTTTATTTCGTCATTTAGGTCTTTTCTTGTACTACTCAGAGCTATGGCTCGGTTTGATAGACATTTCACTAAGCCTGCCTTCACAGACAGTTAACGGATGAGACGAATTAAAGTCTAAATATCTATTAAAATACGTTGGTTTTTTACAAACGCTAGTGTGTAGTTGACCTTCTTCTATTCGTTTCATTTTACAATCTAACATAGCTAATTCTCCTTGTTCATTTTCCGATTCAAATATGAATTTTAATCCCTGTACTAGTCAGTTTATATGTGCCAAGAAGCTAGAGATATGTTCTGTTTTTAACACTGTGAGTAAAAGTGTCATCCACATATCACCACCATATTTTTGAAGTAGGATTAAATGTATTAAGAGCACTACTTTCCCAGCCGTCCATTAATATATCTGCTACGATAGGGAATATTGGTGATCCCATTGCTTCACCTTCTGTTTGTCTATATATATATTTACCTTGGAATATAAAGATAGTAGATGTGAGGCATAACTGAATCCCTAAAATAATTTGTTCAAAGGTGTCAGCTCAAGTTAATTAATTCCCATTTTATCATATATTTGCTAGAATGATTAGTTATCATTTGTGTGTGCTGTTTTTGGTAAAATATTTATTTGGTTACAGGATTTCATCGTGAGTTAACATTGGTTAGAGAACTATTTGAAAACCTGGGAGTGATCGCCGACCAGTTGTTTCGTCCAAGTTAGGGACTCTTCATCAGTACGCACCCACCATCAAGGTTGGAACCCAGTACCTTCTGGTTAAAAGGCGAGCTCAAACCTCAAAGGGTGCGTACTGATTAAGAGTCCCAGTTGGTTTTCCTATGGTTCTCTAACCAATGTCAGCTCATGATGAAATCCTGTAACCAATCAACCAAATCACTACAATAATTTATTTATTTTACTTGTTGTACATTTTTTTTGTTGTACTTTGATTTCTTCTTTGTTTTAGGTCATCACCGTCAATATTTCTAAGACATACATCAAATGAGACATTAAATGAAACACTATCAGTGAATTATTTTACTAGAAACACAAAAGGTCATAATATTTTTTTAAAAACACTGCCAAATTTATTTAAAAAAGCCTTACATATAAATAAACATAAAACAAATATTTTAACAGAAGAAGAAGGTGAAACTATTGAACAAGAAAGTTATGAAAAAAGCGAGCGAAAAGAAGATAATGAAAATGAAAGTTATTCATTGCATGAATTAGAACAATCCAATCGGATAAACACTTCATATCCATCACATTCACAGACAACATCAACTGTTCAAGAAGTAATAGAAATGGATGAAACACTTCCAATGATTCAGTTAAGTGAATCAAATGGATTTACAAACTCGACAACAGATATTATTTATATGAAGGATAATAAACTTGGCAGTAATACTAATGGTGACTATTGGATTCAACCAGATGTTGTTATTAAAGGCATGAATTCAAATTTATCAGCTGAGCGGACACCAAATAATCATAATGTTAATAATAGTGTAAATAAACAGTTGTCATCAAAATCTCCGCATACAAAAAGCAATGAATTATCCACCAACAGAAAAGAATCTGATGAACAGATATGGATACTACAGCCTGGTTATATCTGGTGTCAGTCTGAGAACCAGGCGAAGTTGACTGTAAAGAAAGAAAAACATCTTGCAACAAAGGTAAGTGAACACTGGCTAACCATTGTAAATACTATTCGCCTTGAACGACTTCAGCGATGTTTGGGCATGTAATTTGAAGTTAATTGTCAGACTAGTGGTGACTAGCAGTGGAATCTAGGATGCGCATCTCGTCCTATTTGGGACTCGTCAGATGGATGTCCCTGCATTCCACAGTGAATCATGATGTTTCCAGCGAGGCTGTAACCCAGAGCCCACAGTTTTAAACGTCAATGCGTTATCCACTAGACCATTTGGGCCACGACAGCCACCTCTTGTGCAATGGGTTACATTAATTATTTAATTCAATTATAGATTCTCCCATCGATCGATTGGACTGAAGTGCTCAGTCTCAGGTTGATATGTCGGCTTCACTGCGGAATGCAGAGACATCCAATTGACGAGTTCCAAATAGGACGAAATGTTTATGCTGGATTCCACTGCTAGCCACCATCCACCAATTGTACACAAATCAAATCCACAGACATCGTCGAAGCATCTGCACAAGAAGCCGACATGTCAACCTGAGACCGAGCACTTCGGTCCAATCCATCGACGGGAAAATCAAAAATTCAATCCAATAACTAATTTTCAGGATTATCACTGACTAAAGGACGTTAAAGAGTGCATCGGTTGAGGATTCATTCCTCACATCGTACATAGTTGACGAGCATTCTGCCAGTGAATCACTGACACGCGGTGAAGATTAATGATTTACTTAATCATCTATTAAAATAAACCTAGGAAAACTGTAAACTGGTTTTAACATCTTTTTCAATTGTAAAGTACTTTAAATGATTGAAGATTCCAGTTAACTATATAAGACTGATTAATGATCAAAGAATATTTTACTCGATAAATTCGTCATCAACTCCTACATTTATATGACCACAATGATCAAAGAATTATTGTTAATAATAATATTAATGCTGTTCTACATTACACTGAATCAATAGTATCAACGGGGAATTACATTTTAAAAGTATTAGTAAGGGAGAGAGATAATGAGAATTAATATAGCACTAAACTGATTGATTTTCAGATAACTTAAGGGAAGTTAGACAGATTTTACGAATTTATAGGTTCGACACCAAGCCAGAATAGTGATAACGGCTAGGCCTGTTTCTGTGGCACTCAGAGCTCCGACTGATTTAAACGAGCTGAAATGGTCTCTGTTGTTTGGAATGTTCGGTATCTAAATTATTATTATTATATCCTTTTATTCCTAGAGGAACATAGGGATTCAGCCGCGCGTCTCCATTGCCTTCGGTTTTCTGCCAACTTTTTCATCCCGCTCCGAGTCTCCCCACATACTTTCATTCCCTATTAACATGACCTCCTCCAAGTCACCCTCGCACTGACGACCAACTCGCCGCTTCCCTTTAGGGTTCCACTCGAGCAGTGGCTTGTCTAGTGGCGTCACTTGATGGTTTTCTCAAAGTATGTCCACCAATCCACCTCCGTTTCATCCTGCTTATTTGTTGCACAATCAGTTCCCGGTTGGTTCACTCATTACCAGAGATCGCTGTTGCTGATCTTTTCTGGCCGGTCATCTGATCTTGAGTATTTAGCGAAGACAGCTGTTGATGAGGGTCTATAGTTTGTTTGAGATGCTCTTTATGACACACCAAGTATCTAACACATCCGTACAGTAGCACTGACCTCACATTGGAGTTGAAAATCCGGATCTCATTTTTCATGCTGAGTGCTGTTGACCTCCACACGGACTTGAGAGTAATCAAAGCTTGTCTTGCTTTCCCTATGATCCTTGCTTTGATATCCTCGTCAGTTTTGTCCGCCTGTAGTTGAAACGATGCTTCCCAGGTTGGTAGGTAGGTAAAGGAGGTTGCTTCTTTCAGGTTCCTCCCATTTATGCTGGCTGATTGTTGTCTGTTGTTGTTGTGGCTGTTGGTGTTGGCCAGGAATCTTCATCACCACCCCTGTTTTCTCTCTGTTCACCTGAATTGAAGTCCTGTCTTCTCTGGGTGCTTCTTTTTCCAACTCGTTGCTTTTCACTTGCATATTTTCTAGTTTGTGGGAAATCAGACATATATCATCAGCGAGGTCCAGATCCTCCAAGTATATTGTGTCGGTCCGTTTTATGCCAGTCCTCACGCTGCTGTCTGTCGCATTATCCAATCTACTGCAATCAGGAAAATCATTGGCGATGGTTGGCAGCCAGCTTGTCTTACTCCCGTCCTCACTTCAAAGGCTGCCGTAAGTTTCCCGTTGTGGATTACTTGGCATGCAGCATTGTCGTATAACTGTTGGATGAGATGTATAATTGTCGATGGGACCCCGTAGTAGCGAAGTAGTTGCCAAATGACCTCTCGATCGACGCTGTCGAAGGCCTTTTCAAAGTCGATGAAGTTGAGATAGAGAGGTGACTGCCATTCCAAGCTTTGTTCAATGATGATCCGTAGAGTGGCGATTCGATCAATACATGATTTGTTTCTCCTGAATCCGGCCTGTTCCGGTCGAAGTTTTGCATCCAGGTTAGCGTGTTTGATTCTCTCCAGGACGATGCGGCTTAGTGTTTTGCTTGAGATGGACCCGGGTATAACTCCGCGCCAGTTTTTATATTGACCTAAGTCTCCTATTTTTGGTAGTTTGAATAAGTATCCTTTCTTCCAATCCCCAGGTACTTTGCCCTCTTTCCACACCTTCTCCAACAATGGCGTCATCAAGTCCGCTGTTGTTTCTGGGTTCATTTCGGTATCTAAAGGTCTTTGGTAATTTATTCGATTTTCGACAGATGATTTAAAAAGACTCTTCAATGCCAACTTTGTAACCTAGCTATCTTTGTGGCCCTTCTGGACGAAGTGATCTAATATACAACTGTTGATTGGTATTAAGAGCACCTTTACTTAGCTACACTGGTAGGTGTTCCTGAGCAGAAAAATTTAGGTTCCCAGTGTAATGGGCAATATAGCAGACTGCACATGTTAAGTTGAATTGTTAGATACAATTAGAGGTAGCTAACCTAGTTACTTGCTTATTCAGCCTTGGGACCATAACTGGCTGTCTGGAAAATATGACCTGCAGCTTACTGGCATTAAACGACCTTTGAATCGATTTCCTTAACTTGTCGGTTATGATTTAACATATCACACTTGACCTGTAGCCGTATACATATATGTATATATAGAGTTTTTGTTAAAAGAAACAGAAGGATTCCTTCGCAGCTTCTTGGTCATTGGTTCAATGATGAACTATTCAAGCCAGCTGTTTTCAGTTAACGTGCCGTATACAACCTTATGCTCACAGATATCTCTGACCCCAATAGCTGAAAGTCTTTACCAAATTTCTTTCATCCTGGAAGGGAAAAAAGCTGTGAAAATATGTAGATTGGCCGTTCCAAGCACTTTTCTATGAAGATTACTTTCAGTATCACTATGTGGTCTTTTTGTTAGCAGGACGTGTGAAAGGGCAATTTTCTTTTGGAATTATTCTTTAAACGGGAAGTCGATAGCTGAATTTTCTTGACTGAAATGAGATATCACTGCGTTTCTGTCCAAATCATCTTCGAAAAGGATGAATGTATCATCCATTTACCAACAATAAATTAGACAACCATTGAACCCTAGTAACTGCGTATTGTCGATGATTCTCAAACTACGGCGAGACACCTGTCCAGCACGACAGTGCTGATTTTCTATGGTTTTCTAACCGATATCAATCCTAAGTCAAACTCGTAAACAGAAAATTTTATTATCTAGCTGTACAATCGTATATGCATATGGTTTTCATTATAAGAAATTATATCCGGTGAAGGAATCGAATCATAGTTGTGAATGCACAAAATAATAATAGTAGTATGAAATGCAATTAAAAGTGAAATGTTTGTAATTCTAATCATAGTTAAATGTCAAGTGTCAAAACAATTAGTGTCATATATAGGAGAATTCGTAGGGTGTATAGAAGTTGGAATGGGTGTGCAATTATACGATTAGTAGGCAAATCGAATAAAATGAAAACGTTACGTAATATTGTGTGAAATTTGATAGCATAGAATTTAACATTGCAAAATAGAATTGATTTAGAATGACAAGTGGAACAAGTGAAATAATACCGAGGACAGTTCAAAGTGAGAATAGTATTAGTAGTAACAATAGTAGCAACGTAATAAAGGAAGAGTATACAAATTGAATAGACAAAATGAAAAAAAGGAAGTGACAAAATATGATTAGGGATTACCATACTTTAGCATAGAGGGATTAAGACCACAAAAATCGTATGGGTTGAACGAACTTTTTCTGCATGCAGAGATCTGGCTTTTCTGTTTCGATAACCAAAGCTTCAGCAATACAGACGAGTCAGGTGCGTAATGATTTGGATAAATTACTTCTTGTCTTGTAGATAACTTTAAAAGTAGAGGCTATAGAGATGGTGTGATCATTATCGACTAAATGTTCAATGATCACGCTTCTTATTGCTCCACTTCCACCCCACCCCACCCCACGCAACCATGTAGGATAGTGTTCTTGTACCCCCTTAGACAAAACTCAAGTCGAACAACCAATGTACCTAGCTCCACAACAGCAGGTGAATTGATAGACGCACATAGAGTTGGTCACCATAGGGATCTTGTTCTTCAGGTTTTAGAACATTAGTATCTCAACAAAGTCTTATTCGAATCAAGTGGAACCATAACCTGAATTATCATACTGGTAATTCTGTGATATCCAAGTTAGGCCAAACGATAAAGTGTGAACCAGCGAAGATGATGAGTGAGATCTACCCTGAAATATAGATTAAATTCCTACCTTATTTACTACTATTTCTCCGTTAGTAAATCCTTATCACTTAGTTGGTAATCAATCCGATAACACATAAATTTAATTAATTTATAAAATCTGCCACCCATGTTGTATGCCTTAAGTAGGACAGTGCATCTTAATTGATCCCCTTTAGTGGTAGCTAGGATTAGAATGTTTAACCAAGATACAACGTCAAAACTTATGCACTTTGGTAATGTATTTAACCATGTTACTTTTTGTTTATTTCATGTGATATATAGGGTTGTAATATTGTTTACCACATTATTGTTTGTTACATTAAATAAACAAATTGAGAGATATTCACATTTTTCCTTAAGTGATTGTATCCACCAGGAAGAATATGGAATATAGATACTACAAAGATTCAACTAATGATCGTTAGCTTTGTTTGCAAAAGTTCAATATACAACATTTTTCCACCTGTCCTATTCATTCTGACTGACCACTGAATTATTTTATCAACCAACCAACAACAAAAAGCAACAATCACAATAGTTTGTTTATTAGATGTATCACACAGTGATTGCAACAGTATTACTTGCTGGATGACAAGGTTTCGAACACAATTTATTACTGTCCATAATCATATCAATTATGGTCACACAACTTCGAAACTTGAGTTTTATAGTCTCATTTGTTCTCTCCTCTTTGTTGTTGTTGGGGTAGTAGAATTTTCCAGATATCTCTGTGGGCAGATGTTGAATCATTCCTATTACACGTATTCTCTCTGAGTTGATTCGATAAACAAGGCTTCTGATATCAATCTCCACCTCCATCCAGTGACATTCGATTGTAAAACTGTCATCCTGTCCTATCCAGCCTATTGTATGGTTGTGTGTAACTGAGTGTAGTGAGTGGTATAGCTGAACTATTCTCTAGCCACTTGAGGACATATAGTTGCGAGTGCAGCTATGCCTGACCTCCACAGTATTTAAATTCTGAGGAAAAATATACAAACAAACTGAGGGAGTTGCCATGGGATCACCAATATCCCCGGTTGTTGTAGCAGACATATTCATGGATAGGTGGGAAAACATAGCGACTGAAACGTTCACCCCCACCCCAAAAATATGGTGGAGGTATATAGATGACACATCCACTATACTTATAACACAAGATATAGATAGATTTTTCAAACACATCAACTCGAAGGTAGAGGCAATTCAATTCACTTATGAATTGGAAAGTCAGGAAGGGGAACTTCCAATGTTAGATTGCAACGTAAAAAGGAAAGAAGATGGGAAGTTAAACACTAGTGTTTACAGGGAACCCACACATTCAAACAGATATTTGGACTTCAGATCATCCCATCCTATGTCAGTAAAAATGGGATTGGTGAAAATTTTTAAGTAACAGAGCACAAATACTAAGAAGTACCAAGGAAAATCTAAGACTGGAAGTGATACACATAAATGTAGCCTTGAAATTTAATAGTTATCCGGATAAATTAATCAGGAAATATGTAAGGAAATGTAAAAATAAAATAAATAATCAGAGTTGCGATAGTGATGATAATAATAATAACACTAATAATGAGAATAATAATAGTGGTAATGATAATGATACTAATATTAACAATAATAATAATATTAATGACGATACAAACAATACGGGATCTCAATCATCAGTAGTAATCCCATAAAAGGAAGGAACCCCGGCAAAATTCTTAACAAGGCAGTAATTAAAGTGGCTGGAATTCAAAACAACCACAAACTCAATTAGACACAAGCTTTATCGGTTAAAGGATCAATCCTGTGGAGCCTCTAAAACAAAACAGTTTAGTTTATCTAATACCCTGGCTGCGATGATTATCAGGTCAAATGCATACGTCACACTAGTAGAACAGGGGCAGTCAGACTAGCAAAATCTAGATTGGTTGACACGAATAAGATAAGAAATCTAGAGAACAGTTCAGCTATACCACTCACTACAGGCAGTTACACACAACCATACAATAGGCTGGATGGGATAGGATGACAGTTTTACAATCGAATGTCACAGGATGGAGGCAGAGATTGATGACAGTGGAAGCTTTGTTTATCGAATCAACTCAGAGAGAATACGTGTAATAGGAATGATTCAACACCTGTCCACAGAGATATCTGAATAATGCTACTACCCCAACAACAACAAAGAGGAGAGAACAAATGAGACTATAAAACTCAAGTTTCGAAGTCGTGTGATCATAATTGATATGATTATGGACAGTATTAAATTGTGTTCGAAACCTTGTCATCCAGTAAATGATAATACTGTTTCACTGTGTGATATGGAATTAATTACCACCACAGTGCTCAAGTTTTATACATATATTAATAAGCACTAATCACTATCAATAGCAGGAATTTAAAACGTTCACTTTTTTCACTTATCTAATCAAGATCCTTTCAACTACAGGCGACAAAATAAATGAAGATTTCAAAAGAGGGATTGTAAGGTCACGACAGACCCTCATCACTCTGAAATCAACTTGGAAATCTTCTGTAGTCAAGACAAAGAACAGTATTTGGCAACTCAACATCAACAACATTAAGCTTCTCAGTCCTTCTGTATGGGTCAGAAACTATGTCCTATGCGTTATGAAAAGCATTTCCAATAGTCTGCTGCAGACTTCTGTCACCAACTGCCATCATCATTAACTCCATACCGAATATCAGATGGCTGGCGAAAAAGAATTAAAAGTAAGAAATTCTGTGGACGAATAAATCAAGAATCTATTTCCCAAGAAATACTCTGAAGGATATGAGAGGTGGATCGGACACACTCTGCGGAGACCGCTGAGTGACATCTCATGCCAGGCTATCGCTCTATGGGGATCCGAATAGAAAATGAAGAGTTAAGCTTGGGTCAGAGGGTGACATGGAAGAGATCATGTGAGGAAGAGACGAAATGAAAAGATGTGTTGCTGAAGCCATATGTTTCAGCAGGAACCCAAGGGAGTAATAATAATAAAATTCGTAGAAAACTGCATTCTACTTTAAAAAGTAACTTCGTGCGTTGAATGACAGTAAAGCCATCATTATTACAAGTACCTTAAGTGGAATCTACCTGAAAAGGCTACAGCAATAATCTACTATGTTCTGAAAAAAGAATGCAGTCCATCGTACCTAAACTAACACAACGTATATATATATATATATATATAATTTATTACCTTTAATAATTACGTACATTAGTCTTTAAATGACTACGACATGAACCTCATTCACTAGGCATACTATTCAAACGAAGATAACTGATTAACGTCGCAAAAACAACATCACTTCATGTTTCAAGATAAATCATTTGATGGATTAGATGCGTAACTGTAAAGTTATACCGAAAATTGGTCGAATTCGTATAGGCGAATATGCATCCACCTTTGACTACTCGAAATCCGATGATTAGTCATCATCAGAGAATATCTTTTTGTATGTCTAGTTTAGATGATATCACCAAATGTGCTGACAACTAGACAGCAGACATGGAATTTTGCGCATAAACACCTGATTGTGCTTGCTGACTAGACACATTGTAGTTCTAGTCACTGTTATGAAAGGTGTTACCCATTTTAGACGAAAACTTCATTTTTACCTCTTTAGGTTGTTTATTATTATTATTATTATTATTATTAATTTTAGTCCCTTGGGTTCCAAGTGGAACATAGGGCTTCAACAACACATCTCCACCTTCTTTTTTTGCCGTCCTCTTCTGCCGGGTTCACGATTGACCATAATCTCTCATCTCCTTCACCTCTCACGAACTCCTTCATGTCATCCTAGGACAACATACTAGCCGCTTCTCATTAGGGTTCCATTTGAGCTGTGGCCTACACTGCAAGCAGTGTCATTCAGTGGCCTCCTCAACGTGTGCCCGATCTGTTTCCATTTTCTGCTACATATTTGTTGAACAATCGGCTCTTGGCTGCTTCGTTCTTAGAGTTCCGTGTTACTAATTCTTTCTGGCCATTCAATCTTCAATACAGAGTTAAGGAGTCTGTTTTTGATAAAAGTCCGTAGTTGGCTGTTCGAAATCCTTTTCATGGCTGACACGCAGTGCAAGTTTCTGATCCGTATAGAAGAACTGACTGATTGACCTCACTTTTGTGTTGACTGAGTGAGTGCAGAAGATCTCCAAACTGATTTTAAGTTGGTGAAGGCGTATTGTGTCTTTCCGATTCTGGCCAGCTTTGACATGTTTATTAGTTCCGCTTGCTGTGGTTGTAATCGTGCTTCCTAACCGCATAAGTGAAGGAAGTAACCCCTATCAAATCTCTCCCGTTGATGGTGATGACTGATGGTTTTTGTTGCTGTTGCTGTTGGTGGTGGTTGGTTATCTTTACCACCTCCGTCTTCTATACGTTCACCTGGAGTCCTGTCTTCACTGCCTGCCAGCCTCTTTGGCCAGTTTGTTGCTTTTCACCTGTAAGTCTTGGAGTTCGTTGGTGTGACATTAAACATAAATTATCCATCCTCGAAATCCAGATCTCTTAGAGTATTCTTATCGGTGGTCCAGCGTATTCCTGCCTTGGTAATCCCCACAGTCTTGCGCATAATCCAGTTACCTCTTTAAAGCCTCTGCAGTAGGTGTGATTGTTTGAGAAGGTCGGATATATTTGTCTGTCCGAAATACTTTTTAGTTGAAACCTTCCTAATTACCAGTTTTCAGGGCTTCTGAAAAGAACATCAGTTCTGATAGTAGTGAAAACACTTATTTACCCTTCAAAATTTATTTTCGTATTCACAAGTTTAGCATTAATTGGTTCATTTTTCTTCTTACTATAAGACATATTTATATTCTCACACTTCGAAAACCACAGTATATAATCAAGAGTTCAATTTAGATAACATTCTCGTTAACAGATGTCCAATTTAATTTTGACTTTTAAGATTAGCCATAATTTGAATGCGCTTTATGTACAGGTCACGATAACTTAACAAATAAAATAATTTAATTCTACTAAAATATGTAAAATATATGAGATTTAGTTATGTGACCAACAGCTCTGGAAAGGATATTTAAATGAATGACATTTACTGTTGTGTAAATTGAAATGAGTGACTTTAAAATGCGGAGCATTTCATCGCATCTCTAGGGAATTATTCTCGTCTTTAACTTTGAAATGAAGTAAAAATTAAAATCAAAAAGCCATCAACTCTGTAAATATTTGAATTTAGAGGTATAGGACTTAACTGAAGATGAATTAAGCTATCTCGAAAAAAACTTATTAAGAAACACATGACAAAGAAAGCGACGGAAAAGGACTAATCATCACTATCCATAAACAAGAAGCCTCTTTATATACGACTACAATTCAACGGCAATATACTAAGCGAGATAATTGCAAAGAAATTGAGAAAATCAGTTCAAAAAACTTTCAGTACTGGCAAACTACACGTCTTATTCTCTACACGACCGATGGTGCTACTTCAAATGAAAGATGAAGTACCTAGACTAGCTAGTCACCTCAAATTCTATCTATCAAATAAACTGCACTGCCTGTGCTGGAGCGAGTTATATTGGCCATTGCTCTAAGAACTTGATTTTTCGTGCTCACTAGAGAACATCTCCCACTATGGCTAAGTGAAGGTGTAGTGAAAACCATTAACAGTTTGATATTGGACCATCTGGTGCAAACTGGCCACAAAGCCAGCCAGCGTGGAAGAATCCTTGTCTATCATCACCTACCGGGTGTCTAATAAATTTCCAAAATCATCGAAGCACCGTATGCTTCAAACAGTAGAGGCTATTGTGATTCGCCTCAAACAACCAGTGCTCTGTGTTCAAAAGAAGCAAGTCCATCCAGCCCCTACTATTGCTCTTCCTGGCTAGCCTTCAGTAGAGACTATAAATTCATGAATTTGTAATATTATCTTTCCTAAATTTTCAGACATTCAGCTTATTGTTATGTTGATGATATTGAACTGTAATCTATTGACATTATTGATTCGATGTTATTTAAACAGCAACATTAATGTTGTTCATAACACGAATACATCTTACATCCGTGGTTTGATGGTGGAATGTTCGCTAGCCACCTCACGGTTCCCGCCCTGATTCCGGGCTAACACACTCATATACTCCGACTTGTTTACTAACCGATGGTGAGGCCAGAAATAATTGAATGTTGAGCATAGGTCCACCGACTGCGTTCCTTGAAAACAAAAACAAACCATAGCTACTGAAATGTCAAAGCCTATGTTCCACTTGGGACGCAATTGAAACACATTCCTGACATCTTTGAAGTCATTCAATTCTTATCCCATAGCACAGACTGATAAAAGCAAATTGTTGTTCTGATACGCGAATCCCGCTGTTCAACTATCAAATAACTGGTACAGGCTTCATTCTATGAAGATGGGGATTTGTTCAAAGTATTCGAATACACTATGTTTACCCTTTCACTTCAATGAGATTGTACACAAACTTCTTCTCCCCATTAACATTTTACCGAATACCCCAGGTATTCACAAGAAGCTTAAATCCCTTTTATGATACAATTAACACAGTGTATCACAACAGCTGCAACACTCATACCAAAACTTCTCATCTACCTAATATGAAGCCGGTTATCAATATTCTAAAACAATTAGTCCCTTTTATAAATTTGGATAGCGTTATTAGAAGACGGAGATTATCTGGAAACCAGTGTGATATATTTACGCTATACATTTCGAACAATCTGATCCCTCACACATTTACTTGTCAAATATATATGGAAACGTTAAATTAAACAAAGTGACAAAAAAGGATTTAAGAATGATCAACACAACGTTTGGTAATCCAATCAAATATGGATTACCAAGGTAGGTTAATAGTAATAATAAACTGGTTTTCAATACACAGTTGGGAGTGGACGGCTTAAGTTTATGAATAGCTATAGCCTCGGCGCTCTTGAACGTTTTTATAGATGAACTTAAAGGCTGAGTTAATATCAATCTTATGGTTCATCTCGATTAGATATTTAGCTATAGACGAAGTTGGTAGTCCGACACCTGCGTCTATGGGTTTTTCACAATTCATTTGTTTCTTTAGCCATTTTGGGATATGCTCTCCCATCCTCACATGCAAAGAGCGATTACTCCTCCCACTGTGTGTGTGTCCACACACACAAAAATTGGTAAATAGTGTGGGTTGTGACATATTCACTTGTGCACTTTCAAGGTTTACAGTGGAGCATATTTTTAGCTTTTTCGACAATTACAAGTTCGGCTGCATAACAGGTTCTGTGGATGATCGAATTCAACCTTTGTCTCAAAATCCTACTGTTTATTTCCCCGTTATATGGTAATTTGATGAAAACTTTTTTCTCACGGGAGGTATAAGTTGTAGGTTTAGAGACTAATTGACTTCTACACCTGTTTAAAAATTTTTAAGGATATCCGTTTTCAACAAGAGTATCCATCAATATTTCGTTTTCTTTGTCTATAACACCAGCCGTCCTCTTAAATAGACATTTCTGTAATTGACAGAAACTTTGAAAATTAAGGTACTGCCCTGCCCTGTCCAAGTGAGCTTTCTGTAGATTGATAGTCTTATTGAACCATCATCTCTTCGACTCAGAAGTATGTCTAAAAATGCAAGCTGGTTTCGACATTTTTCCTCGCATGTAAGACTAATATGATTCTGTACAGAGTTAAGTATGTCTAATAGACAACTGTGCAGGACTCTGCAAGAACTGGCGAGGAATCATGCTCCTGTCGACGCCAAGTAAAATCCTGAGTCGCATCATCCTGGAGAGAATGAAGGACACACTGGATACAGAATTCCGACCAGAACAAGCTGGCTGGATTCAGGAAAGGCAAATCATGTTCTGACCAAATTACAACTCTACACATCATCACCACAGAACAAAGCATGAAATGGCAATCAAACCTATACCTCAACTTTATCGACTTTGAGAAGGCCTTCGACAGCGTTGACCGTGAAGTAATTTGGAAACTACTCTAGTACTACGGCGTACAGTGCCCCAAATATTCATCAACCTTATTCAACAGCTACCTGTACAACAACGGCACATGTCAAGAGATCCACAAGGGAAAACTCAGCAAGACATCTGGAGTAAACACAGGAGTCAGACAAGGGTACTTATTATCACCAATGATATTCCTATTTGTGGTGGACTGACTGGATTATGCGCCAGACAGTGGGAAAAGAGCAAGGAGACAGGGATATCCTGGACTGACGTGGTGAACCTAGAAGACCTGGATTTCGGGTGTGGATGATTTATGTTTGGTGTCACACAAAATCGAAGACTTACAAGGGAAAACTGACAAAAACTGGTGGAAGAAGCAGCAAAGACAGCACTCCAGGTGAACATAGACAAGACGGAGGTTTTGAAAATAACCAACCAACAACAACAACAACAGCACCAACATCCATCGCCAGTCACTATCAACGGGAGGGATTGGGCATTGTCTCAACTACAGGCAGTCGGAACAAACGAGGATGTCAAAGCGAGCGAGAATCGGGTCGGCTAGAAACACATTCATCAACCTGAAATCAATCTGGAAATCTTCGTCACTCAGCCAGCACAAACAACAAATTTCGGTCGGATTTTCAATACAAATGTGATCAAGTCAGTCAGTTCTCCTATACGGATCAGAAACTTGGCGAGCGGTTCACAAAGAATATTTCCAACAGCCTGTCTTCGCTGGATCTATACTGAAGATCAGATGACCGGGCCGGAAAGAAGCACCAACAAGAAACTATGGCTGAGAACAAACAAACAAGTAACAATCGCCAACCAACAAATATGCAGAAGAAAGTGGAGATGGATTAGACACTCGCTTAGGAGGCCGCCGCTGGGTGATATCGCTCATCAGGTCCTGAAGTGGAACCCAAAAGGGAAGAGGCGAGTGGGACGTCAGTGCGACGGTGAGTGACATGGAGGAAATCGTGTGAAGAGGAGTTGGTTGAAAGAGTATGGACTAACATGGATGGATGCAGGTGAAAAGTACAGCAGAAGGAAGACAGAAATGGCAAGTGGAGATGTGCAGTTGAAGCCCTATGTTCCACTAGGAACCCGATGGAACAATAATATTAATAATCTTGATGATCGTCGCATATCAAAATGATATCATCTACATATCTCTTGTAGAAGGGCAATTTGGAAATTGAATCAGGGGATCAATATTCTATTAAGCCATTTTTATCGGCTTCCAATTTTTTTTAAAGTGGTAGAATTAGAAGTCAAGTTAATTTAGAATAAACACTTAATTTTAGACCACAAAAATATCCTTTTTTACTTATCACACGAAGTGAAGTATCAATGATTTATCAGAAGATACTAAAAAAATATTAAACAAGTTAATTAAAAATGGCGGTAAAAAATAATTGAATGATTCTAATTAAAGCTTAGTTAATTTAGGTTGAAAATTAAACGTTTGAGATTTTATAAAACTTAATCTAACTACTATGATGTAGCAAAACTTTAGAATTATCCAGGTCAACTAATTTTGTCATTTATCACAACTGGTTAAGGAATGTTGAAATTCTGAAAGCTAGATTTCTGTCAATTTTATTGCCGATTCATGGATGACACCTTCATCCTTTGTGATAATGGTTCTAATAAGAGTACAATAATTACTGAATTCAATGAAGTGCATTCGGATATGAAATTCACATGCGAGGAGGAATCTCAAGATAGAGTTGCCTTCCTGGATGTCCTACTTACAAGAAAACCAGATGGTAGTATAAAAAGAAATTTGCATAAAAAAAGAAGCACTTGGACAGGACAATTTACACATTTTCACAGCTTCGTTCCTATCAAGTATAAAAGAAATTTGGTGAAGACCCTCAGCCACAGAGTTAGAGCTACATGCTCAAAAGAAGTAATTCAAGATGAATAAAGCATTGTTTATGATACTTTGATCCAAAATAGCTATCTCGAAAAAAACTTATTAAGAAACACATGACAAAGAAAGCGACGGAAAAGGACTAATCATCACTATCCATAAACAAGAAGCCTCTTTATATACGACTACAATTCAACGGCAATATACTAAGTGAGATAATTGCAAAGAAATTGAGAAAATCAGTTCAAAAAACTTTCAGTACTGGCAAACTACACGTCTTATTCTCTACACGACCGATGGTGCTACTTCAAATGAAAGATGAAGTACCTAGACTAGCTGGTCACTTCAAATTCTATCTACCAATTAAACTGTACTGCCTGTGCTGGAGCGAGTTATATTGGCCATTGCTCTAAGAACTTGATTTTTCGTGCTCACTAGAGAACATCTCCCACTATGGCTAAGTGAAGGTGTAGTGAAAACCATTAACAGTTTGATATTGGACCATCTGGTGCAAACTGGCCACAAAGCCAGCCAGCGTGGAAGAATCCTTGTCTATCATCACCTACCGGGTGTCTAATAAATTTCCAAAATCATCGAAGCACCGCATGCTTCAGACAGTAGAGGCTATTGTGATTCGCCTCAAACAACCAGTGCTCTGTGTTCAAAAGAAGCAAGTCCATCCAGCCCCTACTATTGCTCTTCCTGGCTAGCCTTCAGTAGAGACTATAAATTCATGAATTTGTAATATTATCTTTCCTAAATTTTCAGACATTCAGCTTATTGTTATGTTGATGATATTGAACTGTAATCTATTGACATTATTGATTCGATGTTATTTAAACAGCAACATTAATGTTGTTCATAACACGAATACATCTTACATCCGTGGTTTGATGGTGGAATGTTCGCTAGCCACCTCACGGTTCCCGCCCTGATTCCGGGCTAACACACTCATATACTCCGACTTGTTTACTAACCGATGGTGAGGCCAGAAATAATTGAATGTTGAGCATAGGTCCACCGACTGCGTTCCTTGAAAACAAAAACAAACCATAGCTACTGAAATGTCAAAGCCTATGTTCCACTTGGGACGCAATTGAAACACATTCCTGACATCTTTGAAGTCATTCAATTCTTATCCCATAGCACAGACTGATAAAAGCAAATTGTTGTTCTGATACGCGAATCCCGCTGTTCAACTATCAAATAACTGGTACAGGCTTCATTCTATGAAGATGGGGATTTGTTCAAAGTATTCGAATACACTATGTTTACCCTTTCACTTCAATGAGATTGTACACAAACTTCTTCTCCCCATTAACATTTTACCGAATACCCCAGGTATTCACAAGAAGCTTAAATCCCTTTTATGATACAATTAACACAGTGTATCACAACAGCTGCAACACTCATACCAAAACTTCTCATCTACCTAATATGAAGCCGGTTATCAATATTCTAAAACAATTAGTCCCTTTTATAAATTTGGATAGCGTTATTAGAAGACGGAGATTATCTGGAAACCAGTGTGATATATTTACGCTATACATTTCGAACAATCTGATCCCTCACACATTTACTTGTCAAATATATATGGAAACGTTAAATTAAACAAAGTGACAAAAAAGGATTTAAGAATGATCAACACAACGTTTGGTAATCCAATCAAATATGGATTACCAAGGTAGGTTAATAGTAATAATAAACTGGTTTTGAATACACAGTTGAGAGTGTAGGGCTTAAGTTCATGAATAGCTATAGCCTCGGTGTAGATGACCTTAAAGTCTGAGTTAATATCAATCTTATGGTTCATCGCGATTAGATATTTAGCTATAAACGAAGTTGGTAGTCTGACACCTGCGTCTATTGGTTTTTCACAATTCATTTGTTTCTTTAACCATTTTGGGATATGCTCTCCCATCCTCACATGCAAAGAGCGATTACTCCTCCCACTGTGTGTGTGTCCACACACACAAAAATTGGTAAATAGTGTGGGTTGTGACATATTCACTTGTGCACTTTCAAGGTTTACAGTGGAGCATATTTTTAGCTTTTTCGACAATTACAAGTTCGGCTGCATAACAGGTTCTGTGGATGATCGAATTCAACCTTTGTCTCAAAATCCTACTGTTTATTTCCCCGTTATATGGTAATTTGATGAAAACTTTTTTCTCACGGGAGGTATAAGTTGTAGGTTTAGAGACTAATTGACTTCTACACCTGTTTAAAAATTTTTAAGGATATCCGTTTTCAACAAGAGTATCCATCAATATTTCGTTTTCTTTGTCTATAACACCAGCCGTCCTCTTAAATAGACATTTCTGTAATTGACAGAAACTTTGAAAATTAAGGTACTGCCCTGCCCTGTCCAAGTGAGCTTTCTGTAGATTGATAGTCTTATTGAACCATCATCTCTTCGACTCAGAAGTATGTCTAAAAATGCAAGCTGGTTTCGACATTTTTCCTCGCATGTAAGACTAATATGATTCTGTACAGAGTTAAGTATGTCTAATAGACAACTGTGCAGGACTCTGCAAGAACTGGCGAGGAATCATGCTCCTGTCGACGCCAAGTAAAATCCTGAGTCGCATCATCCTGGAGAGAATGAAGGACACACTGGATACAGAATTCCGACCAGAACAAGCTGGCTGGATTCAGGAAAGGCAAATCATGTTCTGACCAAATTACAACTCTACACATCATCACCACAGAACAAAGCATGAAATGGCAATCAAACCTATACCTCAACTTTATCGACTTTGAGAAGGCCTTCGACAGCGTTGACCGTGAAGTAATTTGGAAACTACTCTAGTACTACGGCGTACAGTGCCCCAAATATTCATCAACCTTATTCAACAGCTACCTGTACAACAACGGCACATGTCAAGAGATCCACAAGGGAAAACTCAGCAAGACATCTGGAGTAAACACAGGAGTCAGACAAGGGTACTTATTATCACCAATGATATTCCTATTTGTGGTGGACTGACTGGATTATGCGCCAGACAGTGGGAAAAGAGCAAGGAGACAGGGATATCCTGGACTGACGTGGTGAACCTAGAAGACCTGGATTTCGGGTGTGGATGATTTATGTTTGGTGTCACACAAAATCGAAGACTTACAAGGGAAAACTGACAAAAACTGGTGGAAGAAGCAGCAAAGACAGCACTCCAGGTGAACATAGACAAGACGGAGGTTTTGAAAATAACCAACCAACAACAACAACAACAGCACCAACATCCATCGCCAGTCACTATCAACGGGAGGGATTGGGCATTGTCTCAACTACATGCAGTCGGAACAAACGAGGATGTCAAAGCGAGCGAGAATCGGGTCGGCTAGAAACACATTCATCAACCTGAAATCAATCTGGAAATCTTTGTCACTCAGCCAGCACAAACAACAAAATTCGGTCGGATTTTCAATACAAATGTGATCAAGTCAGTCAGTTCTCCTATACGGATCAGAAACTTGGCGAGCGGTTCACAAAGAATATTTCCAACAGCCTGTCTTCGCTGGATCTATACTGAAGATCAGATGACCGGGCCGGAAAGAAGCACCAACAAGAAACTATGGCTGAGAACAAACAAACAAGTAACAATCGCCAACCAACAAATATGCAGAAGAAAGTGGAGATGGATTAGACACTCGCTTAGGAGGCCGCCGCTGGGTGATATCGCTCATCAGGTCCTGAAGTGGAACCCAAAAGGGAAGAGGCGAGTGGGACGTCAGTGCGACGGTGAGTGACATGGAGGAAATCGTGTGAAGAGGAGTTGGTTGAAAGAGTATGGACTAACATGGATGGATGCAGGTGAAAAGTACAGCAGAAGGAAGACAGAAATGGCAAGTGGAGATGTGCAGTTGAAGCCCTATGTTCCACTAGGAACCCGATGGAACAATAATATTAATAATCTTGATGATCGTCGCATATCAAAATGATATCATCTACATATCTCTTGTAGAAGGGCAATTTGGAAATTGAATCAGGGGATCAATATTCTATTAAGCCATTTTTATCGGCTTCCAATTTTTTTTAAAGTGGTAGAATTAGAAGTCAAGTTAATTTAGAATAAACACTTAATTTTAGACCACAAAAATATCCTTTTTTACTTATCACACGAAGTGAAGTATCAATGATTTATCAGAAGATACTAAAAAAATATTAAACAAGTTAATTAAAAATGGCGGTAAAAAATAATTGAATGATTCTAATTAAAGCTTAGTTAATTTAGGTTGAAAATTAAACGTTTGAGATTTTATAAAACTTAATCTAACTACTATGATGTAGCAAAACTTTAGAATTATCCAGGTCAACTAATTTTGTCATTTATCACAACTGGTTAAGGAATGTTGAAATTCTGAAAGCTAGATTTCTGTCAATTTTATTGCCGATTCATGGATGACACCTTCATCCTTTGTGATAATGGTTCTAATAAGAGTACAATAATTACTGAATTCAATGAAGTGCATTCGGATATGAAATTCACATGCGAGGAGGAATCTCAAGATAGAGTTGCCTTCCTGGATGTCCTACTTACAAGAAAACCAGATGGTAGTATAAAAAGAAATTTGCATAAAAAAAGAAGCACTTGGACAGGACAATTTACACATTTTCACAGCTTCGTTCCTATCAAGTATAAAAGAAATTTGGTGAAGACCCTCAGCCACAGAGTTAGAGCTACATGCTCAAAAGAAGTAATTCAAGATGAATAAAGCATTGTTTATGATACTTTGATCCAAAATAGCTATCTCGAAAAAAACTTATTAAGAAACACATGACAAAGAAAGCGACGGAAAAGGACTAATCATCACTATCCATAAACAAGAAGCCTCTTTATATACGACTACAATTCAACGGCAATATACTAAGTGAGATAATTGCAAAGAAATTGAGAAAATCAGTTCAAAAAACTTTCAGTACTGGCAAACTACACGTCTTATTCTCTACACGACCGATGGTGCTACTTCAAATGAAAGATGAAGTACCTAGACTAGCTGGTCACTTCAAATTCTATCTACCAATTAAACTGTACTGCCTGTGCTGGAGCGAGTTATATTGGCCATTGCTCTAAGAACTTGATTTTTCGTGCTCACTAGAGAACATCTCCCACTATGGCTAAGTGAAGGTGTAGTGAAAACCATTAACAGTTTGATATTGGACCATCTGGTGCAAACTGGCCACAAAGCCAGCCAGCGTGGAAGAATCCTTGTCTATCATCACCTACCGGGTGTCTAATAAATTTCCAAAATCATCGAAGCACCGCATGCTTCAGACAGTAGAGGCTATTGTGATTCGCCTCAAACAACCAGTGCTCTGTGTTCAAAAGAAGCAAGTCCATCCAGCCCCTACTATTGCTCTTCCTGGCTAGCCTTCAGTAGAGACTATAAATTCATGAATTTGTAATATTATCTTTCCTAAATTTTCAGACATTCAGCTTATTGTTATGTTGATGATATTGAACTGTAATCTATTGACATTATTGATTCGATGTTATTTAAACAGCAACATTAATGTTGTTCATAACACGAATACATCTTACATCCGTGGTTTGATGGTGGAATGTTCGCTAGCCACCTCACGGTTCCCGCCCTGATTCCGGGCTAACACACTCATATACTCCGACTTGTTTACTAACCGATGGTGAGGCCAGAAATAATTGAATGTTGAGCATAGGTCCACCGACTGCGTTCCTTGAAAACAAAAACAAACCATAGCTACTGAAATGTCAAAGCCTATGTTCCACTTGGGACGCAATTGAAACACATTCCTGACATCTTTGAAGTCATTCAATTCTTATCCCATAGCACAGACTGATAAAAGCAAATTGTTGTTCTGATACGCGAATCCCGCTGTTCAACTATCAAATAACTGGTACAGGCTTCATTCTATGAAGATGGGGATTTGTTCAAAGTATTCGAATACACTATGTTTACCCTTTCACTTCAATGAGATTGTACACAAACTTCTTCTCCCCATTAACATTTTACCGAATACCCCAGGTATTCACAAGAAGCTTAAATCCCTTTTATGATACAATTAACACAGTGTATCACAACAGCTGCAACACTCATACCAAAACTTCTCATCTACCTAATATGAAGCCGGTTATCAATATTCTAAAACAATTAGTCCCTTTTATAAATTTGGATAGCGTTATTAGAAGACGGAGATTATCTGGAAACCAGTGTGATATATTTACGCTATACATTTCGAACAATCTGATCCCTCACACATTTACTTGTCAAATATATATGGAAACGTTAAATTAAACAAAGTGACAAAAAAGGATTTAAGAATGATCAACACAACGTTTGGTAATCCAATCAAATATGGATTACCAAGGTAGGTTAATAGTAATAATAAACTGGTTTTGAATACACAGTTGAGAGTGTAGGGCTTAAGTTCATGAATAGCTATAGCCTCGGTGTAGATGACCTTAAAGTCTGAGTTAATATCAATCTTATGGTTCATCGCGATTAGATATTTAGCTATAAACGAAGTTGGTAGTCTGACACCTGCGTCTATTGGTTTTTCACAATTCATTTGTTTCTTTAACCATTTTGGGATATGCTCTCCCATCCTCACATGCAAAGAGCGATTACTCCTCCCACTGTGTGTGTGTCCACACACACAAAAATTGGTAAATAGTGTGGGTTGTGACATATTCACTTGTGCACTTTCAAGGTTTACAGTGGAGCATATTTTTAGCTTTTTCGACAATTACAAGTTCGGCTGCATAACAGGTTCTGCGGATGATCGAATTCAACCTTTGTCTCAAAATCCTACTGTTTATTTCCCCGTTATATGGTAATTTGATGAAAACTTTTTTCTCACGGGAGGTATAAGTTGTAGGTTTAGAGACTAATTGACTTCTACACCTGTTTAAAAATTTTTAAGGATATCCGTTTTCAACAAGAGTATCCATCAATATTTCGTTTTCTTTGTCTATAACACCAGCCGTCCTCTTAAATAGACATTTCTGTAATTGACAGAAACTTTGAAAATTAAGGTACTGCCCTGCCCTGTCCAAGTGAGCTTTCTGTAGATTGATAGTCTTATTGAACCATCATCTCTTCGACTCAGAAGTATGTCTAAAAATGCAAGCTGGTTTCGACATTTTTCCTCGCATGTAAGACTAATATGATTCTGTACAGAGTTAAGTATGTCTAATAGACAACTGTGCAGGACTCTGCAAGAACTGGCGAGGAATCATGCTCCTGTCGACGCCAAGTAAAATCCTGAGTCGCATCATCCTGGAGAGAATGAAGGACACACTGGATACAGAATTCCGACCAGAACAAGCTGGCTGGATTCAGGAAAGGCAAATCATGTTCTGACCAAATTACAACTCTACACATCATCACCACAGAACAAAGCATGAAATGGCAATCAAACCTATACCTCAACTTTATCGACTTTGAGAAGGCCTTCGACAGCGTTGACCGTGAAGTAATTTGGAAACTACTCTAGTACTACGGCGTACAGTGCCCCAAATATTCATCAACCTTATTCAACAGCTACCTGTACAACAACGGCACATGTCAAGAGATCCACAAGGGAAAACTCAGCAAGACATCTGGAGTAAACACAGGAGTCAGACAAGGGTACTTATTATCACCAATGATATTCCTATTTGTGGTGGACTGACTGGATTATGCGCCAGACAGTGGGAAAAGAGCAAGGAGACAGGGATATCCTGGACTGACGTGGTGAACCTAGAAGACCTGGATTTCGGGTGTGGATGATTTATGTTTGGTGTCACACAAAATCGAAGACTTACAAGGGAAAACTGACAAAAACTGGTGGAAGAAGCAGCAAAGACAGCACTCCAGGTGAACATAGACAAGACGGAGGTTTTGAAAATAACCAACCAACAACAACAACAACAGCACCAACATCCATCGCCAGTCACTATCAACGGGAGGGATTGGGCATTGTCTCAACTACATGCAGTCGGAACAAACGAGGATGTCAAAGCGAGCGAGAATCGGGTCGGCTAGAAACACATTCATCAACCTGAAATCAATCTGGAAATCTTTGTCACTCAGCCAGCACAAACAACAAAATTCGGTCGGATTTTCAATACAAATGTGATCAAGTCAGTCAGTTCTCCTATACGGATCAGAAACTTGGCGAGCGGTTCACAAAGAATATTTCCAACAGCCTGTCTTCGCTGGATCTATACTGAAGATCAGATGACCGGGCCGGAAAGAAGCACCAACAAGAAACTATGGCTGAGAACAAACAAACAAGTAACAATCGCCAACCAACAAATATGCAGAAGAAAGTGGAGATGGATTAGACACTCGCTTAGGAGGCCGCCGCTGGGTGATATCGCTCATCAGGTCCTGAAGTGGAACCCAAAAGGGAAGAGGCGAGTGGGACGTCAGTGCGACGGTGAGTGACATGGAGGAAATCGTGTGAAGAGGAGTTGGTTGAAAGAGTATGGACTAACATGGATGGATGCAGGTGAAAAGTACAGCAGAAGGAAGACAGAAATGGCAAGTGGAGATGTGCAGTTGAAGCCCTATGTTCCACTAGGAACCCGATGGAACAATAATATTAATAATCTTGATGATCGTCGCATATCAAAATGATATCATCTACATATCTCTTGTAGAAGGGCAATTTGGAAATTGAATCAGGGGATCAATATTCTATTAAGCCATTTTTATCGGCTTCCAATTTTTTTTAAAGTGGTAGAATTAGAAGTCAAGTTAATTTAGAATAAACACTTAATTTTAGACCACAAAAATATCCTTTTTTACTTATCACACGAAGTGAAGTATCAATGATTTATCAGAAGATACTAAAAAAATATTAAACAAGTTAATTAAAAATGGCGGTAAAAAATAATTGAATGATTCTAATTAAAGCTTAGTTAATTTAGGTTGAAAATTAAACGTTTGAGATTTTATAAAACTTAATCTAACTACTATGATGTAGCAAAACTTTAGAATTATCCAGGTCAACTAATTTTGTCATTTATCACAACTGGTTAAGGAATGTTGAAATTCTGAAAGCTAGATTTCTGTCAATTTTATTGCCGATTCATGGATGACACCTTCATCCTTTGTGATAATGGTTCTAATAAGAGTACAATAATTACTGAATTCAATGAAGTGCATTCGGATATGAAATTCACATGCGAGGAGGAATCTCAAGATAGAGTTGCCTTCCTGGATGTCCTACTTACAAGAAAACCAGATGGTAGTATAAAAAGAAATTTGCATAAAAAAAGAAGCACTTGGACAGGACAATTTACACATTTTCACAGCTTCGTTCCTATCAAGTATAAAAGAAATTTGGTGAAGACCCTCAGCCACAGAGTTAGAGCTACATGCTCAAAAGAAGTAATTCAAGATGAATAAAGCATTGTTTATGATACTTTGATCCAAAATAGCTATCTCGAAAAAAACTTATTAAGAAACACATGACAAAGAAAGCGACGGAAAAGGACTAATCATCACTATCCATAAACAAGAAGCCTCTTTATATACGACTACAATTCAACGGCAATATACTAAGTGAGATAATTGCAAAGAAATTGAGAAAATCAGTTCAAAAAACTTTCAGTACTGGCAAACTACACGTCTTATTCTCTACACGACCGATGGTGCTACTTCAAATGAAAGATGAAGTACCTAGACTAGCTGGTCACTTCAAATTCCATCTACCAATTAAACTGCACTGCCTGTGCTGGAGCGAGTTATATTGGCCATTGCTCTAAGAACTTGATTTTTCGTGCTCACTAGAGAACATCTCCCACTATGGCTAAGTGAAGGTGTAGTGAAAACCATTAACAGTTTGATATTGGACCATCTGGTGCAAACTGGCCACAAAGCCAGCCAGCGTGGAAGAATCCTTGTCTATCATCACCTACCGGGTGTCTAATAAATTTCCAAAATCATCGAAGCACCGTATGCTTCAAACAGTAGAGGCTATTGTGATTCGCCTCAAACAACCAGTGCTCTGTGTTCAAAAGAAGCAAGTCCATCCAGCCCCTACTATTGCTCTTCCTGACCAGCCTTCAGTAGAGACTATAAATTCATGAATTTGTAATATTATCTTTCCTAATTTTTCAGACATTCAGCTTATTGTTATGTTGATGATATTGAACTGTAATCTATTGACATTATTGATTCGATGTTATTTAAACAGCAACATTAATGTTGTTTACAACACTAATTCATTGATTCACTATAAATGTGGTGCATGTTGAAGAAGAGGTTATCGAGTAGAGTATTCTTTGTTTAGTATCCATTCTTTTGAAAAGATTTTAATGTGTATTTGTAATCAATTAGGAGTGGTTCATTATTTATACTTCTACAATCAGAAATGTACACCGAGATGAATGCTGAATTAGGTGATTTATCGTCATCTATAAGTTCACGTTATACATTTCTGAATGCAGGCTTAATAACTAGCCAACATCAGATAGACTGGACACTGTAAACTAGGAATCACTCGGCATCTATCTCGTCCTGTCTTGTTACTCCTCATCATATCGCATTCATGACCCCACTTAGTTTCGAACTGAGGACTAGAACTCAGTAGTTTGTGAATTTTCACTATGTCAATTCGTGATATAGAAAAAAATCCCCATTTAGACATTTAGAAAACAGAAAGATTGAGCGAAGAATTATTAACTTTTCAGTTAGTATCTTCCTCTCACTCTGGCGCTACTCTAATATACACGCGTAGCGTTTTTATTACAATACACAACAGTTTACCAATCAAGTGGCATAAATATGTTTGTTAACAATAATTAGTCAGTGTCAAAATGTCAACGGGGTGATAATTAACGAAGAAAATCAATACACACAATTTTCTTTTTCCTTCACGTTCCCGGTGGAACATAGGGCTCCAAGCTAGTGGCTTGAAGTTTCTGTAGCAGTGTTTAATTTTTACAGGATGGGGTTGCTAGCCTCATGCCCAACCTTTCCTCTTTACCAGCATTATTTCTGGCTCAGTGATGTAAAGGAGTGCGCCGGCCGAGGGTCGAATCCCGGACCATATGCATTGTCGGCGAGCGTCCTAACCGCTATACCACCGACGCACCAATACACACAATTAAAAGGTAGAAATGCTTAGAATGAATTAATTTTACAAGGATAACACGTAATTAAAGATGAAGTGGTCAGAAAAAACAAAACAAATAATTTGAACAATTTTAATTTCTATAATTTTTAAATGTTTAGGGGGAGGGGGCGAAGTAGTCCGGTTTATGCATTCATGTAACGATGACCAAGTCAAGGAAAGTGGCTGTACAAATTTCTTCTGAACACAGAGGTTTGGCTTGTTCTTCAGGTGGATTCCTATTGCTTCAGCTGTCTGTAGAAGATAAAGTCGTAGAGCAAAATTAAGATTAGTAGGAATGCGATAGATAATTTTTAATGCAGTATTCACATCAGCCTTATGCTCACTACGTACAAGGTGTGCTGAAACAGAGCTATGAATCGATGTTGTTTGTCCCTTGATTAACCGCGCTGGATGATTTTCGGAAATACGATGATGAACCTGCCTAATTGTACGTCCGATGTAGCTGTTACCGCAGCTGCAGTCAAACTGGTAGATGCACATAGGAGAGGCGAAATTAGGTATTTTATCCTTATTTCTCGAACGTCGAATAGGGGTGATTGTGAAGAGACAACGTACCTCTGCTGCATAATAAGCTCTTTTAACTGCATTCTTCAGGCTCTGTGTTATTATTTCACTGATGCTGTCACCGAGGAATTGCAGTTTTATGAACATTGGTTTTTTCGGAATTGTTGCTATATTGACCGAATTTATCTGGAAACTATTTTTTCTAAGTAATTCTCTAATAATCTTAGGCTCCTAATTCAGGCAGTCGTCTGAACAGATCGCCACTTAAAATTGGTAAACTGTTGTGTATTGTAATAGAAATGCTATACGTGCATATTAGAGTAGAGCCAGAGTGAAATGAGGATCTACTTGAAAAGTAAATATTTCTTCACTCATTTCGTGATATAGCTATATCCTCAACCGATGACTTCAATGAGTATCCAGTTTATCCTGAAAAGATGAACCTGATTGGTCATAACTTTTTGATAAAGCTTCAGGATATGTATACAGCCATCAACGATTTTTTATTGCATTTTGCTTCCAGGGTAGCTTCGAGATTGAGCTTTCAAAATTTTCACCAACAGTAGTGTCTTTTTACAAGTTGGGATTGCTAAATTCACTCCCAGCCTTTCCCATGTGTTATTTTTGCGACCGGCTAGGGGGGGATAAAAGTGCATGCCTGGCCGGAAATCGAACCTCAAACCACGTGCATGATTGGCAAGCACTGTATCGCTGAATGGGCCATTGATGAGCTTCAGACTGATACTTAGATTTCGTTACCAACCACAGTCATTTAGAGACCACTGGAAACTGGGAAGCCCTGGACACGGCTGTTTTTTTCCGCAGTGGGGTCCACCATGTTAAGGTCAACTGTATGTTCACTGGAGATATTAATTGAGGGTAGCCTTATATCACGACATGACAAAGTCTAGCGCACAGATTACTGAATTCCAGTACAAGTGGTTGAATGCCCAACGAGCTTGATCTTGTATCCTGAGGTTCTGGGGTTCGACCATTTGTGGGACCATGGATGTGCACTGATGAACAACCTTAGCGAGGACGAAACAACCGTCCAGCATTTATTGGCTTTCAGTGATCTCTCTAACTTATTTTGGTCTATGACAAAATCTAGACTGAAGTCTGATCATATCTTTTGTTTATTACTGTTCAAAACAAATTGCTTCTGTTTAAAATAACGCCAGATTGCAAACCTGGATGATAGAATGCAGTCTGCACCAAGAAAAAGACAACAAACGTCACACTACTTACTACTGTCCAATTCAAAATCACTACGTAATATGACGGGAAATTTAAAAGCATAGGATTTTGTAGAAAATAACACGCAGTTAAGCAAAGATATCCTTTCGGCGATACAGTAATACATATCAGTAGGGTAGGTAGAGATTTCAGTAAATTACTTTTTGTCTTGTATTTGACTTTAAAGGCAGAGGCTATAGAGATAGGGTGATCATCATCGACCAGATGTTCAATGGTCGCCCTTCTTATTGCTTTGGCTGTCGACAAAAGAAATGCCAGATCTCTGTGTACAGAAAAAGTTCGTTCAACCCCTCCAACTTTCATGGTCTTAATCCCTCTATGCTAAAGTATGCTAATCCCTAACCATATTTTCGCACTACCATTTTTTTCATTTTTTCTATTCAGTTTGTATTCTCTTCCTTAATTATGTCAATGGTTACTACTAATACTATTCTCAATTTGAACTGTCACCGGTATTGCTTCACTTGTTCCATCTGCCATTCTATATCAATTCTGTTTTGCAACGACAAATTCTGTGTTGTCAAATTTCACGCCATATCACGTAAGGATTTCTGATTGGACAGTAGTAAGTAGTGTGACGTGTCTTGCCCTTTATTTGGTGCAGACTGAATTCTATCAGTCAGGTTTGCAGTGTGGCTACCATACCTCTAGGTAGCTCGCCATCACCATTACGTAACGTTTTTATTTCATTCATTTTGCCTACTAATCCTATAATTGCACACCCATTCCAACTTCTATACATCCTACGAATTCTCCTATATATGACACTAATTGTTTTGACACTTGACATTTAACTATGATTCGAATCACAAACATTTCACTTTGAATTTCACTTCATACTACTATTAATATTTTATGTATTCACACCTATGATTCAATTCTCTCACTGGATATAACTTCTTACGATGAAAACCGTATATATATATATATATATATATATGCGATGGTACAGCTTGACAATAAATTCGTTGTTGAAAAGAATCTCTTCGCTGAATCACTTGTTTTGATTTTGCAATATGTTACAATGGGAATTTTCCATGAATTAATAGAAAAACATTATCTGCTGACCGTTTCTTGATGTTTTGATCGAAAATGTTCACTCTCGATTAATTCAACAATCGGTAATATCAATATAATAATAATAATAATAATTTGCTTTATTCCAAAAACAGTACTAATGATACAGCAAGGAATTTTCAGCATTCAGTACAATATTGCATCTAATTTACTCAAAAACGACAAAAAAATAAACATTACATAATAATAGTGATAACAAAACGTTGTTATAGCAGCTTTGTAGCAAATTACTGTATGCAATACGGAGAAAAATATGCATAAAGTATAAAATTGTAGTAATAATAGTAATAACAACTAAAATAAAATAGCAGAGTTATAATTAAACGATAGAAGGTGTGACACCATAAAATTACATGAAAGATGAACAATGAAAGGGTCGATTCACTTTGCTAATTACATAATAACTTATATGTTTCACGTCTAACAGTGTCTTCATCCCATAAAGTACGGGCTAAATACGGTATTGTAGAATTTATGTACTCAGTGGTACGAGCATATAACTTTTTATATTGACTTCTCGTCCTACCTGCTGAGATGCAAGGGGATAGTCGTGAATAAAGCGGAAGGGTGCAGGGCGTATGACAGTACAGCCTCTGCCCATTTTGTACAGGAATTTATGTGTCTCTCGACTATAGTGTTGGTGAGCTCACGCAGCGGCAGATCACAAGCCCTGCTCACAGCATTTAATACTCTTCGTAATATGATATAGCCTTTTTTGAGAAGCCCAGGAAAGATTAATGGAGAGCAATAGAGTACAACAGATAAAATACAGGAGTTTACAAATTGCAGAACTAAAGGTTGGTTGATTGTCTGATTGTCTTAACTTTCTAATGTAGAAGGTAAGACGAAACATTTTCTTAGAGATAGATAAGATGTGGGATGACCATGAAAGGTCAGAGGAAAGAACTAATCCAAGGTATTTAATGCTTGACTTGGTTTCAATTTCCGTGCCATCTATGCTACAGGCATCATGCGAACTAACTAGTTCATGTAAGTCACGTCGATGCTTGAAAGTAAAGTTAACTGTCTGATATTTGGAAGGATTTAACATAAGACCATTTGACTTAGACCACTTGCTGATGTCCAACAGAAAGCTATTAAGTTTGGAGCAGTCAAACTCCGAAGTGACAGGCAGTGATACAGTCAGATCATCTGCATATTTGACAAAGTTAGTTTTGTTAAAATGAGGCAGGTCGTGTAGGAAGAAAGAAAAAAGAAAAGGAGAGAGGACGGCACCTTGAGGAACACCGGCTTTTGTAAGCGAGGTAGAAGAAGATTTGGCATTTATTATTATTCTAAATAAAGGCATGATAGCTATGCTAACTATTCAAGCAGGTTGATTTCATTTTACCTTCTATGTATTTTTTTTGTCTAAATCACTTAAATATGCTAGTAATTTCTGTTTGAAACTATATTCACAAATAGTGAATAAAAAACAAACTGTTTGAAAAACAAACGAATTAGATTTGTAACAAGAGGGTATTTATCAAACGATATATATGAGTATTAATGTTCAGTTTATAAACTAATAAAAATTGAATGTTTAGACCTAACCAAATGATCAATATTCGCGTCTAAAGTATCCAATTTGTGAGTTGAATATAAACAAATGCTTTAAGCGCAATTTTCAAAAGAAAGGCTTAGAAAAATACACGAAATTGTAGCGTGTGTAGCATCAAAATGATAAACCCATTTTAATCCTCAATACTTTATCATTTTATGATTTATACTACTGTATTTCGGTTAACATAAAGAGGAGAGAGAGAGAGAGCTGATGAATACACCTAACCAACAGTAGTGACAAGCATCAGTCAGTATCGACTGCAGAAAGATAAAGGAGTTCATCCCTTTCAGTTATCAGCTACAGACGGAGTCAAAAATGAGGATGTCAAAAGCGGGATCGAAACAGCAAGAGAGATATCCATTATGCTGAAATTAATCTGGGAATCCACTACACTCAGTCAGCATAAAAAAACAGAATTTGTATTTATCTGATGGATGCTGGTTAGCAGTGGAATCAAAGTAAACGCGCATTTCGTCCTGTTTGGGACTCGTCAACTGGGCGTACCTGAACTTCCCAGTAAGTGATGATGTTCCCAGTGAGGATCGAACTCAGCGTCCATAGTTTCAAACCCCAAAGCCACGAGAGCTAGCCACCTCTTGTGCAACGGGTCATATATTAATTTTTTTTATGGGCAAGAATCCGACGTGTCAACCTGAGACCGAGCACTTCCGTCGAATCAATCAATAGAAAAATCTAAAATTCAATTAAAATTTGTACTGTTAACACTAATGTCAAGTCATTTCTTGTAATGGGTTCAGAAACTTGGCGTAGTCTCGAAGGTAGAACATTTTGAACAGGCTACTGTGCACTTCTATCAACAGCTGCCCACTTATCTGATGGCATCATGCTGAAAATTGGATGGCCGGTTGAAAAGGATTAGCAGCAAAATAACTCCACAAAACAAACCGATTATGAACCCACTGATGAACAAATATTCCAAGTATTGGTTTGTAGGGATTTGGTTGATTGGTTACAGGATTTCATCATGAGCTGACATTGGTTAGAGAACCATGGAAAGCCTGCGAGTACTGGACAGCTGTTATGTCTCACCAGTTATGGACTCTTCATCAGTACGCACCCACCACAGGGGTTCGAATCCACGACCTTCTGGTTACATGGCGAGCTCGTAGACCATTAAGCCACTGGGATCCGCCCTTTCCAATGGCCAGTCCATGATTTCTAACTTCTGCAACTTCACGATATGGCCCAACCGCTAACCAATATCCTCAGCGAGTATTTGTCCTCACACGCTACCTGCTGCACCCTACTGGTCATGACTTCCCAAAGGAAATGCAGATGGATCGGACACAAACTGAGAAGACCGTCGGTTGACATCGCACTCCAGTTCATCACTCGAATGGAAAATGAATAGGAAACGACAAGTCAGACTTTGGTCCAAGCATGACATAGAGGAGATCAAATGAAAGGGAAATGAAGGCTTATGGACAACTGTCAAGCGAGATGAAAAAGGCTTGAAGAGAATCGGAAAAAATAGAGATGGTCTCTTGAATCCCTCCTTGTGTATATATTTCACTTCGAACCCAAGGGCGTAGTAATATTGATACAGTTTTATCTTCATTTACCACTCTGCTGATATTTTGTGCTCTTTATATGATAATGTGAGTCGGTGGCACAGCGATAGAGTGCTTGCTGACCACGCAGGTGGTCCGGGGATCGATCTGCTGTCGATGCACTCCTTTACCTCTCTGAGCCAGCAACAAGACTGGTAAAGAGGGAAGGTTGGGCATGAGGCTGGCAACCCCATCCTCTAAACATCGACACCACTGCTACGGAAACTTCGGGCCTCTAGCTTGAAGCTCTATGTTCCACTGGGAACGTAAAGGAATAGAAAAAATATGATAATGTACTCGGATAACTCTTTTTACTACTGATGTCAGGCAAATGCATACCTTTGTCTGTCTCTCTTGTGGTGTTTTAAAACTCAGATTATGATATCTGTCAAGCGTAATGCTTACTTTGATGAGAACGAAATGATATAAATAGCTTGAGACTATATACTACTGAGAGACTGAGGTAAGTAGTTGTACATCACTAATATTTACAAGCAAAACGGCGGTCCAATGTTCGGATCACTTCGGTTTGGATAACAAGCATCATTGATTGGTGTAAGTAGTATACAGCGATTATGCTTACTTTCTTGGCAGCTATTCATGCTATCAAACAGATTACAGCAACAACAACCAGCACTAATCACCATCAACTGGAGAGGTTTAAAAGAGGTTGCCTTCTTCACTTGTCTAGCCAGGAGGCACTGTTTCAACTACAGGTGGATGGCATGGTTAAAGGTATCAAAGATATCAGCTAGAATCGGAAAGGCAAGATACGCCTTCATCATTTTGAAAACAGTCTGGAAATCTGGAAATCTCAATTAGTTAGTATAAGGAACAAAATGTGCGTTTTTACAACACCAATGTGAAGTCGCTCCTTCTATACTGGTCAGAAACTTGCCCAGCGCGTCATGAAAAGGATTTCCAACAGGACACTGCAAACTTTTAACAACAGCTACCGCCTTCGTTGCTTGGTTCCATACTGAAGATCAAATAACGAGAAATAATAAGTAGAAAAGAAACTCTGAATGGTAGCAAACCAACAAGCAAGAGCCGATCGCTAAACAAATATGTAGGAGAAAGTGGAGATGGATTGGGCACACGTTGAGAAGGTGGCCGAACGACATCGCACTCCACGCGATGAGTGGGTTGTCCTAGGGTGACATGAAGGAGATCGTGAGAGGTTGAGGAGACCAGAGATTATAGTCAATCGTGGACCCATCTGAAGAGGATGGTAAAAATCAGAAGGTGGAGATGTATTGCTGAAGCTTTATGTTCCACTCTAAGCCCAAGGGAATAATAATAAAATCTGAGTGATTTCGGATACCCAAAGAAAACTGCTATGTAAACTGAAAATTAATTTGCGAATTATGAATTTAAAGGAACAGGAAGTTCAGCAAAGATGGCGATCTTTCCGGCCATTTCATTCTCAAAAGCAGCTGTACAATCGCTTTCATATAGATTAGTTTACATGGATACAGTTATTATTTGTTTAATTAATTCCACATAGTAACGAAGGTGATAATAATTTTCAACTTGATATATGAAAGTTTGAAGGTACGAATATAGATTACAAGGGGCTTAGAGGCACAGGGATAGAACAAATTACAGGTGTGAACAAAATGAGCATGGAAACAAACTGAAATCAAAATTTTCAACTTGAAATGTAACTTAGAATGTGTGAATATAGATAGATCAAAAGAGACATAGAAACCAAAAATTACACCAGATTAGAATATAATTGTAAAATGGTTATTCTAAACGGATTACAAGGGTGATCTGTAGGAGCATGGAAACAAACTTAAAATAACTGTTTTTATAACTGAAAAAATGAGATGAATTGAATGAAGGCAAAGAGAGAAAATTACACACACAGATAAAAAACAACAAAAAACTGAAGGATAAGGGAACATACCGAACTAGGTCCATGGTAGTTGTAAAGACTGGACTAGTTTCTTTTGAACACACAGCTCCGGCTTTTCGATGCATATGGCGTAAGCTTCCGCAGTACAGAGAAGTCGGAAACACACTACCTTTGGAAGATTTTTGTTTACTTTGTTAATGACTCGAAATGATGACTCATTTGAGATTCTGTGACAGGTATTGACGGGATGTTCAGTTATTACACTTCTGATTGAACCAGTACCTCATCTTTGCAGCCATGCTGAATGATGTTCTCTAATACGTTTTGATAAGACTCGCATAGAACGACCTATGTACCTAGCTTTGCAAGAGCAGGTGAACTGATATATGTACATTGAAATGGTCATATGAGGAAGTCAGTCCTTCCCGTTGCTCCGAAGTAGTGGTCGGCTAGAGAATATCACTCTTAAAGTTGCTGATGGAAATTTAAATAATTTAAATATATAAATCGGCAGCTAAATCACATTCTCTCTATGGCGACAGAATCAACTTACCCATAAATACACTTTAACAATTAAAATACAAATACTATTTTGAAATACGCCTATAAAAGTTATCAAGTAGGAATTACTAGTCTTCTAACTTTGTAGGAAGTCCACAGCAGCGAAAAAAACGGACACGAGAATGCCGTTTGCGTTTAATTACCAACTTTTACAACAACAAAAAAAACAAAAACAAAAATAAAGCTACTTAAACTATCTTGTCTTTCTTATCTTATTGAAAGATACCCTAATTATCATAGTTGAAGTTAATTAATTTATATTCCTGAATATGCAGGTGGCATCAACAAGAAAAGAAAAGAAAAGCAGAATTTCTTATTGCTCTAAACAGACTAAATTTTGATAAAGTTTATCAGCGGATTGAAAAGTTAATAGCAGCAGGTGGGTAAATTTGTTTTGCAATTTCGTCTAAATCAACTGTCATTTACAATTTGTGTAAACAAATGAAATTCTTCTAAAGAAGGCAGGAATTTCAAAATATCTTCACAAATCTACAAACTTGTTTAACACTACACAACACGATAGCATGAGTTTTGAAGGGAATGACATTGACTGGAATAGGTGTACTCAGAGTGGGAAATTATTCAGCACTGTCTAGGAAACTTGTAAACTGTGTCAAAGTGGGAACCTAACTACATATCCGTAAACTAACATCGGCTGCATAACTGTTAGCTTATACCTCAAAAGACCCACACAAAAAAATTGATGGATCTGGACTTCGTCGATGATATATATATCTGATTTCCCACAAACTGGAAGATGTGCAAGTGAAAAGCAACAAGTTGACAGAAGAAGCATTTACAGAAGATGGGACTTAAGGTGAACATAGAGAAAACAGGGGTGGTGATGAAGATTCATGGCCAACACCAACAGCCACAACAACAACAACAGTCAACAATCAGCCAGCATAAATGGGAGGAACCTGAAAGAAGCAACCTCCTTTACCTACCTACCAACCTGGGAAGCATCGTTCCAACTACAGGCTAACGGGACTGACAAGGGTATCAAAGCAAGGATCATCGGGAAAGCAAGACAAGCTTTCATTACTCTCAAGTCTATGTGGAGATAGATTAACAGCACTCAGCGTGAAAAATGAGATCCGGATTTTCAACCCGAATGTGAGGTCAGTGCTACTATACGGATGGATCAGATACTTGGCGCGTCATAAAGAGCATCTCAAACAAACTACAGATCTTCATTAACAGCTGTCTTCGCTCAATACTCAAGATCAGATGGCCCACCAGAAATGATCACCAACAGGGATCTCTGGCAATGAGTGAATCAACCCAGCAGGAACCGATTGTGCAACAAATAGGCAGGAAGAAATGGAGATGGATTGGCCATACTCTGAAGAAACGAACCATTTAGTGACATCACACAACAGGCCATCGCTCGAGTGGAACCCTAAAGGGAAGCGACTTGTTGGTCGTCAGTGCGAAGGTGACTTGGAGGAGGACATGTGAAGAGGTAATTAAAACACGGGGGCAGACTTGGAGCCAGGTGAAAACTCTAGCAGAGAACGGAACGCAATGGAGACGCGCGGCTGAAGCCCTATTTTTCTCTAGGAATCAGAGGAAATAATAACAATAATAAAGTATCTTATAAGTAGCCTTTGCATAGCAGTTCAAAATCAATAATTGTGGTTAATCTTCGCTACTTTACAAAGCATACTGAAGGGAAAGACTATTCTTTTCAAACTATAGTGAAATAAGCAGAGTCAATATTGAATACTAAGATTCATCACAAGATTTATGCCGTTACTTGATGAGTTTTATGAAACAAAAATAACGTAGATGAATGATATGAAAGGGGCTAACTAGAACCATACGTCTATTCCCTTATCTGTTGTAGATTGAATTCTAATGTCTGTGATTACAGCACTGGGTGACATGGGTTCGAATCTCAGAGTTAGCATGATATCCTTCAAGATTTCACATAAGCTCTGTTGATTCATCCCTGTTGGCTTCATACTGAGAGTGCATCGCGATGATAAGCCAATGTCCAGTACGGTGGCCACATTGGAAACCTAACTGATATAATGATTTTGGCTACCATCCAATGTCCAACCTAAAATTGAAGAACGCGCTGAAGATGTTGCCTAGTGTGGCAACGAAAGCTCAGAGAAGCTCAGAGAACAAAACCACATCAAAATATCTAATACAGTCCTAAAGGAGATTATTCACAATGATAACGACTCTGACTCCTGCATTGGGTGACTTGGACATGATTTACTTCAAGACAGTGATACACTATTATCTATTAATGACAGTTCATTACTGAAAATCATATCAAGGCTTCAACTTCATTTTTTATATAGTTAAATTTTGTAATAATTCCACGGAGTTCTACTTTCAAAGATGACTTACTGACATGTTCGACTGATGATGTTGTTTTTTTTTTGCCTTGATATGATTATCAGCAATATCGTTGTACTCGAAATGTTATCCAATTATGAAGACTATAGTATTTATTATCTAATAAATTCACTTTTTGATGAAATTTTACTCTACCACAGTGTGTAAGTTCTACTCCTACAAAAGAAAGTAGTCTTTCACTAATTTGTCCTTCAGGAAGATAAATAAAAATCTACCTAACACCCAAATGTCACATATAGGCGAAAACTAAAACGTTTTACACAGAAGGTAAGCAGCAAAGACATGATTTCATATACATCTGGAGAAGATGGTTGTTATGAAACGTTAACCAACCAACAAGAGCATGTGTGAATCACTATCAATTAGATAAATCTGAAAGTGGTCACCTCTTCCAATTGTTTCAACTACAGGCAGAGACACAAATGAGGATTTAGAACAACACATTTAAGCGACACAGTGATATTGTGCTTTCAATTAGATCTCATCAGGCTTAACTTTAATACACCTACATAATATTACGAATAAAAATTCAAATGTAAACCAATCATGGTGTTTTGTCTACAGGATAATAAGATGGTGAATATAAATTGTGTAATTAGTCATAATAGTAGTAATGATAATAATAATAATAATAATGGTTTTGTCAGTAATAAGGATTAAAAAGCAAGACAATCTGTGATAACACGAATAATGAGTAGTTTCATAAAGAAACATATGAAAACATCGGACAGAAAACCTGAGATTATGACTGTACGTAAGAAACTTCTATTTATTAAATTACAATTTAATGGTGACTTATCTAGTGAGACTTTGTTCCAGAGAGTATCTAGGAGTATACGGAGAAACTTTTACTCAGCATACCTTTGTTTGTCATTCTTTAGCTGACGAATGAATGGGACGCAAACGAAGGATAAGCTAGACAGTTTTGCCACATCTATGTGCATTTATCAATTCATCTGCACCTGTGGTGACAGTTATGTTGGGCGTACTACTAGACAGCTTAGCCAACGTGTTAGTGAACATCTCCTATCGTGGTTTGGCAAAGGACAAACAACAACAATCCGTAGTTCAATTTTGTCACATTTAATTGATAGCGGTCATGTAGTGGAGAAAACGAGAGCCTTCAAAGTAATTCATCCTGTCTCACTGAATCTTTCCAGTAGACTTCGTATTCGTCTACTGCACACAGCTGAGGCAAGCAAAAGGCATTCAAACTATTAAACTTAAACTATGCATTCAAAAGAAGTTCGTACAGCCATTAAGACATAACCAACTAATGACTTCTACACCACCCCTTGCTTACATTTTCAACCCCTTTCTTATAATTCCTTAATCGTATCACATCTTCATTAAAAACGTGTCTCATTTACTTCCCTTACAATCTGACATTACTTAATCGGTTTATTTGTTTTTACTAGCCTTTATCGACTACGGCGTCTACCTGAACATTTGTTTGTTTATTCATACTGTTTTTCATTATTCGTGTTTTCACAGATTGCCTCACTTTTTCGTCCTTATTATTGACAAAACCATTATTATCATTACTATTATTATTATTATCATTACTACTATTATGACTGATTGCACAATTCATACTCACCATCTTATTATCCTGTAGACAAAACACCATGATTGGTTTGTATTTGAATTTTTATTTGTAAAGTTATGTAGGTGTATTAGAGTTAAGCCTGATGAGATCTAATTGAAAGCACAATATCACTGTGTCGCTTATATGTGTTTTTCTAGATTTTACTATGGGAATATTTAATATACAAATGAAGATGTTAAAACCAGAATTGGAAAGGCAAGACAGACTTGAAATCAGTATAGAAATCTTCTGCTCTGAGTCAACATAAGGGAAAAAATTCGAATTTTCAAAATCAAGGTTAAACCAATCATTTGCTGTGAGCGTCACGAGAAGCATCTGCATATTCCCAAGAAAACGGCAATGGATTAGAGAAACACTCTAGTGACTATCAAGTGACATCGCTTGCCAGGTCCTCGAAACGGATCCGTAAGGGAAGCGACCAGTAAGGCTTCGTTCCGAATATGGTATGTAGGCGATCATGTGAAAATGAAATGAAAGCTAGTGGACAAAACTTGAAGCAGAGTAAAAGGGAATGCAAAGAACTAAAAGAAATGGACATATTCAAGTGTTGGTTTGTAGGGATTTTGATTGGTTACAAGATTTCATCATGAGCTGATATTAGTTAGAGAACCATTGGAAAACCTGGGAGCACTAGACAGCTGTTTCGTCAGCCTAGTTGGGGACTCTTCATCAATAGGCACCCACCAGAAGGACCTGGTCTTGAACCCCGGTGGGTGCGTACTGATGAAGAGTCCCGAACTAGGACAAAACAGCTGTCCAGTACTCCCAGGTTTTCCAATGGTTCTCTAACTAATATCAGCTCATGATGAAATCCTGTAACCAAAAAAATGGATATATGCTGTTTAACCTCTGTGTTGCTCTTGGAAATCAATGGTATGATACTAATAATTACACACCATTATTTAATTCAACCACAAAAATTTAAGAAGCGATATCAAAACTATTCATATATATATGTATATATATTATTGCTTCAATTCCCAGAGAAACATAGGGCTTCAGCCACACGTCTCCACTGCGTTCCGTTCTCTGCTAGAGTTTTCACCTGGCTCCAAGTCTGCCCACATGCTTTCATTTCCTCTTCACATGACCTCCTCCAAGTCACCCTTTAACTGACGACCAACTCGTCGCTTCCCTTTCGCGTACCACTCACTTGATGGATTCCTCACAGTATGGCCAATCCATCTCCATTTCTTCCTGCCTATTTGTTACACAATCGGTTCCTGATTGGTTAAATATATAATACACGTTTACCAGATGCCATTCCAATCCCAGACGTAACGTCTGAAACTCTGTCGCTTTTTCATTGAAAGATGAGTTGTTCAATTCGGATGCCCTTCTACAGTGATAATTGACCGTGAGCAGCAATTCGAATTAAAAATTTTCAAGAAGCTTTTAGAGCTGTTTAGAAGCAAACGCATCAGGACATTAGTTGGTGGTCACGTTAAATCACGAATTGGTAGAAGTTAGAATTCATGGGCTGGCGGCCACTGAATCGGTTCCCAGTAGCTGAATTGCATACGAGTCAGCTTGCCTTGTAATCGGAAGGTATAGTGTTCGAATTGCGACGGTGAGTGCTTACTTCCGACGTTTCCCAAACTAGCTGGATGAAACAACTGGCTATCCAGTACTCTAATGTTAGTTTTAAATGGTTCTCCAACCAACATCACTTCGTGATCAACTCGTAAATATATATATATATATAATACTGAAAGTGGAACTGTCACTTTTAAAAAAAATTCACTGTTTTCAAAGTTACTGCTTTGTAGTACTCCGATATACGACTATTTCGTAACAATTTTATAGGTCTCAGCAAATGAATGGTACGCGTGCTAATATTCACTTTCTATAAAAATTGTTTTACTCATCTTACTACTGAATAATAGTAAGCTAACCAAAATTTTAGCTAAATTTTATCTATTCCACTATTTTTTTATTTTAAGAAATATAAAAAACCGAAGGGCAAAAACACTTCTGTCCTACATTATTACTATTATGACAAACAGTAATATATGTATATAATAATAATAATTTGCTTTATTCCAAAACAGTACTTGTGATACAGAATGGAATTCTCAGAATTTCACTACAGTATATTGCATCCAGTTTGTAAATTATCAATAAATAAAATTCTACATAGATTATGGGTAATCTCAGTTAGTTTTGAGAACAACATATTAGCATGTCGGTAGCAAAGCCAAAATTGAACAGAATGTTTGAAGGTGTTGGAAAAGTAGATGCCAGCATATTTGCTGGCGTAAGCGGAAGAAAGAAAAAAAAGAGAGAAAAGGAAAAGAAGGAAAGAAAACGTTGTACCTATAAATGATATGAGTTGGAAAGACGAGATCCAGTTGTTCTACTGACTATTTAATAAGTTATAGGTACCACGCCTAATGCTTTCTTTATCGCACAGAACACGAGCTAAGTAGGGTATGGTTGAGTTGGGGTTTGTACTTGCTAGTGCCACCATATAGTTTTCTATATAGGCTTCTGGTCTGCTTGCCTGATGAGATACAAGGGGAGAGTTGTGAGTGATATACATCCTAACTTATTAGTTACCAGTATCTTGAAAACAGCGTATCGATGGCACAGCGGTGAAATGCTTGCCAACCACGCCTCAGGTGGTTCGGGGTTCGATTCCTGGCCACCAATGCACTCCTTTACCTCGCTCGCTAAGCCAGTAATAACATGACTGGTAAAGAGGGAAGGTTGGACATGAGGCTAGCAAACCCATCCCCCAAAAAGATAAACACTTCTACTACAGAAACTTCAAGTCTCTAGCTTGAAGCCCCCCATGTTCCACTGGGAACGTAGGGGAATAAGAGAAAAATCTTGAAAACATACGTCTCAGTTCACCAATAATTCTGCACTGATTATGCAGATTTCTATTACTATTATGCGTACTAGTCAACACTGCCCCTTGAAAATTAAGGGTTTATTACGTTTGCTTGCAGAGGAATCAGTCAAACTCTGTGAATTTCCGTTTCCAGCATTTATTGATTTGTCGTACTAGTAAATATATACATCAGATATCTTGAATTTTAAGTGAAGGATTCGGTATATAGAAGGCATAATTGCTTGGCATATCCCCGAGTTAACGATCTAATCACAATATCGATACTTACTTGCATATCTCAACTAACTTCCTAATTATTGTCATTTTGTTTTCTCTTAGACTGTGTACCACTGTTCTCACATTCGCTTATTGTATGTTGACTTTAGCAAAGACAGGACTCCAGGTGGACATAGACAAGACTCAGGTTATGGAAATAACCAACCAACAACAACAACAGCGGCGAAAACATCCAGCGCCAATCACCATCAACGGGAGGGATTTGAAAGAGGTTACTTCATTCACTCACTTATCTAGCATTGAGCACAGTCTCAACTACAGGAGGAACGGACGAGGATGTCAAATTGTGTGAGAATCGGGAAGGCGAGCGAGAAACACGTTCATCAACCTGAAACCAATCTGGAAAACCAATCTTCGTCACTCAGCCTGCATCAACAACAAAATTCAGTCGGATTTTCAATACAAACGTCAAGTCAGTCAGTTCTTGTATACGAATCAGAAACTTGGAGGGTGGGTCACAAATAAAATTTCCAACAGGCTATTACAGACCTTTATCAACAACTAATTGTCTTCACTGGATCTATACTGAAGATCAGATGACCGGGCTGGAAAGAATCACTAACAAGAAACTATGGCGGGGAACAAACAAAACAAGAACAAACCGATCGCCCAACAAATATGCAGGAGAAAGTGGAGATGGATTGGATACTTGCTGAAGAGGCCGCCTCTGGATGACATCGCGCGCATGTCAGGCCATTTCTCGAGTAGAACCAGGCCGAAAGAGAAGCACGCCGCGAGTGGGACGTTAGCGCAAGGGTGACATGGAGGAGATAGTGTGAAGAGGAGTTGGAACAGCATGGACTAACCTAGTTGCAGGTGTCAAGTACAGCATAAGACAGAAGCAAGTGGAGACGTGCAGCTGAATCCCTGTGTTCCACTAGGAACCCAAGGGGACACTAATACACTAATAATAATAATGTTGACTTGATTTTTCGCTATTGTTTGTCCTTGTCCTTGTTTATTTTCTAATGTTCCTACTTCCCTTTGCGCCAGTATGATGACGAGACTGATAATGTGTTGTTTTACAAGTGCGATTTCGTTCGACTGAGTTGAGATCATTCCGACCTTAAAATTTCTGGCTGAATTGGCCAGTGCGTGATTCTTGGTGCAGTAGTTTTCATCCCACCCATCTTGTTGATAATGTTCTACCTGATTCTAAGGTACTTCTTATATAGTTCAACTTTGTTTAATTAATTTTATTTTTAGAATACTTGTTTTGTACTAGAAATTTATGTAGCCTGTACAGCTGCCTGACAGGATGGTTGACTTAATTTTGAGTTTTTGATGTGTTTTTTAGTGAGGGATATTGCTGTCGATTTTATCTGAAACAGTAGTCTTTTTGGTGTTGTAACTCGAGGATGTTCAGGCGAAATATACTGATGGATGCTCAGATTGTTCTCCTGCTTTAAAACCGTGACACGTTAGTCATGATCACTACACCAAATATGAATATTTAATAAGGGATATTAAAGTGTAGACACAGTACATTTATCAGTTTTATTCAAGTGTTGGTTTGTAGGAATTTGGTTGATTGGTTACAGGATTTCATCATGGGCTGATATTAGTTAGAGAACCATTGGAAAACCTCGTAGTACTGTACAGCTGTTTCGTCCTAGTTTGGGACTCTTCACTTGGGACCAACACTTGAACGTCGATGAGATGCTCACTAGCGACTTGCCCTATTTAAGCAGGTAGTTACCTGGGGTTCTAGTGAGAAGTCATGACCAGTAGGATGCAGCAGGTCGAGTGTGAGAACAAATACTCGCAGAAGACATTGGCTAGGGTCGCTCTATGTCGTGAATTGGGAGAAGTTAGAATTCAAGGACCACTGGATCGTGTCCCAGTGGCTCAACGGTCTAAGAGCTAGCTCGCCTTGTAACAAGAAGGTGCTGGGTTCGAACCTCGGTGGGTGCGTACTGCTGAAGATTCGCAAACTAGGATGAAACAGATGTCCAGTACTCCCAGTTGGTTTTCCAATGGTTCTCTAATTAAGGTCAGCTCATGAGGAAATCCTGTTGCCAGTTTCATATTTGTTTGCTCATTACTGTATAAATAAATTTCATCAAATGACCCACGGTGAACTGCATAAAACTCCTGAACAAAGTACTTACTTATCGACCTATCTATTTTCAAAACTGATGCCTTATGTATCTTATCTTAAAAATCTAATTACTGTTAACAATTTTGACTTATTTCAGTTTCATATTAGTCCTGTGTCTCAGCTCAATGTTCTGTTGGTCCAAAATAAAGAAAAAAATCTTCTCATAACTAAACAGAAATCATTATTTTTACGAGTTGATCACGGATTGATATCGGTTAGAGAACCATTGAAGACCAGAATTGGAGTACTGGACAGCCAGCTGTTTCATCCAACTAGTTTGGGAATCATAGGATGTACGTACCCACCTCCAGAGTTCGAACCCAGGACCTTACGGTCACAAGACAAGCTGGCTCGTATACCATTCAACTACTGGGACCCGATTCAGTGGCCGCCAGCCCATGAATTCTAACTTCTACCAATTCGTGATATAGCACGACCCCAACCATTGTCGTAGACGGGCCATCCATCCTCACACGTGACTGAATCGACCCCACTGGTCATGACTTCTCACTAGAACTCCAGGAAACTTAATCCTACGACAATGGTTGGGGTCGCGTTAAATCACGAATTGGTAGGAGTAAGAATTCATAGGCTGGCGGCCATTGAATCGGGTCTCAGTAGCTGAATTGCATACGAGTCAGCTTGCCTTATAACCTGAAGGTCCAGGGTTCGAATCGTGGTGGTGAGTGCGTACTTCCGATGATTCTCAAGCAAGTTGGATGAAACAGCTGGCTCTTCAGTACTGTCTGTCTGGTTTTCAATGGTTCTCTAACCGACATCAATCCGTGATCAACTCGTAAAAACAAAACTAACCCTTACAAACCAAACTACAGAATAGAAATCATTATCAACTTAATTCACTAGGACTGGACATCATTCACTAGTTCATATGTACATCTATTTCCCAGACATTTTGTACTTTTGCTGCTCAAAAATAACCATAAAAAAACGGTGAGTAACTGTTCAATCACACAAATATCCATGGAGACGTATTCAACAACTATTTAGCTCTCTAAAACAGTAATTTACCAGCTTCACTCACAGCTTAGCGACGTTTAACAGTGCGTCATCCGGGGATTTAACCCAGGACCACAAGAGTCGTGGTCGATTGAGCACTCTACTCCTGAACCATCGATACACAACAAGCCAATTCGTTTGAGTAAAATGCCCCCCTTTTTCAGGGAATCTTCATTTCAACAACTTAGTTGCATTTGATTCCCCCTCATACTGGCAGTGTGAAATAACTTTACTCGTTTGTAAATCACATCGTTCACAGTTCTTTTCATAAAAAAATCAATAACTGACTAATTATCACTTTCTCATCTTTTTGCTCTTTTTTTGTTCATATTTAGTCTCCACCAAAAGGGAAATCACCAATGACGAAAATTAAACAAGTACTGCTCCGTAGTAAATCACTACACAACAGCACAAAGACAGGGTCATCGAAAAGTGCACATATTCAAACTTCTAACTAACTCTGCCTTTTTACACTGCACACACACACACACACACCCAGCCCCGTCGCCACGAGCGCCGCCCTCAAACAACCCAACACTCTGCTTCAATGAATTCAACAACTCAACAGAAGAAAATCCACTTCATCACTTCATTACACTTTCATGTTTTCATTTGTTTTGGTTATTTTTTCGGGAATGGGGTTGGACGTTGTGGGGTGGGGTGGGGGGAATTTCATTTTTGAGTTTTCTTGTTTCCTTTTGTTATGAGAAGCAAAAAGATATCTGATACAACTATTTTTTAGTTTTCACATTACAGTATAATTATTAGTATTGTATGCACATACACACAGAGAGATAGTGAGACAGAGAACTGTAGGTGAACGGAAATGAAAATACCAACGGAAAAAAAATCAGTTGTTTTTACAAATTTCACAGTTTCACAAGAAGAAAAATGTGTGTATTTCTGCCCACAAATACGACTACAGCTAATATCAATAATAATAATAATAATAATAGTAATAATAACGATAGTAGTAACAATCCTAGCAATAATACAATTACAAATACTATTTTTGCAATCACCTTACATACATTTCAAATATTCTGCGAAATGTAATGTAGTCTTAGTGTAAATTGTAGGTCTCATGCGACATAGCCATGCTGGCGGCTAAGCAAACTTAACTTCATATAAAGTTTGTTTATTTCGATTTTTACTGAAGATGATAAGGGCCTATTTTCAGCTGGTAATTAACTATGGAGTAAGGATGTACACAGATAGTTTTGTGCATAGTACATTTGAAAAAAGTTGACCACATGTGAAGCAAAACAATCCCCCCCGCTCGACGTCTGTCTGATTGGCTGTGAATACCATAGTTTCTTTTCTCATTCATTGTACTTAGGTCGCCTTATGTAAACAATTATCATGTAAGAAAACAAAGAAAACAAACGACATATTTTAGACTAATCTAATATAAAGAATACTGCTATTATTATTATTATTACTACTATTTTGAAATTGTGTAGCTTAAATATTTAGATGTGTTGACACATTGAATCACGCGGCACAATTTATTCAATTTTCAACATTAAATTATTCAGAGAATTATAGATTACATTTTTAACTAAACAACTCCATCACATTTTTTTTCTCTTGTAAAAATACAAAACAATCAATGAGAAAGTTTATACATACATGCATATATTGTAAAGAGTTCAACATTCTTCTTATTCACTTATCAGTTTGTAAAATTCATTTTATTACCCTGATTAAATATGATTTCTAAACTGTGTTATTCGTTTTTCCCGTAAGAGGCATAATACATACTGACCTGAAAAATTTTTAAATTCATTTTAGCTTACTGTATATTTAATAAGTAGCATAAATTCTTTACCAGAAAATTATATGATGGACATTAGGACAAAATTAAAAGTAAACTCTACCTTGGTTAGCACTGACATCATGTAACTAAATCAAACCTCTGATTTTCTAAGGCTAATCTCCGTAAACGCGTAGCTGAACACTACCCAGTTTGGTTAATGAAAGGTGAGTAGAGGATAACAAAGTCTTTAGTCTGTGAACACCTGCCCCACGTGATTTATCCCTTAAAGTTATCTACATGACTAAATACAATCACTCCAAAAGCGTACGTTTTCTCTACTTATGCATAGCCAGCCGAAGCTCTAGCTGTACATGGACAAAAACCTAAACTGTGTGTTCAAAAACGGTTTGTCAAACCCCTTCCTTACCTTGACAATAGTAATGTTCCTTTATTTTGCTCTATTTTTCCATAATAAGGATGAAAAAGTGAGGCGATGTGTGATAATAAGAATAACGAAAAAGAGCATGATTAAACCAACAAATATTCAGGTAGGAGTAGTCGATAAAGGCTAGGAAAAACAAATGAACTGATTACGTAATGCCAGGTTGTAAGGGGAGTACATAAAATACTTTTTCAATGAAGATGTGATAAGATTAAGGGATGATAAGAGAGGGGTTGAAAATATAGGTAAGGGGTGGTAGAGATGTCATCAGTTGGTTATCTCTTAATGAATTACCTTGAAAGCCCTCGTTTTCTCCACTACATGATCACTATCAATTAAATGTGACAAAATTGAACTACGGATTGTTTTTTTCTATCCTTTGCCAAACCACGATAGGAGATGTTCACTAACACGTTGGCTAGGCTGTCAAATAGTACGCCCAACGCAACTGTCACCGCAGGTGTAGTTGAATTGATGTATGTAGATAGATATGGAAAAACCATCTAGATGGTCCCTCGTTTGCTTCCCAATCACATTTAGCACGGATTTTGTGTAAAGAGAAGAATATCAGATGAGAACTTATAAACATTTTAAATCAGCAGTTAAACTGCATAGTATAACAAGAATTATATATATATATATATATATAATTCTGCACACATGCTTTCATTTCCTCTTCAAATGACGTCCTCCATGTCACTTTCGCACTAATGACCAACTCGCCGCTTCCCTTTCGGTTTCCACTCGAGCAATGGCTTGTTTAGTGATGTTACTTGATGAGTTCCTCACAGTATCGCCAATCCACCAACTGCATTTCTTCCTGCCTATTTGTTGCACAATCGGTTCCTGCTGGGTTGATTCGCGCATTGCCAGAGATCCCTGTTGCTGATCATTTTTGATGGGTCATCTGATCTTGAGTATTGAGCGAAGACAGCTGTTAATGAAGATCTGTAGTTTGTTTGAGGTGCTCTTCATGACACACCAAGTCTCTGATCCATCCGTACAGTCGCACTGAGTTGAAAATCCGGATCTCATTTTTCATGCTGAGTTCTGTTAATCTATCTCCACACAGACTTGAGAGTAATCAAAGCTTGTCTTGCTTTCCCTATGATCCTTGCTTTGATATCCTCGTCAGTCCCGTTAGCCTGTAGTTGGAACGATGCTTCCCAGGTTGGTAGGTAGGTAAAGGAGGTTGCTTCTTTCAGGTTCCTCCCATTTATGCTGGCTGATTGTTGTCTGTTGTTGTTGTGGCTGTTGGTGTTGGCCAGGAATCTTCATCATCACCTCTGTTTTCTTTATGTTCACTTGAAGTCCCATCTTCTGTAAATGCTTCTTCTGTCAACTTGTTGCTTTCCACTTGCATATCTTTCAATTTGTGGGAAATCGGATATATATCATCGGCGAAGTCCAGATCCTCCAAGTTTTATAGCATATATATATATATATTTCTATGTTCAATATGTTAAAATTATTCAACAAGAATAAACAGTAGTTTATTCGTACGTTCTGTTAAAGGGCGGAAAGTATCTTCGTCGTCTTGATGCTATATTGTTTAAATTATGCATCTTGAGGGAATGATTAGGATGCATTTGACAGTTTAGAGTAAGGCAGCCTGCTTGAACTCTGGGCTACCAAGAACGCCACCTTCCATCAACTTACATTTATATTTTATTGATTCACTCCCATATTGTCGTTTTAATCAACCAATAATATCTTCAAATCGTATTCTTCACAATCGTGTCTTTTTAAAACTTTTCCAATCTATTGAGTTGAGTCCTTCTCGAAAATTGAGGAATAAACATCATTGTAGTTGGCGACATGCATTAAAACATACACTATTCGGACAAATTTAAAGTATTATGATCCATGGAATGCGAACTCACGAGCGACATTGAGCCGACCAGTCATAACGAATAGCAATTTTTACACAAAAAATGACGTTTATTTACAAGAAAATGCAATGAAAAGACATTAAATAGAGTATTTTTCTCAGAAATGACTTAGAAATACTCCTCAGTTATATTGAGAAGTGTCAGTTTTTAATCTGAACCAATTTCTATACACACATATTCATCAAGGTGACCGAAAATAAGTTCATTTTGCGAGCTGTTTATTGCTCTTATCGCGTTTTTCAATCTACCCGCAGAAGCCCTCGATTGAATTGGTATGAGTGCCAGTTATGGTGTTGCCAGAATCATCAGAATGGTTAGCTTGATGATGGATATGTAAGTGTTGGTTGTACTTAAGATAGACCTCAGATAACCGCACTTACTAAATACTTCTCTTCTTAATACCCATATCAGTACTCTATATAGCATGTAAGTACCGATTAAAGAGACTCAAAGTAAAAAGGCTTGAGACTGGTAGATGATAGTTTATATCAATTTTAATAAATAAGAATGTTGTACCACTTATCCGTTGCCTTGCTAGGTAGTAAGCTCTAAGAGTGCGCTTAATGGTAGCACAACAGGGGAGTGAACCATATACGAAGAGTCATGCCGAAAATAAGAAGATGGGTGGAGCCATAGTGCGTGAATGCGTTCAGACATTCATGGTGCACTATAGATATACACTAGATCTGATAAGCGGTTGTATTCCGCCCATTCATCGGTGCGAATAATAGTGCCAGAGATGAATAGCCTTTGAATACTTGATAGGAGAATGTTGGCACTAGGGTATGGAGTAACCTCCATTAATCCCTTCTGTGAAACAGTATCCAACTTCCAGGATATTTAATGCTGAAACCGGTGCGCAGCAGACACAAAGGTATTTCCTGTCTCTACAGCCACTGATTTCATTCCAGACTTTAGGAGTACATTCATCAGAGGTAGTTTCGATTTAGCAAAGAAAGTTCCCAAAATATTAGTGAACTGAGTCTGTAACTTACCAGTACGTGCATTCATTTATTTCACTATATTGTGTGCACTTAAATGTATGTCCATCAACAGCTTCTTAACACCACAGTAGGTACATGGAGGCACCACAAGAACACTTTCGGCTACGCACTATCAATCCATTGTCTAAACAATACATAAAAACGTGACCTGGTTGAAATTTGCTCTTTAATTGGTGAATAGAACTCACATTAGCGCTGTAATAATGACAGATCCTGTGAACCAATTGTTATCACGCATTTGATTTCTTTGAAGCGTTCGCGATACTTTAACTTAGTCACTGATTAATAATATAACTGTCCCCGAAGTGGTTAGTACAAACTGCATATCTCTGCCTAACAAAGTGGACTATCTCTAATCTCTAATATCCTCGAATGTATATCAAAGTGCTGGTGTTTTAGCGATACAAGAGATCTGGCTATACCCAGAAATATGACGATAATCTAATTTAATTAAATGGTTATAAGTTTTTCCATCAGGATTAACAATTTACGGAAAAGCACGGAGGAGGGGTAGACACATTTAATACAAAATGGTCTAAGTTCAATCCTATATGTTTTCATTTTTCCAATGACAACATAGATTGCATCACTGTTGGGTATCACCCAAAGCATTTAAGTAAATAATCCCATATTTGCAGAACAAATTCTTGAGGTTTCTAGGAAATTGAAGGGGACCAGAAAAGTTCGTCAACTCAACTGAATCTCATACATTTCATCGTTAACGATCAACTTGTTTATCCATGCGAAGTGAAACACACAGTGGACAATAAAATTTTCGAAAGGACAAGAGCCCAACAGCTTCTGTGTGGTGTGATTATCTACGTGTACACTCTCTTTAAATCATCGTCAACAAATACATCATTTAGCAGCCGTGTTGTATTTTCCCTTCTCTAGTTTGGCCGGTGTTAAGAACAGCTGAGCCTCCAGGTCAGGTGAGCCAGGCCAAAAAGTCAGCAGGTAGTGTTGCCAGATCTCAGGTTTGGCAGGACAGATGGTCACATGCCAACTGGAGCGTTATTTCCAGTCGAAACCAACTGGATGTGGTTTTGAATTCGTCCAAGGAGCCTAACTAACGAGATTCTTAAAATATACGCATCTTTGTAAACAAATTTTCCGAATCTCCTGCCGCTGTCTCTGGAAATTCCATGTCAACAGTCCGTGGGGATTTTAATTCATGCGATCACAACTTTCTTACACCACTTGTTCATGAGAACCATGTCAAATTCAATACTCATCATACAAGGCCCGAAGCAGAGCTCCATTGCTGAATTCTGACCACTGCATTATTCGTATTTTACCAAAAGTGTATGGGAATTTACACAAAAAGGTTTGGTGATTTCTCTATTCTGTACAAAGATGACGAAATAAATGACGAAGTAAATGATGGCACCATCTTATTTTATTCAGAATGATTTTCGATCGCCTAACAAGATTCAGAAGGTTCAAGAAATATCTTATTTTACACTACAATATTCCTGCACCACGATGCATGTTACACGATGCTGACTAGGACCTAGTGACTGATGAAGCGTTAAATGTCAAAGTGTCTAATGTCATCTGTTGTTGTCCTACTAAAACAATGCCTACGGGACTTGACACCATCTCGTCTTCAGAAAAGCTTAGAAGAACAAATAAGAACTTTATTGCATGGAGGATTTCATCATGAGTTGACGTTAGTTAGAGAACCACAGGAACACCAGCTGGGAGTACTGGACAACTGTTTCGTCCCAGTTTGGGACTGTTCAGTAGTGTGCACCAACTGCCAGGGTTCGAACGTAGGACCTTCTGGTTACAAGCCACTGGGACCTGATCCAATGGTCCTTGAATTCTAACTTCTGCCAATTTTAGAGCATAGCGTCCCAAACTTGGCTGACGAAACAGCTATCCAGTACTCCTAACTGGTTTTCCAGTGGTTCTCTAACTGATGTCAGCTCATGATGAAATCTTCCATGCAATCAAACAAAATCCCTACAAAAAATCAATACTTGAAAATGATAGTTTTAAATGTAATTCCATAACTGGATAAGTTTATTTCAAATATCATACAGTGACAGAGTATTCAGAACCGGGAGATATTCCGAGCTAAATTTAAGTCTCCTCATAATTATACGTCACACAGCTTCATAATTTGTTTTATACGTTGTTGCCTTTTTTTCTTTTCCCCTCTTCTCCTTGTTGTTTTTTGTAAGTTTCCATATCTCCAGTTAAATAAGCGCCATGTTATTCCGATTGCCTGTATGCGCTGCGTTGAATAGAAATGAGCGAACGCCTTATATCGGAGATGCAGAAAGTTGCAACAAGCATCACAGGGGGAGGTGAGAGGGGGAAAAAGAGAGGAAGAATAATGAAGCCGTATAGCTAACTAAAATTGGTATGATTATGAGCAGTATTAATAGTTTACACTCGAAACACTCACTATCCAGTTAGTCATATTGCATCATCACTTTGTGTGATATATTAAAATAAACTTATCTAATATGAAAAAAAAAGAAATTTGTAGAAATCACATGGTAATACACTGGTGTTCAAAGAATTAACTCTGACAATATCTAAAATACAAGGACTAAATGGAAATTTTTAGTCACGTAAGAATGCTTCCGATATATATATATGTATATGGAAATGTTTTAATCAACTTAAAGGCGCAAAAAAACATAGAATTTAATTCTAATTAAATGCTGAGACATTTTCGAAGCATCTGCACAAGAAGCCCACAGACATGTCAACCTGAGACCGAGCACTTCGGTCTAATCAATCGACGGGAAAATCTCAAATTCAATTCAGTTAATATGACCGATTGCACAAGAGGTGGGTTTCGTGGCCCAAGTGGTCTAGTGGATAACACTTTGGCTGGCGTTCGAAACTATGGGCACTGGGTTCGAGCTCAGTGGTGGAAACATCATCACTCACTGGAAAATGCAGGTACATCCAGCCAGATGACGAGTCTCAAATAGGAAGAAAGGCGCGTTATCCTGGATTCCACTGCTAGTCACCATCCACAAATTATATTTCCATTGATGCTTACTTTGTATTCACTTGCATTAGATTGATTCCATTATGGGTAAAATTTACTTTGATATGGTCTCACAGTGGTACTGTAATACTATAATATTTACTGATGTCCACGTTTCAAGTACAATTTACTGCTATTCATAACCATATTAGGGCATTATTCACACAACTTTCCAAATTCGTTTATATAATTCCATCATTATTTTCCATCACTTGCCTTGATGATTGGTAGTAGTATTTTCCATATTTCCGGTATGAGTGATGAGTCATTCTTAATGCACGTGCTAGATATTTAGACTTTAATTCATCTTATCTACCGTTGTCTGTAAAGGCAGGCTTAGTTAGGTGTCTAACAAACCGAGCAATAGCACCAAGTAGCACAAGAAAAGACCTAAATGATGAAATTAAACAGATAGAAGAACAGCTGGTTGGTATCAAATAACCATCCTATAAAATTCATTAGGAAGCTCAGAAAAGGTCAAAAGCAAAATAAAAATAACGGGGAAACTAATAATGATAACATTAATAAGAATGTAAATAAAACATCCACAGTTTTATCATATATGAAAGGGACATCTGATACCCTATGTGGGATTTTCAGTAAAGTAGGAATTAGAGTGGCATTCAAACCTACAAACTTCCTCAGGCATTCACTCAGGTAGGACAAGCTCTGTAGGCTAAAGGACCCTGTTGACTCAATTAAACAAAATAATATATTTTACAAAATACTTTGCAATGACTGTGAGTTAAGTCAACTACATAGATCAGACTAGTAGATCGGGGGTAGTGAAATTCTCAGAACTAAAGAATTTAGCTAAGCTTAGAATGACTGATCCCACCAGCGAAGATAAGTAATTTAGGAAGGAACTCGGCAGTGGCACTGAATGCATTAACACACAACCACAAAATAAGGTGGGTGGGACAGAGTCGAAATTCTAAGAAGTAGTATAAGTAGATGAAGGTTGTGGTTGTAAGACCTGGCCACTGAGAGTGGAAGACATGAAAAGACTAGCTGTCTTTGATCATAGGTGCCTGCGCTGTATTTCCCGTGTAAAGTGGCATAATAAGGTGAGCAACATGGAGGTTAGGCGTCGAGTTCTAGGTAAACAGGGGAAATCAATCGAAGAAGTCGTGAAGTTACAAAGACTGAGATGATTAGGACATGTGTTACGTATGCCAAGCCATCGCCTCCCTCGACGACCAATGTTAGCGGATATAGGGTCAGGCTGGAAAAAAGCTAGCGGCGGTCAAACAAAAACTTGGCCTCACCAGTCAATGAAATTTACAGCAGTTAGTCGAAACCAAGTAGGAAGGTGTAGACTTCCAGGCTGGCGTCCTCGAGACGGTAAAAATCTATGGTTGGAAACAATTGGTGACATGGCTCAAAATCGTTCTCAGTGACAGCGCAGATGCATCCACTCCTTGTGACTTATGATCTCCAATGAAACTGTTTTGTTTTTCTTTATTACTCCTTTGTCTCACACCTCTGCTCACTGTTTCTATTATGCTTTTCTTGTACTTTCTTCTCTTGCTTCGCGTGCTACACGGAGTGTGGCGACTTGAACTTCCGCACATTTGTGCAAAGTTCTATGTCGAAAACAGACAGACAGTATAAGTAGATGGAAAGAAAGAGAGGTTGATTACTGAATCCTGCCTGGTTCATCGAGTCTACACCCAACACGTGCAATAAGAATGACTCATCACTCATACCGGAAGTATGGAAAATACTACTACCAATCATCAAGTGAAGCGATGAAAAATAATGATGGAAGTATATAAACGCATTTGGAAAGTTGTGTGATTAGTGCCTTGATATGATTATGAGAAGTAATAAATTGTGCTCAAAACGTGGTCATCAGTAAATAATATTACTGTATAACAAACACTGTGAGGCTTTATCCAAATAAATTTTCACCTATAATGGAATTATACTCTACCACAATGCACAAGTTCTATTTTTAGATCAATGCCTTAGATTTTACCTCAAATTTCTTGTCATGTAGATGATCACTTATACTGGTTTCAATGAAAAGGATGTATCATCATGTTTCAAATCCTTAAATCCATCACACAGCCTAGAACCCGATAGTGTATTAGGCATTTTGCTTCAAAAGTGTGCTGATATTTTACATTATCGTCTTACTCAAATCTTTAATGCATCCTTTTACAGGGAGGGATACAGTACTTGTTGCCTGGAAAGAAATAAATGCCGGTTCGTTAACAAAGACATCTTCTGGATCAGGTCTAAGGTTTAGGCCAGTCTCAGTCATGTTACCATTTTTGAAAACTGTGAATAAACTTCTCCTGCATGTTCTTAAACCTGCTTTGAAATTTTCTAATGAAGCAAAACAGTTTGCTTACAAGTGCAGTAGAAACACTTTAGATGCTGTCGTTGTACTCCACCACAATATTGGTTCTAGTCTTGATAAGGACGCAAAGTTTGTTCGGGCTTCCTTTTTAGAATACAATGCTGCTTTTGACTGTCTTTTTCAAGGGGACTTTTAATAAGCAAGCAGATTTCATCACTCTCTGAGTCCTGGATCAGTGGCTGTCTTTCTATTTTTCGGGTAGAAAACAACATACTGTTTTAAAGGGAATCCGCTCGACTTCATTGCTAAAAGAACTGGTGTGCCTCAAGGCACTGTACTCTCTCCATTTCTTTTTTATTTCTTTTTATATAACCTTCCGTATTCTTCAAAAGCTAATTTCATTAAATATGCTGATGCTCTGACAGTTTCTGTCCTTATTAATCTAAGTAAACCAGTCTGGTAAGTTATATGCATTCTCGCTGACAGAATCCATGATGGATAAATTATCAACGTACCGAATCAAGCATACATTATTCTCTGAACATTTGCTAATAAAACAGTTCTCAAAACACCAGTAGTATTTGTTTAAGTGTTTTTTTTTTCACTATTTCATCATCAATACTACTTACGCAGCCAGTCAGCACATCCGGATGACGAGCCCTAAATAGAAAGAAATATGCGTTGTGGATTGAACTGTCAGCCATCACTGACCAAATAACAAAGTGTTAATCCTCAGAGGTCATCACAGTGTCCATACTGGAAGCCTGTAGCACAGCAAATGATCAAGAAATAATCTGTTTACAGTAGTCTATTTACTTATTTGAATATTTCTACTAATTTTCCGATTACTGCCCCTTTCTTCTGGCTTGTATATCATCGTTCTAACACCTACACATTTCATATTAGTTTGTTTATCAGATGTATCACACAGTGAGTGAAACAGTATTATTTACTGAATGACAAGGTTTCGAACAAAATTTATTGCAGTCCATAATCATATCAGTTGTAATCACACGACTTCGAAACTTGAGTTTTATAGTTTCCTTTGTTCCCTCCTATTTGTCGTCGTTAGGGTTGTAGAATTTTCCAGATATCTCTGTGGACAGGTGTTGAATCATTCCTGTTACACGGGTTGGTTTGTACTTGATTCGATAAACAAAGCTTCTGTAATCAATCTCTCCCTCCAACCTGCTGTCATATCAGATTTTAAAACTGTCATCTTATCCCATGCATCCTATTGTATGATTGTGTGTAACTCCATGTAATGCTATGGTTGAACTATTCTCTAGATTTGTTATCTTATTCAGGTCAACCAGTCTAGATTTCGCTCGGCTTTAATGTTCAGCTAGTCTGACTGACCCTGTTCTACTAGTTTGATCTATGTATTTGACCTGACGATCATCGCAGGCAGGGTATTAGATAAACTAAATTGTTTTGTTTTAAAGCCTCCACAGGATTGATCCTTTAACCGACAAACCTTGTTTCTGATTGAGTTTGTGGTTGGTTTGAATTCCAGCCACTATTATTCCTACCTTGTTAAGAGTTCTGCCTAAGGCGGTTTCCGAGGTTCCTTCCTTGTATGGAATTACTACTGATGATTTAGATTCCTTATTGTTGGTGTCGTCATTAATATCATCATTAGTATCACTATAACTACTGTCATTATTTATTTTATTTTTACATTTCCCTACATATTTTCTGACTAATTTATCGGGTAATTATTAAGTTTCGAGGCTTCTCTTATATGTGTATCACTTCCTGTCTTAGATTTTCTTTGGTATCCAGTAAATAACACTGTCTCACACACTGCGTGATAAATCTAATAAACAAACTAATATGGAATTACTTGCTACCACGGTGGCCAAGTTTTACACATATTTTAATCCACACATCTCCTTTTCAATTAATCCTTATTATTTTTTTTTGATTTGTTCCTGTCTCCAATAATTCGGCTTGCTGTTTTGCGTAGCCCGAATGTTGATAATACTGTGTTTCTCCGTGATTGCGAATTTTTTAGAATGAATTCAAGGTTCCGCTGTACAGTGACTGCCTGGCATTGAGTTGTGTGAGAGGAATGTATCTTGTTCAGTATGATTCTTGCCTATGAAGTTTGAATTCCACCTTTTTGGGGATATTTTTATTAATTCTCCGGTAGTCTACTGTTGTGTTTAGTCAGTAAATTTCATTGTATAGTATGTACTTTGTGCGTCGGTGGCACAGCGGTAGAGTGCTCGTCGACTATGCAGGTGGTCCGGGGTTCGATCCTCGGCGGACGCACTCCTTTACCTCACTAAGCCAGTAATAATAAGACTGGTGAAGAGGGAAGGTTGGGCATGAGGCTAGCAACTCTATCCCATAGAAATAAACAGCACTTCTACCGAAACATCAAACCTCTAGCTTGCAGCCCTATTTTCCACTGGGAACGTAAAAGAATATATATATATATATATATATATATATATATATATATATATATATATATATATATAGTATGTACTTTGCACCTGAGAAACATTTGGACTGCGTAGCTGACAAAAAACACTGTTCAGGCAATTCTGTATTTTTCATATTACCTGTTGGTGTTCAATGGCGGCAAATATTCTGTTTCATCAAACCTTGTTTTAATGTTGCTGTAATACAAATTCTGACTGTGAGCGGCGACATGCCAAAGTTTAGCAGGCTATACAGAAGACCAGCTTTCAAAACAAAATATTTGAGTTTTGGTCATTACACAGCTAACATGCCAACAAAGATGAAGTATTTCAGTTGAGGATAAATCAGTTGACGGGAAGTAATCAGGACAACAACATCAGTGTTAAGGCAGTCACTTCTTCCCAAATGGGTGATGAACTTCGAAGGTTACGAAACGTATATCCAACAGCCTGCCGAAAACTTTTATGAACAGTTGCCTTCCACTGCCCCACAGTGAAGATCAGATGGCCTACTAGAAACCATGGCAACGAACCAATAAACAACCTATCACCTTTGGAGTTTGTACAGTTTTTTGTAAGATATTGAAAATTGGAAACATTTTACATAACTTTTGTTTAAAATGACTCATTGTAAAGTATACTGAACTTTGGAGTACAATCTAAAATTTACCGTGTGCTGCTCGTCAATACATCTCACTGGTCCACATTGTCCACGTGCTTCACTACTGACCGTGTTGTATCCTTCCTGGAATTTTCCGGGAACTCTCATCCTCATCCGAAGACTATTCTACAACCGGTGCACAGCATATACTAGTAGACACGACCCCAGCAGTCAACGATTCTGTGGATTATATTAATAAATTTTAGCAGTGGATTTTAATTGTATCACCAAGTAACCATTAATTTTTACAACTCGTTTTAACCGTACTTCTACTATATACTATTACAATATTCTTATATTAACTTGTATTTTCATCCTGATATTTTTAACGTTATCGAGCTCACGATTAAGTTTTCTACACTCCCGACAAATATGGTGGCGATAACAGAGATGCATGGATGGGACACACAATGAGGAAACCGTTTTGCAACACATTGAAAACCAGGTACACCACCTTATGGAACCAGAATGGGAAATAACAAGCTGGGCATCCGATAGTGATGTGGAGGAGGATATCGTCCGAGGAGGCGATGAAAACTGCTAGACGATCATGGGGTCAGCTGGAGAGGACTGTGCAGAAGAGGGTAAAATGGAGATATGCTATTGACGCTGTATATTCCACTCGAAACTCATAGGAATAATAACAGTAATAAGTAGATGAAGGCGATTACCACTTTTCAAGTCACTACCTTGACACGATTACCAGCTATATGTTGTACATGTAAATTGATTCAGTAAATAGTGAGTTATAGTGTACATTAATAAATAAATCAATCTATAATTATTGTTCCCTTGGGTTCCTAGTGGAACACATAGGGCTTCAACTCCACGTCTCCACTTGCTTCTGTCTTCCTTCTGCTGTACTTTTCACCTGTATCCATGTTAGTCTATACTCTTTCAACTCCTCTTCACACCATCTCCTCCATGTCACTCTCCCACTGACGTACCACTCACCGCTTCCCTTTCTCCCTGGTTCCACTCCAGCAATGGAATGACGCGCGCGCAATGTCATCCAGCGGCCTTCTTAGCGAGTGTCCAATCCATCTCCACTTTCTCCTGCATATTTGTTGGGCAATCGGTTTGTTCTTGTTTTGTTTGTTCCCCACCATAGTTTCTTGTTGGTGATTCTCTCCAGCCCGGCCAACTGATCTTCAGTATAGATCCAGCGAAGACAGTTAGTTGTTGATAAAGGTCTGTAATAGCCTGTTGGAAATGTTATTTGTGACCCACCCGCCAAGTTTCTGATTCGTATACAAGAACTGACTGACTTGACGTTTGTATATTGAAAATCCGACTGAATTTAGTTGTTGATGCTGAGTGACGAAGATTGGTTTTCCAGATTGGTTTCAGGTTGATGAATGTGTTTCTCGCTCGCCTTCCCGATTCTCGCACAATTTGACATCCTCGTCCGTTCCGACTTCCTGTAGTTGAGACTGTGCTCAATGCTAGATAAGTGAGTGAATGAAGTAACCTCTTTCAAATCCCTCCCGTTGATGGTGATTGGTGCCGGATGTTGCCGTTGTTGTTGTTGGTTGGTTCGTTCGTTATTTCCATAACCTGCGTCTTGTCTATGCTCACTTGGAGTCCTGTCTCCGCCGGCTGCTTCTCCGACCAGTTTGTCGGTTTTTGCTTGTAAGTCTTCGATTTTGTGACACATCAAACATAAATCATCCGCGAAATTCAGGTCTTCTAGGTTCTTCACGTCGGTCCAGGATATCCTTTTCTTCTCGTTTCCCACTGTCTGACGCATAATAAATCAATCTAACAGCATTTTATTCTATTCATATAAAAATCAGAAGTCTTTGTTTATAGACATAAAGTCCTATTCATCTCTTTCCAGACACATTTTATTCAATCATTATTCATCATGTCTGTCAATAACTAATGCTATATTAGTATGACTGCCCAAGGAATAAATACACTACACTAGAAGCATTTTACCCTCCTCTTCTAGCTTCATTTTCATGATATTATTTTAGGTCAGATGATTATTATTGTCCTTATTTCATTATAATAAATAAATAAATCTGACTGACTGACTGACTGCGTTTTTCAGTCCGGTTAGATGACCTTGACCTGGACTGCCTGACTGACTGACTAATTTCTGCATATGTCTAACAAAAGGTAAATAATCAATTCTCTTTTTTTTTTGATTAAACTATTCACCTCAACAAGCATTGATGACAAGGTGTGTTTCAGTGTTTAACCTTAAAAGCAAATATATGACTGCTTCTTTTTATTTTTTATTTTTATTCATTTTCTCATGCCTGTATGTGTCAACTAAAACATTTCTGGTTGAATAAATTAGGTGTACTAGTATTGTTATAATTCCCTGTTTTGTTTTCACTTTATCCTGCTCCAGACAGTCCTCTTTATGGTTGACTTTACGGTTATCCATAAACTCCTATCTCCTCCTCCTCCTCCTCCTCACACGATTTCCGCCATGTTACCCTCGGATCCATGCCCACCTGACCGTTTACTATTCGAGTTCCACTGTGAGGCCTGCTTTGCTCACGAGATTATTCAATGTTCTCTTCAGTGTGTGTGCCTGATCCATCTGCTTTGGCTTCCCATTATTCCTTGGGTTATAAGTTGTTGTTGTTGTTGTTTAGTTCGCTCCTAGAATTTTTCTTATTTCCAATTCTTTTTGACAGACCATGTGATCTCAAATTAGCGAACATACAACATCTCTCTGAATGGGATATAGACATAGCTCCTCCGTCTCTAACTGAGGTTACTAAAGCTGTCACTAGTTCGAAACGAGGCAAAGCAGCGGGACCTGATGGAATGACTCCAGAGGTATTTAAGTACAGTGGAGACAGTTTACTCTCTGCGTTAACTAAGGTATTAGGCAGTGTCTGGGAATCAGAGGAAGTCCCATCGGGTTGGTGTAAGTCACTAATTATCCCGATACACAAGAAGGGAGACTAGTCTTCCTGTGATCATCACAGGGAGATTAGCTTCACTAATATGTAATCCGTGCGTCAGTGGTATAGCGGTTAGGACGCTCACCGACCATGCAGATGGTCCAGGGTTCGATCCCCGGCCACCAACGCACTCCTTTACCTCGCTAAACCAGAGATAATGCTGGTAAATTGGATAGGTTGAGCATGAGGCCAGCAACCCCATCCTGTAAAACTAAACACTGCCACTAGCTTGAAGCCCTATGTTCCACTGGGGAACGTGAAGGAAATAAAATGTGTAATCCGAAGTTCCACGCTCAGTAATAATACGTAGACTAAGTGGTGCTCAGGAGGTAAAAACAAGAGAGAGCCAGGCAAACTCTAGACCGGGAAGAGGGTGTATTGATCATATCTTCACCCTTCGACAGATTCTAGAAGATAGGCGTCCAACAATCATTATATTTCTAGACCTAAAGGCGGGATTCCATTCTGTCCACCGAAAGGTACTCTGGTGATGCTTGGCTGTAAAGGTAGTGCCGGGAAAATATATTGCACTGATCAAGCCACTCACTCTACTCGAACTCATGCAGCCCGGTGAGTGCTTACGGCGAGTGGTCATCTGAAGTGGTGACGACTAGTGATGTCCGTCAGGGATGCCCATTATCCCCATTTCTATTCAATTTCATCATAGATGTACTAATGGAATTGACCCTAACTCACTTCAGAGACTCGAGGATCGACTTGTTACTAGGAAATAATCTTGTTCACTTAGAATATGCAGATGATATAGTCCTTCTAGGTGAGGCCGCTGACAAAATACAGAGTCTTCTGAACACTTGAGCTGCAATCTACCAATGTTTAGCATGCGATTCGCTTCCGCCGAATGCAAGGACTGGACTACACTGACTCTTAGCTTAGAAATAGGGAGTGAAGTGGTAGAGCACGTTGATCGCTTAACTTATTTGGGAAGTACCATCAGCCCCAACAGGTTGATCGCTGACGAAATCTCAGCATGGATATAGAAGGTTGGTTTTGCATATGCCAGTTTACTCCGTCTCCAGCTGGCTGTCGACCAAAGGGCGAGTGTACTGCTCATCAGTCCGCTTCATCCTCCTTTATGGCCAGCTGTGAGACTTGGCCATTGAGAGTGGAAGACATGAAAAGATTAACTGTCTTTGATCATGGGTGCCTGAGCTCTATCTCCTGCGTGAAGTGGTATAATAAGGTGAGCAATATTGAGATTAGGCATCGGTCAAGTGCTAGATAAGGAGGAAATATCAATCGACGAGGCTGTGAAGTTACATCGACTGAGATGGTTAGGACATGTGTTACGGGTGCCTAGCTATCGCCTTCCTCGACGGGTAATGTTAGCTGACTTAAGATCAGGTTAGAAAAGAGCCACTGATGGTCAAACTAAAACATGACCTCAATAGTCAATGAAATCTACAATAGTTATTTTAAGCCAGCCACATAGGAAGATGTAGACTTCATGGTTGGGGTCCTCAGGATGGTAAACCCAATGGCTGGCGTAGATGCATCCACTTTTTGTGACTTATAATACTCAATAAAACTATTTTGTTCTTCGATATTACTCTTCTTTTCTCCTAATATGTCTTTTTACTGTCACTATTTTGCATTTCTCTTTACTTTCTTCTCTTGCTTTGTGTGCTAAATGGAGTGTGGCGACTTGAACTGCCGCACATCGGTGCAAAGTTCTATTGTGAAACCACTCAGTCAGTGATCTTCAGTATGGAATCAGCAAAGTGGACAACTATTGATGAAAGTCTACAGCAGGCTATTGGATACGATTTCCATGGCGCCTGTGTGCCACGTTCCTGACCCATATTGAAGAACTAACTACCTTTAAATTAATGTTGAGAGTCCGAATTTTGTTCCCTATGATGATTGAGTGCAGAAGATTCTCAAAGTGATTTCAGAGTTATTTAGGTCTTCGTGGTCTTACTTACTTTGTTAGGCATACCGAAGTATACACTTCGCTTTAGTTATAGAATTTATTTAAATCCCACATGCATATAGCCGTTATGTAATTCGTGTGTCTTTCTATTCAGCTGCTAGTAAAAATTGTAAAAAAAAAATCGATAAATCCCCGTCACACTTCACTTACATATACTCTGTCATTTTCATGTTAGCTAACATTTTTATAAGAAAGAACCACAGTTTTAGCAGAATACAGTGGTACCATCTTTTATTTCGTCGCCTTCTCGTCAGCTGCTTACAGGGCAAAGACATTATTAAATATATCTACAACAACAATTTTAACATACTTGCACAGAGTTCATTTTAAACAAAAATCAATCAATATATGCACACAGTAACGGTATATATATACGTGTAATATTAAACACTATTCCGAACAATAATAAGCATACACAATGGAAACTCTCCAGTATTACGCATTCACATGAAAGAGAGATGCAAAATATCCAGTTACCAGGGCAAAGATAGACTGGTAATCGCTTCTTTCTGAACACATAAATCAGATTTCAAGCGCTTCATGGAAATGGCTTGAGCAAACTTGAGGAGAATTGAGCTCTTTTGCCTACTGATAATTTTGGGCGACTTTTCGACGTCCACCTCATAACCCGTGTCAAAAAGATGCCTGGCGATGGATGGCACTGTTTAAAGCATTTGTTCCCAGCTGTAGACATAAGCTTTTTGGTACATGTTCAGAAAATCGTAGATATGCACTTCTTTCTGTCCTTCCAATGTAACTGCTCCCACAGATACATGTAAATTTGTACATACAATTGGAGTTAACATGAGAAGGATATCTATTGATTTTTGATTACACCAAAGAGCGAGTTGTTCGATAGACGAGAACGAGCTCAGATGCAGGTTAGGCTCTAGCTAGTGATGTATTCAGCCTTCTGTTGATCATTGCTGCAATGTTTTCACCTTTATAGTTAAGCTGGATGTAGACTGGCTTTTTACCCACTGTGATTTGTTTTATATTTGTGACTTCAGATCCTCCATACTTGTCGGTGAACCTTTGAGGGTACCCATTGCTCTTCAACATCTTTTCAAGAAACTCAAATCCTTCCTCTAGTTTCTCTATAGAGCATACTCTCCTCGCTCTATAGTACGGAGTCTTGACTGGTTCGCGTTTAAAGCTATTAAAATGTAAGTATTTTCCTTTCCATGTAGGCTTTCGATAGATTGACTTCTGAAGACTACCGTCTTCTAGGCGTTCCATGGCAATGTGAAACTTTCACTTCCTCGACATTGCCATGGAACGCCTAGAAGACGGTAGTCTTCAGATGTCAATTTATCGAAAGCCTACATGGAAAGGACAATACTTACATTTTAATCGTTTTTATCCAAATAGCTTTAAACGCGGAAAAGTCAACACTATGTACTATAGAGCGAGGAGAATATGCTCTATAGAGAAATTAGAGGAAGTGATCAAACCGCTATTTATATAGATACAGTTTTATATTCTCTAACCAGCCATTGAGCGTGTGATTTTGGCTTAAATTAAACGACATGAAATAGAATGTTCAAATATACATATCTGGTACTCCGTTGCTAACTCAGTAATGAGCTGTGGCAAACGTATTCTGTCTGCAACATGAAATAGGATTTTCAAATAGATTTATCGTATTCTGTTGTTACTGCAGTATTGAACTGTGGAAATATGTGTGAATAATATTCAGTTGGCACACATTGTCTGTACCACACCATCACAGGTGTAGTTACCATAATCCCACAAATCGAAAGGTGATAAAAACTAAAAGTGTGTGGAGGGAGCCTTCCCTTTACAAATTTGAAACAATTAGTTCCCTTTATGAATTTAGCAATAAGAAGAAGTAATTCGTCTGAGTCGTGTAATGTATTTGCGCAACACATTTCGAACAATCTGATCACACACGAACTTGATAAAGATTTAAAAGGTGAGCAAATATACTTAGGTTAAGTTAAAAGGACATATTCCACTGTATTTACCAATTTGAATGTACATGTGGACACACATACATAGGGAGGACTCATTGATCTCTGCAAGTAAGGGCTACCTTCATAGCATATTCCTAAATGGCTCCAGGAACAAATGGAATCATCAGAACCTATTAATGGTGAGAACAGGAGACCTAGCTTATCTATGGCGAAACATATTATAGAGGTAGGACATAAAATTGACGTTAACAGATCTTTTAAACCTATCTGTAAAACTTGTTTGGGGCGTATCCTAGCTAGCAATTAGGAAGTTTAAACCACCTTTATGCGTCCAAAGCAACAATTCGGCATCACAATAAACCTTCCTTGGTAAACTTTGTTTTGATACCAGCCAGAGTAGATGTACTATGCCTCAGTTATTTGGTTTAGTGATCTTGATTGTTATGTCCTCTTAACTTGACCTAAATTTATTTTCTCACCTCTTAACTCTATTAATTTCATATATGTGCAATCCTATGAGCAATCCGCATGTGATCAGATTATTCAAAATGTGTTGCACGCAAATACACATTATAAGACGATTCAGAGAAATTACGTTTTCTTATTGCTTTATCTAAGAACTCAAAGGTCAGTAATTATCAAGCCACTGGCTAAAACGAAACTCACTGTCATCTTAACCTAATTTTCCTTGAATAAATCACTTTAGGGGTTATAGATAACTATTGAATTGAATTTTTGACTTTCCCGTCGAGCCTCGGTGGGAACATCATCACTCACTGAGAAATGAAGGTACATCCAACTGACAAGTTTCAAATAGGACGAAATGCGCATCCTGGATTCCACTGCTAGCCACCATCCACCAATTGTATACTAGTTATAGATAACTGCCAATAAATGAGTTCCAAACTTTAAAAGAATAAATTCTAAAATTGGAGTCCATTATACTTGTTGTTTCGTGTTAGGCATGTATGTATGTTTGTCGAAAATAACTACTATAAAAAAAAAACTTCAGACTAACACACGTTAGACACACAAGTGAATAGCGATTACCTTTTGACCAGTCAGAATCAACTGTTGTTACGGTTTATCCATCAAGCACATATTAAGCATAAAAACCCAAACATTTCTGTTAAATAACAAAGAAAAATACTCAACCATTGCACTGCATTCAATTGCAGGTAATCGCAAAATAGGGTGAGATATGATGAAAGTATTTTAAAAAAAAACAGTATAGTTAGGTTGACAGAGAGAGAGAGAAAGAAAAAATGATGTTAATCACCGAAGCTTTGTTTATCGCTTCAACACCGTACACGTGCAATCAGAATGACGCAACGCCTATACCGGATGTGTGGAAAGTGACAGCAAACAACAAGGGCAGCTTTGAGAGACAAATTGTGTAGACGTGTAACTTAACTGATATCAAGTGTCGGTGTGTAGGGATTTGATTAGCTAAGGGTCAAGCTGTGTCGTGAATTGGCAGAAGTAAGAATTCATGGACTGGCTATTGGATCGGGTCTCAGTGGCTCGCCTTCTAACCAGGAGGTCTTGTGTTCAAAATCTGGAGGTGGGTGCGTACTGATGAAGAGTCCCAAATTGGTTGGACGAAACAACTGTCCACTACTCCCATGTTTTCCAATGGTTCTCTAACCAATGCGAACTCATGATGAAATCCTGTAATAAATTGATGTCAACATGAGCAATAATTAGTGCTCGAAATGTCATCCAATTGTTAATACTGTATCGTTGTGTGATATCTAAGATAAACTTATCTATTTTTTGGGGAATTACATTCTATCACAGTACGCAAGTTTGACACTTACTGTGAACTGGGACAAAAGATGTAACCCACTATGCTATAATCTTAGCAACAACCTACAACAGCTTCTGCTCCAAAAGCTATAAGCTGGGATTAGTAGTAAGGACACTGTACGACGCGGCCAGGAAGTTATGTTCACCTAACAAGGTAAAAGAAGAATTAAGCTTTGTTGAAAAATGCCTCCTAGAAAGTGGGTATTCAAAGGGATTTATCCTAAAGTACAGTAAAAGAAAAAGATGAGATAGCGAAGTATCCATCGGTTGAAAGGAAGAAAGTGTTGATTTGCCTCCCATTCAAAGGAGAAACAGTATTACAAAAGGTTGAAAGGAGGATGAAAGGAGCAATAAACAGATGCTTCTCTGCAGTCAATCTGGTGACACTATACACCACTCACTACATGCTCGCCCTATAAGCCAATCGAAACTGGATAAGTACACTGCTGATGTTACCTCTAACTGTATTTATAAATTTACATGAACTTGTAGCAGCAAGCAGATTGGAAGGACAGAAAGAAGTGATACTATCCAATTTCCAGAGCATATTCCAAAGAACTTATGCTTAAAAGGAAGCAGATATTTACAAAGTGCAATTACTAGACACCTTGTGGATACAGGTAAATTGGTAAAGATTTCCAAATCCCTTAAAATATTAAACATACAAAGGACAGAGAATTCACTACGATTTGATGAAGCAGTTGCAAACAAACGTTTCAGACCAAACTTATGCACACAGAAAGAGAGTGCAATCAATCTCTCACTTCCTTGGTAACCTTATTACTTTGATTACATTGATTAGTCATCATATGCATTAGTGAGCACAGCTCACTAAGCAAGTTTTCAATTTGATGAACAACATGGAAAACAAATGGTGAAATTATTGATCACGGATGCACACAATAGGATTAAAAAATACCAGCATATGATTAGATTTAAAAAAGAAAAGGTTAAACAGACTCTTACCCCAGAACATCTGTCAACACCGAATACTGCCATTAAAATGGTAAGTGAACAACACAAGGAACGAAGAAGAGTCGTCCCCATAGGAAAACTACCTAAGATATCTAAACAACCATCTGAAGAAACTCTAAATGATTGCGTAATAAATCTATCGAAACAACCATTATTGAAAACAGAAGAACAACTTCTTCAAAAAAGACTCAACTACAATATTATTTTTTTCTTAATTTACAGCTTGATTCCACACTGTATTTTTGGTACAAGTATGGAATTTTCAGCATGGATATCGGTGGCCCAAATTTTGCAGGCCGACCATAGATATCAGGTGTGCGTCGGCGCGGGCTCGAACCCCGGGCCATGTGCATGGTCAGCGAGAGTCCTAACCACTGTGCCACCGACGCACTGGTGACGCTTCAGTAACAGATTTCTGTGCTTCCTTAGAATCATCACTCAAATTATCAAAATTAAATGAGGAAGTACAACAAGAAATACGTCAATGTATCATACCTATAGTCAAACAGAAAAGACACAATTCCCAACTTAGCACTAAAGAGCAAAATGCATTGAAGAAACTGAAGAATAGAAAAGATAGAGTTATTCTACCGGTTGATAAAGGAAGAACAACACAGAAGACTACATAAAGAAAGCAGAGGATTTAGTCAAAGATAATAATGTATATCAACAATTGACGAAAAACCCTATAGAAACATTCGATGACAAAATCAAAACAACGTTAAATAAACTAACGAAATCAGAACAAATTACAAAACAAGATCAATGGTGAATGAAATCTAACGGACCTATTTTACCTCGATTCTATGGTAGACCAAAACTACACAAACTAAACATTCCCTTACGACCAATCGTTTTGCTTCCAGGAACGCCAAGATATTTTTTTTTATTTACAGCTTGATTCCACACTGTATTTTTGGTACAAGTATGGAATTTTCAGCATGGATATCGGTAGCCCAAATTTTGCAGGCCGACCATAGATATCAGGTGTGCATCGGCGGGTGCTCGAACCCCGGACCATATGCATGGTCGGCGAGAGTCCTAACCACTGTGCCACCGACGCAGAACTTTACAGGAAATGAAATTACCCAACAGAATCATGCGACCATTTTATCAATTCATCAATCCAATTTTTAGAGAAAATCAAAAACATTCAAGTAAAAGACAATGAAATAATGGTGTCCTTGCATGATGTCACAGCATTATATACTTCGATTAGTTCAAAACTAGCAACAGAAACTATGCAACCATGAAGACATAAAAACGCAGCGATGTTCAACTTGAATAGAACTCATAAAATTATGCCTTACAACAACATACTTCCAATTCAATAATCAAATATATGAATAGATAAAAGGAACACCAATGGGATCAGCGCCCATATCAGGATTAATAGCTGAAGCCTTCAAGCAAAGATTGGAATGAATAGCTCTAACAGTAATTAAACGAAAATTCTAGGTACATTACGTTGATGATACATCCGTCATAATTAAAAGAAATTATTTAGAATATACCCATAAATTAATAAACAACATATTTGAAGACATCAAATTCACCACGAGAGAAGAAGAATTAGACAACAAAAGCCCATTATTGTTAGATGTCTTAATCAGGAGAACTAACACAGGAAATTTAGAAACACAAGTACATAGAAAATCAACGCCGACACACAGATCAAATACTCAACTATACTAGCGATAATCCAATTACTCACTCACAAAAGCAACTATGTCCAGACATTGTTTAAAAGAGAGTTCAAACACACACTGTAGCACTACTCCAGTGTTGAAGACAATCGAAGAAAAATACCTACAGACGGTCTTCAAAAAGAATGGTTATCCACAAAATTTTATCAAAAAGTGTTTAAAATTGAATAACAACACCAACAAGGAAGGAACCATCATCAAAGACCACCGGAAAAATTCATCCTACCATACATGAGAAATATGTCTGAAATAAAAGCTAGAATTATGAAACCGTTTGATATAGATATAACACACAAACCAGTCAAATCACTTAATTCGATCTTATGCAAACCGAAAGACACATCCAACAGAAAAAGGAGATAAAATTAACACCATTTACAAAATAAATTGCATGTATGAACTGTAACAGGCAATATATCGGCGGCCAAAGTGGGCGTCCCCTTCGAATCAGAATCCAGGAACACAAATCAGCTGTGAAAAGACACCATATATGTTCTTTAATATCAATGCATATAGACAATTATGAACATCAGTTTGATTGAGATAATGTCGAAATCGTAGACAGAGGAATCACCAAAAGTGCAGTCAGGGAATTCATGAAAGCCTGGTACTCAAACGAATATGCTATTAACAAACAAGTTAATTCGTCGTCCTTCTGGACAACATCCCCTTTCAGCGCAACTTTTAGCATAAAGTCAAATGATTTAAATTTTTCTTCATGAGTGATAGAATTGCGTCTCCCGGTAACCATCTTTACATATGTATTGACCATTTTCTATTGACTCAGATTTTAAATTTTCTGGTCACCTGATTTACATTTTATTAGTTGGTATATTTCGTCTATATTAACGTGTCTGTCAGTTGCATACTCTTTTGAGTACCAAGCTTCTAGGAATTCCCTGACTGCACTTTTGGTGTTTCCTCTGTCTACGATTTCGACATTATCCCAATCAAACTGATGTTCATAATTGTCTATATGCATTGATATTAAAGAACATATATGGTGTCTTTTCACAGCTGATTTGTGTTCCTGGATTCTGATTCGAAGGGGACGCCCACTTTGGCCGCCGATGTATTGCCTGTTACAGTTCATACATGCAATTTATTTTGTAAATGGTGTTAATTTTATCTCCTTTTTCTGTTGGATGTGTCTTTCGGTTTGCATAAGATCGAATTAAGTGATTTGACTGGTTTGTGTGTTATATCTATATCAAACGGTTTCATAATTCTAGCTTTTATTTCAGACATATTTCTCATGTATGGTAGGATGAATTTTTCCGGTGGTCTTTGATGATGGTTCCTTCCTTGTTGGTGTTGTTATTCAATTTTAAACACTTTTTGATAAAATTTTGTGGATAACCATTCTTTTTGAAGACCGTCTGTAGGTATTTTTCTTCCATTCTTTTCAACTCTGGAATGTCATTATTTATAACCATTGTAATTTCAGGCAATGGTGGTTTGAAGGGAACCTGTGAAGAAGTAGACCGATGATATCACCTTTTTATACTGCAAATCTGGTCTTTCTTTCTCTCTATTCGAAATTTATCAAGGAAATCAGATGTATGAAATAATTATTTTTTTTTTAAATCCATTTCTACTATACATCAATAAATTATGAAATTCAAAGCAGAATAACAAAAAGCCTACAACACAATATGATTCACTTAAGTAAAATTGTTTTCGAAACAAAGAATAAAATTCTTTCAAACAGAAGATGAGTCACACTGTCTGTGAGTGCGTGTGTATGTGTGTGTGCGTGTATGTGTGTGTGTGTCTATAATAAGACAAAAACACACGCTAATTTTAGTGTGTTGTATGTGCATGCATGCATGCCTACCTACAAAAGTACAAAGAAAGCGTATTGATTTTCTGAAATTATTATTATTTAAATGCATTTAAAAGTATTTATTATGATTGAATGTCATAGAAGATTTTCTGCTGCTGGATTAGGGTATTCAGTTTATTGCTGGTTATTTGTAGTTGTATATAAGGCTTAAGTAGTAAAGCAGAATTCATATGTAGCTATATTCTCCTGTGTGTATCTGATTTACTTGGGAACTTGTTGAATAGTATTTAGACATATGATACTGGAACTAGAATTGCACTGTTAGAGATCTGCCTGACAAAGCTATTATGGAAAGATTGTATGGAAGATTTAATCATGAGCTGACATCAATTAGAGAACCACTGGAAATCCTGGGAGTACTGGACAGCTGTTCCGTCCTAGTTTGGGACTCTTCAGCAGTACGCACCCACCGCCAATTTTCGAATCAAGGACCCTCTGGCTACAGGGCGAGCTCGTAAACCACTGAGCCACTGGGACCCGATCCAATGGTTCTTGAATTCTAACTTCTGCCAATTCACGACATAGCGCGACCACTTCGCAATGTCTTCTTCGATGAGTTACTCCCTTATCTTCGAGCTCGCCTTGAAACCAGAAGGTCCTGGGCATACTGCTGAGGAGTCCCAAACTAGGACGAAACAGCTGTCCAGTACTCCCAGTTGGTTTTCCAGTGGTTCTCTAACTGATGTCAACTCATGATTAAATCCTCCATACAATCAAACCAAATCTCTACAAAACCAATACTTGAATATTATGGAAAGGTTTAAGTTTTTCCTGAAAATCTTTAGTAAGCCGTCTGAGACCTAGACGTCTTAAACAATCTGTCGTTCAAGAAATATGCGAATATGGAGATGGGTCGGATATGGCTATATCCATATCGATATTGAAAATCCGAATCGTGTTCCTTATACCGAGTACAGGTCTATCTGTCTGTCTATCTGTCTGTCTGTTTTCGACATAGAACGTTGCACCGATGTGCAACAGTTCAAGTCGCCACACTTCATCTAACACACAAAGCAAGAGAAGAAAGTAGAAGAAATGCATAATACAGACAGTAAACAGAGGTGCGCGACAAAGGAATAGTAATAAAGAAGAACAATATAGTTTCATTGGAAATCATAAGTCACAAGAAGTGGATGCATCTGCGCTGAAATTGAGAACGATTTTGAGCCATATAACGAATTGCTTCCAGCCATTGGTTTTTAGAGTCCTGAGGACCCCAACCAGGGAGCCAGTCTACACCTTCCAACGTGGCTTAGAGTAACTGTTGTAGATTTCATTGACTGTTGAGGTCATGTTTTTTGGTTTGAACGCCGCTAGCTCTTTTCCAGCCTGACCCTATATCAGCTAACATTGCCCGTCGAGGTAGGCGATGACTAGGCTGCATATGCGTAACACATGTCCTAACCATCTCAGTCGATGTAACTCCACAGCCTTGTCGATTGATATCCCCCTCACACACACCTACCTAGCACTCGACCGATGCCTAACCTCAGTATTGCTCGCCTTATTATACCAATTCACATGTGAGATGGAGCGCAGGCACCTATGATCACAAAGACAGCTAGCCATGCTTTTCATGTCTTCCACTCTCAATGTCTAGGTCTCACAGCCATAAAGGAAGACGGAGCACACTTCTGAGCAGTACACACGCCCTTTGGTCGGATATCACGTCTACTAGGCCAGAGACGGCTTAAACTGCCATACGCGAAACTAGCCCTGTGTATCCGTTCTGAGATTTCGTCAGAGATCAACCCGTTGGCGCTGGCTGATGGTACTTCCCAAATAAGTGAAGTGGTCAACCTGCTCCACCACTTCACTCCGTATTTCTAAACTAGGAGTCAGCGTAATCCAGTCCTGTACCATCATCTTACATTTGGTGGGAGCGAATCGCATCCCAAACATTCGTAGATTGCAGACCTCTTACAAATTAGACATTTACAAGCAAACAAAGCTTCTTATTTCTCCTCCAAAATGGTAAAGTTCGGTCAATTTACCCGGCAAATTATCATGAAGGGGATATGTTAAAAAGTCATTAAAATGGACTTTTATTCCCTCAATCAAGGCGGTAGTAACATCAGTCGTGGAAACATAAACTTTTACAGGGAGTGAATTTAATCCTGTGAATAATTCTAAAAACATAAATCGCAAATAGGGGCTGAATCACCTGACTCAAGAAGGTTTTCACAAATGCAAGGCTTCATCATCCTGTGCTTGTCATTCATCAACCAAACCGAGTAGGGTTTAGCTAAGCATCTTACAAGAACACACGCTTACAACGTTCAACGCAGTTAGTTTCACAGAATAATAATAATAATAATCTACGTTATTCCAAAACAGACAGTACATATAATACAGAATGGAATTCACAGCATTTGTCACAACACCTTGCATCTGATTTACTCAAAGTATAAATAAAATGAAAAAATTAAAACAAAAGTAACCAGAGGAATTTGTCCACGTTTACAATATAAAGTCAGAAATATTCAAAGCACGATTTGAGATCATTAAATATAATGATAATAACAGTGAGCTTGTTTCAAACAATATTGGCGATTCAGTTCGGAAATTTTAGCGTGTTATAGATTATTGAATCTTATGTTCTGTTGATATAGTATGGTGAGGGGAAATACAAAAATTAACAGTTATAACACAGCTTATATGATGTTCACACTTATGAAAATATAAACAAATAAATAATATAAGAAATACAATAACAATAAAGTTTGATGGTGTAAGGGTGGAGGAAATGGTTTATTTAGTAGCGCAAAGAAGGTTAGTTAGTTCATGCCTGACACTATTTTCATCACATAAAGTATGTGCCACCAAACATGGTATAGTGGAATTTTTATACTTAGATGTACGTGCCTAAAGTCTTCTGAAAAGACTTCTTGTTTTACCTGAAGAGGAGACACAAGGCTGGAGCTGCGGGTGGAGTGGTGGGTGCTCAGAGTCTGACAAAATTCCTTTAGCAAATTTGTTACATGACATCAAGCATGTGCAAGAAGTGAACATAAGCAGGATTTTATCCTTCACATATTGTTGTTCAATCATACTTTGGTTAGAGAGTATTAAGCGGAAGTCAGAGGCATGAAAACAGTATGTAATCCATTCGGGTAAGATCGCTTCAGCCGAATGAAAGACGTATCTGCTAACTAACTAACTATCTTCAAGAAGAATGAAATCCCATACAATTTCCCCAAAAAATGCCTAAAATCAAATCAAAATACCTATAAGAAACAATCCTCCTCGAAGACCAAAGAAAATTCATTCTACAATACACATACATAATGAATAAATATCCCTGAAATAACGACTATAATGCTATAGACATTGCACACAAGCCAGCACACAAAATACTTCATTCAGTATGGCGCAAAACAAAGGATCAAACAGCGAAAGAAGAAGAAATTAACAATTACGAAATAAATTGTGTAAATTGCGAATCAGAATAAAGAAAAGCACATAAATCAGCTGTTAAAAGACACCACATGTATTCTTTCAATTCGATGCACGTAGACAATAACAGACATCAATTTATATATATATATATATATACAGAATATTCTAGAATAGTAGTCAAGATCGATATTAGTGTTTTTCAAATAATATCGATTTGTAAAGTATGATCAATGCAATTACAGTTCATTAAAATGCTTGAATTATAATAAAGATATAATAGTAAGTAGAATATCAACTAAAATTAGGAAGATTCCACAAAAATTCAGGATCACTCAAACCTAGATGGCCAAGGTAAGAATAATGTTTCAACTAACTTCTTTTGGATGCATAAATTAGGCTCGTTAATATGGATCCCAACAGCCAGCCGCAGCAATATTTAGTAGTCGAGCTCTCAAGGCGAAATTAAGATTTGTTGGTATGCGGTAAATGACCCTGAAAGCATGGTTAACGTCAGTTGTGTGTTCTGTACCCACAGGATGAGATAGAATAGCGCTATGTGAATAGATTTTTTTAGTCCTTTACTTAACCAATCACACAGGGTTATGTTTGGAAATCCGACGAGAAACACGCCTAATTGTATGGCCTATGCAACTAACTGACTCCACAGGAGCAGTTAAATTGGTAGATAGATAGACATGGAAGAGGCGAAATTAGGCAGTTTGTCTTTTACTTCCGAACTCAGGAGAGGAGTGGTTTTGAAGACACAGCGTAACTCGGCAGCAGGGAATTCTCTTTTTACCGCATTTCTAAAGTGCTGTGTTAGTATCTCGCTGATGTTGTCTCCAAGGAACTACATTTTTAAGAATGAGGCCTTTTTTGGAACTGCTTTGGTTTTAGATTCATATTCTTATCAATAAACTTTCCAGGATCACCATTTTCACTTAGCAACCGTTTAATATTATTAAGTTCCGCATCAAGACATTCGGCCGAGCAGATTGCTCTTGCTCTGTGAACCAGTCACTGTATCAGATTGCGTTTGTATTTCAAAGGCACGAAGCTGAGAAAATGACTATGCTGACCGTTGATGTAGGTTTTCTACATACACTTCTTCTTATTGTGCCATCCTATTTTCTAATCATAAGGACGCCTAAAAATGGAATACTAGACGTCTTTTTCTTTCTCAATAGTAAAATTTTTCGCATGATGAACATCGTTAAATTTATCCAGAATGCTCTTTGCTTCCTTCTAACTTTTCATGATCAAAATGCCGCATCCATATGCCGACAGTAGAATTCGAATTCATTAATAACATCATTCAAAGTCCCACTTTCTAGTTTCGCAAGCAAAATGTCGGCTAGACTGGGTCCTAATGGTGAACCCATTGCCACACCACTCGATTTGTCTATTTAGTTCCTTATTAAATAAAAGTGGACATTGTGCATTGTGCACTTAAAGAGAAGCTCTTCCATCAGAAAAGATATAGGAATGCCAACATCTATCTATGTTTCGTTTTTGAGTTCTTCGCATACAAAGTCCACTGTATCCATAAGTGGTACATTGATGAATAAAGAAGATACGTCAAATGATTTCGTGAATTTATTGTCAACATTTAAATCTTTTATCCTTTCAACAAGTTCAAAAGTATCCTTTACAACACTGTGTTTCACCAACTCAGTATGAAGAGGCTGTAGGAGTTCGACTAACCATTTGGCTACTGGATGGTATGGTGAATTTAACATATCTAATAATTGGTCGAAGCGTTACACCATCTTTGTGCACTTTAGGCGAGCCGTATAGTCTTGGTGTGGACGTTCCAGTGGGTTTAAGTGATGTATACTGATTCTGTGAGATGCAGCCTTGTTGTCTTCGTCTTTTCAATGTTTCCGCTAACTGTTTCTCTATCTTTAAATTGGTACCAGAGAAGAGGAGATTTTGTGAAATTTTAGATTATCATTAAGAATAGAATTCATTTTCTCAAAATAATCCGCTTTGTTCATGATAACCACTCTTGAGCCCTTATCCGGTCTTATCCTTATTACGTTATCATTTTTACGGAGAACATCCAGAGCTTCTCTATGTTTTTTTGGTCAAAATAATATCCGAATTGCATTTACTATTCATGTAATAATAGCAACAATCGACCACTACTGATTTAAGTCTTTCAATATCTTCAGTTGATAAGGGTGTTAATCTAATCTAATCTTTAAGTTTTCTGGTAATTTGTCGGCCGTATAGAACTTTTTTGTTACGTTCTTCGATAACTCAGTAATACACGATTGAATTGAGTCAATTCGATTACGTGCACGGCGTTTGAGTGTCTTATCACTAGGCCGGGCTCTGTTACAGCGTAGAGATTTCCAATAAGATTTAGGGTACCGGTTTATTTCCATACACTGGTGGATAAAGTCAACAGGAGTCTTTGATTCGCTAAATTGAGGCATCAGTCTGATTGGGAGAATGTAGAAATTTTAAGCAGAGGAAACATTAAAAATGCAGTCAGGGAATTTCTAGCAGTCTGGTACTCAAATGAATAAATGAGTGATTAACAAAAACACACTAGTATAGATCAAATCTACCAACTAATAAAACATCAATCATACGATAAGAAATTTCAAATTCTAAGTCAATAAAAATGATCAATATAGATGTAAATTAACAACCAATCACGATAGTGGTTGTTAGGAGATACAATTATATCACCATTCATGGAGAATTCAAATAAATTCAATTCAGACTAAAGCTTGCGCTGAAACTGTTGTCCAGAACGACAGTCAAATCAACCGGGTTAGGGAACCTGACCAAATCCCAATCACCCACCTCAGCTACAAATCTTCTCTATGACATCAGCCAAACTCATAAACATTGTCGTCTTTGGTACCAGTTTTTTCGGTTAATTCCCATTTGAACATTGATAGACAGAAGAACAATAGTTCAGTAAAGAGTCTCTTTTCGGCGGCGAATTCATTTTCACAGCTGCACAATCGGAAATATATATGACTGTTTTCTATGTGTGTGTAAATTAAATTTGTCAAACGAAAATACAATTAGTAAGCTCAGATGAATTGGATGTTGATATAAGAGGACAGTGTAACAAAAGTGATGAGTTGTCACAAACGATTGTTAAAGAAAAGTTACGTAATAATGTGAATAGTTTGATGAAAGAGTTGTGCTCAAGGTGTACATGGAAACAGAATTACATACGGAATTACGCACCCACACCTGACCACTTCTATTTGTATATATCAGTTTACCTGTTGTTAAGGAGCCAGGTACATCGGTCGTTCAACGCGCATCTTGTCAAAAAGGGTCAAAGAACACTATTTAGTGTGGCTGCAGAAAGGAAGTAATGGCCGTATAAGGAGTGCAATAATCGAACATCTCGTCAACACTGGTCATTCCATCTCAACAAATGCCTCCTGCTTCAAAGTAATCTACAAAGTGAAGAGCAACCTTTCAAAGACAATACGTTTCCGTCTTGTTCGCATTGCAGAAGCCATTTAGTTGGAGAAACCAGAACTGTGCACACAAAAGAAAATTATTCAACCACTTCTACTCTCATGGTAACAACTCCGTTGATTTGACTTAACTTTTGTTTGTTTGCTTGACTTGACTTAACTCTTGTTTGTATGCTTATTTTTCTAACTACTTATAACCCTTGCGTAGTTCCGTATGTTATTCTGTTTCCATGTACACCCTGAGCACAGCTCTTTCATCAAACTATTCATGTTATTAAGTAACTCTTCTTTAACAACTCATCAGTTTTGTTCCTATCCTCTTATATCAACATCCAATTCATCTGAACTTACTAATTGTATTCATTATAATAGAGGTTTTTGTATTTCCCAATGAATGAAAAAACAAAACGAGATTGTTTTTACTGACGTTTCGCTATTTAATGCTAATAGCTTTCTCAAAGTATTATTAAACCGGAATTTACAAAATCTCCTGAATATTCACACAAATCCATACTTGCTGCAAATCATACCTCCAAAGTATTTTTACGAGAACGTATACATATATGCAACATCAAACTTGAATCTTATCGAATGAGAATCAAAAATATAGATGACTGCTTAACATTACTTGTTACAAATCATATCTATGAGTCCTTCCAAAAATTGTTCAATGAACGAGAATCTCATTTTCATAATGTCACTAAAAGAAGACATATACAAAAATTCTCGAAACTCGAAGAAAAGAAACAACCAAAGAAAACCTCAACAAATGATATGAGGAATATTAGAGCCATACATAACATGTCAGACAAGATACTAACCGATAATGAAATCTCATTACTACAGAAAGGTTTGAATTTCAACATAACTAGAAAGCCATTATCGGTCCAGGAAATAGCACCTATGATTGAACGTGCTCTACAACAACTCACCAATGAAGAATCATAATCTGCTCGTCAAAAGATATCACACATATTAATGACACAACGAAACATAACATCTAATCTCACCAAACAGGAACATGAAACCTTAAGAAATTTGAAGAAGGACAAAAGCATCGTCATAAGGAAAGCCGACAAGGGAAACGTCACTGTGATAATGAACAGAACGGATTATGAAAAGAAAGCGATTGAACATCTATCTGAAGGACCATACTTACTCATTGAAGAGAAGAAGAGATCCGCCGAATTCAACAAAATTTCACCAACTCACCAACATACAACCTTTCTAAATACTTACTCTCGATACTACAACCACTACAAAAGGACACTCAAAATATTGTAAAAAATTCATATGATTTCAAATCCCAAATAGAACACCGAGAAATTGATAAAGAAGACATTATGGTAAGCTATGATATTAACTCACTATATACTAGCATCCCTATTACCGAAAGTCTTGACATCATTTCCAGTCTACTAGAATCAGATACAACGCTATCACAAAGATGTCCACTGGACACCAGTGAAATAATTAAGAGCTTAAAATTCTGTCTGGAAAGTAATTATTTTACATTTAAAGGGAGTTTATATAGACAGACAAATGGTGTTGCTATGGGTTCACCAGTCTCCCCAATAGTCGCCGATCTTTACATGAATAAATTCGAAAATAATATCTTTTCAAGCATACTCACTCCTAAAATATGGTTAAGATATGTGGATGATACTTTTGTAGTACTAAAACGAGATCTACACAATTCATTCCTGGAGAAAATAAACTGTGTATCTCCCAAAATCCAGTTCACTTCGGAAGCAGAATCAGACATCGGTGAACTTCCATTTCTAGACTGCCTAGTTAAGAGAAAGGAAAACGGACATTTTAGTATATCCATATTCAGGAAGAAAACCCACTCCAACAAATATTTAGACTTCAAATCATCACACCCCATCAGCGCAAAGATTTCAGTTGTTTCAAGTCTTCTTAGACGAGCACACTCCCTGATAACGGATGAGCAAGAAAAAGAAGAAGAAATATCAAACATCACTGAAACTCTCAAGCAAAACAACTACCCAACGAACTTCATCAACAAAATCAACACAGACATTAAGTATGGCCGAAAATGCATTCCGAAAACATGGACTTCAACAGTCGTCATTCCATATAGAGCAGAGACGTCAGACGATATCAGAAGAGTACTCAATCAGCTCGACATTAGAGTTTTCTTCAAAACATCGGACACACTTCAAAACAACCTTGTCCATATAAAAGACCAAATCCCGAAAGATTCTCTATCTAATTGTGTCTATAAAATAAAATGCTCGGAATGTGATGCGATCTACATCGGACAAACATCTCGAGAAATCAAAATCAGAAGAAATGAACACCGTAGAGCTTCTCTTCGACCACCAAGAAATCCAGTTGAACTAGAAAAACTTCAAAAATCATCAGCCATAGGTCTACATGCTATAGAATCAGGCCACAAAATTGATTTTGACAATATTGAAATAATCCAGAAAAACTTCAGAAACCACAAAGAACGTCTAATATCAGAAGCACTTCATATCAAGTGGAATCCAAATTGCCTGAATAGGAATGATGGACTAAAACAGAATCTGACCTGGCTACAACACCCTCCCCCATGAAGTAGCAAAATCAACGCAAATGTGGTGAGCAAGTTCACTATGTAAACACACACTACTTTCATAATTCTACACACTGACAAAATCCAACAATCTACACTTGGTTTTACTATCTTTACCAGTTCGCTAACTTGACAACCAAAAATGACCCCAGACTAACGAACGATGATCAAGTTAGTAAACTTTATTTTGATATAATAACAGATATACTATTACCTTTGATATTTGGTTTGAACGATCTTCATTGTTATTTTGACTTTCAATATGTCCTTTTAAGTTGAACTAAGTCTATTTTTCTCACCCCCTAACTCTTTGTTATATATATGCTGAGATTTTGTAAATTCCGGTTTAATAATACTTTGAGAAAGCTATTAGCATTAAATAGAGAAACGTCAGTAAAAACAATCTCGTTTTGTTTTTCATTCATTGGGAAATACAAAAACCTCTATTATAATGAATATCATATACCCAATGCCCAAATTTTTTCAAACCGTTAAAAGTGAACTTGGTTTGGATATATATTACTAATTGTATTTTCGTTTGACAAATTTAATGTACACACACACACACACAAAACAACCATGTAAATATTTGCGATAATACAGCTATGAAAATGAATTCACCTGTGAAAAGAGACTCTTCACTGAACTAATGATCTTCTGCCTATTAATTTTCGGTAAATCCCCTAGAATATCCACTGTTTACGAGTTGTTGTACGAAAATATTTTGCAGTTCTTTATCGACTGTATCTATAAAATAAATTTTCAGAATTCTGGAGCATTGAGAATCGATAAGATTTCTCTTTCCCACTATGGGTACGCAAATGTTGAATTTAGTGTACTGTCATGTGAACATTTTATTTTCGACTTTATTCCTTTGCGTTTCAAGTGGGACAGAGGACTTCAGGCTTTATGCTTTGGAGTTTCAGGAGCCTAGCCGTACACCCAACCTCCTGCGTGTACCAGTCAACTACCGTGATTTAGAAAAATGCATCGGCCAGGCGTTGATCTCCAGACCATATAAGGCATATTTGGCAAACGTTCAACCGCTGAACCACTGACATCATGTGAAAAAATTTGGCTTTCTCGGAAATTGACCTTTTCAATGTGCTACCTTCTTTTCTGTCTAGCATATCAACCAAATGCCAATAAAGCGCTTACTTTGAAAATGTTACTTAATGAATAAATTTACTCTACATAGAAGAATTTCTTTTTAAAAACAAACATTTTCATCTACAGGCAAGTAGCATTTTCAGCTAATTAAATTCGTTTTTCTACAGTTTGACATTTCATTCTTTTCTTTTTTTCGAAGTATTTTTGTTAAACTTAACAGAGTGAATTCTGTTTGTTGAAAGCATAGAGTGTATGACGTCAAAACAAAAATAACCACACAAGGTAACTGTGACATAAAAAACATCCAAACCTACTGCGTTGTTTAATGTAACACACTGAAAGAGATATATACAGTTTGAAGATGCAAATGTGCACAAGCGGAAAGTCATAAATGAAGCAGTATTCTGGCTGCCATTTTATATCATAACATTGCTTCCAGTCCAGACAAGGGGGCTAAATTTGTTCGTTGTGCCTTCCTAGACTATACATCTGCTTTTGACTCGGTCCCCAGGGACATCTTATTAAATAAAATTGCTGCAAGTCAAACAGAATGTTGGGCTGTTAACTGGCTACATTCCTATTTCTCAGAAAGAAAGCAGTACACCGTGTATACAGGGGAAGTCTTTCACTTCATTGCCTACTGAAGCTGGTGTCCCACAAGGCTCTGTCCTTTCTCCTTTTCTGTTTTCTTTCTTCTTACATGACTTGCCTCACTCTGATGGAATAAACTTTGTGAAGTACACTGATGATTTCAATGGCTGTTAACTCCCAACTAGACTGTACTAAAATAAATAGCTTTCTGTCGCGAGTCAGTAAATGGTCTCAGTTTAACGGTCTTAGACTGAATCCTTCTAAGTGTCAAAATGTTAATTTCAGCTTAAGATGTAAAAGACAGTTAAAAGAAGTCGTCGATTCTCAAGGCAGTTGTAAGATTGACGACAATGATATAGGAATCAAATCACAAATTAAGTACCTTGGACTTATTCTCTCTTCTGATCTCTCCTGGACTTCCATGTATTAGCGATCCCTAGTAAAATATTCCGCCTGACATTTTACATTAAGAATTTAAGACACTCGGGTATAACTCAACCCCTTTTCTTACAGTTCATAAACTCTTGCATCCTACCTATTCTTCTTTATTGTTCACCCTTATTCTTTCCTGGTTTGCTTAAAAAGGACTATGTCACAATTCGTAGAATTCTGAAAACGGTCAGTAGGGTGAGTGGTGTCCCAATGGACCACATAGTTAACGTTGTTGTCGATAGGCACTTGACTTCGTGCAATAAATTTGCGAAAGGGATTTTGTCTTACTTGCAGCATCCACTTTACCCTCAGCTTTCACCTTGCATCTCCTCAGGTAGAACAAGGAGTAACTTCAGAGAACTGTATGCTCGCACGTCTAAGTATAAAAATTCTATGATACCATAGTTGACACATATTTTATGTGATGAAAACAGTGTCAAGCAAGAATTAACTAACCTTTTTTCATCTAGTAAATAAAACATTTCCTCCATCCATCCTTATAAACCTTCAAGTTTTACTTTTATTATTCCTATTATATTTATGGTCCTGTTGCTTCTTTGTTTCACTCTCTCGCATAACTGCAAAACCAACTTATCTCTATGACTGCTGTAATCTTTGTTTTTCCCCCTCACTATATCATTTAAAGAGAACATTATATTCAACATTTTTAAACATGCTGGGATTTCTACACCGCATCGACAATACTGTGTGAAACAAGCCCACGGCAATTTTTCACTTGTATTATTATTACCTTAGCTGTTATCATTATTATTTCCATTTTGTATGCTGCATGTTTCTGACAGTGCTCGTATTTTAAATGTGGAGAATTTTCTGTGTGATCAATTTTATTTATAATTTGAGGTAATTAGATGCGATATTTTGATTAATGCTGAAAATTCCATTCTGTATCACAAGTACTGTTTTTGGAATAAAGTAAATCATTATTATTATTATTATTTGTATTGGTGATTGTTGAAAGAGCTGGCACGGAATCATGCACTTTTCCATTACGCGAAGCAAACTAATAAGTCCCCTCATTCTGGAGAAACGCAGAGATGCACTGAATACAGGACTCTGCTCAAAACAAGTTGGATTCAGGAAAAGCGGATCATCTACTATATGCCAGCTAGTACAACATATATCTAGTGATCCATGACGGAAAATTCACCGAAGCCTTTGAAGTGAAAACATGAGTAAAAACCATAGGCTGCATACTGTCACCGATAATGCGCTGTTGTTTTGCGATGGACCCGGATTATGCCCAAGACTCTGGAGAGTGAGAAAACAGGAAAAAAGGCTGGACCGAAAGGAAAACTCTACAAGCTCTGGACTTGCTCTTGTGGAGCTGAGTACGTTGGCCGTACCATGCGCCGACTTGAAAAACAAGCTCGTGAACACTACTCAGCCTGGTTAGTAAAAGGAAACCAAAAGCGTGTATACAGTTCAGTGACAGAACATCTGGTCAATTCAGGACATTCAGCACTTTTCGAAAAATCCTTCAAAATAGTACACAAGATTCAATCAAACCTATCAAAGGGAGTGAAATCAAGACATCTGGGCATAGCCGAAGCGCTAGCTATCCAAAAGCTCAAACCCATTCTTTGTATCCAAAAGAAATACGTCCAACCCCTGTCCCTGCCATGGCCATTATAAACAGGTAATTTTTTTAGTAATGACCATCCCATCGCCTTTCTCATCTAAACTTCCTGTTTATTCATGTTATTTTTTAAACATTTTCTTAATCCCTGTTCACACTACCATATTTTCATACCCGAACTTCGTGTTTATTTTGTCATTTTACTATTTCCACACATTTAATCCCTGATTGCGTAAACAATTATTCATCACATAAGTTTTTATCCAAACAACCTGTCTATTTTTGTTATTTCTACATTTCTAACCCCCAGTTGCACAATGTCAATCTTATCAATAATTATGATGCTGCTCTGTTTGAGTTTTATCCGTCCCCCTGTTTATTGTGGTATTTTATTTAATTCCTAATTGTAATTTTTACTAATTTGACCCTTGACCGGAAATTATTCTGAAACTTTCTCATCCATTTGATATAAATAAATGCACGAGTGTACAGCCTAGATGATGACTTTGTCGAAAAGAAAATTTTCTTCTCTGCAACTGTCTTCTTAAGATTTATGTCTAGTGTAGAGTGATTGCGAGGACTTACAGGCGGAAACAAACCAGCTGGATGAAGAGACAGACATCCATGACAGGATTTCGAGTCAAGATGGAGAAGACGGAGAGGATAAAGAAATAGCCAATCGATGAAAACAATAGGCAGCAGTTCTCCTTCTCTTCAGTTATCTAGACAACAGTGTTCGACCCACAGGCAGGGGCCTAGATGAGGATATCAAAATCACAGTCAGAACGGCAAGACAGATCTTCATCACTCTGAAATCAGTTTGGGAGTCTTCTGCACTCACTCTGCAGCATAAACAGCTACATTCCGATTTTCAGCACCATTGTTAGATCAGCAGTTAGTTCTACTGTTTGGGTCAGAAACTTGGTGACTGCATCACGGAAATCGTTTCCGGCAGCTAATTGCAGACTTTTAACAACGACTGCTGTCAGTGCTGATGAACACTGAATCATCTTTGTTTGTTTGTTTGTTCGAACTGGCCTCCATTTTGGCGGGAGACAAGAAGGTTGTCATTGCTTAATCGTGTACTGGTTAGCAGAAGACTGTAGAATACGATTGTTGTAAATTGTAGTGACGTTTATTTACGGACACTGACTCTGATTAACCATTGTAAATCTGTTTCATTGTGTGTCTGTCTGTATGTTTTCGACGAAGAACTGTGCACCGATTTGCGGCAGTTCAAGTCGCCACACCCCCCCCCATGTAGCACACAAAGAAAGAGAAGAAAGTAGAATAATTGCATAACAGAGACAGTAAACAGAGGGGTGAAACAAAGGAATAGTAATAACGAAGAACGATATAGTTTCGTTTGAAATCGTAAGTCACAAGGAGTGGATCCATCTGCACTAGCCATTGAGAAGGATCACTTTGAGCCATATATCACCATATCGGGAATCTGTTTCATTATCTCCTGAAGAATAAATAATCGTATTGTCCGACCGTTTTCTGTTGTTCTGCGTATATTAATTAGGCTTAGTCTTGTGACAACCAGCGATAGGTCCAGTGTCTTTGCTATCTGGCTATATTTGACGACTGCCTACTCTGGCTTCATACTGAAGGTCAGCAGCTAGCCATAAAGAATCAGCAAACGAGAAATTCTCAGAACCAACCAATCAAGAACTTGATGCTCAACAAATATTCCGAAAAGAATAGAGATGGATCAGACACATACTGAGAAAAATCCGTCTAGTGATACCTCGCGCCATAATCTCCATTGGAACTCGCGTGAGAAATGACGACATCATCCGACTATGACGTGGAGAAGATCATTCGAGGAAGAGATGAAAGACTGTGGACAATCATAGGGGCTAGTCAAAGAGTACAACAGAGAACAGGGCAAAGTAGAGATGTACTGTTGGAGCCCCATACTTCGAGTAGAACCCAAGGCAATAATAATGAATGTTCTATATAATAATAATAATAATTTGCTTTATTCCAAAACAGTACTTCTGATACAGAATGGAATTCTCAGAATTTCAATCAGGATATTGCATCCAGTTTGTAAATTATCAATAAATAAAATTCTACATAGATTATGGGTAGTCTCAGCTAATTTCGACAACAACATGTTGGCATGGTGGTAGCAAAGCCAAAATTGAACAGAGTGTTTGAAGGTACTAGAAAAGTAGATGCTACTAGCATATTTACTGGCCTAAGCGGTAAGAAAATGGTCGAGATATACAGAGTGTGAAAGAACGAAGAAGAATGTTTTGAGTAGAGTTTGTAAGGAAGAGAGAAACAAAACAGCACATAACAGAAAATAGAGAGAGAGAGAAAAGGAAAAGAAGGAAAGAAAACGTTGTACCTATAAATGATATGAGTTGGAAAGACGAGATCCAGTTGTTCTACTGACTATTTGATCAGTTATAGGTTTCACACCTAATGCTTTCTTTATCGCACAGAACACGGGCTAAGTAGGGTATGGTTGAGTTGGGTATTTGTACTTGCTAATGCGAGCATATAGTTTCCTATATAGGCTTCTGGTTTGATCTGCTTGCCTGATGAGATATAAGGGGAGAGTTGCGAATGAAGAGGGTGGTGAGAGTTAGATAGATAGAATGGATATAGCTCATTTTTCACATGAGTCCATGTGCCTGTCGACTAGAATATTAACAAGCTGGTTAAGCGGCAAGTAGCTTACCCTGCTGACAACCTTTAACACCCTACGTAATAAGGTATAGTCTTTCTTCAGTAGCCTTGGAAAAACTAAGGGGGAACAATGGAGAATAATAGGCAGATTGAGAGAGTTAACGAATCGTAGGAGTAAGGGTTGGGTTATTCCAGAATGTCTTCACTTCTTGATGTAGACGGTAAGACGGAATATTTTCTTAGAAATGATCAAGATATGAGACGACCAGGAAAGATCAGCAGATAGAATGACGCCAAGATATATATATATATATAAGCATGAATGAATCAACAGTTGATCTTAATTCAATAAGACTATTAGTTTAACAAAGAATGAAGATATACGCATCGCATTATCATAAATTGAAGGGTAAAATAAACAATTCCAGCACAGAACAACAACGATCATGATGATAAATTTCCCCAGATGTGATTTAAATGACACTATCCATTTTTTTAACCTTAACTGTTCTCTATTATTATTTATTATTGTTCCCTTGTGTTCCTAGTAGAATATAGGGCTTCAGTTCTCCCAGATTCCCAACACTTCTATTCCATATCTTCTCATTTCTGCGGCTACATGGGCAGCCTTTCCAGTTTCTCACATTGTACGAAAGTTCCACGTCTCCATCCTTAATTTTGCTTTCATCGAAAGAAGGCACATCCGTTGACTGGCTTCCCGAAGGCTTTCACCAGCCTGCGTCATTTCACTTTCAGGAATCCAGCGAAAAATAAGGTTATTGTTTATATTTTTAGTATTTTTAATATATTTGTGCTTTGAAGTTTATGTAGCGATTTGGTTAAGTTTTGGGGGTGGAGTTGCTAGCACCACGCCCCAACCCTCCCTCTTTATCCTGGCTTGGGACCGGCTAGAAAACTAGCGAGCTAGTAATCTAAGCGAAGTTTAATTGTTGATATAAGTATAAAATTTGGGCTCTGTGGTATAGCATAACTCCATTATGGATAAGATTTTATTTTGATAAATCACACAGTGTTACACAGTAATATTAACTGATGCGACCACGTTTCGAGCACAAACTATTGCCACTCATAATCATATCAAATGACTACTCACACAACTTTTTCCTTCATTTATACAAATGTGTGGAATAGACCAGATATTTGAATAAAAATCAATATGAGATAATGTACACTGACAGGTTTAACTGTTCTCTGATAAGTTATATACGTCCAAACCAAGTTCGCTTTTAACGGTTTGAAAAAATTTGGGTATTGGGTATGTGATATTCATTATAATAAAGGCTTTCTTGTATTTCCCAATGAATGATGAAAAACAAAACGATATTTCCGTTTTTACTGAATTTTTGCTATTTAATGCTGCCGCTAATAGCTTCATCAAAGCATGATCAAACCGGAATTTACAAAATCCACTCAGCATATACATATAACAAAGAAATAAGATTTTTACGAGTTGATCACGGATTGATATCAGTTAGAGAACCACTGAAAACCAGGGAGTACTGGACAGCTGCTGTTTCATCCTAATTTGGGAATCATCGGAAGTACGCACCCACTGGGGTCGCGCTAAATCACGAATAGGTAGAAGTTAGAATCCATGAGATATTGGATCGGGTCCCAGTGGCTTAATGGTATACGAGCTTGCCTTGTAATCGGTAGGTCCTGAGTTCGAATCCCAGTGGGTGCGTACTTCCGATGACTCCCAAATTAGGATGAAACAGCAGCTGTCCAGTACTCCCTGGTTTTCAATGGTTCTCTAACTGATATCAATCCGTGATCAACTCGTAAAAACATAACAAATCCTTACAAACCAAACTATAGAAAAGAGTTAAGAGGTGGGTGAGAAAATAGATTACTTATGTCAAGTTAAAAGAAGGACATATTGAAAGTCAAAATAACAATGAAGATCACTAAACCAAATAACAAAGGTAACAGTACGTCTGTTATGGTATCAAAGTAAAGTTTACTAACTTAATCATCGTTCGTCTGTCTGGGTTCGTTTTTCTTTGTCAAGTTGGTCAATTGCTAAAGATAAGAAAACCGAATATGGATTGTTGGATTTGATCAGTGTGTAAAATTATAAAAGTGGTGTGTGTGTTTACATAGTGGACTTGGTTATCACATCCGTGTTGATTTTGTCACTTCATGGGGGAGGGAGGTGGCACAGTGGTTAGGACTCTCGCCGAACATGCACATGGTCCAGGGTTCAAGCTCACGCCGATGCACACTTGATATCAATGGTCGGCCTGCGAAATTTGGGCTACCGATATCCACGCTGAAAATTCCATATTTGTGCCAAAAATACAGTGTGGAATCAAGCTGTAATCAAAAATAAAAATTAAAAAAATAAAATAATAACCAGTTCAGATTCTGGTTTGGTTCATCATTTCTATTCAGATAATTTCTATTCCACTTGATATGAAGTGCTTCTGATGATATTAGACGTTCTTTGTAATTTCTGAAATTCTTCCGGATGATGATTTCAATTTGTCAAAATCAGTCTTGTAGCCTGATTCTATAGTGTGTAGACAAGCTATGGCTGGCTGATGATTTTTCAAGTTTTTCTAGTTCAACCGGATTTCTAGGTAGTTGAACAGATGCTTTTTTTCTTTTTTGGTTTATTTGGCTATTCGGTTTAGCGATCTTCATTGTTATTTTGACTTCCAATATGTCCTCCTTTTTAACTTGACCTAAGTCAAGTCTATTTTATCACCCACCTCTTAACTCTTTGTTATATGTATATGCTGAGTGGATTTTGTAAATTCCGGTTTAATAATACTGCTTTGATAAAGCTACATTAGCAGCAGCATTAAATAGCGAAACGTCGGTAAAAACAACAATATCGTTTTGTTTTTCATCATTCATTGGGAAGGAAATACAAGAAAACCTTTATTATAATGTTCTCTGCTAACTATAGAAATGAAATTCAAGCGGATATAGGCTAAAAAAATGAAAGAAAGAAACAACTGTTCTCCAGTGTCAAACAGAAATGCATTCATTCATGTTTCAAATCGAATTACTTCAATTATCATTACTATTATTATTATTCTTTTTAAAGTATTTAAATCAATAAATCTCCCTAAAAATCAATAAAAGAATACCACTACCACTACTACACACATTCGTCATTTTTGACTACTGTCTCAATTATTTATAGTAGTATAACCAAAATCACCAGAAAAAAAATACCTAGGAGACATGATTTATGCATCTATCTACAGAAATCTTTGATTATATATGTATGTGTGTATATCATGACTAAGTTTTAAAATACATAACATAAAACTGTGCATATCGATGTATGTATGTACATGTGTGTATGTAATTGAAATCAATTTTTATTTATACTTGGAAGTTTAATTATCTTAAAACAGTAGAAAGAGTGAACATGTTAACAACACGTATACAACACATATTCATAATTATTTTATTGACAAGTAACATGCCTCAAAAATGTGTTTATATTAAAGAGAAAACATGAAGGTTTAATTATACATCAACTCGAATAACTGATGATGGTGGTTGTCTAAGTGGTTCTCTAACTGATGTCAGCTCATGATTAAATCCTCCATGCAATCAAACAAAAAAAGCCCTAAAAAACCAATACTTAAAAATTAATCTGATGCTCACTAGCGACTGGCCCTATTTAGGCAGTTAACCTGAGGTTCTAGTGGGAAGCCGTGACCAGTAAGGTACAGCAGGTTGAAGATGAGGCACCAACTCATCGAAGAAGGCATTACGAAATGTTACTGATATAAGTATAAACTTTGGGCACTGTGGTGGAGTATAACTCCATTACGAAATGGTCGCGCTATGTTGTGAATCAGCAGAAGTTAGAATCCAAAGACTGCCGAGTCGGGTCCCAGTGGCTTAATAGTCTACGAGCTAGCTCGCCTTATAACCAGAAGGTCCTGGGTTCGAACCCTGCCGGTGGGCGCGGCGTACTGATGAAGAGTCCAAAACTAGGACAAAAGAGCTGTCCAGCACTCCCAGAGTTTTTCCAGTGGTTCTCTAGCTGGTGCCAGCTCATGATGAAACCCTCCATGTTATTCGAATAACTGTTAAACATAGAAGTATTAATTTCGTTATTTTATTTTCATTTGTGGTGAGGGCTGGCCGCTAGCCGAAATTCGTAGATAGTAATTTACGTCAATCTGTACGTCCCCCAATATTGGTCATGAGAAAAAAATAATAAGAGCAAAGACTGACTCAGCAACCAATTACAGCAGACTTCGCGTAGGCGGATACAATTTATTTCCAGATAGATAAACTTAACTTCAAGAAACGACCACAAAGAAATGAAAGATTTTGATGTGGTTGTGTTCTCTGAGCTCGATAGTTAATTTGCGAGGCTTTCATCGCCCTACTAGGCGACATCCTTAGAGCATACTTCAATTTGATGAAGTGAGCTTTTAGATTTCTCCACGAGTTTATTAATCATCTCTCCTGGTGACTGGACCTTGGACGTGATTGGTTGTTTCTGTGTTTTCACACCTTATAGGCAGCTACTTGTATTGGAACTGATTGTTTCACTGACTTGAACTTTCAATCTTTGTGTGTGTGTGTGAGGTTTCTGTCTTATCGGTTGATAAATTTTGTCCATCTCGATGTATCTATTGATTGATGATTCACTGGAATACCAGACAGACTTCTAAAAATTCTCTAGCATTCTTGTTGTTTCCTCTGTCTATTATTTGAGCGTTGGTTGTCCCAGTCTAATTAATGCCCATGGTTTTTCTGTATGTAGTGATATGAGTGATGGAATGGATATCATGTCTTTTGACGGCTAGTTAGTTTACGATCATGGATACGAAGACGAAGGGGACATCCACTTTGACCAATGTAGTGTTTTTCGTAGTTGTTACAATTTATTTTGTAGATGTTGTTAGTTTTATCTTCTTTCGTTGTTGAGTCTTTTGGTTGACATAGAATTGAGTGAAGTGACTTTGTTGGTTTGTGTACGATGTCAATTCTCTATCATATCTAGATGAAAGATTAAAATTCAGCGAGAAACCACCAATCAGGAGACTGTGTTCTTTTGCTTACAATAATCTATAACAATGTACATGAAAATCTATAAATATCTGTTGATTTCCTAAATAAACGTTCTGTTGTCTGGCCCTTGTCTTCTGTTGTTACACATTCATTTACATTCTTATGCAGAATAAAAGACTCGAAGCTTAAGCTTTGAATTCTCAGCATCTGTGGTGTTATATTTTTTACAGGTGGAAGTTCCTAGTCTCACTCGTATCCAACTTGTTGTCTTTACTGAAGCAAAACAAAGTTTACCACAGCTTGGGTACGGAATCGAACCCAGACCAAATACGTGGTTGACAAGCATTCTAAATACTAAAGGGCCAATACAACTGCCTTTGAACAAAGCAAGAACTACAGTTTTAGCAGAATACAGTGGTACCATCTTTTATTTCGTTGCCTTCTCGTCAGCTGCTTACAGGGCAAAGACATTATTAAATATATCTACAAAAACAATTTTGACATACTTGCACAGAGTCCATTTTAAACAAAAATCAATCTATCGATATACGCATACACTAATCATATATACATACACATATTTAACATTAAACATTATTCTGAACAATAATAATCATACACAATGGAAACTTTTCAGCATTACGCATTCAGATGAAAGAGAGATGAAAATATCCGGTTACCAAACAGAGCAAAGAAAGACTGATAATCGCTTATTTCTGAACGCGCTTGATGCAGATGGCTTCAGCAAACTTGAGGAGAATTGAGCTGTTTTCCCTATTGATAATTTTGAACGACTTTTCGACGTCCACCTCATGACCTATGTCAAAGAGACGCCTGGGGATGGCACTGTTTGAAGCATTTGTTCCCAGCTGTAGACATAAGCTTTTTGGTACATGTTCAGGAAATCGTAGATATGCCCTGCTTTCTGTACTTCCAATGTAACAGCTCCCCCAGATGTATGTAAATTTGTGTATACAGTTGGAGTTAACATGAGAAGGATATTTATCAGTTTTGATTGCACCAAAGAGCAAGTTGTCCGATAGACAGGGATGAGCTTAGCTGCATGATAGACTATGGCTAGTGATGTACTCAGGCTTCTGTTACTTATTTGGTTACTGTACTGTATAGAAGAAAACCGACTTGTTCGTGTCCAGACACGGGAAATCGGCCTTTGCGTCCTACTGATCAGAAAATCCTTTAGTCACTCACACAATCTAAAAAATACCCTTCATGGTTAGATCTATGTGTGTGGTTCTGTTCAACAATAACAACGACAAAAACTCAAAATTACCTGCCTGAACAGTGGAGTTAGGCAGCTCTACACATCAGATAGGTTTCTAGTGCAAAACAAGTACCTGATAATCAAGTAGAATATTCCCAGCAAGGTGGGATCAAAACTCTGTGCATAAGAATCATACAACAACCAGTTACTGCAGACAGTCCAAGGTTAGAATCACCTTCACTTATTCAATGAAAATCCCAGTTGTGAAAAACACGAACACAAAGACAGAAGCATTAAAATTAGAGGATAAACAGGAAGAATGACAAATAATAATAAGGATTAAGGCAATCGATAATATGAAAACTGTTGTAATTATTTGTAATCGTAGTATTAGTATTTCGAGATGACCGAATTACACGAATCCAACCAAAACACAGAGAGGGCGGAATTCAGGAATTTGTATTTAGCGGAATTATTCAGTTCATATAAGAAACATATTAACAGTCAACAGTAAGTATTTAAACAATACAGAGATAGAAATAGTCAATCACCACATCCGCCACACGTCGAATATCTCCTTGCGTATTTATAATGATATCGCAGTTTGCTTGCCAGTCTCTGCGATCTTCTAACTGATTCTGTGATATTATTTCCATCAGTATCATCTAGACTTATTTCTGAATTATCTACAAAATCAGGATTAGTAGCGGAATCATTAAAATTATAATCGGAACGACCTACTTCATTTATTCTCACTTTATCCAAGTGTCTGTTATGAACTGAATTATCTTCGATGTCTAGTATCTTCACCATTCGGTTCCCCATTCTTTGTAGTATGATACCAAGAGAAGGTCTATAATCATTCCCTCTGTAATAATGTACATCAGAAGTCGTGGACATCAGATGCTTTCTGAGAATTCGAGATTTGAAAAGTTTTGCAGGACTTTCACAGGTACTTGTATGCTCTGCATTCAACAGACGTAGTCTATGTATATGCAGCAATTCCTCCATTTTAATCAGTTGCTCTCTCATCTCATTCAGTTTTTCTCGTGTTTTCGACAGTTCGGATTGTAACTCGGCTACCTCATTTTTGAAAACAGTTGACGCTTGAGTTGCTGAACTTGTAGTGGAGGTTTTCATTGGATGAGATTGAGTACTTTGAAAAGTTGAAAGACACATTGACTCTATTTTACTAAACAGATTGGGAGAATTATAAGAATTCTGAGTAACATAAGTATTCGAACTTCTGCAAACAGTCTTGATGTGTCCAACTTTACCACATTTGTTACACTTAGCACCCTGAAAACGACAAGTGCTTCGTAGATGTAACTTTCCACAGGAAAAACACGGTTTAATGTTTTTGATCTCTAGCTGCATTCTGTTACTTGTGGACGACAGTTTGGATTGCTTTCCATGAACACTTGTATTTTCGACTTTGGACAGCATGACATCAGATACTGACGTAGTGGGAGCAGAGTATTCACTGTTGACATCTTCATATGTAATACATAAATCTTTAGCAGTTTTAAAGGTACAAGAAGGAATCTGAATTAACTCTTTCTCTAACTTAGGAATATTGATTCCAGCAATTGGACAATCACGTAGTTGAGTATGCAGCTGATCTCCAAAGTTGCACTTTGAAGCTTGTATTTGAAGTTGAAGAATGAAGTCTCTAATCTTCTGGTTGGGAGCACGAACCAGTTTATGGAAGTGAGCCCTCTCTCTGGTCTCAAAAGTAGTTATATGAAAGTGATGTATCAGAAGTTCACGGATCTTGTCATATGACAGAGAAATGGGTTTATCTGGAAACGCCAGATTCTTCACCAGGCTATATGCATCTAGCCCAATAGCAGTAATCAAATGTGCTGGAATTTTGTCATCCCGAACGTTCTTTGAAATGCACCATGCATCGAAGCATTCAAGATAATCAGCAATTTCCCGCGGTGAACCATTTATAGAAAATTTTCCAAGGTTATTTAGTTCTATCGCGACGCCAATTTGTTGTAATTATTTGTAATTGTAGTATTAGTATTTCGAGATGACCGAATTACAAGAATCCAACCAAAACACAGAGAGGGCGGAATTCAGGATTCCGCCGTCTACAATATCGTCTCATAATTAGATAAAGGTGCTAAATACTTTCGTTGCACGTTTCTCAACTTCACTTCTGCCTTCGACTCTGTACCTAGATGTCTCTTGCTAAATAAGCTCTCGACGACACAAACTGGCTGCATTCCTACTTCTCAAACAGAATGCAGTACACTGGATACAAAGGTAAATCCTCCTCTGCTGCGCTCACTGAAGCTGGTGTCCCCCAAACTGTTGTACCCTCCCCACTTCTCTTTTCCTTCTTTTCACATGACCTACCATCTTCAAATGACATTAATTTTGTTAAATATGCTGACGAACTGACTGTATCTTTGCCTGTCAAATGTCAAAGCGACTGCTCCAAACTAAGTGGCTTCTTGTCAGAAATCAGCCAGTCCCCCAAGGAAAACGGTCTAACCTTAAATCCCTCTAAATGTCAAACAGTCAATTTCACCTTCAGGCATAAATCTGGCCTAAACAAACTGGTTACCACTCACGAGGTGTGCAACATAGATGGCACTGACAGAGAGACAAAGTCGGAAATTAAATGCCTTGGCATCATTCTATCTGCTGATCTTTCCTGGTCGTCTCATATCTTGATCATTTCTAAGAAAATATTACGTCTTACCTTCTACATGAAGAAGTGAAGACATTCTGGAATAACCCAACCCTTACTCCTACGATTCGTTAACTCTCTCAATCTGCCTATTATTCTCCATTGTTCCCCCTTAGTTTTTCCAAGGCTACTGAAGAAAGACTATGCCTTATTACGTAGGGTGTTAAAGGTTGTCAGCAGGGTAAGCTACTTGCCACTTAACCAACTTGTTAATATTCTGGTTGACAGGCACATGGACTCATGTGAAAAATGAGCTATATCCATTCTATCTATCTAACTCTCACCACCCTCTTCATTCGCAACTCTCCCCTTATATCTCATCAGGCAAGCAGATCAAACCAGAAGCCTATATAGGAAACTATATGCTCGCATTAGCAAGTACAAATACCCAACTCAACCATACCCTACTTAGCTAGCTAGTGTTCTGTGCGATAAAGAAAGCATTAGGCGTGAAACCTATAACTTATTAAATAGTCAGTAGAACAACTGGATCTCGTCTTTCCAACTCATATCATTTATAGGTACAACGTTTTCTTTCCTTCTTTTCCTTTTCTCTCTCCCTCTCTCTATTTTCTGTTATGTGCTGTTTTGTTTCTCCCTTCCTTACAAACTCTACTCAAAACATTCTTCTTCGTTCTTTCACACTCTGTATATCTCGACCGTTTTTTCTTACCGCTTAGGCCAGTAAATATGCTAGTAGTATCTACTTTTCTAGTACCTTCAAACACTCTGTTCAATTTTGGCCTTGCTACTGACATGCTAATATGTTGTTGTCGAAACTAACGGAGATTACCCTTAATCTATGTAGAATTTTATTTATTGATAATTTACAAACTGGATGCAATATACTGTAGTGAAATGCTGAGAATTCCATTCTGTATCAGAAGTACTGTTTTGGAATAAAGCAGATTATTATTATTATTGTTATTAAAAAATGTATGGCCTTTAATACCATGACAAGTACACCACAATGTCATTAATACCAAATACTAAGCTTCACTTCATTAGATGTGGTCGGTACAAAATCTCAGATATACATATTAGATTTGATATAAAATTCCATATGACATATTCCAATCAGAATAAATAAACATTTAACATAAACTTGTCATCAAAATATATATATGAAGAGCATTCAATTAACTCAAGTTTTCTATAATACTACAAACAACTGTTCTTTTCATTCTACTATTTTCTTTTTCATCGATTAAATCTTATTTATCCGGAAAAAATGTATATGCATGTGTCATGTCAAATTAAGAAGAAGAAGCTACGACAACTGAAGAATATAGCAAAAATATTCATTCAGACATCTAAAAAACATAAAAGAATCGAGCAAAAAATGTCCTTTTCGATAAACTCCTCTTCCCGCTCTACAATTATATATACATGTTTATATACATAGAATATTCTAGATTAGAAGTTAATAACAATATTAGTGTCTTTTAAATAATATCGATTTCACGGAATATACACATTGGGTCATAGGAGTTATTAAGAAGACAATTGCAGCGAAGAAAATTTTCTTTTCGACGAAGTCATCATCTTGGCTGTACATTCGTGTATTTATATTTTCTTCTTCAAGAATTGTCTCGAGAAACATGAATATCCCAAAGTGTTTTGGAAGCATCTCAGACGAAATCACATATCCCCTAACTCACGTACAATGAAACGACACACTCTGAATCACATCGATGCAGTGAGATCAAGACTACCTGAGCTAGAACAGAATATCTCAAAAAGCTCCCACGTCCTCTATGAGTTATCTGAAGACGAGAGAACATCATTCGAAAACTACTCCAATACGGTTACAAAGAAAAGAGCAGATGATGTTATAATGAAACTAAACCAAAGCCTAAAGTCCGTTACAAAAGAAACCGTCTTTCCTACTTGTCCAGAAAAATACGCTACAATTATTCCGATGTTCCACTATCTCCAATTCAAATGCAAATTCTAGCACTTGGACCTAAATTTTGTGATGCAACGTCAAAAGTGAATGAACTGAACACGAAAGTGCAATTTGAGAATTTAATAGACCAGACGAAAGATCTGGCCCCAACCTCATATGAGAATGCAGAACTTTTCAAATCAACCGTTTTAAATTGCTGCCTCGAATACATCAACAAAAAACCCAGCCTTCGTAACGCACTTTCCAAAGAACATCGAAAGCAGCTGAAAGAACTGAAGGAAAATGAAAACTTGATCATCACACGACCAGATAAAGGTTCCGGAATCGTCTTGATGAACAAATCAGACTACCTAAGCAAACTCTCGGTCATACTATCTGATGATAAAAAGTTTCAGAAACAGTCTCCACAGAAAGATCCCACCGAACAGACGGAGCTCCAGCTAACAAAGATATTGAAGAAAATGAAAGACGAATCCATTATCAGTCCAAAACTATATGAACAACTGCGCCCATCTGGTTCTACAACACCGCGCATGTATGGCTTACCTAAAGTACACAAACAAAATGTCCCACTCCGCCCAATACTAGATATGATTGATTCCCCATATCATGCAATCGCAAAATGGCTGGTGGAAATTCTCGGGCCGGTGAAAGAAAAGCTGTCAAGACACAACCTCCGTGACACATTCGACTTTGTTGATTCAATTAAGAATGTCAATGTAGCAGAAAAGAAAATGGTCTCCCTGGATGTCGTGTCTCTCTTCACCAACGTTCCACTGACAGAAACCGTATGTTTCCTTTGTGATTACATTCAATCCAATAGCATTGATGTCGGTATACCGATCCATTACCTGAAAGAACTGTTACTTCGATGCACCTTCAACGTATACTTTAGTTTCAACAAGAAATATACAGGCAAGTAGATGGAGTAGCAATGGGTTCTCCCTTGGGACCCCTCCTAGCCGATTGCTTTATGGCTAGCTTAGAGAACAACGCCTTATCACCGACTATCAACGACCTCCATCTCTATAAAAGATACATCGATGATACTTTCATTATTTGTGATGAGAACTGTGATGTAGAAAAACTACTTCAAATCTTCAATAATGCCCACCCAAACATCGACTTTACACTTGAGACTGAATCCGACGGAATGTTCCACTTCCTCGACGTCCATCTGACAAGAAACGCCGACAACTCCCTGAAAAGGTCCATATACAAAAAGCCTACATGGAATGGACAATTCATCAACTTTCAAAGCTTCGTGCCCCTGAGTAGAAAGAGGAACCTGATATACGCTCTTTCCTCGAGGATTAGGAAGATATGCAGCGAGGAAGTGGTTGAAGAAGAACTGCGTAATCTTCGAAAAACCCTGATGGAAAACGGTTTCCCGCCAAGATTCATAGACAAGAATCTCAAATGTAAGAAGACTTCCGAACAAGTCCAATCCATTCCAAAGAAAATACTTCTGCTTAATCTAGAATTCAAAGGTGATATTGAAGCAGAAATCCTTCGCAAACGCCTCTCCAAATCGCTAAGGAAAACATACTTCGCCGCGAGCCTACGACTGACGTTTTCCTGCAAGAAACTGTTCAGCCAGAACGCGAAAGACAAGCTGTCGCATTGGGCCACCTCAACGTGCATATACCAGTTTACTTGCTCTTGTGGAGCTGAGTACGTTGGCCGTACCATGCGCCGACTTGAAAAACGCGCTCGTGAACACTACTCAGCCTGGTTAGTAAAAGGAAACCAAAAGCGTGTACACAGTTCAGTGACAGAACATCTGGTCAATTCAGGACATTCAGCACTTTTCGAAAAATCCTTCAAAATAGTACACAAGATTCAATCAAACCTATCAAAGGGAGTGAAATCAAGACATCTGGGCATAGCCGAAGCGCTAGCTATACAAAAGCTCAAACCCACCCTTTGTATCCAAAAGAAATACGTCCAACCCCTGTCCCTGCCATGGCCATCATAAACAGGTAATTTTTTAGTAATGACCATCCCATCGCCTTTCTTACCTAAACTTCCTGTTTATTCTTGTTATTTTAAGTTTTTCTTAATCCCTGTTCACACTACCATATTTTCATACCCGAACTTCGTGTTTATTTTGTCATTTTACTATTTCTACATATTGAATCCCTGATTGCATAAACAATTTATCATCACATTAGTTCTTATCCAAACATCCTGTCTATTTTTTTTTTTTTTTTTTTTTTTTTTTTTTTTTTTTTTGTCAATCTTCTTAGCTATCATGATGATACTTTGTTTGTTTTATCCATCCCCCTGTTTATTATGGCATTCTAATTCCTAATTTTAATTTTTACTAATTTGACCCTTGACCGGATATTATTCTGGAACTTTCCTATTTATTTGATATAAATACACGAATGTACAGCCAAGATGATGACTTCGTCGAAAAGAAAATTTTCTTCGCTGCAATTGTCTTCTTAATAATATCGATTTGTAAAGTATGATCAGTCCAATTCCAGTTCATTAAAGATGCTTAAATTATCATAATATTTATAAAGATATAATAGCGAATAGAATATCAACTAAAATTAGGAAAATTCCACAAAAATTCAGGATCACTTAACCCTAGATGGCCAAGGTAAGGACAGTGTCTGAACTAACCTTTTTCGGATGCATAAATTAGGCTCGTTAATATGGATCCCAACAGCCAGCCGCAGCAATATTTAGTAGACGAACTCTTAAGGCAAAATTGAGATTCGTAGGTATGCGGTAAATGACCCTGAAAGCATGGTTAGCGTCAATCCTGTGTTCTGTATCCACAAGATGAGATAGAATAGCGCTATGTGAATAGATTTTGTTTGTCCTTTACTTAAGCAACGACGCAGGGTGATGTTCGGAGATTCGACGAAAACACGCCTGTGTAACTGGCTTCACAGGAACCGTTACATTGGTAGATACACATGGAAGAGTCACGATTAAGCAGTCTGTCTTTAACTCCCGAACGCAATATAGGAGTGGTTTTGAAGATACAGTGTAATTCAGCAGCAGAGAATACTCTTTTTACCGCATTTCAAAGGCGCTATATTAGCATCTCGCTGGTGTTGTCCCCAAGGAACTGCATTTGTAAGAATAAGGCCTTTTTTGAAACTGCTGGTAACTTGGGCTGCTTTGGTTTTAGATTCATATTCTTATCAATAAACTTTCCAGGATCACCATTTTCACTTAGCAACCGTTTAATATTATTAAGTTCCGCATCAAGACATCCAATAAAATTCATTAAAAATATCAGAAAATGCCAAAAGCAAAATAAAAATAATAGGGAAACAAAGAATAATCATAACATTTATAAGAGAGAATATAAGGCATCTACTGTTATACCACATAAGGTGGGGACATCTGAGACCCTACATAGGATTTTCAATAAAGCAGGAATGAGAGTGGCATTGAAACCTACAAACACACTTAGAGACAAGCTCTGTAAGCTAAAGGAACCGGTGGATCCAATTAGACAAAGTAATATAATTTACAAAATACCTTGCAATGACTTTGAGTTGAATCAACTAAATAGGTCAAACTAGTAGATCAGGAGCAGTGAAATTATCAGAACATGAGTAATACAGGTAGTTGGAGAGTGACAGAGATTAATTACTGAAGCCTACCTGATTCATCAAGTCTACACCCAACACATGCAATAGAAGTGACTCAATGCAAAAACCAGAGATGTAGAAGACATTATTACCAGTCAAATCAGAGGAGGATAATAAATAATGTTAAAATATGCTTTCAGTTCACATTATGACATTCTAACAAGTTATTTATCTTACTATAAAAACATCTTATTGTATTTGATTGATGACACTAATATCATTTCTGAATGTACTTTATCTTATATGGTTTTTATTCAAATGTCTATTCTAATCAATTTCTGCTCATGTATATAAATGAAGCAAAAAGGTTGTATGGGTGCCTTCATGCGATAATGAGCAAAAAATTGTGCTCGAAACGATAACATCAGTAAATACTAATGTATAGCACCGTGTGATTTTATTAAAATAAAATCTTATCCATAATGGAGTTATACTTTGCCACAGTGTCCAAGTTTTACCCTTCTATCAAGTGACTACATACAGGTGAAACGTTTAAAGGGTTTAACAAACGAAAATAACATTAAACCAATTAGAAGCAGTTAAAAAAGAACTAACTGCGGATCCTGAACTCAATCATAGGACAAAGCTGCCTATTGAAGAAATTATTCTAGGAATTCAATTACGCCTCACATCTACTATTTTTAAATTCCAAGGCAAAATATATAGGCAAACAGAAGGTGTAGCAATGGGATCACCAATATCCCCCGTCGTAGCAGACATGTTTATAGACAGCTGGGAATATAGTGCTCTTAATACATTTAATCCTACTTCAAAAATATGGTGGTGATATGTGGATGACACTTTCACACAGTGTTAAAAACAGAACATATCTCTAACTTCTTGACACATATAAACTCACTAGTAGAGGGAATAAAATTCACATTTGAAGCGGAAATTGAACAACAACAATTACTTATGTTAGATTGTAAAATAAAATGAATAGAAGGCAAACTACACACTAGTGTTTATAGAAAACCAACGCATTCTAGCCGATATTTAGACTTTAATTCATCTCATCCGTTAACTGTCTGTGAAGGCAGGCTTAGTTAAGTGTTTAACAAACCGAGCGGTAGCACTAAGTAGCACAAGAAAAGACCTAAATGATGAACTAAAACAGATAGAAGAGGCTTTGGTGTTAAATAACTATCCTATAAAATTCATTAGGAAGATCAGTAAAGGCCAAAAACAAAATAAAAATAATTGTGAAACTATTAATAATATCATAAATAAGAGAGAATATAAGTCATCGACAGTTATGCTATATAAAGAGGGGATATCTGAAACCCTACGTAGGATTCTAAATAAAGCAGGAATTAGGGTGGCATTTAAACCTACAAACTCACCCAGGGACAAGCTGTGTAGGTTAAAGGACCCAGTTGACTCAATTAGACAAATTATTTTCTATATTAATATTATTTATATTGTTAATATTAAATATTATATTAAAAATAATGTAATTTACAAAATACCCTGCAATGACTAAGAGGTGAACTACATAGGTCAAACTAGTAGGTGAGGGGTAGTCAGATTGTCAGAACATAAGCATTTAGCTATTGTTAGAATGGTTGATCCCACGATGTTAAATGATTTAGAAAAAAGCTCAGCACTACATTACACTGCATGCATTAAACACACAACCACATAATAGAATGGGAGAGAGTTACAATTCTTAGAAGTAATGTAGGTAGGTGGAGAGAGAGGTTGATTACTGGATCCTCATTTATCGAGTCTACACCCAACACATGCAATAGGAATGATTCATCACTCATACCCGAAATATGGAAAATACTATACTATCAATCAAATCAAGTGAAAAACAATGGAACTATATAAATGAAATTAGGAAGTCGTGTGAGTAGTGCCTTGATATAATTATGAGTGGCAATAAATTGTGCTCGATACGTTGTTATCAGTAAACATTACTGTATAACACTGTGAGACTTTATCAAAACAAAATTTACCCATAGTGGAATTACCTTACATATTTTAAAGTAAATATTTCATTGAATGTCTGTACAACGGAATAAGTGTTCGGAAAATCCCTCATCAACGATCTACTTCAGATGTTGCTATTTATTAAGAAATTCCGACTGACTTTGCAATCATCATCTTCTTTTCTCCTACTCGGCGTAGGTGATGCAAAACATCTGTTGACTTAATCCTTATTATTTGTCTTTGTTCCTGTTAAATCTCTAATGCTTTCAATGCTCCTCTTTGTGGTTATCTGGTGATGATCTTGATAATGTTTTGTTATCCAATGTGATTCTGTATAAATGAGTCAAAGCCACTGCGGTCTGGACTGTCTAGAGAAACTGTCTGGTGCGTGATTCAGATGGACATAACTTTAATTCCATCTTGTTAGGAATATTATGCTTGAATCTCAGGCACTTCTTATGATTGATTTCGGTTAAATAACTCAGTTGAATATTAATTATGTTTTGTCCTGGAGAACCTAGCAGATCTATACAGCCGATAACAGAACTGTTGAGGTGATTTTGCGTGTTGATATTTATTATGTTTTTTTGAATAGTACCACATATTTTGTTTTCGGAAATAAATGTCGTTTTTATTACCATCAGGATATTTCTGTACTGTACATGTGAATGAATCAAAGAAGTTCTTGTCAGCAGTATGCAAAGTTTGACTTCCTGCATTCAGATCATTTTACATTTGCATTGCATAGGCCTTAGACATTCGGATGGTTGGAAACTACTCTAGCCCTTTCATTTAACTTAGATAGAATTCCAGACTTAACTGTTGTCAATATTTTGTTATCAATACTAACCTTTTGTTTGCTGTCTCCGTTCTACTGTTACATAATATCCGTTTGATATACTTGTCTCTGTGCCCTTTTAACAATGCTCAACTTTTCTCGACTTTGTTTTCACATTACTCAACCTTTAACCTACAATTACTAGTATTCGACCGTCATGGTTACAATTTTTTTAAAATCATTTTTATTTATTTTGATTATAGCTTGATTTAACACTGTATTTTTAGTGCAAGTATGAAACTGTTAGCATGCAATATCGGTAGCCTGAATTTTACAGGCTGACTATTGATATCAGATGTGCTCCGGCAGGGGATCGAACCCCGGACCGTTTGCATAGTTGACAACAGTCCTAACCGCTGTGCTACCGAGGCACCGATGCAATTTGCTTAGTCTTCATAGTTTCGGGATACAGTGATGATGTAAGCCTCACTCCAAACTAATTTATTCTTATGCTTTGTTTGGCGGACTGAATAAAAAACAATAAAAGCCATTTGAATGTTCTAGATTTCAGTTGAATGATTTCAGGATCGGAAACAAACCCTAATAATAGTACTAAATGCATTTACTAGCTACTAAAAAATAAATAACCAAGTAACATCATAGTTTTGCTTCAGATAATAAAGAAAGAAAACTTTCTAATGTCATTATTATCAATCCTACTTTATTCGGATGCGAGAGTTCGTTTTATTGATTTTACTTTATGTAAAACTATTGGAAAAAGATCCTTAAGCCGAAGCAGATATGCCGATACAACTGTCGTAAAGGGTTTGAAAGAAAGGAAAGGTACTTAGTGATTGATTGGAAGGAAGGCTAACTTATCAAACTACCAAAAATGGAGACTTCAGCCTCTGTAAGAACTAGCGTGGAATCAGGGTCTTATCGACACTGAGAAAAATATTAAGTTACATCATGTGATATCCCTCTCAGAACAAGATGAATTCAGCAGAAGAAGCAAATCATGTGGGGATCAAATTGCAGCTACACCCATCAATATCGAGTATGGTATAGAATAGAAGTTAGGTGCCTACCTCAAATTCATCCAATTTCAGAAGGCCTTCGAGAGTGTTGACCACGAAGTGATTTCAAAACTACTCTGACAGTACAGAGTATACAGAGATATAAGCCTTAATCAACCTCAGAGTAACCTCTGAAATGTTGACAGGAGTGAGAGGAAACTGTCTACTACCACTGGTGATATTCTTAACTGTGGTGGACTGGATCGTACGAGCCATCATATGGAGGGAGAAGACAGCGATACGTTGTATCGATAGGAAGACTCCAGAAGACTTACAGGCGAAAACCAGTAAGATAGCAGAAGAAGCAGAGAGTGAAGGCAGAACTTCAGGTGAACACAGAGAAGATGAAGGTGATGAAGATAACCGACTGGCCAACAATAACAGCAGGCATCAATCACTACCAACGGGAGAAATTTGAAAAACAGTTACAACCTCCACTTAGATAGGTAGCATCGTTCCAACTACAGGCAGTCAGTACGGAAGAGGATGTCAAAATCAGAGTCTAAGAGGCAGGCATAACCTCCGGAAATCTGCTCCATCCAGTCAGCATAAAAAACGAAAATCGGATTCTCAGTACTAATGTTAAGTCAGTGACTATGAATCAGAGACTTGCCATGCGCGACAAAAAAGCATTTCCAACATCCTGTTGCAGACTTTTATCAACAGCTGCCTTAGCTGACCATGAAGAATTAGCAGCAAGAAACGCTGAGAACAAACAAACGAACCAAGGAGCTATTGCTCAAAAATATTCAGAAAAAAGTAGAGATGGATCGAACACCCACTGAGGATACCGCTGAGTGACCTCTCACGCCAGGCCATCTCTTAGATGGAGCGAAGGGTTAGGCCAGGGTTCGGTGTGACATGGAGGTTGTGTGTGTGTGTGTGGAGGAGATGAATGATTCTAAGCAGTCATGAGGCCGACTGAACGGTACTTTAGAGATCAGGTCAAAATGAAAGGGTGTAGCTGAAACCATATATTTCATTTGGAACCCAAGGAAATAATAATAATAATAGATAATAGAGGCTTTTTAGTTTCAAAATATTGAACAACATCCACCCTTCGCTTACCTTTACTTGTGAAGAGGAGCAGGAGAATAAACTACATTTTCTGGATATCTTCCTAAGTGGGAGAGAAGATGGGTCACTTGGGAGAAGCGTGTATAGAAAAAGCTTATTCACAGGACAATACACACACAGCTCCCTAGTTACGTGCCCATTAAATATAAAATAAATGTTGTTAAATGTCTTGCGAGCAGAGCAAAAAGATATGTGCGGCTGGCCTATTACAAAAGGAATTTGAATATATTCACGATATCTTAAAAAGAGATGGGCTATCCGAGTAGTTTCATAAAGAAACATATGAAAAATCGGACAGAAAACCTGAGACTATGACTGTACGTAAGAAACTTCTATTTATTAAATTGCAATTTAATGGTGACTTATCAAGTGAGACTTTGTTCCAGAGAGTATCTAGGAGTATACGGAGAAACTTTTACTCAGCATACCTTTGTTTGTCATTCTTTAGCTGACGAATGAATGGGACTCAAACGAAGGATAAGCTAGACAGTTTTGCCACATCTATGTGCATTTATCAATTCATCTGCACCTGTGGTGACAGTTATGTTGGGCGTACTACTAGACAGCTTAGCCAACGTGTTAGTGAACATCTCCTATCGTGGTTTGGCAAAGGACAAACAACAACAATCCGTAGTTCAATTTTGTCACATTTAATTGATAGTGGTCATGTAGTGGAGAAAACGAGAGCCTTCAAAGTAATTCATCGTGTCCACTGAATCTTTCCAGTAGACTTCGTATTCGTCTACTGCACACAGCTGAGGCAAGCAAAAGGCATTCAAACTATTAAACTTAAACTATGCATTCAAAAGAAGTTCGTACAGCCACTAAGACATAACCAACTAATGACTTCTACACCACCCCTTGCTTACATTTTCAACCCCTTTCTTTTAATCCTTAATCGTATCACATCTTCATTAAAAACGTGTCTCATTTACTTCCCTTACAATCTAACATTACTTAATCGGTTCATTTGTTTTTACTAGCCTTTATCGACTATGACGTCTACCTGAACATTTGTTTGTTTAATCATACTGTTTTTCATTATTCGTGTTTTCACAGATTGCCTCACTTTTTCGTCCTTATTATTGACAAAACCATTATTATTATTACTATTATTGTTATTATCATTACTACTATTATGACTGATTGCACAATTCATACTAACCATCTTATTATCCTAGACAAAACACCATGATTGGTTTGTATTTGAATTTTTATTTGTAAAGTTATGTAGGCATATCTGAGTTAAGCCTGATGAGATCTAATTGAAAACACAATATTGTTCGCTCAAATGTGTTGTTCAAAATATTTTACAAGTATGCTCTTCATGTTGATGTTTACGCAGGTAAATTTGTTGAGTATAATCCATTTTAATCTATTTTAGAAAGGCAACTCATTCTTGGATAATTTCATTTCCACTAAGTTTATTTTCTGATTCTATAGAAAGACAGCTAGATGTAGTCTATGCGTGTATATATCAGTTTCCTACAATCAAATAAATCAAGTAAATTGTCGATAAAAAAACACACCAGAGGAAAGTGGTACAATAGGTGATGTCTGATTAAAGGCTGATAAACTAATTACTATCACACTCCTCTTACTTAGTGATGGTAAAAAGGGAAATAGTTGTTCCCTGAACAAACTGAAATCCAGGTTAGCATAATAATTTTAGAAATAAAACGCCAGAACACTGATAGCCTAAGAAACTAACATTATTTGGTTGAGGGAGGAGAGAAGAGGAAGAATAACTAATTCCCTCATAGATGCTACTGGTAAAGTAATTAAATTTAGTTTATCAAGTTTTTAAACTATAATACTGTAAATATGTAATCTAAATGAATTGCTAAACAGAATGAAATTAATTACTGACAAGTTCATTGCATTATCTGTTATTGTCTTTAAGGTTATTTATTGTTTAGCAGCTAACTTCAGCTACAGAAAAAATGAACCTCATAAGTAATTTACTTTATAGCTGACATGAGCGTTGACCATGAGACCTCATTCCTTTAGGTTCCAAGTGGAACATAGGTGGCTTCAAGCTACAGGCTTGAAATTTCGGTAGTAGTGGTGTTTATTTCTGTGGGTTGGTGTTGCTAGCCTTATACCCATCTTTCCTCTTCACCAGTTTTATTACTGGCTTATTGAGGTCGGGAATCGAACCCGGAGACACATATGTGGTTGGCGAACACTCTACAGATGTATCACTAGAGGACTAGTGACTATGCAATGCATATACACTATTATGGATAGAGAGTAGATTCGACGTGGCCTGAGGGAAAATTAGGGGTTCACAGTCACATGTTCATTGCAATCAGTCCTTTACCGTCAGCGTTCATAAGCTTGTTCTTCATGTTCACATAATTTCCCTCAATGTCACTCAGAGGAAACCCAATGCATCGTTTTCCATATCTGTTCCCACTCGAGCAGTCACTGGAAATTTTTGTCTGGTTATGTTCAAACCATCTTCATTACCTTTTGTACATTTGTAGGGTGATAGAATTTGCTCCAATTCTTGGAAGTGTATCGATACACTAAATTTACATTAGTGCCGAAAATTCGGGATTCTAGTGAGAAGTCGTGACCCGTAGGTTGCAGCACGTCACGTGTGAAGACAAATACTCACCGAAAACATTGGCTAGTAGTCACGCTATGTCGTGAATTGGCAGAAGTTAGAATTCATTGGCCACTGGATCGGGTCCCAGTGGCTTAATGGTATACGAGCTCGCCTTGTAACCGGAAGGTCCTGGGTTCGAACCCTGGTTGGTGCGTGCTGCTGAAGAGTCCCAAACTAGGACGAAACAGCTGTTCAGTACTCGCAGTTTCTCAGTGGTTCTCTAACTAATGTCAGCTCATGATGAAATCCTGTAACCAAATTCGGATCTTCTTCCTTGTGCTGAATGTGCGGTGGATTTCTACACTGACTTCGGAGTAATGAAGTGTCCTGCTTTACATATGCTGACTGCCTTGATAACCTCATCTGTGGTATTGTAGCTGAAACGACGCTGCACAGTCTCGAAAGTGAAGGTGGTCACCTCCCCTAGATTTCTTTCGTTGACGATGGCTGTTGCTTGTTGTTGCTGTTCATTAGGTAACTTCATCACCTTTATCTATCAGCTGGACGTTTTACTCTCCTGTTACGATTAGGTTATCAGCCAGAACTAGTAGTCAAGCTATTAAAGAGCCTGAATGGTAGTCTGAAGTTCACTGATTCGCATCCTCTCTCAAACCCAATATTCTGTTAATATTTAGTCATTATCAATTAGTCAGTCAATATTAGCTTATCGACATGAAGGGTATTCCAAATAGCTACACAATCAGTAAAATAAAATAACTTATATCAGAGAGACTTAAGAATTAATTAAACACAGAGATATGACTTTGAAGTGGCGGAGTTCGTATTGGATAGTTTGAGGCGATCGGCAAGAAGCCTTGGACCTAGGTTTCGTGCTAGTTGGCTTCCTGTAGATCGCCTCCAACTACCCAATACCAAGAATTCACAGTGCACCGTAATGGTGAGCCACCCAGCATGGTGGCCACATTGCAAGTTTGACGGATAGAATTCAGTATGCAGCGAAGATAGGTTTAGACACAATACACTAGTTACTGACTAGTGTGCAATCAAAAAAAGTAACGGAGTTAATTCTTTCATATTCACTGCAGAAGCAATTACTTAATGTTGTTCAGATTTAACAGATATCATACAGAATCAGGAGAAATGAATCTGCTTCGTGAAGATTTCGACCATTATTTAAGGATCTACTATTTCATGTCGTAGAACAGTCAACTAATATCCATGTAAATACCACTTTTTAAAGCCATGTGGCAGTGTGCGTCGGCGGCACAGTGGTTAGGACTCTCGCCAACCATGCACATGGTCCGGGGTTCGAGCCCACGCCGACGCACACTTGATATTTATGGTCGGCCTGCGAATTTTGGGCTACCGATATCCACGCTGAAAATTCCACACTTGTACCAAAAATACGGTGTGGAATCAAGCTGTAATCAAAAAATAAGAATAAAAATGTAACCAATTCACCCACTTATCTCCGAATCCAATAATGTTTCCATCACTTAGGTTATCATGACCTAACAGTAAATTCATGAGTTCATAATATATTTTTGAGTGTGATTTCAATGAAATTTCATTTTGCAGATTTATTATAAACTTGAAACCTAATCAAAAATCTTGTCAAAACTTTGCGCACCGTGTGTGTTTTAACAGTTCCCTACCTTCTATATTTCTTCTATCTTGATCAATAATAATTATTATTCCATTGTACCCCAAGTGGAACATCGAGCTTCAGCAACACATGTTTATTTTCTGTCCTTTCCATGCAATCCTCTTTATCTGACTCCATGATTGTCCATAGTCCTTCATCTCTTCCGCAAGTGATCTCCGCCTTGTTACCCTCGTACAAACGCCGACTCGTCGTTTCCCATTCACCTTCCACTCGACTGATTGTTTGGTGCACGGTGTCATCCGACGATCTCCTCAGAGTTTACCCAGCCTATCTCAATTTCCTTTTACATACTTGTTGAGCAATAGGTTCTTGACTGGTGTGTTGCTGATTCTTTCTCCTTGGCCATCTGACTTTCAGTATGCAGTCAGTTAAGGCGGCAGCTGTTGATAAAAGTCTGCAGCTGACAGACTGTTGGAATTGCTTTTCATGATGCGCATATCACATTTCTGCGTCATATGGAAGAGAACTCACTAAAATGTTTACTGATGACCACGTATCGAGCACAATTTATTACTGCTCATAATCATATCAAGGTAATCACACGACTTCCTAATTTCATTTATATAGTTCCATTGTTTTTCACTTGATTTGATTGGTAGTAGTATTTTCCATATTTCGGGTATGAGTGATGAATCATTCCTATTGCATGTGTTGGGTGTAGACTCGATGAACAGGAACCTCTCTCTTAATACATTTAATCGTAATCCAAAAATGTTGTGGAGATATGTGGATGACACTTTCACACAGTGTTAAAAACAGAACATATCTCTAGCTTCTTGGCACATATAAACTGACTAGTACAGGGATTAAAATTCACATTTGAAGCGGAAATTGAACAACAACAATTACTTATGTTAGATTGTAAGATAAAACGAATAGAAGAAGGCAAACTACACACTAGTGTTTATAGAAAACCAACGCATTCTAGTAGATATTTAGACTTTAATTCATCTCATCCGTTAACTGTCTGTGAAGGCAGGCTTAGTTAAGTGTTTAACAAACCGAGTGGTAGCACTAAGTAGCACAAAAAAGACCTAAATGACGAAATAAAACAGATAGAAGAAACGTTGGTGTTAAATAACTATCCTTTAAAATTCATTAGGAAGATCAGTAAAGGCCAAAACAAAATAAAAATAATTGTGAAACTAGTAATGATAACATAAATAAAAGTGAATATAATTCATCTACTGTTATACCATATAAGGAGGGGACATCTGAGACCCTACGTAGGATTCTTAATAACAAAACGAACAGTTTTAAAAAAATCATAAATAGTGAAAGAGTCAGCCATTATTTCTCTTTAACAGATAGAGAATGAAAGTCCCCTTTAGCAATGGCTTGTTCTTTAAGTTCACAACATAAGTGGAAATCTCGTGACGCATCTATTCGTTTTGTTATAAATCAGGTGACTTAATCATGAGTACAAATTAAACATGTCTTATGATTAGTTGATAATGTTTTATTCAATGTAATCACATTTGTAGATTACACTGAATTGAACAGTGTCCACAGTAAAATCTGATGTCACATGAACTAGAAGACTTACAGACGAAAACCAACAAGTTGGATGAAGAGACAGGAAGTGAAGAAAGGAATTTAAGTGAACGTAGAGAAGATAGAGTTGATGAAAATACTCCGCCAACCAATCAAAACAAAATAAATTTGAAAGATGTTACTTCCTTCACTTATCTAGACAGCATCGTTTCAACTAGAGGCCACAGAACGGATGACAATGTTAAAACTGGAGTCGACTGACTTGACCGAAGTCCTGGGTCTCTGGTTGACAAGTCAACTGCTTGTGTAGATGCCTCGACGACGTCTGGTCATGTTTCAACTCCAGAAGGCAAGACACGGAAGTCAAGGTATATTTTCATTAATCAAACCTCTGTTTATATATCCACAGCTTATATTCGTTAACCAATCACTGAGCGTGTGATTTTTGGTTTACATGAAATGACATGAAATATAATGTTCAAATATATAGATAGTATTCTGTCGCTAGTGCAGTATTGAACTGTGGGAATAGTACTCAGGCAGTTAACCTGGGGTTCTAGTGGTAAGCCGTGACCACAGAAGGTTGAAGATGTGGCAGTAACTCATCGAAGAAGACATTGTAAAACGGTCGCGCTATGTCGTGAATTTGCAGAAGTTAGAATTCAATGACCGTTGGAACCGGTCCCAGTGGCTCAATGGTCCACGAGCTCGCCTTGTAACCAGTAGGTCCTGGGTTCCACCCCTGTCGGAAGGTGTGGCGTACTACTGAAGAGTCCCAAACTAGGACGAAACAGCTGTCCAGTCCTCCCAGGTTTTCTAGTGGTTCTCTAACTGATGTCAACTCATGATGAAATCTCCCATGCAACCAAACAAAATCCCTGCATAACCAATACTTGGAATAGTCTTCGGACGTTAACACCAACAAATACAATGATTCTTCCTGTGAGAATAATTTTCCGTTGTAACCCGTCGTCAGTATCACACCACCACAATGTATCTTGAAGTCGATTGGTGGATGTTGACTAGCAGTGGAATTCAGGATGTGCATTTCGTCCTATATGGGACTCGTCCAGACGTCGTCGAAGCATATAGTACAAGAAGCCGACAAGTCGACTTGGGACTGAGAACTTCTATCCAATCAGTCGACCGGAAAATCTAAAATTGAATTAAAAGTTCTAAGGAGTAAACATCAGGTGTGGAGAAATCGAAAAGGTTGTTTCCATGATAATAGAAGTGATTGCTTAATTTCCTTTTGCATGTTTAGCTCCGGTTTCTCTTTCTGAATGGCTAGAACTTCAGCGATGCAAAGCAGATGAAGGCGTATTGTCTTTGACTGGTTGCTCACCTCTTTGGAGATTACTTTGAACGAGGCGTTTGTCAAGATGGAATAGCTGGAATTGATAAGGTGTTCGATTATCTCACTCCTTATAGAGCTACTACTGCCTGACTGCAAGCATACGAGATAGTATACTTGGATACTTGGCCTGGCTGTAAAGCGAATGCCAGGAAAATACATTGCACTGATCAAGCCACTCACTCTACTTGAACTCATGCAGTCAGGTGAGGGCTTACGGCGAGTTGTCATCTGAACTGGTGGTGTCCGTCAGGGATGCCCATTATCCCCATTTCTACTCAATTTCATCATAGATGTACTAATGGACTTAACCCTAACTCACTTCAGAGACTCAGGGATTGACTTGCTATCAGGGAGTAATCTTGTTGACTTAGAACATACATATGATATCGTCCTTCTAGGTGAAGACACTAGGAAAATGCAGAGTCTTCTGAACACCTTGAGCCTCTATCTACGAATGTTTGGTATGCGATTCGCTCCCACCAAATATAAGATGTTACAGGACTGGATTACGTTGAGTCCTTGCGTAGAAATAGGGGGTGAGAAGGTAGAGCGTGCTGACCATTTCACTGATTTGGGAAGTACCATCAGTCAAAACGGGCTGATCTCGGACGAAATCTCAGTACGGATACAGAGGGCTAGTTTCGCATATGACAGTTTACGCCGTCTCTGGTATAGAGGGGATATCCAGCTTGTTGTCGACCAAAGGGCGGGTTTACTGCTCAGCAGTCCGCGCCGTCCTCCTTTATGGCCAGCTATGAGACCTGGCCATTGAGAGTGGAAGACATGAAAAGATTAGCTTTCTTTGATCATAGGTGCCTGTGTTCTATCTCCCTCCCGTGTGAAGTGGCATAATAAGGTGAACAATATTGAGGTTAGGCATCGAGTGTTAGGTAAACAGCGGAAATCAATCGACGAGGCTGTGAAATTACGTCGACTGAGATGGATAGGACATGTGTTACGTATGCCTAGTCATTGCTTTCCTCGACCGCCAATGTTAGCCGACATAGGGTCAGGCTAAAAATAATCTAGTCTGAGTTAAGATATCAGCACATGGATGGCATTCTTTGTACAGTCACACACCGATAATAAGTACGCCAGCACATGCATGTATGGTCATGTCCAATAAATTCACTTCCGAATTGCTAGTCTTGTGGAAATTGGTGACATTATGAACTAGATTCTTTGGAAGCGGAGATCAGATGTGTCAGTATATGAAAAACGCAAATTGATAAATACACGAATTTATTCTTAAGATGTACTTAAAAGAGATCTTTTAGTTAAAGGATATCAAAATTCACCTAGGTCCTAACAACCCCTTTCAGTGCGTGCGATGCTAATTAATGTCCACGTCAAAATGAAGAAGACAAAATAAGGTTTTTCTCATGGAAACAGTATATTACGGAAAATTAGGGCCCAATGTGACAGTGTTTATATCAGTAAAATTACAGAAGAATTTGAAATTTATAGATCGACTTCCATAGGCGAGTTACAATCTTAATCACTATCTTGAAATTAGAGAGAACCAAATACAAGCGCGCACATTAGGAGGAACCAAGGGCTGCTGAACTGGAATGCAGAACAGGAGGTATGATATCAGACACCATTTCAGATATATGATCCATTGACTTAGTTTCCTGACTACAGGCAGTTGATAAATTTTCCAAATGCATTGCAACTTCTTCAACCGACTTTGTATGTTCTTCATTTGAATCTGATATACTTTGACCTTCATCGTCTTCTTCTTCGGCTGTTTCCAACCACGTCAACCAACGATTCACCTAGGAAATAAAATGACAAAGTGATGCTGAATACTAATTGTCGCATAATAATAATGATAATACATAAATAAATAACCTGATACGCTTTGTACATATACACATCACCATTTGTTTGTGAAATCAAAACTTCTGAGAATCATAAGTGGGAGGAACCTGAAAGAAACAACCTCCCTTACCTACCGCCTAAGATACAGGCGGAACTGACGAGGATATCAAAGCAATGATCATCGGGAAAGCAAGACAAGCTTTCATTACTCTCAAGTCTGCGTGGAGTTCAACAGCACTCAGCATGAATAATGAGATCCGGATTTTCAACTCCAATATGAAGTCAGTCAGTGCTACTATACGGATGGATAAGAGACTCAGCGCATCATAAAGAGCAGCTCCAACAAACTACAGACCTTCATCAACAGCTGTCTTCGTTCAATACTCAAGATCAGATGGCTGGCCAGAAAAGACCAGCAACAGGGATTTCTGGCAATGAGCCAACCAACCCAGCAGGAAGCGATTGTGAAACAAATAGGCAGGAAGAAATGGAGATAGATTGGCCATACTCTGAGGAAACCATCAAGTGACATCACTATACAAGCCCTCCAGTGGAACCCGAAAGGGAAGCAGCGAGTTGGTCGTCCAAGGGCAACTAGGAGGACATCGTGTGGGGAGGAGATGAAAACATGTGATCAGACTTGGAGCCAGATGAAAACTCCAGCAGAGAACCGAACGCAATGGAGACGCGCGGCTGAAGCCCTATGTTCCTCTGGGAATTAAAGGAAAAAATAAGAAGAAAAAGAATCAGGATTGGCTTCATCTTATATGTTGTTGAAAATAAGACCTGATTTCTCCGAAGTATTATGAATTCAGGACAATACTGACATAAAGATTTCGTACAATTATGCGGAATGTTTTTAAAACAAATTTCGCATCATGCGTAATGAAAGACCAAAACGGCAGATGGGCACATTTAACTCACCTACAGTATAAAGAGAGTGAGTAATTTTCCTTATGTGGTGACACTTCCTAAGTTATGTGTAATTTAATTTTGACGCTTTCAGTGTCATCATCCTAGAAACTTTCAGCGCTTACTGGAACATGAAATAAGTCTTTTTAGTTTCCCAGGAATGATGTGACCGGATCTCCTGATGAGGTTCTTTTTCTGTACAATTCCAAGAAAACTTGCTTCACACTGAAAGGATGGAAATATTGTGTCTAGAAGGATAACAGAGGCTTCACAGCTAAATCAGCCAGTTTAGAGGAAACATCCTGTTATTTCAGGATTAATTGAATTTATTTTTGTGGACTGATACCACGCGTGGTAACGCAAATAGTCAGTTAGTCAACCAGTCACTGGCTCACTGAATTGCAGTGATGACCAAGCACAAATAGGGAAAATTTTGACACTTATATTCTACAACATGAAGAAAAATTAATTTTTTTTTAAATATTATTAAAACACAAAAATATGACTGAATTACCTCGAATAATGCTTGCCCCTTTTCAGGATAACTGGGATTCACTTCCTCTTTCCAAGACAGAAAAGCGTTTTCGCACACAAGTTCGCAATCGTATAGATTCATAAAACACCGAAACAAGAAACCTGTAATAAAACAATGAATACGATTAATTACTGGTGTGACAGAAATCATGTGACTTTAATGACTAACGAAAATAACATCAAAACAAAAGGCAGACAAGTCCACGATATGCAAATCTATATGTACTATATATTGGATGTAAACAAGGAAATATATTAAAGCCTGATATAGGAATACTAACCTTTTGGCATGCTTTTGTCAACCCAAAAAAGTTGAAGAGCATGCAAAGCATCCATCTGCCGCTCCACAGAGTTTCGTAAGATATCAGCAAGTCCTTTCGGTACAATGCATTTCCATGCAGCTCTTTCTCTTGTCATTAAAGTTGAGGGTGAAGATGAACTGCCAAGTTCAACAACCCCAACCTTGTAAATATATTCGTATACAACTGGTAAACAAGCGTGAGCATAATCCGAGTTTCGAATCCCGACGCTAGTTGCTGGTTGCTTTGACAAATATTCATCTAATCTGGATGCAAAGTGTTTATCCGACTCTTGAGGATTTTTTCCCTCCATATCCGAAATGTTCCTAGTAAGATTTGAGAGTTCAATGGAAAGACGCAGACTTGGGACAAGAAAATCCAAATCGCGTTCTTCAAGTAGTGCCAGAAGGGCTTCATTTGTACGACTACCTTCTGTTAATAGAAATGCATACATGAAGCATGAAATAAATCTTTAAGTGGAAATAATAGGAAGTTTTGTAGGTTAAGCACAATATGAGACAACATTGTCTAGAATAATAGTATGAGACGCTGAAAAGTTATTCAGAAGTAGTTTTACTCATCCACACAGAATTGCGTAGTAATATGAGGCTAAAGCACAATCCTTGATATAAAAACAGAACTTGGGCACTGTAGTAGAGTATAATTCCACTGTGGATAAATTTTATTTTGATTAAGTCTCACAGTGTTATACAGAAACATTTACTGATGACGTTTCGAGTAACTCGATATGATTATGTGCAATAAATTATTCTCGAAACGTCATCAATAACTATTACTGGATAGCACTGATACTTCATGAATATAAATTTTATCCACAATGGAATTAAAGCACAATCCATTTGCAGGTCAGTTTTGTTCATTGGATATCAGACAATTCATGTAACTATCCCAAACTATATATACAGAATAGTGAGCAATAAATTATCATCGGAGTCAACAAACAACACAATCCAGACGTAGCGCATTGGCTTAAGCCCTCGACTTTTAGCCAGTGGTTTTTCGACTCAAATTCCTCACTGCCTACTACAATCTAGGCACACAATAGGAGTGGCTCATAGCTGAGTACACGACCGATGTTTTCTTTATAACCAAACAGCAATAGTGACGTAAAGCGTCAGACTAGCAATTCATTCAATGAGAATGAAACTCTTAAATAAATAACGAACTACCATGAAACACGTACATTTTGACGAAATGGTAGACAGACACTTTTAATTCATATAGACATACGGAAGGATTAATTAGTTCCGTGAGAATAGTGCAAAGAATCAGAAAATTCCCAGTTACAAAAGTTTAACTAACCTGGGACCATTTGGTTTATTTGTAACCCAGTATCTTGGAATAATTGAATAAGTGAACAGCGCCTTTCATCCACAGTAGCACCATCTATGCAAACTGATTCCTTTTTATTCGAATTACAGTCATTATCAACCATTTGAGACAATTTCTGAAGAACAAGTAAGAATAAAGGATGGTGTTTCCCACCACGCAAAGGTTCTGCGAATTCAGAAAGATCCATATGGCGATTCCATATTAAAGCGGCCGATATTGAAGCGATTTTAGACTTTGAATAGATTAACTGCGTAACACATAACAGTTTATTTAGAAGGTGCGACCATACAAGAGCCAGAGGGTGACCACTACCACCCAGTGACTTCACTGATTTGGGTTTGCGACTATCTTTAGAATTGCATACAGATGCATCACGACACAACAGGTTTTCTGCACATGCGACAAGTAATTCTGCTAATTCGAACGGTTCGGCTTTTGCCAATTTGAGATTAGTACCTACGCACATAAATAAAGAGAATACTTCTAATTACAAACACAATTACCACAAAAACACGAAAGGTAACCAGTAAAATTCAATTACTGCTACCTCATGTGTTACATTAGTAAAAATGATAGTACAATCTAACAGCACGCAAGATTTGTGCAGCCTTCAATTGAGGATAAAATGTATGTTGTGACAATGCACTAAAAACTCCAAAATGACTGATAAGGTGCTAAATATCACCTAAATTTTAGTGGAGTCTACAAACATTTACAAAGTATTGAGTAATACATAATAATACACTGAGCTAGGTGAGTGAATTGCGAAGCTTTGATTCTCTTTCTAGACGTCATCTGCAGCACAAACTTGATTGTGCAGTGAGCTTAAAAAGTCCATCGTGGGTGAAATATGGTTTTTTCCTGGTAACCTCATTTGTGACCGGCTGTCGCTGGAGGAAAAACAACACCAAAAAATATTCACCCGTGATATAAATCTTCTCCATCTCACGAAATCGTACAATCCTGTCCTACAATGGTGATGTGGCCTATTGGTTAAGGCAATCAATGTAAGATGCTGCTACAGGACTGGACCACGTCAACCCCTAACTTAGTGATAGGGAGTGAAGTGATAGAACATGTTGACCACTTCACCTACTTGGGAAGTTGTATTACCACCAACGGACTGATTGGCGATGAAATCTCAGCGCGGATCCGAAAAGCTCGAGCTGCTTTCGCTGACTTACACCATCTCTGGCGTAGGCGTGACATCCGGTTATCAACCAAGGGACGTGTGTACTGCTCATCAGTTCGCTCCATCCTTCTCTATGGTTCTGAAACATGGCCAATACGCGTTGAAGACATGAAAAGGTTGACTGCTTTCGATCATAGATGTCTGCGATCTCGGTCTCACGTTAGGTGGTTTCACAAGATAAGTAATGTTGACGTTAGGCGTAGAGTGTTGGGCAAAGAGGGAAAATCAATCGACGAGGTTATAAAGTTACATAGACTAAGATGGCTAGGTCACATGGTGCGCATGCCTAACCACCGCCTCCCCCGACGGGCATTGTTAGCTGATATAGGTTCAGGTTGGAAAAGAGCCAGTGGTGGCCAAACAAAAACATGGCATCAATCCATGAAATCCTTGACAATTAAACTGAGTCAGGTAGGGAGATGCAGACTCCCGGGTTGGGGCCCTCGGGACTCTAGGAATCAATGGCTGGAGACAATAGGTGACATGGCTCAAAATCGTTGTCAATGGCGCAGATGTATTCAATCTCTGTGATCTTTCATATTCCTTTCTACCATTACCCATTCTGTCTCACTCTTATATTTGTCAAACTCTATTAATTCTCTTCACTCATCTTCTTGTCTACCTCTGTGTGCTATTTGGAAGGTGGCAACTCGAACTGCTGCACTTCGGTGCCAAGTTCTATGTTGAATCCAGACAGACAGACAATCAATTTTCAGTCGGTAGGCCGCAGGATCGAATACCTCTCCAAATACTTCAATATGGAAAATTGGGTGGTCTTATCCAAACTAGCGTTAACTATGCGGCTCATATCTACGTACATAATACATCTGAACGCATAACCGAGTTCGGATGAACAACAGAATGATAAGACCTAGAATTAATTAATTAAAAAACTAACGAGTTGCATACAATTATCAAGGGTTATTTACAGACTGACACAGTTTTCAAGTGATTCGTAAATAGATCCACAGTCACAAACTATATTGAATGGATACAAACACAAACTTTGTGACCATCCCATAAGCAGACTATAGTGTAACTATCAAGGGTGTGACTAACGGATTAAAGTATTGTGCAGGAAAAAAAATACTGAAACGCAAAATCTCACCTTCTTCACACAAATGTAAAACAACAATAGCCAGTACTTCAATTGTTATTCGGCCAACATTTGATAAATTCAAGTGATTTTTAATGGATACAGGATCCTTTAATTCAACCAACAATTCGAGCTATAAAGTATGGAAATCAAAATACAAATAATTCATGATTGCATCCTATACATCACAACGTCTATCTTTAGTATCTGACTCCAGTGTCTATTGACTTAATTCCCGTGAGGAACAGAATTTATGCTGATTAAAACATGTTTATATCTTATCACAATAAATTCAATCAAGACTGTACAATAAGTTGGTTGGAGGATTTTATCATGGGCTGAAATAAGTTAGACAGTCATTGGAAACCCTGGGAGTACTGGACAGCTGTTTCATCCTAGTTTGGAACTCTTCAGCGGTGAGTGCGTACTGCTAGACAAAACAGATGTCCAGTACTTCCAAGTTTCCTAATGGCTGTCCAACTGATGTCAGCTCATGATGAAATCCTCCAACCAATCAAACTAGAAAAATACCTACAAAAAACCCAGTACTTGACAATTTTACGATAAAGTTCAACAGCTAATCAGTTCGAAAGGTGATTTAAACAACTAACCCAGTTAACTGGAATTAAAAAAGCAATAAAGCATACTTATTTGTAGTCACCTGCCATTGCAAAAGTCTACTAATTGACTACAGCGAAAGACTTTTTGACAGCACTGTCATTTACGTTCCTTACGAAATAAATACAAATAAAACTAGTTTACAGACATATCCTGAATTTATAACACTCAAACAGACACACCTATTTGTTAATTAACACTTACTAATTTTGCGGCAATTTTTTTATCATCAGGAGCGTGTGGAGGTGTTAAGTGATTTTCAGCCACATGATTCAGTGGCGGAGAAGAACAGTTCGTACTGGATGGTCGAACCTGTTCGATTCTTTGATGGCATTTGTTTGCCGCCAGCGACCGTGCATTTTGGAGATTTGGTTGATCTAGTGTTCTTAAAGCTGACGAATTAAAAGATTGTGGTATAGAAGTAAGTGTCGACTGTGTGTTACCATATGCCGTAGAGTTAGCAGTACATTTCGAGAAAGTAGGCCAGACGAGCTTCTGTGAACCGAATTTCTCATCACTGGTAACCACTGGATTTTCCTTTTATGCATAAGTATGGTATGGAAATAGAGAAAAAGCAAATGTTTGAAACACGTCAAAGGAGACATTTAACGTCATAACCAACTCGTTTTACGGTTTTTCAAAGTTAAAGATCATTACTTCTAAGTAAACATAAATCTTTTTTAAATACCAGGTTAAATGTTATCCACTTACTTTGGCTTTTTAATCCTCATTGTTATTTTGACCTTCAATGTGGTATATATATATATATATATGGACATGAATTGCGCTGAAGTTAGAATAAAAACAGGGCACACGCACGCGCTTTACACACTAAACTTCTTACCCTTCTGTCAGAGATAATTAAGGCGATTGATGGGTAGCGTAGAAGACTTATGAAGTGCAAAGATTTTTGTAATCGCTGACGGAAGAACGTTAGAAGGGCTCACCAGTAAAAAAAATTGGTTGTCGGAATGAACTTCACAGCTTTATCTAGGAGAACTAAACCTTTACACATCCATAATGACATGCAACGTTCAGTACTTAGTATTTGAATCCGCTTAAATTCCAAATTTCCGTCTTCACAATAAACGCACCTCATAAACTTACTAAAAACTATGGATGAGTCTAAAAATCACTAAATTTCTACTATAGAAATGATATATCTACAATTGTTTGAGAGATTACTGTTCAGCTTCATGAGACTGCATCAAAAGCTAATACACATTCGGTAATTACGTAGATGACTTACATCAAAAAGATTCGACGAATGTGACTGACCAAAGGAATGTAAAATAGGCGTAATGTGGGACGGACCATTCCTGGAAACGGTTGTCGAATTACCGGAAATGATGTTCGCATGAGAGCTGTGCACATCTATGTGTGTAGAGTGCTTCGTTTCGTTGTAAGCATTTGTTGTAGAACTGACTGGTGGATTACCAGCAGCTTCGGCAGCTAGTTTCCTAAGCATTCGTGGTGGCAAATTGGCATTAGGTGTCGGCACACCGTTACTTGGCGTGGCTGCGGTGTTTCGTAATCGTGCATTAACACCGCGAACCCAACCAACATCACTACTACCTTCAGGTTTTTCAATTTTCGCAGCCCAACTGTCAGTATTATTAGTTTTTGTACTCTGACGCTGAACACTTTTCGAATTAGGCAGTTCATTTTTGCTGGATGCGAAACGTCGAGTAGTGTGTAAGCGCCCATGGAAAGGCACAGTCGGACCATCAGTGGAACGATTTCCATTGTCCAATAAACACAGATCTCGAGAACTTTGTCGGCATAGTTCTTCACCCATCCGCGCCAACTCCATCCAACTTCTTGCCTCACCATTATCATTCTTCAATGAATTAGAACCCAAACCACCGACAAAAGGGAATTCACTACTGACTGATGAATTACTTGACCTTGACGAATGATTCATGAAAGCACTTCCAGGTACATCAGGTTGTGCAGCAGAGCGTTCGCTTGGAGTCGGGGCAACAAGAATTCCAGATTCCTATGTAAAGTTAAAATGATTCCCAAAAGAAATTATCACGAAAAATAAGGTCATAAAACTACATAATTCCATAATAACAAGATGTATTTTTGCAGTGATAACCAATACTGTCTAAAGAGTGCCATACCTACTAATATTCGAACAGAAACTTTAGTACTTTTTAACTTTGCAATCCAAATCTTGCATAAGGAAAGAGTAAAACTTACACAATATGAAGTCCAATGCAAAGTAAAAACTGGATACTTCTAAGGACAGCAGATACCTTTTGAAAATTCATTTTTTCAAAAACAAAAACGGAGAAAGTACCGTCTTTCGAACAACCCATAAATACTATTTTTGTTTTTCTGGTGTGCTCAAGTCTTTATCCGTCAGATTATAATATTTTCATTTTGACTAAGCTGTTTAAAATATTTTTAGTGATTTTTATATTCACAGAAACGATTTCCCCTATCCAATTAAAATAACAATGAGGTTTCACGACACCCTTCATTCATTATCATTTAGTAAAAGTTGACTGACTGTGTGGGAAACATAAGTCACCAAATTTTCAGGTCATATGGCTAGTGAAACAAGCTAAGAACTACATGTCAATAAATTAGCGTCACTTAACCACCAACCATTTGTCCAGGATTACCATAAATACGTAGGTATAAACTATGGTTCAAATCCATCAATAGATTTGCGAACGTTTTCACTCCTGAGCATCTTCGGAATTTAGAACAACGTAGTGCATTAAATCACTCTCCCATATATTCTTTACTAATATTTTTTCTTTTAATATCCAATTTTTTGAATTAAAAATATGAACTGATGAACTTTTAGCATTAGCCGGCTTACATGCATCAACTAAAAAGTTGCTCATATTTGCATTTTATGCAGAAATGCTCACGTTTCGTTTTTACGATACTCAACCCATCTTTTGTAAACCAATGAACAAATATTTTGGGAGTCTTAGCTGAAGAACGTTATCTCATTCGAGAAATCCTTGTACGAAAAATTACACATTACCGCAACGAATTCTTAAAAGAGACGGCCGTATATCTCATACACTGAATCTCGTAAATCAACAAAATGATCTACTACGAAGTTACGAATAGACATAGTCATCTTAATTATTTTAGGTTTTCATAGACCACAAAAGAACACAATCACAAATAGTAGCCTAACACTATCTAACATTAAGATATTCAAGTTTTAAAGATACTGAATGTGTAAAGAACCGACTTTCCGAGTACTCTAGTAGCGTAACTTGGAAATGGGGCTAGTGGGCAGTAGGTAGCGCACTCACCTTTAGTATCTCTAATCGAATATCTCGAAGTAAACGGGGTTTGTTTGTTTCAGTACGCTGACCAGCTCGACGTGGGATCCAATTATTCTCCCTCAAATCCATCAGATCCTCAACCATGAACCGCACTCTTGCCGATAAGGAGGCGCTACTCCATTTCGTTGCCTTTGGGCAAACTGTTCCTTCGGTAGATATATTTTCATATTTATTAGAAGTCACAGCGCTTGAATCACAAGTGCGTGACAATATACGACGCAACCGCTGGAAATATTGGTCCATAAGTTTCTTCGCTTTAGGTGTATCCATATATTTTCCAACAGCTGTCAAGAATTGACACAAACACTCCAAGTCAACTGATAAAGACTTCTCTTTGGTTGTTTCAGCTACAAAAGGCAACAAATAAATTTTAAGTCTGTTAGTATCAATGAACAAATACATATACGTTCTTACATTACGATGAATCAGAACTATACCCCAAGTCAGAATGTAGGCCGCCAACTGATGCTTAGCTTTTGGATGCCCGAGCCAATCGAGGCCTACTGCATAGTTAAACTCAAGGAGCTTGAATTAAAAGGGTCATTCTAATTCTAAGAAGCCCTATTGTTTTAAAACCCGACCGAAAGCTGCTACCTTGACGTGGTGGTCGGGCTTGAACACCGCAATGACCTAATCAAGCTATACTGGCTGAGACTTATGTCTCTTGAGGTTCTACCATGCCAGGCAGGTTGTTTGGATAGCGGTTAAACAAAAAGCAGCTACCCAATCCAACATCATGTCCAATACAAAATTACAAAATTTCATGCCGGATCGGCCGTGGCCCGGATTAACAACGACCGCGCTTCCTGCTGCCGTGTCACAGGGCGGGAGTGATAAATCTGCTACTGAGACACACCAAACAAAAAAGAACGAACAAAAACAGGCCGCGTGTGACCGGCCTCAAGCAGTTGTCCCCTGGGCTCTGCGGTCACGCAACCAACTTCCACGGTGTGGGCAGCCGGGAAGTAACAATCGCCCTCACAATCCGAAATGCACACGAAACCTCTCTATTACTCACTCATCTTTGTCTTCATCTTCATCTCTATCATCTTGCCTTCCTTCCACTGATGCAACTCCTCGACTTGATAGCTCTCCACTTCCTCTCCACTCTGCGTCCACTAAAAACGATGGAAGCCAAAAAACCACCACCGACAGCCTCTTAAAGCCGCGCCACCAATTTCATATAGGAGCTCTTAATGTTAGGACACTTTGCCAAATAGGACAACAAGCATCACTAGCCAAGACCCTGGCATCACGAGCCATTGATGTATGCTGTGTTTCAGAAACACGCATACAAGACCCAAGTGTGGTTATTCACCTAACCCCACCTGGCCAACAGGTTGAATCTGCAAAATTCAACCTGAGGGTGTCAGGAGATGCCACAGCTAGTTCACGAGGATTAGCTGGCGTAGGGATAGCTTTGAGTACTAGGGCAGAAAAGACATTGCTTGACTGGATCCCGGTAGATAGCCGAATGTGTGCTGTCCGCCTGAACGGATCAGTAAGAAGGAGGAAGGACTGCACTACTCGCCGATGCCTTTTCGTAATCTCCGCCTACGCCCCCACTGACTGCAGTTCAGATGAAACGAAGGATGAGTTCTACCAAAAGCTGTCTAGTTTGGTGGAAAGGCTAAACGCTCAGACATAGTCGTTCTAGCTGGTGACTTTAACGCTCAAGTAGGGAAATTGTGTCAATCTGAGAAGGATGTCGGTGGCACCTATGGAGCTCCGTGCCAGCGAACCGACAACGGTGACCGTCTCCTACAGTTCTGCTCTGATAATCATTTGTTTCTTGTAAGCACTAACTTTAAACACAAGGAAAGACACTGTTTGACTTGGAGACCCCCTTCATCAAACCAACGCTGGACACAAATAGACCACATAGCAATAAGCTATCGTTGGCGTGGGTCGGTAGGAGATTGTCGCTCCTTCTGGAACACGTGCGTAGATACCGACCATGCACTGGTCCGCGCTCGGGTGTGCTTACGACTGAACGGACGTAGGAAACAGCTGGCGGTAAAACCATCACGTCCCCAGCTCGATCAGGAAACTAAATCCGTATTTCAGGAAGAACTAGCTAAACACATATCTGTGTTCGACAGCTGTGCTCACCCTGAAGAAGCTTGGAAAAATATCCAGGCAGCCATAGATACAGCTGTAAAAGCTGTGAATAAGGTAAACCCAAAGGTGAGTAAAAACCACTGGATCTCCACCGCCTCATCCGAACTGATAGATGCTAGAAGACTTATTCCGGCGAGCTCCGAATTCAATGAGGAGCGAAAGCTGCACAAGAGGAAACTTACGAAAAGTCTCCGCAAGGACCGTGAACAGTGGTGGGCGACAAAAGCCAAAGAGATGGAGAAAGCTTTGAGGATAGGCAACACCAGGCAACTCTTTGGACTCATCAGGGAAACGGGTGGGAGAAGACAAATCATTAGTGAGACAATCTCGGAAAAAAATGGCACTATAATTAGCTCACAGGATAGACGACTGGATCGTTGGAAAGAGCATTATGAGGAGCAGTTTAATTTGCCCACAGCCACGCTCAACCTTCCGAGCATCCAACACCTCCCTGAATGGGATATAGACACAGGTCCTCCGTCACTAACTGAGGTTACTAAAGCTGTCACCAATCTGAAACTAGGCAAAGCAGCGGGACCTGATGGAATGACGCCAGAGGTATTTAAGTACGGTGGAGACAGCTTACTGTCCGGATTAACTGAGGTACTAGGCAGCGTCTGGGAATCAGAAGAAGTCCCATCGGGTTGGTGTAAGTCACTGATTATCCCCATATACAAGAAGGGAGACAAGTCTTCCTGTGATAATCACAGAGGGATTAGCTTGACTAATATAGTATCTAAAGTCTTAGGCTCAATAATCATGCGTAGGCTGAGTGGTGCTCGGGAGGCACAAACACGAGAGAGCCAGGCAGGCTTTAGACCAGGAAGAGGGTGTATTGATCATATCTTCACCCTCCGACAGATTCTAGAACATAGGCATTCCTACCGGCGTCCAACAGTCATTATATTTCTTGACCTAAAGGCAGCATTCGACTCTGTCGATCGGGAAGTTCTCTGGAGATGCTTGGCTGTAAAGGGAATTCCAAGAAAATATATTGCACTGATTAAGGCACTCTATTCGTACTCATACAGCCAGGTGAGGGCTTACGGCGAGCTGTCATCTGAACTGATGACGACCAGTGGTGTCCGTCAAGGATGCCCATTATCTCCTTTTCTATTCAACTTCATCATAGATGTGTTAATGGACTTAACCCTAGGTGACTTCAGCGACTCAGGAATTGACTTGCTACCGGGAATAATCTCGTTGACTTGGAATATGCAGACGATATAGTCCTTCTAGGCGAAGACGCTGACGAAATGCAGAGTCTTCTAAACACCTTGAGCCGCAATCTACGAATGTTTGGCATGCGATTCGCTCCCGCCAAATGCAAGATGATGTTACAGGACTGGACTACATCGACGCCTAGTTTAAAAATAGGAAGTGAAGTGGTAGAGCACGTTGACCGCTTCACTTATTTGGGAAGTACCATCAGCCCCAACGGGTTGATCTCTGACGAAATCTCAGCACGAATACAAGGGGCTCGTTTCGCATTTGTTAGTTTACGCCGACTCTGGCGTAGACGAGATGTTCGACTATCGACCAAAGGGCGGGTGTACTGCTCATCAGTCCGCTCCGTCCTCCTTTATGGTTGTGAGACCTGGCCACTGAGAGTGGAAGACATGAAAAGACTAGCTGTCTTTGATCATAGGTGCCTGCGTTCTATTTCCCGTGTAAAGTGGCATAATAAGGTGAGCAACATGGAGGTTAGGCGTAGAGTTCTAGGTAAACAGGGGAAATCAATCGACGAAGTCGTGAAGCTACAAAGACTGAGATGGTTAGGACATGTGTTACGTATGCCAAGCCATCGCCTCCCTCGACGAGCTATGTTAGCGGATATAGGGTCAGGCTGGAAAAAAGCTAGCGGCGGTCAAACAAAAACTTGGCATCAGTCAATGAAATCCACAACAGTTGGTCTAAGCCACGTAGAAAGGTGTAGACTTCCAGGCTGGGGTCCTCGGGACGGTAAAAATCTATGGTTGGAAACAATTGGTGACATGGCTCAAAATCGTTCTCAGTGGCGCAGATGCATCCACTCCTTGTGACTTATGATCTTCAATGAAACTGTTTTGTATTTCTTTATTACTCCTTTGTCTCACACCTCTGCTCACTGTTTCTATTATGCTTTTCTTGTACTTTCTTCTCTTGCTTCGCGTGCTACACGGAATGTGGCGACTTGAACTTCCGCACATTTGTGCAAAGTTCTATGTCGAAAACAGACAGACAGACAGAAATTGTTTTAAAACTATTTTCTTCCAAAATTCTACATATTGTTATGATTTAAACTGCCCGGAACATGTTGCCTATTGTTGGTAAATCAGCTATGTGAACAACGCTATCGCTGATTTCGAGCATGAACTAATGGAAGGACTATTCGACTTCCGGTACCTGTGAAGATGACGTGCTCATCACAATCACACAAGTCAGCAACGTCCAGCTTTACACAGTTTGTGATCGCTACCTATTCTCAAGCCCTGGCGCTGCTCCCATGACTTTACAAACCAGTAGAATTTCCTTACATTAAAACAATCAGAAATCAGTATAATAAGGCAGTTGAGGTCTCAGCTTACAATGATCTTAGGCACTACATTGGTTAAAGCTTTTCCTTGATGCTCTATGACGCCAAAAAATGATGTCAACTTTAAAAGGGACCATTACTACAACATGAAAGTCGAAGATATTTGATTTCCACTATTTACCTTATATGACCACTACTTATAAAATTTTCAGTCCATCAGTTTCAGTAGACGCCTTCAGCAAACAACACATAAAAGAAAAGCAGTGATACTACTGGGTTGGGTTTTCAAAGTACAGAAATCTAAGTTGTCACATGTAGTGGGAAAATGTGAATGAGATAAATTTAACGGAAATTCACTGCAGGAAGAACAAGTAAATGGAGAATAAGAGCTGGAAGGGTCACTGGAACACCGAGAACAATCCTGAACCAGATGACCAACAGACCACGCCCATTGTCTTTTTGAGTCTGGAGAACACAGACCAGGTATCTGAAGCTAACAGTCAATGACTCCAGTGGTTGATGCTATCCTTATTCCAACACTTATCCCCTTCCCATTTTAATCCTATGACAGTAAAGAGTGCTCGACAAGTAAGGCGATAGTGCATGTCCCAGCCACCGAAATCGGTGCAGTTTTACAATCTCACTGGCAGGCTTTTCCTTCACTTGACACTGCCTCTAACCTCGTTATTGTAAGACAAATCAAGAACAGAATATTCAGGAAAAAGTTATCTCATTCTATTCTTTAGACTAGCGTCTGTTAAGGAGGTAACGGACTACCGAAGTCTGAATGTGGACAGCGGCCCACTAGATATCACAATGAATGAGCACTGAACATTTACTCCCTAACTTACCCGTCTTATTTTTTTCCTGCGTAGATGAGTATACCTCCGAACCATTGACTGAACTATGCTGCACCCTACTCGACAAAAGCTCCTGAACGCAACCATGCAAGATCTTTTCCGGCATAACTCCGCGTATTCCAAGTTCAGCGATAAACCGTAGGTTCCCCAAGCATTTCTGACGTGACACTTGATCATCGCAAGCAACATCTCGAGCTCTGAACTCATCTTCACAAAACTTGATTAAGAAGATCTGGAAAGTCTACCGAAATAATAAGATAGTTGAACTTACCGATTGAGTGCCTACTGTTTCGAAATTAGGAGCACTTCCGCATAACTTTAAACACAATTGGGCATACAAAGAAGTAAACTTGGGTTCATTGATGGCTTTTTGATAGATCTGAGGTAACTGCTTGAGGTAATGTATTGACTTACTAGCTGTGCAATAACATAAAGTGAGGGTGCAGATATATCTAGACTAAGCAACTTTTCTCCTTGTTGATCAAAGTTCTCGGCAGTAAGCTTGTTGAGAATGCTAATCGAGAATGAGTAAACAAATTTAACTTACGACAAGACCTCTTTACGAATAGAATCGGTGTGGCTTGATTTTGGAGCCAGCGTGGCGCCAGCGGTCCATTTGGGTGTGTTTGTCTCGCGTAATGTATTTGATTTATTTGGAATAAAAGAACTATTTGAAAACTTATGAGTCCAACCAGCTGTCTCTAAGCTAGCAGTTTTTTCAGCTTTGTCCAGAATGTTGATATTTTAACGCGTATAACTTCGATCCAAAACCACTCCTAGAAAAAATAAAATTACAACAAAATGAAAACAATCAACGATTAAAACTACTTATGAGACTATTGGCGTACAGAAACACGTCCACCCTTACGCGGGAACTGAAACTCAATGGGCTCGACCGCCAGTGGGGTAGTTAATTGAAACAACTTATTCAATTTTCTAGAAGTGATACCACTCTTCCAATTTGGCTACTACTGTTCCTGAATGATTTTAGACTTATGTTGGCCCCCAGTACAATGTCACATAAACTACTGCAGACTCAGATGAAGAACGATGAGTAGAAGGATGTTTCATATTATTGGGATTAACATTTACCAAGTGTATGTATAATCTAATAATAATGTATATTCTCATATAAACACATAAATTTACATGAAAATGCATGCCATTTTTACAGGCACGATCTCCAGCGCACATGTAAAACATATTTTGCTATCGATTGTAAACTGTGACTGAATAATATGGTTCAATTTCTGTAACAATTTGATGATGCATGTAAACTGGCGTCCCTCATGTACTGTACCATGAGAAAAAATCTATTTATTTATTTATGTCACAAAATCAGGTCATTAATAATAATAATAATTTTATTTTCATATAAACATTCTCATAAACACATTGGAAGAGTTAGACACCTGGAGGTCAATTTCGTCCATGTTAGTCGGCCATATTGGATTGCACTTCCCTAATCGTGCGCTTACACGTTGCCTGAGTCATAAGACTGGGACAGAACCACATCTTCTATCTTCGAAAGATGCAACAGAGGTAAAGTGTGCCCAGAAGTCTGCAACACCACAAAAAAGCCCCGAAAACCTGGGGGGCAAACAGTGCCTACATTGTAAGTCAACAGGGTGATGCCACGACGATGAAGCGTTGCGTGTCTGATGAACGCGCGGCTTCCAACTGTGGTGAGAGTAAAGTGGAACCAGCTGATTCCACTTGGCTAGTGCCAAAGAATAGGAAGCTCAAGAATTATATAGGAAAGAGAACAGCACTGTGCTTTGTGATAAGGTTTCAATGGCCGTAAACACTGATAAAACTGTTAACTCTTCGGACTCAAATTACGGCATAGTAATTTGGAACTTGGAGGAATCGAAGAAGGCAGATCCAGCTGCTAAACATGCTGATGATCTCGAGATAGTTAGTTCCATCATCCGTGAAATACTTCCGTAATAAACAAATGGAGTTCACATAAGAAAATTCATCAGAATAGGCAAACGAATCGTTGATGCAACGGAAAGTTCCCCACGACTGCCGAAGATAGTACTGAGGAACGAGATGGAAAGAAGTATTATTCTCAAAAACGCACTCAAGGGTAAGAATAAAAAGATGAGAATTAGGCCAGACTTGCCTCGGGAAGATGGAATTAGGAGAAGAGAAGCCGTGGATGAATTAAAGGCTCGATTAGAAAAAGGTGAAAAAGACCTCAAACTGTTAGGTTTTAGGATATTGAGGTCTCGGAAACCTATGTTGCCCAGACCCCTGTTCATAAGCCGAGTGAACACATAGGTCTCTCAAGTATGCTACACGAGCGCTCGTAGTCTTAGGAATAAGCTTCCCGAACTAGGAGTGTTCATTGAGGAACTACAGCCGGATGTGGTTGCTATCACCGAAATGTTAATGGGCATAGACTTAACTCCGCTCATACCTGGGTACATCTGCATTACAGCAGACAGAGTAAGCAGTCGGAAAGGTTGGGGGGTTTCTCTATACATCAGAGATGACATGGAAATTAGATCGACGTTGTCGGAAGCCCATTACAGCGGCACCTGTGAAGCCGCAGGGTGTGTCATTAACTTGAACAAAGGCGCTGTGGCGATTGGGGTTATTTATAGAAGCCTTACCAGCCAAGCTAGCAATTTTGTGGGGTAGAAAGAATAGGTGTCTAATAGTAGCTGACTTTAATACCCGACATATTAATTGGGAGGAATTAACTTCACTTACTTCGTACAATTGTTTCAACAGGGAGCTCATTCTGACAGTACTTGAATGTGCACCAGCGCAGCATATAGATGAACCAACACGATACCATCCTGGACATGATCCGTTCACTCTAGACTGGGTGATAACACACCAGAGGAGGATGTCGGTGACATTCGGTGCCCGGCGCCTCTAGGCAGTAGTGACAACATAGTTATCACTTTTATGTTTAGGATTCAGGCTATCATACATACGTCAACAGCTGCCCGCCCAAACGTTTGAAAAGCAAATATACCAGCAATCCAAAATGCAGCAACCCTAGTTGACTGGTCTATTAATACACACCAGACTGTCGAGGAGGCTTGGATGGGATTTAGAAACACACTAGAGTGCGTCGCTGCACCCTTTGTACCTTGGCCTGTGCCTCGAAAACTATCTCATAAACCACCTTGGGTTAGCAATGAAATAAGGTTACTAAGAAAACGAAAGAACTTATGGGCCCGGTTTGCTGTGACTGGGAGGGATGAGTTTTGGATGGAATACCGCAAAGTCCGAAACCTTTGTGAGCATATAAGTGACAAAAGTCATATACAGTAAGAGACAATTTTTATTGGATTGTGCGCATTATCCAAAAAGACTGTACTCTTACTTCAAATGCAGGACTAAAACCAACAGTGGTATACTGCCTTTCATAACATGCATTTTCTGACGGCTCGAGAATTAAACATTAGTCTAAACCCTCAACAAAAGAATAATAATAAGGGTTGTATGGTTCTAAATTATAAATAAAAATTGCTTTTGTTCCTACCATCTACAAACCTGTTCAGCTTCTTGTCAAGATGCTACCCACTGGGCCTTACAGAAATTTTTGAGGCATCTTACAGGTCAGCTTGTTCTATGGGTTCTAATTTTCCAGATCCTTGAATTCACTCCTCACTTAAATGTCACTTACCTACCTCACAATAATCTTTCTATTTACGCACTATTATACCCTATCTGATCTTAACTAACTAGGATTTTATCAAAGCTAAAACTTGCTCTTTGTTCACATTTGTTGCTTGTTAAAAGTCTGGTTACTTTGATTAAAAACACAACAACACTAATGCCTGAACAAAGCTATATCTTCATCGAAAACATCGTATTTTCCATGCTTAGACCAATATGGCTAGCATTAATTATTTCAAATGTGTGCTATCATTTCAAGTGCTATATAGCTTCTTCTTCTTCTTGCATATATCTTGTAAATATACTTCCACCATTGTATTATTCATAATTTCATTTTATACCATTTTGCAGCTGCGCAGAATTTTCTTCTCTTCTTGAAATAGCGTTCACTCACGTAGCGGCATAGCACTCACCCAAATATACGCTGTTCATTGGTTGACCATGACTATCAGCAGGAAACAGAACGAAGTTTAGGTTGTCGCTCAATTTTGATGGTGACATTAGTAAACGGTTTACAATTTACCATTTATAAGTACCTGTTCTGATTGTTTCTACAATAATCGAACAATTTAAACTTCTGAGAAAGTATTAATTTATGATACTTCAGGATTGTAATTTTATAACATTACAGATCGCGCCTGTAAAAATGGCATGCATTTCTTGTAAATCTAGCCGTATGTAGGAAATATAAATTATTATTATAAGCTGAGTCGGACGAAACGAAAGCTGAAAAGCTCTCCGAATAATTTTGTGATGTTTTCTTGCCTAATCACACCACTCAGAGGTATAGCGAGGTAACTGATGTAGCCCCTAAAATGTCCCCTATTGTGGTAGATGATGCACTGGCTCTGAAACTACTGCATATGTCGAAGCCAGGTAAATCACCTGGACCAAACGGGATTCACCTTAGATTGCTAATCTCCTTGGCGGATATAATATACATTCCACTTACGAAGATTTTTCAGATGTCTCTGACCCGGGCTGGGCTACCCAGGGACTGGAAAGATGCTACTATAAGCCCCATCATCCAAGATCGGAACGGGCAGTTAGTATCTGACTACTGGACTGTAAGCCTGACCCGCATTAAAGCAAATGTGTTAGAAAAACTCATAAGGGACCAGCTCTTAGCTCGTATGGAAAAACATGGCCCACTGGCAGTGGAACAGAGTGAATTCCGAGCAGGACTATTCTGCTTGACAAACTTACTGTTACCTAGGGAAGATTTGGTCGAAGACAGGGATAAAAACTATCTATTGGACGTTGTATTTATCGATCTTAGTAAAGCACTCTATAAGGTATCACATTTAGGTCTTCTTAGTAAACCTAAACATTTTGGATTAGACCAACGCTTATGTGAGTGGTTTAGTGACTACCCGATGGACAGGAGGCAGAAGGAAAGGGTTAATAGTGTACTGTCAGGATGGAAAGCAGTAGTAAGTGGAGCACCTCAAGGAACTGTACCTGCCCCACTCCAATTCCTATTATACACAAATGAAGCGCCGAAACTTCTTACCTCATCTTCCTTACTATTTGTGGACGATATTACGATATGGAAATCGTAAATGGTAGCGATGATAGGTTGGTACTACAAAACGACCTACATAAATTGGCCAAATATGCTAACCTTCGGAGTTTGCAAGTTAATAATAATAATAATTTTATTTTCATATAAACATAAATTTACATGAAAATGCATGCCATTTTTACAGGCACGATCAAGTATGGTATAATGTCAAATCGTAGATTGTCTACAAGTTAATAATGTTTCAGCGGTTAAATATTTGATTTATATATATATATATATACATAATTACACCCATTGTCTGAACCAGGCCGTATAGTTATTGAATTGTACAGTTGTCCTCGAGGTTGGGCGGGAAAATCGACTTCGTTTCATTTTCAACCCGCGGTTGTAGGCATACGATAACCAACCAATATTGAGGTAAGTACAAGGTTTTCAAAGGATTGAAAGCTGTTTTAGAAAAGTTAAAGTGCTAAGGTGAATCATTAAAGTGTAATAAATAAGCAAGTGCAATATATCATTAATAAAGACATTTATATAGGGAACAGAATGGGGAAGTAATTGATCCCCAGGCCGACAACGTTCATTTGCAATGTATAATAAAACCAATATATTTCGTACTATCATGATGTCCACTTTTGGCTTTAATAAAATTATTTTCAGGCCAGTTGTCTTTATTTCATGCTTTTTCGTCTATTTTACGCACAACCGTACCCTACAGAGAATACGAATAGAATAAGTCGAATCAAATTCATAAAGAGCTATGTATAATGTTAGGTTTAATGGAATATAATGAGGATCAAGTACATACGTTATTAGAAAATAAGTGAGATAAGACATTGTGAAGTGGTATTTAAAGATCCGACAATGGACAGCAAGTGCGTCGGTGGCACAGTGGTTAGGACTCTCGCCGACCATGCACATGGTCTGGGGTTCGAGCCCGCACCGACGCACAACTGATATCTATGGTCGGCCTGCGAAATTTGGGCTACCAATATCCATGCTGAAAATTCCATACTTGTACCGAAAATACAGTGTGGAATCAAGCTGTAAATAAAAAAAAGTTAATTTATAAGATGCCCCATAAATCTGTGCAGATCCCACATGGTCGCATCTCAACAATAGGCTGAGCGAATGGTATATATTTAAAGGTAGAAGCATGATCTGTCTAGGCGTTCATTATTATCTTTTTCAAGATAAAGATCTAAGCCCTCATTAAAATCAGAAATATCTCGAGCCTTCAAATTGCATATAGCTGTTCCTGCAGAATGAGGCGATTCACCTTAGTGACCACCACCATATCTACTGATCAGCTAGCGCCACCCTCCCCCAAGAAAAGCGTGGTGCTGCACCTAGGTCAGAAGTCTTACACGTCTTGCTCCATGGGGGACACAGAATATAGCAGTATACGCAGAGCGACTTTATTGCATATCCCCTCAGTGACGCTTGTTGCTATGTTGCTATTGGTTTCAAGTGGCCTTGGTTTTGGGGGAAGATTTAACTGATCTAATATTGCGATTTCGTAGACATAACTCAGGCTCATAGGTGAAAAAATTATAATCCTGGAATAAGGACAAGTTGTTCAGAAGGTAAGGAGGACATTATTTTTCAGTTTATTTGTATATATACTATTGTGTATCGAGTTGCGTTGAGTTCTTAGTGCAACTGTATGTAACTGCATTTACATAAAGTAAAACATTACGGATGCTCCTGTTTTTAAAATAAAAAACATGATTCGTTTCATTAAGTGTAGTAATGAAGAATGGAATTTCTTCCACGTTAGTGGTATTTAATTGAAGAATTAATCTCTGTAGGCCCTTGAAGGAATAAATTCGGCACGGAGAACTCCTGTGGAAACCGAAAGTACTTTTAGTTTACTAAATCTTACGGACTTCCTGTATAAATTTGATCTGTCAAGTGTTTATGTAAAGTCTGCTGGTGTATTCAGTAAAGTAAAAGTTGTAGTGCATAACTCCTAGACTTGTTGTAGTCATTGGTATTCCCAGGATACTACTTACTCGTTTTATGCAGCCGAAATATTCAATTCTCACTTTATTGAGGAAATACTATAGTGCCTGCAAAAGTAGTGCGTCAGTTTACGAGTTTCATTAAGCCTACAGAATGTTTTCTATTCACTGAATACTGTTTGCGAATTATCCGAGAAAACACATTTCCGAGTGGGATGTAATACAAGGCTGAATTCTTAAACTGTCATCCTTATATCAGTTCAATTCAATCACATATATATTAATAAGATAGTCTGTAATTGACTTTAGAGACTTATCAGGGAATATTCTCATCAACTTACGGTTTGCTGATGATATTGTCCACCTAGACTATGAGAAGTAACCTCTGATGCTGTAAAATATGAAAATAATACCGGTGTTTGATTATAGGTGTCCGCGTTCTATCTCATGAGTAAAGCAGTATAATATGGCGAGTGCTGTTGAGGTTACGCATAAATGTTTAGGTGGGGAGGGTTAGTCTTCAAGGTAGGGAAGCTGAATAGGTTGAGATGGCTAGAACACGTGATGGCATACAAAGCCATCGCCTTTCTCCAGGGACAATGCTAGCCAGCACATGTTAAGGTTTAAAACGTGTTTGGGTCGGTCAAATGAAAAAGTGATATTGGTTCATAAAATTGTTGACAGTCAGCTGGAAGAACTACCGGAGATGTGACTGCAAATCTTTGGTACTGGTACAGGTGCATTCACTCTGTGTAATCTCACGTATCTATTCAACTCATGTTTTTCCTTGTCACTATTTATTCTCCCTCACATTTTCGCTCGTTAAACTTCCATTTAGTTTTATGTCTCTACCTTTGTGTGCTACATGAAATGTGGTAAATTAAACAGGTGGACTTCTCTGCAAACTCATACTGAAAGCTAGTCAGAATGACACAGTCTGGGCATAACTAAATGCGAAACATTGATAAATGATCTCCAAAATTTCAACAAATGATAAGTGTAGTTCTTAATCTTGTTCTTTGCCAAATGAAAAATCGATACCTTTCAGTAATCTCTTCTTCCACCCGGGACTCGTCTCCTACTTTGCAACTGGATTTGTGCTTTGTCACTTTTGTGCTTAGCTCTCATTCAGCATTCGCCGTTGTTGTTGACTCAGCGCCTAGATGACTTTAGTTGAATAAGGTTTCGATCGTGCAAACACGGGTCCTGGGCAGTTGATTGGTTGCATTATCATTTCTCAAATGGAATGCAGCATACTGTATATTAGGGTAAATCTTCCGCCTCGCTTGCTGAAGCTGGTGTTCCTCAGGGTATTGTTATCTCTCATTTTCTTTTTTCTCTCTCGTCTTACATGACTTTTCTCTTTCTAATGAGAGCAACTTCGTCAAATACGCTGGTGATCTGACCGTCTCACTTCCTGTCATGTTACAATGTGACTGCAGCAAACTTAACTGCTTCCTGTCTGTAGTCTAAGGTACGTGGTCTTACGTTAAATCCCTCTAAATGTCAGGCAGCTAACTTTCCCCTCACTCATAAGCGTGAACTGCAAGAACTGTGTCGTTCACAAGATGCTTGTATCAAAGAGGGCACTGAAACAGAAACTAAGTCTAACATAAAATACCTTGGAGTAAATCTATCCTCTGGTCTTTCTTGGTCATTCTATATCTTGTCGATTTCTAAGAAAACCTTCAGTCTAGCTTACCATGTTATGTAGTCAAGACAGTCAGGAATCATTCAACCTCTCTTTTTACAACTTGTTAACTCTTGCATTGGTCTTTACTGCTCCCCCTTATTCTTTCCTGAATTACTCAAAAACGACTATGTCGTATTGTGCAAGGTATTAAGGTTGTCATTAGGGCAAGTGGTGTACCATTTAGTCAACTCGTTAATGCATTAGTTAAAAGACATCTAAACTCATGCGAGAAATGGTCTAAATCTATACTGTCTAACCCTCAACATCCCCTCTATTCTCAGCTCTTCCCTTTAATTTCATCTGATGGAACCAGAAGTCGGAATAAAAGATTATGTGATCGTTTTTGGAATTAAGTAATACCAAAAATTGTTGTCGTTTTCATTGTCAGCAGTTCACAGCCTATTGAGTTTACGCAAGTGGAATGCTCATTTCCCACTTTCCTGAGGAGACATCAACTAGGATTCTAGGAAAGTAGTACGTCAGTATGCGAATTTCATGAATCTGTAGACTGCATTCCATTCACTTATTACTGAAACTAAACTATGAAGGAACTGATATTTCAAAGAAGGATGTAGTACAAGGCTCATTTCTACAACTGTCGTCCTTATTTTAGTTCAATTTCATCATAAATGTATTAACCGAATTGTCTGTTACTCACTTTAGGCCCTTACCAGGGAACAGTCTTGTCAACTTAGTGTATGCTGATGGTATTGTCCACTTAGGCTGCGAGAAGTGACCATTGAAACTGGAAGATATGAAAAGACTACTGGTTTTTGATCGTAGTGTCTGTACCCTTTCTTCTGTGTTAAGTAGTCTAATATGGTGAGTAATATTGGGGTTAAGCTTAGTGTTAAGTAGAAATGTGATTCCAAACGTTGTTAATGACACAGATGCATTCACTCTATGTAATCTCACATATCTGAGCAACCCTTATATTTTTTCCATATGACTGTTTGTTTTTCATCACATTTATGCTCATTAGAGTTCCATTTAATTTCTTTTTTCTTCTACCTTTGTGTGCTACATGGAATGTGCTAACTTAAGCGGGTGCACTTGTGTGCAAGCTTCTATGTTGAAAGTCAGTCTGTCAGAATGATCTATAGTCCAGGTATAATGAAATGCTAAAACGTGGATAAAAATAGGCAAAATGTCAACAAATGGTAATCGTATTTTTTCATTTAGTTCTTGTCTAACTGAAAAAAGTGATCTTACAATAATTTCTCCTCTTACCCGAGATAACTCTCACACTCTGTCCCGTTATATCTCATTAGTTAGTTAATTTTATCGTGTAGCCCAAATGCGAAGTTGAAACACATCTGATGAAATATGTTTTGCTTATTACCAACTAAATATAATATTTTTCAAGTGTGGAACGTCACAAATCGAACTGCTACACTTCTGTGCTCATTTCCATGTTAAAACTCAGTCAGTCAGCTTTGTCACTGCAGATGCGTAGTGTCACAACTACCTAGTGTTAATTAGCTTAAACAATTATTCATGCCGTTTCCTAAGTACTCTATGCATTTCCCGATTCCTTAAACTGTCCAGATAAAGTGCACCGAAGAGGAAAACATAAACCAAAAGTCAGTAACACGGACGTAAGAAATGGTGTGAATAGAAGTGAATGAGATGAGTGACCTTCTATCCCTGTAGTACGCTTAACTAAAATACTCATGTATATGAATGAGGCAAAAAGTTGTGTGACTGACTTGATATGATCATGAGCAATAGTTTGTGCTCAAAACGCCACCAAGTAATATTGCTGTACAACACTGTGTGATTTATCAAAATAAAATCGTATCCATAATGGAGTTATACTCTACCACAGTGCCCAAATTTTATACTTATGTCAAAAATACTTATCTTATGTGTCTCCTAATTGTTTCCTTTTTGTCTTCCTCATTGCAGGTTGTCAGTCTCCGTAGACATTCTACTAGATGTCGTCATACATAGTGTCTGCAAGCAGTCTTTCAATACATCTACCTCCCGCAAAGTTATTGTTACGATGCCTTTAAATCATTTACACTTGGCCGTAATACAATTAGTGTGCTAATATTACTGATGCAATGACATGCAAGACTTGTACATGTTACTGTGAAGTTAGCTTGTAATAACATTCCCTCCATAGTAAATAGAATGCTTGTGATAACAATTCGTCATTATCTTTTCATTGTGTTGATAGTTGCGTATATATTAGAAAAAAGCTAACCTTGTCGTATCAGTTCTCTAAATTACAATCACTAAGTGCCCATACCTCTGCTGAATACCAAGTGCTACTCGTGGCCCATGAAATACTTATTACTGCATTCGGAAATAACAATCAAACTATTATTACATGGAGTAGTGAGACAGAAGGCGTATGAAATTTAGATATTAGTGTGTATCTGAAGTTAACGACACAATATATATGTGGATTTTTCATTTCCAAACTAGAGAATTTTATAGGGTAATGTAGGAGTGAGCGCAATGAGTTAATAATGTATTCTTTACTGCATACATCTTGTATGAGTGAAATGCTTCTATTCAATTTTCGGCGAAGCTTCAATATCACCCTGCAGGGTTTCTTCAATGCACTCTCATAGGGAATAATACTTGGTACTGAGGAATCCAGCCAAAAGCATCTGTGACACAGTCGAATGACTTTTTCAACTAAAAGCCGCAATACTGATATTAAGTGTGATTTACCTGTAAACTGAGGGACTCTAGTGTAACACAGCACCATATCCCAGCAGGGTATTCTTTGTGTTTTACAGGTACAAGTAGAATTCATGGACTGAGCATTTGTTAAATATGGAGGCGACCCATTGAGTCACTTAGACGAAAGGCTGACGAAATGCGATACCTTACACACGCACTTTCAGATGTAGGCATGTGTCACTTCACATGAACTCTGGACCATATCGAGTAGGCATTCCTTTAAATTAATTATTGTTCGTATATGTGATGACTTGGTGCGTTTCCTAGTTTGCCTATAATTACGGAATGTACATTATATTAGGGAACACAAATGGATTTTGTGAAAACCAGTGGTGTTCCTTCTCTAGTCTTAATTGATGTCACATTGATTGACACGATTAAAGGAATAGATTGTAACGTGGTGTTTTCTGTAGCTGCGAAACGTAATTACCTAGTTTCGAATTGACATCATGCGTCTAATCCTATTAACCTATGTATATAGTTCTACCTTCACGAAACCTAGAAGTCAGGAGCGGACTCTCTTTGACAGATCTAGTTTTACTTTGTGACTAATTGGTGAGTCACCTGGTGTTGTGGTAGTAAAAAACAACTCCAAACCTTAGTATTTTCTAGAAATGAACATATTTACTTACTTTGGCGACAATTTAATCTTAGGGATATTAACCTTTACTTAGTAATTTGGATCCGAAAGTAAACGCCATGTTACTAAGTTATTCAAAAGACAGAATGATGAGTGAAACAGTACTCGGATACTTATTCTAACGAAACCGAATAATGATAATCGTTTAGCCTACCAATATGCCGCTTACTTTCAGTCTTAATTCAAAGACAAATTTAATTGCTCACTAAATTAATAGTTCCAGAAGACTGCTCTACTCCTGTCTTCGAAATACTTTACCCGATCGTGTTTTACTTCAAAATATGTGTATACTGGCCAGCTGATGTTGCTTATCCAGTTACCTTTTTTTTCAGTTACAATGTCCCATCTATTTCCTATCAAACAAAACATCCCTTAAACCATCAACGAGTTACCATCATTTCTAAATAAATAACCTTAACTATTCGCATGTAAACAATGCTATAAACTTTATCACTTACGTGATGTTTCAACTTTCGATTAATCAGTTTTCCCTTACATGAGCACCTGTTTCAATTTTAACGGATATTTCTAACCTTTGACTACTGAATTAGTACGTTTCGTTATATACCATCCATACGAAATATAGGTACTGATAATAATTACTGCTAACAGATTTATCACGAGAATGTACTCCATATTGACGACAATATTCCTCAGGGGCGGACGTATCTTCTAAACGCGCTACTCAATACAACACATGACCCTAACCCCATAACTCTGTAGCTCACAACATTCTATAAAGTTAGTAGTGACTATTAACAAGTAGAATGTCTATTTGAGGTATAGAGAATACATTTATTAGTGATTCGACACAAAATACAAAATCAACGGTACTGGAAACCACTTTCTTCAGCAACGAATCCCACGAGGTCACTGGGACTACAGATTATCTAAAAAAGAAAACAAGGGTTCACAGGATGTATACATGAATATGACTACCAATATAATATTAACGAGATAGCACAGTAAGAATTAATGAAAGTTTATATCGATGTGCGATTACATCAGTCACTATTTTTGACACAAGTGGATATTTAGACGAAGTAATAAGAAGACGTAATTTGTCTGAGTCGTGTAGTGTTGTATTTGTGCAACACATTTTGGACAATCTGGTCACGCATGGACTTGTTATAGGAATACATATGAAATTAATACAGTTAAAAGTCTAGAAAATAAATTTAGGTGGAATTAAAACCACATATTGGAGGTCAAAATAACAATGAAGATCACTAAACCAAATATCAGAGGTACTAGTACATCTACCCTGACTAGTATCAAAACGAAGTTTAACAAAGAAGGTTTCGTGTGATGACGAATAGTCTTGGAATTCACAAAAGTGGTTTAAACTTCCTAATCACACTTCGGCTTCCACAAACTTTAGGATGCAATCCAAACACGTTTTACAGATAGGTTTAAAAAATGTGCAAACGTCAGTTTTATGTCCTGTCCCTATAATATGTTTCGAAATAGAGGAGCTGGGACCCCATTAATAACTTCTGAAGATTCTGTTGCTTCTGGAGGCATTTAGGAATATGATGCGTAGCCCTTACTTGCAGAAATCGATGAGCCTTCCCTAAATGGATACAGCAACCACTTCTAAACCTTACGTCCATAGCTTTAAGAGATGTCGGACACTACTTCTACGTGGTTTTAAAATAATTTTGTGAATTAACTTCGAACAAGCGCGAATAATGTGGCGTCAGGACAATAACAAAAATCGGAAGTTTATGAAACCAAACTCACTAATAGGACAAAGTGACGCACACGTCAGATGTCTTTACGTACCTGATCACGAGGATGGTATTGAAATCCACCAAGTTACTAAAATGTTGCAGTGTGCATTTAACTCATTTAAAAATTTTGGCAGAAAACACTGAATGTTGTAAGTGATCGTAAAACATATTACAGTTTCTTCCCATTTGTGAACACTAATTTTCGCTTGTATCTATGCATTCCATTGACTTTCAGCTATCAAAACACCACACAAAAGTGCGGAAGGATGCAAAATTTGATATCAACCATATTCCTCGGTTCCTGCAGCAGTAATAGGTACTGCACAAATGCTGATAGGGAAATTTGAGACCGAGTACAAGTTTCCGCCAATCTGCAAAGAAATTTATCGAATGACAGTCGTTGAAATGTACGCGAAGCTTACTCGGCATGCCAAAAATCACTGCATGAACCATGTATTTAAGCGTCCTGTCACACAAGCAATAAGTAAATGCTCAAGAACAATATCGAACAATAATTTCCATATAAATTCATCCAACAAGAGCAAAATAAGCACCGAAATCGCGTCTACTGCGTTTGCTGGACGACTAGCTCCAACTCGAATCAACGAAACCGCGCAAATGCCCTCAAGGTTAAGCCAGAGGCGCCACTTCAAATAGGGGATATGCCTTATCAACGCCCGGTGTGAACTACTCTACTAGATGTGATACCCTAGGATTAGAAACGCTATGGCTAAGACGCCTGAGACTAAACTAAACACTTTGCCATAAGCTTCTAAACCACTTAGTTTTTACCTCTACTAATGGAACTCGACTTTCAGATGACAATGGCTACAAACTAAGACACACTGAGGGTACAGTAGCTATCGAACAATGTAAAACAGCCACCAAGCAAAAGTTTTACTTGGTTAGGTATGCACAGATATGGAACAAACCATCAATGGAAATGCGTCAAGCAGGTACATTGGCCTCCTTCGAAAAAGTGCTTAACAACAAACTACAAGAGTTTGCAAACGATAGTAGTTCTATTTCCTGTCTGAGAGCCACCGAAATTATAGGTCCATTTAATGTATAAGCTTAAATACAACACCTGTCGTTTTTTGCCTATATTTATAATTTTAGATAAAACATTTTCGATTAAGATATTTATCCACAAACAGACAAAAAATTTCGCATGTAAAACTACTACCCAACATAATAAGTGGAATAAAAGGGACATAAACCGACAACATGAAAAAGATATAACTCAACACATCATCACATGGACAAATGTACTCTCGTCGACCACCATAAACACCCCACCAACTGCAAAATATCAGCCAATAGAGTTGAAGATTGAACGATCAATTCATGGTTGTTTGCTCAAAACCAACTTCCCCAATTTTCGCGGAGGCATCAATACGACAGTCATCGTCTCATCGGTCGCTGTTCAGAAAGAAATCAGGAGACAACCATCAGAAGTAATCTTGTGATTTATTATTGTAATATTTGTTCACAGACCCTAGTAAAAACATTATTTTTATATGTTGGTGTAACAATAAAGAATTCTCGAGTGGCCAATCGGTGTTTTGGTTTTTCGTCCGTTATTACTAAGCGTTTCTGAAAACCTGCAAGGAACAGCGTGGGCCCGAGGGTAGAAAGAGCTGGGCATTAACGGTTTATGAGACGTGATTGACAGTTTCTGATGGTAGAAACAGATTTGGAGGATTCAGACAGTTGGTGACAGTTTAGATAGTCGCCATTCATCTTTCCTGGTTCCAGTCAAGTCCTCTTTGAACAAGCAATATCTGGAACGTTTTTGGAATTGGGTCAAGTTCAACAATGCCTGGGTCAAAGAAGGGACAGAGCGTCTTGGATGCAAACAGGAAAGTAAGTCATGGTGACTTGTCTGTTACTTGTAACGATGTGTCTGATGTTAAGCATGACATGGTTGATGTTCCTGTTTCGCCGTTCAGGGATAATAGGAATATCAAACTCCCTAAATTAGAACCACGGTGTTTTGATGGAAACCCAGCTGATTATTTACAATTTGTAAATGACTTTGTGATCATGCTAATTGGTTTTTTATCAACTGACGAAATGAAGTTAATGTATTTGATGAGGTATTGCACAGGAATTGCTGCAAGAGCTATACGGTACTGTAAGTTTATGAAGCCAAAAGAGGGCTACGATGAGTCTATGAGCATATTACGTCAAATGTTTGGAAGACCTTCGTTGATTGTAGGGATATTATTCGAGGCTGTTAAGGGTAATGGTAGTCAACTACAAGATGATTCCAGGGCACTTACTGAGTTTTTGAATAATCTGACGACTTACAAGAATGGATTGATTTCTATGAATTGCATGAGTGACCTCAACTCGAGTTTTATACTAGAAGTAATAGCAAGACGTCTACCTACTCGACTGCAAAGGAAGTGGGTGAAGATAAGCTCCCGTATGGAGGATGAGGGTATCGAGCCAAAGTTTGATGATATTCTGAAACTGGTAAATACTAGTGTCAATGAATCTATGAGCAAGTTTGCCAGTATATTGAATCTCACCCCTAGAATAGAGCAGTCTGAGAGCAAAATGCAATCATTGATGACGAGTAGGCCTCAGAGAGGTGGATATCCAGAAGGCTCCATGATGTCTAGTAATGCATATAGACCTAGTGAGTGCAACAGGATTCGTAGTACATCCTCAACAGATAAGTTGCAAGATGCAAGACAAACACGGCTTTGTTTTACACGTGTGCCCCATGCCTGTTATATATTTTGAATTATTAACACCTTTTAAATACTGAAGGTGCAGATCTGCACCTGTCTGCTGGTTTTCTTGTATCTTCTTCTCTTTTCAAACATACTGCTTTCTCTACTTATTCGTGATATTGCTAGCTCATCTGGTGAATAACGGGATCATCGGTATTATAAAATCTGCTGACAAGTTCAAAGTGGGTCTCATAAACAACTGGAAATGTCACAAATATGATGTACTTACGGGTAAATTTAAAGTTTAATAGACTTTAAAGCTCTTTCTGAATGATTTACTGATAGTTATTGTTTATTCTGCATCTCTTATGTAATACGTCAGCACCTGTACAGAAATGCCACTTACCTTCCTCAACTAACGCACCCATTTATGGTTCCCGCGTGAAATTGACATGTATTTTTTTTTCAATCACAGTTTAGATTTGACGCTATATCTATTTCCTTATTTGTACACTTCATTTTAAATGTTTCCCTCACATTTACCAGTATTCAACTTATTTCTAAATTAACAAATCATATTATATATTCTATAAGTTTTCATAAATGTACATATGTTCATGCCTGTAAAAATGGCTGGTTTCTGTTACAGAAATAAAAATTATTATTATTATTATTAAGACAAACACGGTTGTGTTTCACACGTTTGCAAGAAGTGCGTACAAAGTTGAACTGTGAACCAGTGAGCAAGTTCAGTGATAAGCTAAATGTAAACTCCAGGCCTGACTCCGAATTGTGTGACGATAACGGTGCGGTGAAGAAGTCTGTAGTTGCAACTGGTAAGCCATTATTGAATAGAGTGTCACAGAATAGAGTTGCTGCTTCAGAGTCCAGTTCTGACTCCACAAGTTTACAAAGTATAACTAGTCAGAGTGAAGATATAAAACCTTTAATGATTTTTGAGGAGGAACCAAAATTGTCTACTTCTGTTATTAAAGAGTTTGAAAATGATGAAGTTGACGGTAAAGTGAATATTCGTGATAATGATCATGATACTTCACAGTTGTCTTTGGTTGATCATTATGAGATGAGGGATATGCCTACTACTGCTAAGTTGAACAAGGTTTCTATACAACTTGAACGTGAAGTAGAAATAAATGCAGATGCAGTTGCAGAAGGCATGCATACTTGTGAGACCGTCAGTGTAATTGATCAGCGTGTAGCCCACCTATCATCAGATGCTAGTGCTTAACCTGAGCTGATAGTAAAATACAATAGTGGTAATCTTGCAGTCCGACAAATATCTGAAAGCCGAAAATGAACAGATTCTGATCCACCGCTAAGTTCATCACCTTGTGTCACACAGTCGTCGTTGGTGTTGTCATCCACAATGAAACAGACACCCATCAACTCAAGTATCTTCTGCAATAACTATGCTAGCATCAGTTCGATTGAAAGGACGAATATCAATGGTCAGTTTAGTGAGGATAAGCCAAGTGTAAACGAGAGAGTAATTGTTAAATTGACTTGCACGAATAAAGGCATTTCTAGTTTCAAGTTACTATTTGAATGCTATTATCTTTGGTGTAAATTACTCTGCTTCTACGCTTGGTTGATGAGATACGTCGTGTGTTTGTTGGTCATCTATATTCTACGATACAATGACATGAGCGTGTTACCGTTGAGATTTGAGGATATAGATGATAGAAGGAAGTTAGCAAATGAACACTGCGACGATTTTCCAACCTAGGGCGTCAACCTGAGAAGGGTTGTAGGCGTACTGCTGTAAGTCCTACAGTTCTTAAAGGGTAGTTCGTCAAGGCAGAATCCACCACTTTGATGTGTTGATTGTACATATGTTTGTGTTAAATAATTGTGTGAGTTCCAATTATTGTAATTGTTGGTTAATCTTGTTTGTGTCCGGACATTCCACAACTTACAATCGTCAACCTGTGAAGGGTTGTAGGCGTACTGGTGTAAGTCCTGCAATTCTTCAAAGGAATTCCACCAAGACATGATCGGCGAGTTCGTTTGTACTGTTTGTATATACGTGTGGTGTGTCATATCAATTGGTGTTTTTTGGATTCATTGTGTTTACTCGTTGTTTTCGTATCTTGTTGTTATTGCGTAATTTTGTTAAAATTTTCGTCGTGATTACTTCTGAAGTTGTTTCGAGTCTTCTACATCCATGAATGAATTGATTGATGCTAAGGACAGCAGATGGGTCGTATACGCCGGGGAGGCTAGGCTATTGCTGAGAATGAAATGCACACGGAGATAATTGTTAGCTGCGGTCCGACACGCCGGGGAGAAAGAGTGTAAACGACTTAGGCTTGCATGCGTCACCGCTACTAGAACTGAGGCAGAATGAGTGACAAGCGATTGCAGTGGTAATTGGTAGTGAGTAGATAAGAGGATGTGCGTAGAGTATCATGAGTTGGTGCTATGGTCACGTTGCATTCTGCAAGAGTCATTCTAGCAAGTGGCGATTGTGTCGCAAGATGTCAAGAGGAGATCTCTGTCTGGAGGCGCAGGTCGTCAGCGATGTGTGAGATTGTGCTGTGGGTATGCTTGTGGTGTGTTGGCTTTTCTGTTTGTTTTCCATTTCAGCTCTGTCCGTGTGACCCAGGTTCTCGCAATGGCATCCAAGTCAACGTGCATTGGTCGTGAAGGAAAAAAGGGTTGGATCCCTTTTTTGCCGGGGAGTGTCAATGCAGTTGAAGATTGAACGATCAATTCATGGTTGTTTGCTCAAAACCAACTTCCCCAATTTTCGCGGAGGCATCAATACGACAGTCATCGTCTCATCGGTCGCTGTTCAGAAAGAAATCAGGAGACAACCATCAGAAGTAATCTTGTGATTTATTATTGTAATATTTGTTCACAGGCCCTAGTAAAAACATTATTTTTATATGTTGGTGTAACAATAAAGAATTCTCGAGTGGCCAATCGGTGTTTTGGTTTTTCGTCCGTTATTACTAAGCGTTTCTGAAAACCTGCAAGGAACAGCGTGGGCCCGAGGGTAGAAAGAGCTGGGCATTAACGGTTTATGAGACGTGATTGACAGTTTCTGATGGTAGAAACAGATTTGGAGGATTCAGACAGTTGGTGACAGTTTAGATAGTCGCCATTCATCTTTCCTGGTTCCAGTCAAGTCCTCTTTGAACAAGCAATATCTGGAACGTTTTTGGAATTGGGTCAAGTTCAACAATGCCTGGGTCAAAGAAGGGACAGAGCGTCTTGGATGCAAACAGGAAAGTAAGTCATGGTGACTTGTCTGTTACTTGTAACGATGTGTCTGATGTTAAGCATGACATGGTTGATGTTCCTGTTTCGCCGTTCAGGGATAATAGGAATATCAAACTCCCTAAATTAGAACCACGGTGTTTTGATGGAAACCCAGCTGATTATTTACAATTTGTAAATGACTTTGTGATCATGCTAATTGGTTTTTTATCAACTGACGAAATGAAGTTAATGTATTTGATGAGGTATTGCACAGGAATTGCTGCAAGAGCTATACGGTACTGTAAGTTTATGAAGCCAAAAGAGGGCTACGATGAGTCTATGAGCATATTACGTCAAATGTTTGGAAGACCTTCGTTGATTGTAGGGATATTATTCGAGGCTGTTAAGGGTAATGGTAGTCAACTACAAGATGATTCCAGGGCACTTACTGAGTTTTTGAATAATCTGACGACTTACAAGAATGGATTGATTTCTATGAATTGCATGAGTGACCTCAACTCGAGTTTTATACTAGAAGTAATAGCAAGACGTCTACCTACTCGACTGCAAAGGAAGTGGGTGAAGATAAGCTCCCGTATGGAGGATGAGGGTATCGAGCCAAAGTTTGATGATATTCTGAAACTGGTAAATACTAGTGTCAATGAATCTATGAGCAAGTTTGCCAGTATATTGAATCTCACCCCTAGAATAGAGCAGTCTGAGAGCAAAATGCAATCATTGATGACGAGTAGGCCTCAGAGAGGTGGATATCCAGAAGGCTCCATGATGTCTAGTAATGCATATAGACCTAGTGAGTGCAACAGGATTCGTAGTACATCCTCAACAGATAAGTTGCAAGATGCAAGACAAACACGGCTTTGTTTTACACGTGTGCCCCATGCCTGTTATATATTTTGAATTATTAACACCTTTTAAATACTGAAGGTGCAGATCTGCACCTGTCTGCTGGTTTTCTTGTGTCTTCTTCTCTTTTCAAACATACTGCTTTCTCTACTTATTCGTGATATTGCTAGCTCATCTGGTGAATAACGGGATCATCGGTATTATAAAATCTGCTGACAAGTTCAAAGTGGGTCTCATAAACAACTGGAAATGTCACAAATATGATGTACTTACGGGTAAATTTAAAGTTTAATAGACTTTAAAGCTCTTTCTGAATGATTTACTGATAGTTATTGTTTATTCTGCATCTCTTATGTAATACGTCAGCACCTGTACAGAAATGCCACTTACCTTCCTCAACTAACGCACCCATTTATGGTTCCCGCGTGAAATTGACATGTATTTTTTTTTCAATCACAGTTTAGATTTGACGCTATATCTATTTCCTTATTTGTACACTTCATTTTAAATGTTTCCCTCACATTTACCAGTATTCAACTTATTTCTAAATTAACAAATCATATTATATATTCTATAAGTTTTCATAAATGTACATATGTTCATGCCTGTAAAAATGGCTGGTTTCTGTTACAGAAATAAAAATTATTATTATTATTATTAAGACAAACACGGTTGTGTTTCACACGTTTGCAAGAAGTGCGTACAAAGTTGAACTGTGAACCAGTGAGCAAGTTCAGTGATAAGCTAAATGTAAACTCCAGGCCTGACTCCGAATTGTGTGACGATAACGGTGCGGTGAAGAAGTCTGTAGTTGCAACTGGTAAGCCATTATTGAATAGAGTGTCACAGAATAGAGTTGCTGCTTCAGAGTCCAGTTCTGACTCCACAAGTTTACAAAGTATAACTAGTCAGAGTGAAGATATAAAACCTTTAATGATTTTTGAGGAGGAACCAAAATTGTCTACTTCTGTTATTAAAGAGTTTGAAAATGATGAAGTTGACGGTAAAGTGAATATTCGTGATAATGATCATGATACTTCACAGTTGTCTTTGGTTGATCATTATGAGATGAGGGATATGCCTACTACTGCTAAGTTGAACAAGGTTTCTATACAACTTGAACGTGAAGTAGAAATAAATGCAGATGCAGTTGCAGAAGGCATGCATACTTGTGAGACCGTCAGTGTAATTGATCAGCGTGTAGCCCACCTATCATCAGATGCTAGTGCTTAACCTGAGCTGATAGTAAAATACAATAGTGGTAATCTTGCAGTCCGACAAATATCTGAAAGCCGAAAATGAACAGATTCTGATCCACCGCTAAGTTCATCACCTTGTGTCACACAGTCGTCGTTGGTGTTGTCATCCACAATGAAACAGACACCCATCAACTCAAGTATCTTCTGCAATAACTATGCTAGCATCAGTTCGATTGAAAGGACGAATATCAATGGTCAGTTTAGTGAGGATAAGCCAAGTGTAAACGAGAGAGTAATTGTTAAATTGACTTGCACGAATAAAGGCATTTCTAGTTTCAAGTTACTATTTGAATGCTATTATCTTTGGTGTAAATTACTCTGCTTCTACGCTTGGTTGATGAGATACGTCGTGTGTTTGTTGGTCATCTATATTCTACGATACAATGACATGAGCGTGTTACCGTTGAGATTTGAGGATATAGATGATAGAAGGAAGTTAGCAAATGAACACTGCGACGATTTTCCAACCTAGGGCGTCAACCTGAGAAGGGTTGTAGGCGTACTGCTGTAAGTCCTACAGTTCTTAAAGGGTAGTTCGTCAAGGCAGAATCCACCACTTTGATGTGTTGATTGTACATATGTTTGTGTTAAATAATTGTGTGAGTTCCAATTATTGTAATTGTTGGTTAATCTTGTTTGTGTCCGGACATTCCACAACTTACAATCGTCAACCTGTGAAGGGTTGTAGGCGTACTGGTGTAAGTCCTGCAATTCTTCAAAGGAATTCCACCAAGACATGATCGGCGAGTTCGTTTGTACTGTTTGTATATACGTGTGGTGTGTCATATCAATTGGTGTTTTTTGGATTCATTGTGTTTACTCGTTGTTTTCGTATCTTGTTGTTATTGCGTAATTTTGTTAAAATTTTCGTCGTGATTACTTCTGAAGTTGTTTCGAGTCTTCTACATCCATGAATGAATTGATTGATGCTAAGGACAGCAGATGGGTCGTATACGCCGGGGAGGCTAGGCTATTGCTGAGAATGAAATGCACACGGAGATAATTGTTAGCTGCGGTCCGACACGCCGGGGAGAAAGAGTGTAAACGACTTAGGCTTGCATGCGTCACCGCTACTAGAACTGAGGCAGAATGAGTGACAAGCGATTGCAGTGGTAATTGGTAGTGAGTAGATAAGAGGATGTGCGTAGAGTATCATGAGTTGGTGCTATGGTCACGTTGCATTCTGCAAGAGTCATTCTAGCAAGTGGCGATTGTGTCGCAAGATGTCAAGAGGAGATCTCTGTCTGGAGGCGCAGGTCGTCAGCGATGTGTGAGATTGTGCTGTGGGTATGCTTGTGGTGTGTTGGCTTTTCTGTTTGTTTTCCATTTCAGCTCTGTCCGTGTGACCCAGGTTCTCGCAATGGCATCCAAGTCAACGTGCATTGGTCGTGAAGGAAAAAAGGGTTGGATCCCTTTTTTGCCGGGGAGTGTCAATGCAGTTGAAGATTGAACGATCAATTCATGGTTGTTTGCTCAAAACCAACTTCCCCAATTTTCGCGGAGGCATCAATACGACAGTCATCGTCTCATCGGTCGCTGTTCAGAAAGAAATCAGGAGACAACCATCAGAAGTAATCTTGTGATTTATTATTGTAATATTTGTTCACAGACCCTAGTAAAAACATTATTTTTATATGTTGGTGTAACAATAAAGAATTCTCGAGTGGCCAATCGGTGTTTTGGTTTTTCGTCCGTTATTACTAAGCGTTTCTGAAAACCTGCAAGGAACAGCGTGGGCCCGAGGGTAGAAAGAGCTGGGCATTAACGGTTTATGAGACGTGATTGACAGTTTCTGATGGTAGAAACAGATTTGGAGGATTCAGACAGTTGGTGACAGTTTAGATAGTCGCCATTCATCTTTCCTGGTTCCAGTCAAGTCCTCTTTGAACAAGCAATATCTGGAACGTTTTTGGAATTGGGTCAAGTTCAACAATGCCTGGGTCAAAGAAGGGACAGAGCGTCTTGGATGCAAACAGGAAAGTAAGTCATGGTGACTTGTCTGTTACTTGTAACGATGTGTCTGATGTTAAGCATGACATGGTTGATGTTCCTGTTTCGCCGTTCAGGGATAATAGGAATATCAAACTCCCTAAATTAGAACCACGGTGTTTTGATGGAAACCCAGCTGATTATTTACAATTTGTAAATGACTTTGTGATCATGCTAATTGGTTTTTTATCAACTGACGAAATGAAGTTAATGTATTTGATGAGGTATTGCACAGGAATTGCTGCAAGAGCTATACGGTACTGTAAGTTTATGAAGCCAAAAGAGGGCTACGATGAGTCTATGAGCATATTACGTCAAATGTTTGGAAGACCTTCGTTGATTGTAGGGATATTATTCGAGGCTGTTAAGGGTAATGGTAGTCAACTACAAGATGATTCCAGGGCACTTACTGAGTTTTTGAATAATCTGACGACTTACAAGAATGGATTGATTTCTATGAATTGCATGAGTGACCTCAACTCGAGTTTTATACTAGAAGTAATAGCAAGACGTCTACCTACTCGACTGCAAAGGAAGTGGGTGAAGATAAGCTCCCGTATGGAGGATGAGGGTATCGAGCCAAAGTTTGATGATATTCTGAAACTGGTAAATACTAGTGTCAATGAATCTATGAGCAAGTTTGCCAGTATATTGAATCTCACCCCTAGAATAGAGCAGTCTGAGAGCAAAATGCAATCATTGATGACGAGTAGGCCTCAGAGAGGTGGATATCCAGAAGGCTCCATGATGTCTAGTAATGCATATAGACCTAGTGAGTGCAACAGGATTCGTAGTACATCCTCAACAGATAAGTTGCAAGATGCAAGACAAACACGGCTTTGTTTTACACGTGTGCCCCATGCCTGTTATATATTTTGAATTATTAACACCTTTTAAATACTGAAGGTGCAGATCTGCACCTGTCTGCTGGTTTTCTTGTGTCTTCTTCTCTTTTCAAACATACTGCTTTCTCTACTTATTCGTGATATTGCTAGCTCATCTGGTGAATAACGGGATCATCGGTATTATAAAATCTGCTGACAAGTTCAAAGTGGGTCTCATAAACAACTGGAAATGTCACAAATATGATGTACTTACGGGTAAATTTAAAGTTTAATAGACTTTAAAGCTCTTTCTGAATGATTTACTGATAGTTATTGTTTATTCTGCATCTCTTATGTAATACGTCAGCACCTGTACAGAAATGCCACTTACCTTCCTCAACTAACGCACCCATTTATGGTTCCCGCGTGAAATTGACATGTATTTTTTTTTTCAATCACAGTTTAGATTTGACGCTATATCTATTTCCTTATTTGTACACTTCATTTTAAATGTTTCCCTCACATTTACCAGTATTCAACTTATTTCTAAATTAACAAATCATATTATATATTCTATAAGTTTTCATAAATGTACATATGTTCATGCCTGTAAAAATGGCTGGTTTCTGTTACAGAAATAAAAATTATTATTATTATTATTAAGACAAACACGGTTGTGTTTCACACGTTTGCAAGAAGTGCGTACAAAGTTGAACTGTGAACCAGTGAGCAAGTTCAGTGATAAGCTAAATGTAAACTCCAGGCCTGACTCCGAATTGTGTGACGATAACGGTGCGGTGAAGAAGTCTGTAGTTGCAACTGGTAAGCCATTATTGAATAGAGTGTCACAGAATAGAGTTGCTGCTTCAGAGTCCAGTTCTGACTCCACAAGTTTACAAAGTATAACTAGTCAGAGTGAAGATATAAAACCTTTAATGATTTTTGAGGAGGAACCAAAATTGTCTACTTCTGTTATTAAAGAGTTTGAAAATGATGAAGTTGACGGTAAAGTGAATATTCGTGATAATGATCATGATACTTCACAGTTGTCTTTGGTTGATCATTATGAGATGAGGGATATGCCTACTACTGCTAAGTTGAACAAGGTTTCTATACAACTTGAACGTGAAGTAGAAATAAATGCAGATGCAGTTGCAGAAGGCATGCATACTTGTGAGACCGTCAGTGTAATTGATCAGCGTGTAGCCCACCTATCATCAGATGCTAGTGCTTAACCTGAGCTGATAGTAAAATACAATAGTGGTAATCTTGCAGTCCGACAAATATCTGAAAGCCGAAAATGAACAGATTCTGATCCACCGCTAAGTTCATCACCTTGTGTCAATCAGTCGTCGTTGGTGTTGTCATCCACAATGAAACAGACACCCATCAACTCAAGTATCTTCTGCAATAACTATGCTAGCATCAGTTCGATTGAAAGGACGAATATCAATGGTCAGTTTAGTGAGGATAAGCCAAGTGTAAACGAGAGAGTAATTGTTAAATTGACTTGCACGAATAAAGGCATTTCTAGTTTCAAGTTACTATTTGAATGCTATTATCTTTGGTGTAAATTACTCTGCTTCTACGCTTGGTTGATGAGATACGTCGTGTGTTTGTTGGTCATCTATATTCTACGATACAATGACGTGAGCGTGTTACCGTTGAGATTTGAGGATATAGATGATAGAAGGAAGTTAGCAAATGAACACTGCGACGATTTTCCAACCTAGGGCGTCAACCTGAGAAGGGTTGTAGGCGTACTGCTGTAAGTCCTACAGTTCTTAAAGGGTAGTTCGTCAAGGCAGAATCCACCACTTTGATGTGTTGATTGTACATATGTTTGTGTTAAATAATTGTGTGAGTTCCAATTATTGTAATTGTTGGTTAATCTTGTTTGTGTCCGGACATTCCACAACTTACAATCGTCAACCTGTGAAGGGTTGTAGGCGTACTGGTGTAAGTCCTGCAATTCTTCAAAGGAATTCCACCAAGACATGATCGGCGAGTTCGTTTGTACTGTTTGTATATACGTGTGGTGTGTCATATCAATTGGTGTTTTTTGGATTCATTGTGTTTACTCGTTGTTTTCGTATCTTGTTGTTATTGCGTAATTTTGTTAAAATTTTCGTCGTGATTACTTCTGAAGTTGTTTCGAGTCTTCTACATCCATGAATGAATTGATTGATGCTAAGGACAGCAGATGGGTCGTATACGCCGGGGAGGCTAGGCTATTGCTGAGAATGAAATGCACACGGAGATAATTGTTAGCTGCGGTCCGACACGCCGGGGAGAAAGAGTGTAAACGACTTAGGCTTGCATGCGTCACCGCTACTAGAACTGAGGCAGAATGAGTGACAAGCGATTGCAGTGGTAATTGGTAGTGAGTAGATAAGAGGATGTGCGTAGAGTATCATGAGTTGGTGCTATGGTCACGTTGCATTCTGCAAGAGTCATTCTAGCAAGTGGCGATTGTGTCGCAAGATGTCAAGAGGAGATCTCTGTCTGGAGGCGCAGGTCGTCAGCGATGTGTGAGATTGTGCTGTGGGTATGCTTGTGGTGTGTTGGCTTTTCTGTTTGTTTTCCATTTCAGCTCTGTCCGTGTGACCCAGGTTCTCGCAATGGCATCCAAGTCAACGTGCATTGGTCGTGAAGGAAAAAAGGGTTGGATCCCTTTTTTGCCGGGGAGTGTCAATGCAGTTGAAGATTGAACGATCAATTCATGGTTGTTTGCTCAAAACCAACTTCCCCAATTTTCGCGGAGGCATCAATACGACAGTCATCGTCTCATCGGTCGCTGTTCAGAAAGAAATCAGGAGACAACCATCAGAAGTAATCTTGTGATTTATTATTGTAATATTTGTTCACAGACCCTAGTAAAAACATTATTTTTATATGTTGGTGTAACAATAAAGAATTCTCGAGTGGCCAATCGGTGTTTTGGTTTTTCGTCCGTTATTACTAAGCGTTTCTGAAAACCTGCAAGGAACAGCGTGGGCCCGAGGGTAGAAAGAGCTGGGCATTAACGGTTTATGAGACGTGATTGACAGTTTCTGATGGTAGAAACAGATTTGGAGGATTCAGACAGTTGGTGACAGTTTGGATAGTCGCCATTCATCTTTCCTGGTTCCAGTCAAGTCCTCTTTGAACAAGCAATATCTGGAACGTTTTTGGAATTGGGTCAAGTTCAACAATGCCTGGGTCAAAGAAGGGACAGAGCGTCTTGGATGCAAACAGGAAAGTAAGTCATGGTGACTTGTCTGTTACTTGTAACGATGTGTCTGATGTTAAGCATGACATGGTTGATGTTCCTGTTTCGCCGTTCAGGGATAATAGGAATATCAAACTCCCTAAATTAGAACCACGGTGTTTTGATGGAAACCCAGCTGATTATTTACAATTTGTAAATGACTTTGTGATCATGCTAATTGGTTTTTTATCAACTGACGAAATGAAGTTAATGTATTTGATGAGGTATTGCACAGGAATTGCTGCAAGAGCTATACGGTACTGTAAGTTTATGAAGCCAAAAGAGGGCTACGATGAGTCTATGAGCATATTACGTCAAATGTTTGGAAGACCTTCGTTGATTGTAGGGATATTATTCGAGGCTGTTAAGGGTAATGGTAGTCAACTACAAGATGATTCCAGGGCACTTACTGAGTTTTTGAATAATCTGACGACTTACAAGAATGGATTGATTTCTATGAATTGCATGAGTGACCTCAACTCGAGTTTTATACTAGAAGTAATAGCAAGACGTCTACCTACTCGACTGCAAAGGAAGTGGGTGAAGATAAGCTCCCGTATGGAGGATAAGGGTATCGAGCCAAAGTTTGATGATATTCTGAGACTGGTGAAGGTCAGGTCCAACCAGGCGATGGGCAAATTCGCCAGCATTTTGCATTCAAATGTAGAACCTAAGGAACCAATGAATATAAGGAAGGCATTTGTGGTGAAGTCTCAGGACACAACGAGAAAGGATGGGTGTATTGTTTGCCATGACATGCATCAATTGAGTGATTGTAATCGCTCTATCTCTATGCCACCCGTAGAAAGGTTAAAAATAGCAAAGCAGAGGCGGCTGTGTTTCAGATGTTTAAATATTGGGAATACAAAGTGGAAGGCGACAAATAAGGGAAGTAGTGGTTCAACGGATATGCACCCACTTGTGACGACATCAAACAACCGTAAACTCATCGTTCAATCTTCAACTATATTGACAGTTAATGTCAGCCACTTCTCGAAACCGTCAATGCCCAGCTCTTGCTACGCTGAGACTCACGCTGTTCCTTGAAGTTTCTCAGAAACGCTTGGTAATAACGGACCCAAAAACCAAAACACCGATTGGCCACTCGAGAATTCTCTTTGCAACACCAACATATATCCAAATTTGAAACTAAGCTTTAACTAAGGTCTATGAACAAATATTACAATAATAAATCACAAGATTACTTCTGATGGTTGTCTCCTGATTTCTTTCTGAACAGCGACCGATGAGACGATGACTGTCGTATTGATGCCTCCGCGAAAATTGGGGAAGTTGGTTTTGAGCAAACAACCATGAATTGATCGTTCAATCTTCAACTGCATTGACACTCCCGGCAAAAAAGGGATCCAACCCTTTTTTCCTTCACGACCAATGCACGTTGACTTGGATGCCATTGCGAGAACCTGGGTCACACGGACAGAGCTGAAATGGAAAACAAACAGAAAAGCCAACACACCACAAGCATACCCACAGCACAATCTCACACATCGCTGACGACCTGCGCCTCCAGACAGAGATCTCCTCTTGACATCTTGCGACACAATCGCCACTTGCTAGAATGACTCTTGCAGAATGCAACGTGACCATAGCACCAACTCATGATACTCTACGCACATCCTCTTATCTACTCACTACCAATTACCACTGCAATCGCTTGTCACTCATTCTGCCTCAGTTCTAGTAGCGGTGACGCATGCGAGCCTAAGTCGTATACACTCTTTCTCCCCGGCGTGTCGGACTGCAGCTAACAATTATCTCCGTGTGCATTTCATTCTCAGCAATAGCCTAGCCTCCCCGGCGTATACGACCCATCTGCTGTCCTTAGCATCAATCAATTCATTCATGGATGTAGAAGACTCGAAACAACTTCAGAAGTAATCACGACGAAAATTTTAACAAAATTACGCAATAACAACAAGATACGAAAACAACGAGTAAACACAATGAATCCAAAAAACACCAATTGATATGACACACCACACGTATATACAAACAGTACAAACGAACTCGCCGATCATGTCTTGGTGGAATTCCTTTGAAGAATTGCAGGACTTACACCAGTACGCCTACAACCCTTCACAGGTTGACGATTGTAAGTTGTGGAATGTCCGGACACAAACAAGATTAACCAACAATTACAATAATTGGAACTCACACAATTATTTAACACAAACATATGTACAATCAACACATCAAAGTGGTGGATTCTGCCTTGACGAACTACCCTTTAAGAACTGTAGGACTTACAGTAGTAGGCCTACGGTCCTTTTCAGGTTGATTATCCAAGTGGAAGTCGTCCGGACACAAACAGAATTACCAACAGCTTGATGACAGATGATATCAATTCAGTATATACAATATGAACATATTTACAAAATCACACACCAAGCACATTTGACTGCTCATGGATGCGCTTCCCCCTTGAAGAATTGTAGGACTTACAGCCGTACGCCTACAACCCTTCTCAGGTTGACGCCCTAGGTTGGAAAATCGTCGCAGTGTTCATTTGCTAACTTCCTTCTATCATCTATATCCTCAAATCTCAACGGTAACACGCTCACGTCATTGTATCGTAGAATATAGATGACCAACAAACACACGACGTATCTCATCAACCAAGCGTAGAAGCAGAGTAATTTACACCAAAGATAATAGCATTCAAATAGTAACTTGAAACTAGAAATGCCTTTATTCGTGCAAGTCAATTTAACAATTACTCTCTCGGTTACACTTGGCTTTTCCTCTCTAAACTGAGCAATATGTTTCGTCTTTTCAAATGTACCAATAGTTTGATAGTCATTGCACAAGGCGCTTGAGTTGATGGGCGACTCTTTCTTTGTGGATGACAGCACCAATGACGACTGATTGATATCAGTTTATGAACTTAGCGGTGGATCAGAAGCTGTTCTTTTTCGGCTTTCTAAAATTTGTCTAACTGCAAGATTACCACTACTGCTGTCTTTCACTACTAGTTCGGGCTTAGCACTATCATGTAATGATAATAGTAATAGTATATTCTCATTTTGTACATGAGGGACGCCAGTTTACAGGCATCATCAATATGATAAATTAGATATGATTAATTACATATACGATTAGCAATCATACTCAATAATAATAATAATAATATATTCTCATATTTTACATGAGGGACGCCAGTTTACAGGCATCATCAATTCGATAATTTACACATAATATTAATAAGCATATTTAGTAAAGATAATATAATAAAGTACATTTTTTCCCTAGCTATGTAGGGTACACCAATTGTATAGGCATGCATAAATATTGTTTTAATAATAATAATATATTCCTTCCTGTTTATGCAGGAACATACCTATTGTACAGGCATGGATAAGTTATTATATAAATTACACATAATTTGATGTATAATGGATTTACAGTTTGGTTGTTCTTTCTGACATTAGAGTCAGTCGGAACAGTCTGCTATAAAGTCTGTTTGTGTAGCACATAAAGAGATATAGAAATATTGTCTTCGCATTAACAAAAAACCCAGACATCAGATGAATGTAATACAGATATCTGGGAAAAATAAAGCTTGAAGTCAATTCTCCTATATAACTTTGTTGTGAACAGCACCCTTGGCTTAAAGTTTATTGATGTATTATGTTGAGATCAGTGATATATTTATTCCATTTTTCAGCAGTCTTATCGTAGTTTCATAACAGGAAAGAAATTTGATCGTGGAGGCGAAAATTAGATAAGGTCATGTTAAGTTGTTTTACTGCATCAAATGGTCCCGAGGTCGATTCCAGAATTCTCCATTTGCGCCATTTGTGTCTGCATGGCGGACTGTACTCGTAAGTTGAGTAAAATGTTGAAAAACTGTTTGAGAACCAGTTGCTTCTTCATTTCAGATCATGAATACTCATTTACATCGTGTCCGCCAGCTTCTTTAAATGGTAGAATTGGATCGTTCCTGGAATTTGAGTGATTATGGGATAAATGGTTTGGAATTAATCATAGCAGTTAGAATACAGTTAAACATGCAGAGAAGTACTTTTGATTCAGCAACCGGTGAATTTTTTATTCTTTTCGATCTAGTACCAGAATAACTGCGAACCATTCCATTCAATATGTCGAATAAGGCACGCAGGAGGAGATCATTACCATGGAATGAGTCAACTTGATCTGAGATGCAGCTTTCAGCATGTTTTCGTTATATCATAGATATCCAGGTTTATTGGCGCTGTAGAGGCAGTGATTTGGATTATGACGTATTCTACAAAGTCTCCGTGCCCATTTGAAGTATACATATGCTTTGAAAGGATTACTTTGTTGGCTCCTACCCCCACTGAGTGTTAACAACAGCTGCTGTGGGTTTATGTATTTCCTCGCCTTTTTGGATAAAACATCGCCGCATTCTTTTTGGGTAGGAGACCAGTTGGTGGATTATAAATGATATCCAAGTAACTTTTATCTTTTCATGTGGTGTTGCGGTAAGTTTCTACCTTGTTTTCTCATATTTCATTCGTATGTTGATTATGGTTCGCCCTTTGTATCAGGTAGACATAGTTTGATCGACTCTTGGTTGAATGGGTGTTATTGTCATGACTGCTGCTTTTTTGTCTGGAATTATAAATAGAGGCAAAACAAACAACAGGTGTAGTCTCTGAGTTCATACATTAAATGGGCCTATGATTTCTGAAACTCTTACATGGGAATTACCATTGGTATCAATTACAAACTCACTTAGTGTGTCATTAAGTGCCTTTTCAAAGGAGGCCAATGTGCTTGCTAGTCGTATTTTCTCAGGTAGTTTGTTCCATATTTGGGCATACCTAATCAAGAAAAACTTTTGCCTGGTGGCTGTTTTACATGGTTCTATAGCCACTGTACCTTTAGTGTGTCTAAGGTTGTATCCTGTGTTACCTGAGAACCGAGTATAGTTAGCAGGGGTATACACTATTTGGTTAAGAAGCTTATAGAAGAGTACCAGATTTAGTCGCAGTCGCCTTAACCATAATGTTTCTAGTCCCAGGATTTCACATCTGGTAGAGTAGTTTGTGCCGTTATCGGTTCCGAGTACTTTTCGCGTGAAGTACCTCTGTACTCCTTCTACTTTCAGTTTGTCTTCTATGCGTGTACTGCTGAATATGAATGAGCAGTAATCTAGGAGTGGGCGCACACAAACCTTGTACAGTAGTATTCTGGATTCGTTTCTGTAGAAGTTCCTGAGTAGGAAACCAATAAGCCTTCGTGATTTCGACACTTGATTCGAGATATGCTCTGAAAATGATAGATTGTGTGAATATTTCAGTCCTAGGTCTAGTACAGATTTGAGTCTGGGGATTTTGTGGCCCTGAATTGCTAGGTTGAGGTCAAGGTTGGAACAGCCTATGCAGAGCCATCCACACTTTTCAACATTAAACTCAAGTCTCCACGTGTCACACCATCTATCCATTTTTGCTAATTCTTCATGTATGGAGTTCATAGTTGGGCCGATATCTGTATTTGTGCAGGTATATGTCACCTTCAAGTCATCTGCATACAGTATTGGCTTGCCTATACTAAAACATTCACATATACTGTTTATGTATATAATGAAAAGAAGGGGTCCCAATACACTCCCCTGGATGACACCACTGCTGATTGGTCTAGGTCTGGAGGTCATTGAGCCAACTTTAGTTGTCTGATTCCTGTCATAGAGAAATGATTTTATCCAATTGTAGAGGGGGTTGCGTATCCCTAGTGAGCATAGCCTACCGACTAGCAGACTATGTGGGACTCTGTCGAAGGCTTTCCTTATATCGAAATAGAGGATAATTACTAGCTCTCTCCTATCTCTTCTATAGGTGACTTCGTTGAAAAAGTCTATATGGCAAGTGACGCAAGATCTTTTCTTGAGGAATCCGTGTTGTGACAGGTTGATGAGTTTATGTTTTAGAAAGTAGTCTGACATTTGGTCCTTGATTACTTTCTCCATGATCCTTGATATGACTGGTGTTATATTGATAGGCCTATAATTACATGCACTAGTTTTGGCCCCTCCTTTATGCTTAGGTAATATATATGTGTTTTTCCAAGTTTCAGGGTAGGTTTCAGTCACTAGTGAGATATTAAATATTCTAAGTAATAATACTATCATATCCGTACCACCGTTTTTGTATATGACGGATGGTATATCGTCTATCCCACAACTACTGTTAGCTTTTAATGTCCTTACCGCCGATGCTATATTTTGTATATTAAAGTTTATTTCACCTAACTTGTAGTTATTTTTGCAGGTTATGTCGAGAATTGGGGACGGATGTGCTTTGGTGTTATTGGAGAACCACTCACTCAGGAGTTCACTAATGATCTGGGGATCATCATAAATTATACCTTCGTGTTCTAAATGACTGATATTGTTTTCTTCACCCTTCTTCAGCCGTTTTTGCAAGATTTTGCAGAGTTCCTGGGTTTTAGAGGTGCCCTCTAGGGCTTTATTTTCCTCGACTTGTGCTTTCATTTTATGTCTCTCATCTAAATTTTTAAATATTTCGTGTATCAGGTGTAATGCATTAAATTCTTTGTATAAATAAAATCTCCTTTTTAGTTTCCTTAGTTTTATTCGCGTTTTGCGATCTATGAACAGAGTTGGTGTCTTTAGGGCAGATTTCAGGGGTGCGATTGTGTCTCTTACCGAACTGATTGTCTTGTAGAAGGTATTTAGTATTACTTCTAAGTTATTATTGGTGAAGTATTCACCCCAGTCTGAGCTTCTCAAGAGCGTTGGTAGGAATTCCCAGTCGGCATTTCGATAGTCCCTATATTGATAGTAAACCGGGGAACTCTTAGGTGTGTGTTTAGTTGTTAGTTGTAAGGGTAGGGTGCAGTACAGTATGTTGTGGTCACTGTTGTCGAGTTTATCCCTCACCTCTATCGAGATCGGCTCTATTTTGTGGCAGAGGATTAAGTCGAGAATATTGTTGTGTCGTGTTGGGAGGCGTACGCACTGCTTCCATCCTCCTACATCTATGGCTTCTAGGATCACCTCGTAGGTTCTCGGTCCAGTGCAGGTATCCCAGTTCACTCCAGGGAGGTTGAAATCGCCACAAACTAGTTTGTAGTCGAATTCCAGCTTAGGTACAACCTCTAGTATTTCTCCGATAACCGTATCAGTCGTTATAGGGCTGTTAGGGGCTCTGTATATACATCCCACAAGAATGTTATTTTCATTCGTGTGGATGCTTATCCACTTGGATTCTGGGAGTTTGTCGATAGTTAGGTTTGTAAAGGTATTGGAGTTAGTGGATTTAGAGGCATATATTAGACAGCCGCCTCCTCTCTTGTCTACTCTGTCATTCCTGTGGATGTTATAGTTATCAATTATCAGCTTTGTGTCAGGTATATCAGTAGTAAGCCAAGTTTCAGTTACCAGAATCAGTGTTGGCCGCTCCATGTATACCAAGCTGCGAAGGGAAGTTATTTTGTTAAGGAGAGATCGAGCATTTAAAAGCATAATTTTCAGAAAACCAGGGTTGTTGGGATAGTTAGTAGGTTTTCTTGTTACTATCCCTAACTCCTGGTTGCCTATGTTATGTTCGGAGGGATCCTCATATGAGACATTGTCAGCGTGTTTACTATTCCCTGGACAAATTGTGCTGCGAGGGGGGCTATTGTTTGCTGCAACCGAAAATAATCCTGTTGCATATAATCGTTTCTGGTCTCATTACGTGGGTATCTAGGATCATTTCTCTGCATAAAATAGTCTGTTTCACTGTTCACATTGTAATTTACAGGGCCATAGTAACCTGTTTTTAGGTTATTTTGAGGATAGTGCGTGCTAGGTCTTACGTAGTTGTACATTTGCTGACTCATCTCGTGAGTGTACCTAGAAGGACCAGGGGCCAATCTATACCCGTTATGCCGAGGGTTCGAGTATAAATTTCCGTTGATATGGTACCTAGTGGTGTCCCGTCTAGTAGCCCATGTGTTTTCATTATTGATTATGGGTCCCGTCCTCAGGTTATATGTGCCTACAGGCATTTTAAAACCTCGGCTATTGCGGAAATCGTGGGTATCACTCTGCTGTTTGATCAGCTCGGTGCCCCTTGCATATCTGCTGGTGTGTGATTTTGTGTGGGTAGAGCCATTTTTGCCGTTAGTTCTCACCTTGTGCAGTCTGTCGTCCTCAATTCGTTTACTACTCTTAGTTCGACGAGGAGCTCTTCCATTCACGTCTTCCGTCTCCTTTATGGGACCTGCCGCTATGCGTGCATAGTTGTTTTTTAGGCTTATATGCTGCTTGTTGGGCTTGTCACAAGGGAGGTATATGGATGCATGAGGAGAAACCTTGGTTTTAGGGGACTTCTTTACTGCTTTTACAGTGGGATTATCTTGTTTGGCCCTGGGTGCAGTGTGATCTGCCGATATTTGCAGGTTATCGGTAGTAGGAGCATCTACATCTACTTCATGGGTGTGGTCAGTAGATTTACTAGGAGTGTTCTCATGAACTTCGAGACCAATTACAGCGTTACTGCTCTTTTTGGGTTTCCCTTTGCCTTCTTGTGTCGTTTGTTCACCTACTACTGTGCAAGTGTCACTTTGTGCTATAGTGTTCTTTGACACTTCGATGCTGACGCTATTCACGATTTGTGGTATAATCGTGTTTGTATCTATGGTGTTCTTAGCTACTTGTCGTTGGTTGGGGGTTTTGTCCGGGACTATTTTAAGATTTTTGAATTTTGTAGTGGAAGCCAAAATATCCTCAGATTTCCTGAATTGTTCGGCTATAATACAGCTGTCAAACCTGAAAAGTATGGGACATGTGCGGTTTGTCTCTTTTTTATTTAGTCTAATACACTGACAGGGTGTGCTTAGAAGGTTGGCAGCTCTTAACAAGGAGTGCTGAACCGATTTTATGGGCTCTTTGTCAGGTATGTTGTACACTATGGCGTTCTGTTTAGAAGCAAGTCTCTTAACAACTTCGCTCGACAAATAGTCCATAACGTTTTCTAGCTCCTTAGCATGTTCCAATTCAGCATCGGTTGGTTTAGTCCTGAGCTTAAAGAGTTTTAGGAAAGTGAGATCCCCCAGTTCCCTTTTAAGATGGAGGATTGTTTCTGGTACCAGGTCAAGTTGATTTAGTTTCGTCCTGAGTTCATTTATTTGTAGCTGCATGTCATTTATGATGCAGGCTAAGTTAGTAATCTCTCCCTTTTGTGACAGGATATCTTCCACCTGAATTACAGGGGTTAGCATTATGTTGGAACCGTTTATATTGGGTGAACTACTAACTGAAGCCGATTTAAGGGGTGATAATGCGTTACTCGATAAGCTTAAGCTATTTTCTAAGTTACTAGTGTTCATAAGAACACTTTTTTATAGCTTTTGCCCATTATTATTGGTGATAATATAGCAGAACAGAAAAATGAATATCAGCGAAAACACGTGCAAAAGTTTCACCAGATTCGAACGTACCGCGAGGTAATATATACACATTTTTTCCTACCTGTGTAGGGCACACCAAATAAAGAGGCATGGATAAGCATTATTTAAATTCCATAAATTCAGTTTATGGTTAAATTACATGGTTGCTGACGTTTTTGTCTTTGGTTTGTGGAAACAATATGATAACCAGTCATTCAATGGAGCACATCATGAAATATAGAAATATTGTCTTTGCATTAACAAAAATACCCAAGTATGTTTTGGATGGATTGAAAATACTTGGGAAAAATAAAGCTTGAAGTAATTCCACAATATAACTTAGGTGTGTACAAGTCCGAATCTCATTTTTAATTTATATCCAAATTGGGTAATAAGAAAGCTATTTTTAAAGATACGATTAGTTATGTTATAAGCTACAATCGTGACGTTTCATTACAAATTGATACTTTTCCATTGGTATAAGAGTATATTCCACAAATATAATCCAGGTTGCGTCGTGGGGAAAGTTAATTCGTTATTAGCTAGACAACTGAAAGATATGAGACCAATAATGTTTGCAGATCATTTGTCATTGTAAATGGTCAAACATCCACATTCTTCATTCTCATTCAAAAATTCCAATGGAAGCTAAAATGGTGAGAGAAAAAATTACGCAAACAACAGCAAAGCAAAAGAAAGCAAGAGGAGTCCTTAAGGAGTGATTAACAAATATATACATATATATTCTGTCTAGTAACTATGGTTACTTTTTTTTCACTAACTAACTAGTCCCGCTATGCCAACTTTTAAATTATGTGTGAACTAATATTACTGTCCTGTGTAGAAATGTTTATCATCTAGTTCCGATAATATTAAAATTTCTAATTGTAGTTTGTTGTAACTACACGTTTGAAGAACTTAAAATATCTATGTAGGGTGAAAAAGAAGGTGTAAGAGTCTAATTCAATCATTTCTTTGGGTTTTCATCGTGGCAGATGTGACCTGGTATCCCTGGTATGGATCTCTTGCAGCATTATCAGTTACTAGTAGATGCTAGCAAACACAAGTTGATCGATTAATCCACAAACCCCTCAGTCCCCGGTGTGGTAACGCACAAACCCTCTTTAAGTCCCGCGTACTCAAACCCTGCCTCTAATAGCCCTTACGCCAACATCCTACAGTCCTTTGACAACCTTATCAAACCGGTTTCCAGACCTCCATGCGTGACTTCTACTGTCACCCACCACATTGTGACGACTTGTCCACTCTTTTTTGCAAAGCCACGGCGATTGTCTCCAGAAAAACTCCGAGTCGTAAAGACCTAGTTCGAAGATATGTTACAGATGGGGATAATCCGTCGATCTAGCAGCCCGCGGTCTTCACCTCTACATGTGGTGCCTAAGAATAATGGGATAGACTGAAGTCAGTGTGGGGATTACCGCAAGCTTAACGCGCAGACTGTGCCAGATCGTTGCCCTGTGCCGCACATACATTCAGCAAACGTGACTTGACGAGCGCCCATCATCAGATCACAGTTCATCCCGATGATATTCCTAAAACGGCAGTGATCACTCCCTTAGGTCTTTTCGAATTCCTTCGAATGCCATTTGGTCTCCCGAATGCTGCGCAGACATTTCAACGTTTGATTCACGAAGTTTTACGCAGATTGGAATGCACTTATGCCTACCTGCACGGTATTCTCGTGGCTAGCTCAGATGAAGTTACTCACCTTATGCATTTGCGAGTAGTTTCTGAGCGACTAACGACTTACGGTTTGACACTTAACACATCTCATTGCCAGATTGGCTTCCGTTCGTTGACTTTTCCGGGACATGTCATTAACGAATATGGCATTCGCCTGTTACCTGGGAAGGTGCAGACCATACAAAACCTCCCAGAGCCTACGTCCACAAAATCTTTGCGCACATTTCTAGGCATGGTGAGTTATTAACGGTGGTTTGTTCCTCAGTGTAAATATATTTTACATGCACCTACAGACATACTAAAGGGTAAGTGCAAGACATTCTGTATGACACCAGAGGCTCGGGAAGAGTTCCAGAAGATTAAATCGGCGATTACAGACGCAACCATGCTAGTCGACCTAGGCGTCTAACTTCTGCACAGCATCCCGGTTGACGCATCTAACACAACCACTGGAGCTAACCTACAGCAATATGTACATACCTCATGGATACCAGTCGCCTTTTTCTCTCAGAAGTTGTCTGCAGCTGAGACGAGGTATGGAACTTTTGGCAGAGAACTCCCCGCCATATATGCCGCAATCAAACATTTTCGCCATTTTAAGTGGAGGGAGGGTGGTGCTAGCTAATCAGTAGATATGGTGGTGGTCACTAAGGTGAATCGCCTCATTCTGCAGGAACAGCTATATGCAATTTGACGGCTCGAGATATTTCTGATTTTTATGAGGGCTTAGATCTTTATCTTGAAAAAGATAATAATGAACGCCTAGACAGATCATGCTTCTACCTTTAAATATATACCATTCGCTCAGCCTATTGTTGAGATGCGACCACGCGGGATCTGCACAGATTTATGGGGCGTCTTATAAATTAACTTGCTGTCCATTGTCGGATCTTTAAATACCACTTCACAATGTCTTATCTCACTTATTTTCTAATAACGTATGTACTTGATCCTCATTATATTCCATTAAACCTAACATTATACATAGCTCTTTATGAATTTGATTCGACTTATTCTATTCGTATTCTCTGTAGGGTACGGTTGTGCGCAAAATAGACAAAAGAGCATGAAATAAAGACAACTGGCCTGAAAATAATTTTATTAAAGCCAAAAGTGGACATCATGATAGTACGAACTGTACGGGTAGTTGTCAGCCACGTCTCGTAAACCGTCAATGCCCAGCTCTTGCTACGCTGAGACTCACGCTGTTCCTTGAAGTTTCTCAGAAACTCTTAGTAATAACGGACCCAAAAACCAAAACACCGATTGGCCACTCGAGAATTCTCCTTGTAACACCTACATATATCCAACTTTGAAACTAAGCTTTAACTAAGGTCTATGAACAAATATTACAATAATAAATCACAAGATTACTTCTGATGGTTGTCTCCTGATTTCTTTCTGAACAGCGACCGATGAGACGATGACTGTCGTATTGATGCCTCCGCGAAAATTGGGGAAGTTGGTTTTGAGCAAACAACCATGAATTGATCGTTCAATCTTCAACTACATTGACAGTATTATTATGCATTTCAAATGAACGTTGTCGGCCTGGGGATCAATTACTTCCCCATTCTGTTCCCTATATAAATGTCTTTATTAATGATATATTGCACTTGCTTATTTATTACACTTTAATGATTCACCTTAGCACTTTAACTTTTCTAAAACAGCTTTCAATCCTTTGAAAACCTTGTACTTACCTCAATATTGGTTGGTTATCGTATGCCTACAACCGCGGGTTGAAAATGAAACGAAGTCGATTTTCCCGCCCAACCTCGAGGACAACTGTACAATTCAATAACTATACGGCCTGGTTCAGACAATGGGTGTAATTATGTATATATATATATATATATATATATCAAATATTTAACCGCTGAAACATTATTAACTTGTAGACAATCTACGATTTGACATTATACCATACTTGATCGTGCCTGTAAAAATGGCATGCATTTTCATGTAAATTTATGTTTGTATGAAAATATACATTATTATTATTTTGTCGAAAGTCGGAAATTCATAGTGTTTACCGACCATAAACCTTTAGCGTATGCCCTACGCAGCACTACAGGCAGATATTCACCACGTGAATTACGCAACTTGGACTGCATTTCACAGTTCACTTCGATATCGAGCATGTTTCTGGAGCTGATAATCCTGTAGCAGACGCTTTGTCTTGCGTACGCAATATGTTGACGTCACTAGCCATCGATCTTATTACAATGGCCGAACTTCAACTGATGGATTTGAACTTAGAAAACCTTTCGAATGAAACCTCACTTAGGATAGAACGTGTCCCCTTGATGAACAGTGAGTCGTCTATACTGTGTGTTATGTCAACGAGCACTCCTCGATTGATTGTTCCCAGGTCTTCACGCCGAACCGTATTTGAGTCCCTTCACAACATTTCCCACCGTGATAAGGAGGGAGGGTGGCGCTAGCTGATCAGTAGATATGGTGGTGGTCACTAAGGTGAATCGCCCCATTCTGCAGGAACAGCAATATACAAATTAAAGGCTCGAGATATTTCTGATTTTTATGAGGGCTTAGATCTTTATCTTGAAAAAGATAATAGTGAACGCCTTGACAGATAACGCTTCTACCTTTAAATATATACCATTCGCTCAGCCTATTGTTGAGATGCGACCACGCGGGATCTGCACAGATTTATGGGGCATCTTATAAATTAACTTGCTATCCATTGTCAGATCTTTAAATACCACTTCATAATATCTTGTCTCACTTATTTTCTAATGACATCTTTACTTGATTCTCATTATATTCCATTAAACCTAACATTTTATAGCTCTTTATGAATTTGATTCGACTTATTCTATTCCTATTCTCTAGAGGGTACGGTTGTGCACCAAATAGAAAAAAAGACATGAAATAAAAACAACTGGCTTGAAAATAATTGTATTAAAGCCAAAAATGGACATCATGATAGTATAAAATATATTGGTTTCATTATACATTGCAAATGAACGTTGTCGACCTAAGGATTAATTACCTCCCCATTCTGTTTTCTATATAAATGTGTTTATTAATGATATATTTCACTCACTTAATCTATTACACTTTAATGTTTCACCACAGCACTTCAGTTTTTCTAAAACAGCTTCCAATTCCTTGTAAACGTTGTACTTACCTCAATATTGGTTGGTTATCGTATGCCTACAACCACGGGATGAAAACGAAACGAAGTCGATTTTCCCGCTCAACCTGGAGGACAATTGTACAATTCAATAACTATACAGCCTAGTTCAGACAATGTGTATTTATATATATATCAAATATTTAACTGTTGAAACATTATTAACTTGTAGACAATTTAAGATTCGACATTATATCATCCTTGATCGTGCCTGTAAAAATGGCATGCATTTTCATGTAAATTTATGTTTATATGAAAATAAATTATTATTATTATTATTATTATTATCTGAGCGACTGACAAGTTGATATCGGTCAGATTTATGTGGTTTGTTATCAATCATGATGTGCTTAACTGTGCGCGTGCTTCTGTGAAATGCCAACTTTCTAAAGTGACTAAGCATAATATCACGCTGTTGGGGACTTTTGCAACCCCAGTTGCCCTAATTCACCATGTAAATCTAGATATCGTGGATCCCCTACCCCCTTCAAACGGCCACTCATATTTGCTTACGTGTTTGGATCGTCTTACGCGTTGGCCGGAAGCCATTCCTATCCAAGGCGTAACAGCTCAAACCATCTGTCGTGTGTTCTTCGAAGGTTGGGCTGCTCAATTAGAATCCCCCACTACCGACTGTAGACAACAATTCGAACCAACGAGCTTCAAGAAGCTAATAGAGCTGCTGGGGTGCAAACTCATTAGGACAACAACGTATCATCCAGCGGCAAATGGACTAGTAGAGCGCTTCCGCCGTCAGCTGAAAGCCTCGTTGATGGCGGTAGATAACAGTAGGTGTGCAGATTCTCTGTCTTTGGTCTTACTCAGCATCCATGCTACACCCGATCTTTAGTGTCCCTCAGCCGAGTTGGTGTATGGTATTACTCCGTTTACCAGGTGAGCTAATCGCTCCTGAAGCTTTTGAGCCAAACGTCACTGATATCACTTATTATGCCCAAAGTGTTAAACGCTTTTTGACGAAGCTTTCAAGATCCTTAGTCAAAAAGAGACATTTTTCGCCACTGAGCGGTTTGGCCATTAGGACACTGTAAGCATCGAGTGGCTCAAGGCGGCGTTCATTGAAGAATCTTTACCGTCCATGCCAGCTCATCTCGACAGCTCCACTGAACCTAGTCCTAGCCCAGACTCCACTACTACACCTCCAGTAGTGAATGATAATTCGCCTACTGCCGCCAGTAAAACCCCTGTTACACGCGCAGGTCGGTGTGCATACCGGCCCAACAAATACACAGAATTTCTTCACTCGACGTTTCCATAAGTTACGCTACTTATTGGTTCTTATTCCTTGCCACAATTTATGTTAGTTATTTTTTTCCTATATTAGCTTGGTTTCGTTTCTGGTAGTAGTCGTTTTTCTAAATACTAATCCTTTTGAATTTTTTCTCTTGTTACAGAGAATCAACAGCAGTTTTCTTATCCTAATATTTTTGCCTTTCACCTCGAACTGAACTCTGGACCTGCTGGCTTTAATGTCGTCTCGTAGTTCACACCAACTGAGGAATTACGAACAGTATAGTATTTTTCTCTACATAATTTCTTTAAAAAGAAGAGAAAAATAAGAACTGAAAAACAATAAGTAAAGAAATTCGTCCAAAATTTTTTTAAAAATTAATTAAAAATAAAAAACTTGCACCGTGTAGTCAAATGGACCGTTACATATTTTCGGGCACAAATGCGTCACTCCTATACTGTACCTTTTAATTCACTCAATATGTTTTCACAGACTATGTCCACTAGGGATATGCCCTGCTGAAACTTATCTATTTTGTGAACCGCACTTGTAATCCTTTTTCACCACTTTAGTTATAGCTCGCAACACTTTTTTATTGTCATGGTAACTACTCATAGCTATTGCTTATTTTCCCACTTTTCTCTGTAACTTTCATAAATTTTCTAAGTGTTAGTAATTTCATTTTTTATTTCACTCTGACGTATTACTTCCATGTCATACCAGTTTTCCTCACAATTATTCCACCCAAGCCTTTGTAACACCTTTATGCTAATTTCGAAATCTTAACCTATTTTCCCATTCTTTTCTGTTCTTTACATTGTTCCTTTTAATACGCTGGTATATTTGTTGCCTTTAGATTCACTGCCAGTTTCGGTTGAAGCGGAGGAGTGGAGCATTAGTCTAAGACGCAACTTAGATATATTGAGCCACCTTTCCTGTATGACAGCCTGGGCAGTTGAGGTATACCGTCAGACCTCCACATGAGTAAGCCCGTAACAGTATGCAATGAAAAGAAAATGAATAAACAAAAATAAAAATTCCGTAAAATACTAAAAAAGAGACAGGAATAAAAATAAATGGTGTAAAGAAAGTTAAAAAGAAACAAAACAAAGCCGAAAACAATTTATAAGCCTGCAATCACACCGAGGCATCAGCGCCTTACTCCACTAATCATGCACATAGCGCCTCTAAGTTGCTTCATCCCTTTTCCTTTCCTTTCGCAATTTTTTATTACTATCTTCAAACTTCCCTGTTATTTCAATGCCATTATACAAAGCCCTACCCTCAGTTCGCAAACTTTATGTGCCGAAGCTTGTCGGTTTCACACCAACCTTCTAAGGGGGGGGGGTGAAATGTAGTGCACGTTGAACATACATTCTCTTACAAATGCCAAGCTTCCTAGTGTTACCAGTGTTAATGAAACCTGCCTCTCTGGTTTTAATATAAATGAAGTTCTCAGCTGTCTCCAGTCGCTTCTTTTCGTTTAGAAGCAGATGGTTTGCCTAGCGTTTTTCTCAAAAAATTTGAGATATCCTGTTGTCCTCTCATTGACATATTTAATGAATCTTTTTCCAGAAATGTCGTACCAGCCATTTGGAAGGACATTAAGATTGTACCTATACCTAGGTCATCTACCAGAACATGTATTAAATTTATATTTTTGCTATTACCCCCCCTTTTCTAAAAGCTATGGAAAAGTTTCTCTTACCAAATCTTGAACCTTCGCTTAAAGCTTTTGACGATACCAAACAATTAGCCTGCAAACATAATAGAAGTACTTTAGATGCAGATGCAGCCTTGCATAATAACATTGTCTCCAGTTTAGACAAGGGGGCCTAATTTGTTCGCCGCGTCCTCCTAGATTACACATCTGTTTCGACTTAGTACCTAGGAATATTTTGTTAAACAAGCATGCTGAAACTCAAAGTGAGTAATGGATTGCTAAATGGCTGCATTCAAATTTCTCAGGAAGAAAGCGATGCACTGTATGTCGGAGGAAGTGGTCCACTTGCATTTATTTAGAACTCATGCGAATTTCATATTCTCTACTATGTTCCTATGAGTGTCCTGAACATAACCCAGTCGTCAGACTGTATACATGATTACGTGACTCTCTTTTAACAACTATTTGTGACAATTCATCACCCCTATTACTACACTAGTTCCATTAACACCCAAGTTTCTTGGCGCCTTTTGTATTGTGTAACTGTACAAAAACTTATCAATTTTCAACTGTTCAGCTCAAACAACCATGTACTTATGAGTACAAAATAACGTATATATCCTGAAAACTTTCTCTTTAAGAAGATCATCTCCTAGTCATAAAAGTTAATATATCGTGGTGTCCACAAAAGTGTTTAGGGTACTTATCCCATCGCCTAAAATGACACACTATTTGCAGTCACTCAAGAAGTAAAAATAAATTTACCGAAGGCACTGTGCTTATGATTTCTAGAGATCATAATGTACCACGAAGAAAAAGCTACATCCATACGGTTATAGCTGTTAGACGTACGACATGATTCTACAACATAACGGCTAAGTTCCTTAATCACAGAACATTCTGCTTGGCTTTGTCTGATACATTTAATAAACAAACTAATATGGAACTACTTACTGCCACAGTGCCCAAGTTTTACACATATATTGCTGTCCAGTCGTCTAATCGCTCCAACAAATGTTTCACCAAGCAAAAGAAAACCGCTATGTAGTAATTTATTGTAATCGTAATATTAGTATTTCGAGATGACCGAATTACAAGAATCCAACCAGAACACAGAGAGGGCAGAACTCAGGAATTTGTATTTAGCGGAATTATTATGCAATTCATATATGAAATATTAACAATCAACAGTAAGTATTTAAACAATACAAAGATAGAAATAGTCAATCACCACATCCGCCACACGTCGAATGTCTCCTTGCGTATTTATAATGATATCGCGGTTTGCTTGCCAGTCTCTGCGATCTTCTAACTGATTCTGTGATATTATTTCCATCAGTATCATCTAGACTTATTTCTGAATTATCTACAAAATCAGGATTAGTAGCGGAGTCATTATAATCATAATCGGAACGACCTACCTCATTTATTCTCACTTGATCCAAGTGTCTGTTATGAACTGAATTATCTTCGATGTCTAATATCTTCACCATTCGATTTCCCATTCTTTGTAGTATGATACCAATAGAAGGTCTATAATCATTCCCTCTGTAATAATGTACATCAGAAGTCGTGGACATCAGATGCTTTCTGAGAATTCGACATTTGAATAGTTTTGCAGGACTTTCATGAGTACTTGTATGCTCCGCATTGCGATATTGAAGTAAGAAGTTATCCACACATCTCTCTAGCTCATCAAGATTTTGAGGACTCATTGATGCTATAGCACTCTTTAATGTTCGTACAAAATTTTCTGCCAACCCGTTTGACTGAGGATGACGTGGTGCTGTGTACAAATGACGACAACCTATATGTTTGAGCCAATCATTGAAGTTCTTCTCCGTAAAATGAGTACCATTGTCAGTAACTAAGACATCTGGAATTCCTTCTCGACTAAAAATCTTTCTCAACGCTCTGTGAGTGAATTTGGCATTAGGACTATCTGTAATGATGACTTCTGGCCATCTAGAATAAGAATCCACAATAACTAAAGCATAATATGAATTTAAGAATGGACCACAGTAATCTGCATGAATACGCTGCCAAACCTCACAAGATGCAGGCCACGGTGTCCACGATGACTTCCCATAGGACATTTTATGTAAACAGCTAGAACAGCTCTTTGATCTTTTGTTAATGTCAGCATCAATTTCCGGCCACCAGCATGTTAGGCGTGCTAATGATTTCATCTTATCAGCTCCTAGATGAGCAGAATGTAGATCATCCAAAATCGCAGATCTTAATGTTGGAGGAATAATAATTCTGTCATTCAGACATAGAAATCCTTCAGGATGGACTGAAATCTCATCTCTTCGCTTATAAAAGTCTGGAAATCTTCGCTTACACTGAACATTCCAACCTCTTTTTGTTGCATTTATAACACATCCGTAATATTTCCGAGTATCATTTATAAGTCGAACTCGATCCACCGGTAACGGCTGGACTAATAAGCAATCAGTATCATTAGCAGCATTTTCAAATAATGAATAACGAGATAAGAAGTCTGCATGAGGTATATCCTTTGCCGATCTATGTTCAATAGTGTAATCATATGCACTTAGTTCTAAACTCCATCTTTGAACCATAGCAGCAGATGATTTATTCAAAGATTTTTCTGGATTGTAAATGAATTTCAAAGCTTGATGATCAGTAACTATGTGAAACTTAGTACCAAAGAGATACTTGTGCAAGCGTCTTATTGCCCATACAACTGCTAGAGCTTCTTTCTGGGTTTGTGAGTACCCTTGTTCACTCTTACTTAGACGTCTTGAAATACAAATAACAGGTTGTCCATTTTGCTCAAGTACTGCAGCTATACCCATAGGAGAAGCATCTGTAGTGAGAACAGACTTATCTTTCGATGAAAAAGGTCTTAAGAAAGCTTGTTTATTAAGAAACTCCAAAGTTTTTCGCAAGATATTCTCATGTTGTTGTTCCCACTTAAACTGTTTACTGGAGACAATCTCAAAAAGTGGAGATAACCGTTGAGTGAAGTTGGGAATGAATCTGGAGTAAAACTGAAGAGTACCTATCCATGATCTCAACGATGACATATTATTAGGTGACGGTGCTTGAATTAGAGGTGCCAAACGACTAGCATCAGGTCTGAAACCTTCGGAGTCTACTGTGTATCCCAAGCATGATACAGACGACAAAGTGAAATGGCATTTAGATGGATTAACAAGAACATTATTCTCACATAAACGCCTGAACAGTTTTAAAAGACGTTCATTATGCAATTCGATATTAGGACCATGAACTATAATGTCGTCTTGGTATGACTCAACACCATCTAATCCATCTATCATCTGATTTATTACATTTTGAAATATTGCAGGTGAAACCTTTAAACCAAAAGGCAAGAACTTATACTTGAACAATCCAAATGGAGTATTAATGGTTGTTAATGCACTAGACGCCTCATCAAGAGGAATTTGCAAATAGGCATCTTTTAGATCTATTTTGGAAAAGTATCTTGAGCCATGTAGCTTGTAGAGAATGTCTTCAGTTTCTAGAGTAGTGCAACTTTGCTGTAGTAGACGACTATTGAGTGTAAGGCGGTAGTCACCACAAATTCTAGGTGTTTTTCCATCAGCCTTTAGTGGCGTAACAATAGGAGTAGCCCAATTTGAAGACTCAACTGGCATAAGTATGCCTTGCTCAACCAACTTGTCTAACTCTTTCTTAACTGCATCTCGCAATCCATATGGAATTAATCGGCGTTTCAGGAAGATAGGATCACCCTCTATTTCAAGATGGATGGGCTGAATCTTCATACCACCTACACTCTTTGAACATTGGAGAAGTAATTCTCTGAACAAAGATTCATCAAACAACTCAGTACAAAGTGAGATTTCGACATTTAACAATCTAAGGGCTTTTAATCCCAATAAAGATGGACCATATTCACTAACAAGAAAGGGAATATTTACAAAATTACCACTGTCTGATTTCAAAGAAATGTTAGTAGCACCGATAAGAGGTAATTTATGACCAGTTATGCCTGTAATTGAACTAGTAGTAGGGTCTATCTGGACATTCTTACAAATCGATTGTAAATCTTTCTTAGAAATTATAGATTCAGTACTCCCAGTATCAATTATAAAACAATGGGACTTGCCTGAACTTGTAGTGAAGGTTCTCATTAGATGAGATTGAGTATTGGGAAAAGTTGAAAGAGACATCGACTGCATTTTACCAGATAAATTGGAAGAATTATCAGGATTCTGAGTAACATAAGTATTCGAACTTCTGCAAACAGTCTTGATGTGTCCAACTTTACCACATTTATGACACTTAGCACCCCGAAAACGGCAAGTGCTTCGTAGATGTAACTTTCCACAGGAAAAACACGGTTTAATGTTTTTGATCTCTAGCTGCATTCTGTTACCTGTGGACGACAGTTTGGATTGCTTTCCATGACCACTTGTATTTTCGACTTTGGACAGCATGACATCAGATACTGACGTAGTGGGAGCAGAGTATTCACTGTTGACATCTTCATATGTAATACATAAATCTTTAGCAGTTTGAAAGGTACAGGAAGGAATCTGAATTAACTCTTTCTCTAACTTAGGAATATTGATTCCAGCAATTAGACGATCACGTAGTTGAGTATGCAGCTGATCTCCAAAGTTACACTTTGAAGCTTGTATTTGAAGTTGCAGAATAAAGTCTCGAATCTTCTGGTTGGGAGCACGAACCAGTTTAAGGAAGTGAGCCCTCTCTCGTGTCTCGAAAGTAGTTATATGGAAGTGACCTATCAGAAGTTCACGGAGTTTATAATATGGCAGAGAAATGGGTTTATCTGGAAACGCCAGATTCTTCACTAGGCTATACGCATCTAGCCCAATAGCAGTGATGAAATGTGCTGATATTTTGTCATCCCGAACATTCTTTGAAATGCACCACGCATCGAAGCATTCCAAATAATCAGCAATCTCCCGCGGAGACCCATTAATGGGGAATTTTCCCAGGTTATTTAGTTCTATCGCGACGCCAATTTGTAGTAATTTATTGTAATCGTAATATTAGTATTTTGAGATGACCGAATTACAAGAATCCAACCAGAACACAGAGAGGGCAGAACTCAGGAATTTGTATTTAGCGGAATTATTATGCAATTCATATATGAAATATTAACAATCAACAGCAAGTATTTAAACAATACAAAGATAGAAATAGTCAATCACCACACGCTAGTTCAAATAAAATTTATCCAAAGTTTTCTTAAATGTCATGGACGTTCGTGTTTATAGCTACGGAAAAATGAAAAATCCCCGAAATATAAGAATTTCATCGTTTGAACTGAAACAAACAATTTGTATGCAGGCAACGTTTTCACCCCGAATAATAATCAGCTTCTCACCCTGTTGTAACTTCGAAAAAACCACCTACTATAGACCGCAATCCGAATCGTTACGCCTGCCTATTAAAGCCTTACCTCTATTATAGATGATTCGTATACTCACCAGATAATCGTATGTTTTCCCCCTTTTAAATCGTTTCGCAACTTACTGAATGGCTGCTAACACTGACTTTACAGCATACAATTCCAGTTCATGTATTTGGATCTAGTACATTAGATATCAACAACTTCAGGAAACTTAGCCCTTTAAGACGGACGTGATTAACTTACGGCTTCTTTTAGTTGATAATCATAATGTAAATCTCCTGTAAAAGTTGTACTTACCTCAATATTGGTTGGTTATCGTATGCCTACAACCGCGGGTTGAAAATGAAACGAAGTCGATTTTCCCGCCCAACCTCGAGGACAACTGTACAATTCAATAACTATACGGCCTGGTTCAGACAATGGGTGTAATTATGTATATATATATATATATATAAATCAAATATTTAACCGCTGAAACATTATTAACTTGTAGACAATCTACGATTTGACATTATACCATACTTGATCGTGCCTGTAAAAATGGCATGCATTTTCATGTAAATTTATGTTTGTATGAAAATATACATTATTATTATTACGAGCTGGACATTGACAGTTCATGAGAGTTGGCTGTCATGTTCTCTGAGAGGTGCTGCCCACAATTCGTGTCGATTCATTCACTGACGTTGTATATATTGAATAACAAAAACATCCAATCTGCTGATAACTCTGAAATAGAAATTAAATACGGAAAATGAGAATATCCTTTTCATGTTCACATACTTTCTATTTCTGGTACTCCGCTGGTGTGCATAAACTCCTATTTATCTTCTGGTCGAGGTCAAACAACCCTGCATCTAAACTAAAATGAAGATTAATTCCAAACAATTTATCCCATAACCACTCAAATTCCATGAACGATCCAATTCTACCAATTGAAGACGCTGGCGAACATGCTCTAAATGAGTATTCATGATCTGAAATGAAAAAGCAACTGGTTTTCAAATAGTTTTCAACATTTTTACTCAACTTACGAGTACAGTCCGCCATGCAGACACAAATGGCGCAAATGGAGAATTCTGGAATCGACCTCGGCACCATTTGATGCAGTAAAACAACTTAACATGACCTTATCTAGTTTTCGCCTCCACGATCAAATCTCTTTCCTGTTATGAAACTACGATAAGACTGCTGAAAAATGGAATAAATACATCACTGATCTCAACATAATACATCAATAATCTTTAAGCCAATGGTGCTGGTCGCTGGCACAACTGAGGATAAATGTATTAAAACCAAAGGTGGACATCGTGATAGTACGAGATATACGTGTAGCATCATACATTGCAAATGCACGTTGCCAGCCTAGGGAGTTTCCTTTATAAATGCATTTATTAATGATACTTGCACTTACCTATTTCATTACAATTTAATGATTCACCTCAGCACTTTAATTTTTCTAAAACAGACTTCAATCCCTTGTAAAAGTTGTACTTACCTCAATATTGGTTGGTTATCGTATGCCTACAACCCCGGGATGAAAACGAAACGAAGTCGATTTTCCCGCTCAACCTGGAGGACAACTGTACAATTCAGTAACTATACGACCTAGTTCAGAAAATGAGTGTATTATATGTATCAAACATTTAACAGCTGAAATTTGATTAACTTGTAGAAAATCTGAGATTTGAGACTATATCTTACTTGATCGTGCCTGTGGGAGAAGGCATGCATTTTCATGTAAATCTGTAAATTTGCATGAAACACATTATTATTATTACAAAGTTATATAGGAGAATTGACTTCAAGCTTCATTTTTCCCAGATATCTGTATTATATTCATGTGATGTCCGTGTTTTTTGTTAATGCGAAGACAATATTTCTATATCTCGAAACTCCCGATGCTTACTGCCAGTACGTGGAGAGAATCTATTATGAGGCGAGTTTGTGCGACTACGCGAGCGACCTCTGGCGTTCATCTCCTTTCTAAGACTACATTTCTCTTTCCTTCACGTTCCCCAGTGGAACATAGAACAAGCTAGTGGCTTGAAGTTTCTGTAGCAGTCTTTATTTTACAGGATGGGGTCGCTAACCACATGCCCAACCACTCCTATTTACCAGCATTATTCCTGGCTTAGCGAGGTGAAGGCGGAGTGCGCCGGCGGGGATTGAACCCCGGACCATGTGCAGGGTCGGTGAGCGTCCTAACAGCCATGCCGCCGACGCATATGACTACATATTTCCTCTTAAAATCTGGTTATATGGGTCACCGCGTCGAAACTTGTTGACCCGCCGACAGAAGAATCCTTGGTCTGAGCAGGACTATCGGTTACCGCATCCGGAATGCTCATGCTGCGTTCAGTGACATCCACTGCTCTATCGACCGCCTCGGCTAATTCCGGTAGGGGAGACTTGTTGAACGAGGACAAAGTGCCCTGAATGCTCTGGAGCAATCTTTCCAACAAACCTGTTGTCAGCCACGTCTCGTAGACCGCAAATGCCCAGCTCTTGCTACGCTGGGCCTCACGCTGTTCCTCAAAGCTTCTCAGAAACGCTTAGTACGAACGGACGCGAAAACCAGAACCCAGTTTGGTGACTCGAGAATTATTTATTCTAACACCAACATATAATCAATGTTACAACTAAGGTCTATGAACAAATATTACAATAATAAATCACAAGATTACTTCTGACAGTTTTGGCCTGACTTCTTTCTCAACAGCGACCGATGAGACGATGACTGTCGTATTGATGCCTCCGCGAAAATTGGGGAAGTTGGTTTCGAGCAAACAACCATGAATTGATCGTTCAATCTTCAACTCCATTGACAAATGATTTAAGCCATCATAATAATGGGTAACGTATTAATAATAATAATATATATTCTCATATTCTACATGAGGGACGCCAGTTTACAAGCATCATCAATTCGATAATTTACACATAATATTAACAAGCATATTTAGTAAAGATAATATAATAAAGTACATTTTTCCCTAGCTATGTAGGGCACACCAATTGTATAGGCATGCATAAATATTGTTTTAATAATAATAATATATTCCTTCCTGTTTATGCAGGAACATACCAATTGTACAGGCATGGATAAGTTATTATATAAATTACACATAATTTGATGTATAATGGATTTACAGTTTGGTTGTCCTTCTGGCATTAGAGTCAGTCGGAACAGTCTGCTGTAAAGTCTGTTTGTGTAGCACATAAAGAGATATAGAAATATTGTCCTCGCATTAACAAAAACCCAGACATCGCATGGATGTTATACAGATATGTGTGATATATATATTATGTGAAATATATATTATATTATATATTATATCTGGGAAAAATAAAGCTTGAAGTCAATTCTCCTATATAACTTTGTTGTGAACAGCACCCTTGGCTTGAAGTTTATTGATGTATTATGTTGAGATCAGTGATGTATTTATTCCATTTTTCAGCAGTCTTATCGTAGTTTCATAACAGGAAAGAAATTTGATCGTGGAGGCGAAAACTAGATAAGGTCATGTTAAGTTGTTTTACTGCATCAAATGCTGATAAATGGACAGTATTCTAGTAGGGGTCTGACACATGTTTTGTACACAATTAGCTCGGCTTCATTGTTGTGAAAGTTCCTGAGCATGCATCATAAGAGCATCCTCGATTTTCTAGTCTGTGATGATACTTGGTCAGAGAATGTCAAGTCAATGGAGTACCTCAGGCCTAGGTCAACGACAATTCGGAGTCTGGTTAGGCTAGCAGATTGGAGCGTTAATTTCAGGTCAATTGAGGGTGCGCCGAAGCAGATCCAGCCACATTTGTTCAGATTAAATTGGAGGTTCCATAAGGACGACCAAGCAGTCATTTTATATAATTCCTTCTGCACTACATTCTCGAAGTTCCCTAAGTCATCACATTGGAATGTATAGGCTACTTTTAGGTCATCTGCAAAGATGAATGGTTTCCCGTGCGTGAAGCAAGCGCATATGTCATTGGTGTATAGTGTAAATAGGAGGGGTCCAATGACACTACCTTGTACTACACCATAAGTGATAGGGCTAGGTTTGGAGGTTGCAGACCCTAGTTAAACTATTTGGGACGTATTGTTAAGGAATGATTTAAGCCATCCTAATAATGGGTCACGTATTCCTAAGGAGTTCAGCCTACTTGTTAGCAGTAAATGGTCAACACGGTCAAATGCTTTTGAAATGTCAAAGTAGATGACAAGTACTAGTTGCCGTCTGTCACGACTGCTGGTTACAAAATTGAAGAAGTCTAGCTGACGTGTCAAACATGATCTGGATTTCAGGAATCCATGTTGGTTCGGACTTATAATATTGCGGCTAAGCATATGTTTGATTAGGTTATCTTTGACTAGTCTCTCCATAATTCTAGATGCTATAGGTGTGATATTGATCGGCCGGTAGTTACTGACTTCAGTTTTCGAGCCAGATTTGTGTTTAGGCATAATGAATGTTGTCTTCCATATGTCAGGGTAAGTTTGGGTTTCTAGGGACATTGTGAATATTTTAAGCAGCAGTAGAGGAATGTCAGGGCCACCATATTTATAGAAGTAAGATGATATACCGTCGGTACCGAAACCTTTTGAACTTTTGAGGGTTCTTATAGTTTGGTTAATATTAGCGTAAGTGAATTGAACAGTGCTAATTTGGTTTGGTGTGAGTGGAGATGGAGTTTGTGCCATATTAGTAATAGGGTGTATATCGAGTAGCTGGACTGAGGGCTTAAGGTAGTTACCTGCAAACGTTTTGTTGAATAGTTCACATATGTCTGCAGAGTTAGTGCATAGCCTACCTTTGTCTATGAGGAGAGAAATGCTGTGATTTTTGCGATTCATTCGCTTCCTTAAGATTTCTGTGAGTGCATACACTCTAGCAGGACTGGCTACTGCGATGCGTTCTTCCTTTCTCATACGGAAATCTCGAGCTTGTGAGACGGAGCTAAGGGTGTTAAGTATTAGACCTAGAGTGCCAAAGTCGTGGTGTTTGAAGTAACTTGTTGAGAGTTTCTTCAGTTTCGTACGATCCTTTGGTTTTATGAATGACTTTCTGTGTGGGGAAACCTTTAGTGTTTGGAGTGGAATGACAGCATCTAAGCATGTGTTAGAGTTATGGTAGAAGATGGTTAGGGCTCTCGATAGGTCATCAGTAGTGAAGTATTCATCCCATTCGGAGGATCTTAGCAGTGATTCTACTAAGGCCCAGTTTGCCTTACTATAGTTCCTATATTTTACTTGTTGTGAAGTGGAGGTATGAGATGCATTGCTACTCAGCGGAATTGGCAGTGCACACATCACTGTTTTGTGGTCGCTCCCTGGAAACTCAGAACCTACTAGCGTTGAAAGGGGGCTTATATTGTGGCAGAAGATTAAGTCTAGTACGTTGTTACCTCTTGTGGGAGTAGTGACAGTTTGTTTCCAGCCAAGTATATCCAGTGTGTCTAAGAACTTATCAAATTTAGTTGGGCCTGTGGGTATATCCCAGTTGATTTCAGGTAAGTTAAAGTCCCCACATAGGATCTTATGATCGTATTGTAAGTCGGATAATTGCTCCAGAGTATTAATAAGTTGGGTCTCGTAATTACTAAAGGTGCCAGGTGCTCTGTAGGTGCATCCAATTAATGCTGTTACGTTATTTAAGTGTACATTAACCCATAGAGTCTCAGGCATGTTAAGTGTACTACTTTCTAGCTGTGATACAGTAAGTTCATTCAGAAAGTACATGAGACAACCCCCTCCCTTACCACCTTCCCTGTCACACCGAAAGTGTGTGTAGTTATCTAAGCTTATTTCTTCATCCAGGATGTTCGAATGACACCAAGATTCAGTGATGACAATTACAGGGGGTTTGTATATTACTGTGAGTGCTCTGAGCATCGGCAATTTATTTAGAACAGATCTAGCATTTATGAGGATTAGGTAAAGATGAGAGTTGAAGTAGCATTTGAAGTATTTAAGTTCGTTAGTCAGCCCCGAATATGGTTCAGCACCCAGTAGTTCTGCTTGACATGATGATCCTATGTTAAGAGGGGTTTCAGCATCATGCTCACCTATGTCTATCGAGTTGGTGTGTGCTGTTTTCGGTGAAGAATTAGGAGTTGGAGTACTGGATTTGCTATAGACTAAGGAATTTTTATTTTTAGTTAGGTTACAGAAGTGGGTAGGGTTCTTTATTTGACCTATACTTGTGCAAGTGTCAAGTGTGCTTAATGGATACGGGTGCACTAGACCGTTCCTGTTTTCATGCAAGGAGGGAGCCAGCTCTAGTGGTTTAGGAGTGTTAACATCCCTACCAGCTGTTTTTTCAACGCTGACAGGGACGCGGGGGATAAAAAATGATTGGATCCTTGTGATGACCATGGCTTATTATTCCACCTATTGTTTGATGCTAGTTGTGTCCTTGTGTGGGTTTCGTGTGTACTGCATTGTGGGTTAGTTCCCAGCAGACTTGTACCATATATCCGGTCAAAATTTGTTTGTGTGCCATACTCTGAAGACCCTGAGTTGTTGATAGCCGAGTTCTGACTATTACCACTTGTACTATTGAGGGTGACATTGTTGTGACATTGGATATCAGTGTGTGCCATGGTGCGATTTAGCACGTTGTGAGTGCTAATACTATTGACCGTGGGGAGTGTGGGCTTATTTAAGCTGCCACTGTTTTTGTTGGTATGATTTAGGGGCATATTTTCCTTATCTTTAGCAATGAAGTTATGGCTAGGAGAGGACAAAGTCGAATTTCGGGGGGTTTTGACTTTTTTTCTGGGGTTATTTAGTGGCATTTTAGATTCTGCGGTGATAGTTGGTATGGTTTTATTATTTATTTGGTTACAGTCTAGTGGCCTTTCGGCTGGTGTTGCACTCTGATGGGATAATTCTGTGTGTTTTGAGAGGGGTGATGCGGTGGGGTCTACTGTATCTTTCACAGGGTTGGGAATAATGGCTGCTTGCAATGTCCTATTACCTATTTCACAATTAGTCTTAGCGAGATAGTTGTATGCGCGCCTTTCTATCACTGTTTTGTCCACCCCGACCTTTATATGTTTGTAGTTTCTGGCTTGCGATAGGGTGTGTTGTGAGTGGATGAATTTTCTGGTCTCTGCCGGTGTTTCGAACTGAAAACGAATAGGACAACACTTTTCATGTTGACTCTTCTTCAGCCTATAGCACTTAGTCTTGGAGTTAGGCATTTTCGCTTCACTAAGTAAGATGCGCTGTACCTTTTTTAGTGCCTCATTGTCCGGAACGTTGTAGACAATAGCACTCAGTTTTGCGTCGAGTCGTTTTGTTACTTCTGTGGTAACAAAATTAATGAGGTTATCTACCTTAGTTACCGATTCTGTGTCAAGCTTGTTAAGGTTTACAGTTTTCATGAGGATAGTTAGAGGTGTCAGTTCACAGACCTGCGATCTGATATCGCTGATCTGATCTGATAATTTGGATATCTCGGTATTGGTTTCGATGTTTCCAGCATTTACTGACTTACTGTTTTTTATTTCCCTTAACTCAGCCTTAAGTTCTCCTATAGACAACTTTAGAAGTTCTATTTCTGAAGATAGTACTGAAAAAGAGCTTGATGGCTGGAGTTTTTCGATAAGCACATAAGGTGAAGGGAGGAGTTCTGTATGAGCAGAGGGTACTGAATTTTTAGGAGTAGTGCTAATACTAGCTGTCAGTACAGTTTTATCCTCAGTTTCAGCTCGACGCTTACGGCATACAAGTGAGTTATGTGACACACTATAGCCGTTTGTAGGGGGTGTGTTGCTTGATGTAGCAATCAAGGACGTTAAATTAGACACCAGTTTTACAGGGGATTGGGTTCGTTGCTTTTTACTTTGATTAACCATAACTATTAGAAATGAGAGTTAGTGGTTACAAGTATGGAAGTAGTATAGTACTTGTGCAAGTACTACAACAAGATAAATTTTATGTAACGAATCACGTAAAAATGTAACGCAAACGTTGAACGTACCGCGATACAGGGCGAAGCACTACGAAACCTGTTACACTCATTAGGTCTATATGCATTACTAGACATCATATAGCCTTCTCGATATCCACCCCTCTGAGACCCTTTCATCATCAATGAGTTCGTTTTACCCTCAGACTGCTCTATTCTAGGGTTGAGATTCAATATACTGGCAAACTTGCTCATAGATTGATTGACGCTTTCTTTTACCAGTTTCAGGATATCATTAAACTTTGACTCGATACCCTCATCCTCCATACGGGAGCTTATCTTCACCCACTTCCTTTGCAGTCGAGTAGGTAGACGTCTTGCTATTACTTCTAGTATAAAACTCGAGTTGAGGTCACTCATGCAATTCATCGAAATCAATGCATTCTTGTAAATTAGCAAATTATCTAAAAACTCAGTGAGTGCCTTGAAGTCATCATGTAATTGACCACCATTACCCTTAACAGCCTCGAATAATTTCCCTACAATCAACGAAGGTCTTCCAAACCTTTGACGTAATATGCTCATAGCCTCATCGTAGCCCTCTTTTGCCTTCATAAACTTACAGCACTGTATAGCTCTTGCAGCAATTCCAGTGCAATACCTCATCAAATACATTAACTTCATTTCATCAGTTAATAAAAAACCACTTAGCATGATCTCAAGCTCTTTTGCAAACAGTAAATAATCAGCCGGGTTTCCATCAAAACACCGTGGTTCTAATTTAAGGAGTTTGATGTTCCTATTATCCCTGAACGGCGAAACAGGAACATCAACCATGTCATGCTTAACGTCAGACACATCGTTACAATTAACAGACAAGTCACCATGACTTACTTTCCTGTTTGCATCCAAGACACTCTGTCCCTTCTTTCACCCAGGCATTGTTGAACTTGACCCAATTCCAAAAGAGTTCCAGATATTGCTTGTTCAAAGAAGACTTCGCCGGCGCCAAGAAAGATGAACGGTGACTATCCAAACTGTCACCAACTGTCCGAAACCGTTTTAAAGCTGATGCCGTTCCGTCAGAAACTCTCAGCCACGTCTCGTAAACCGTTGATGCCCAACTCTTGCTACACTGGGCCTCACACTGTTCCTCGAAGCTTCTCAGAAACGCTTAGTTATAACGGACCCAAAACGAAAACATCGATTGGCCACTCGAGAATTCTTTATTGTAACACCAACATATATCCAACTTTGAAACTAAGCTTTTACTAAGGTCTATGAACAAATATTACAATAATACATCATGGTATTACTTCTGACAGTTTTGGCCTGACTTCTTTCTCAACAGCGACCGATGAGACGATGACTGGTGTATTGATGTCTCCGCGAAAATTGGGGAAGTTGGTTTTGAGCAAACAACCAAGAATTGATAGTTCAGTCTTCAACTACATTGACAGCTAAAATTCATAAACATTTTTCACGGGAAGAAGATACCCACAAGCATTTGAAATCCATTAATTCAGGCGTCCAAATCTTATGTATTTTACTCCCAACAATGACAATGCAGATCAAATAGGGGAAACATATCACCGGTTTCAAATTAACATGTCAATGAACTATATCCAAGGATTCTCCACACGACAAAGTTATGTATAAATATTGACTTCAAGTTTTATTTTATCCCAGGCATTTATAACCCATGCATCAAGACCTGGTTTTTTTGTTAATGCGAAGGCAATGCTTATGTATTTCCCGATGTTTTGCACTCATGGACAATCAAGCAGATTTTTCCAACTGTGCACGGAAAGGATCGTACATAAGTGAAAAGGATGTTTTATACTATTGGGATTAACATTTATCAAGTGTATGTATAATCTCCAGTGTACATGTTAAACATATTTTGCTATCGACTGTAAATTGTGACTGAATAATATGGTCCTATTTCTGTAACAATTTGATGATGCCTGTAAACTGGCGTCCCTCATGTACTGTATCATGAGAATAAATTTATGTATTTATTAAGAACTGCCAGATGTTAGGGAACAAAATGACTTAGGAATTATTGTAAGCCATGGCTTAAAAACAACGGCAAACTGTAATCGAGCAGCTGCTAAGGCTTTTCGAAAGCTATGGGCACTTCAAAGGGCTTTCAAACGATTAGATGAGGGTACGTTCCAAGTACTCTATGAAACATTTGTCAGGCCTCATCTAGAGTACTCCATACAGGCAGCGAGTACATGCTTCAAAAAGGAGGCATATACCCTGGAAAGAGTACAGAGGGTAGGAACAAAATTAGTTAGTTGTATCTCACACCTTCCTTATGATAAGAGGATGGGGCATTTAAGTCTCTTCTCGTTATCATACCTAAGGAAGAGAGCCGACTCAATTTAGGCTTATCGTATAATCAAGGGTGATTTTGGGATTGACCTTGCAAACCTTTTCTCGCCCTCTAGGATACATTTACGAGGTCACCAGAAGTAGAAGCTCAAGCCGAGGTCGAATAAAATACGCCTGGAGTTTAGATTCTCTTACGGAGTGGTCAACGACTGGAACTCCTTACCTGATTCAGCAGTAACAGCTCCATCGATGAACGCTTTCAAAGAGAAACTGGATCTCTGCAGAGATATATATCGCGGGGATTAACATAGGCAATAAGAGCCTTTCATCCCTATAAACTGAATTTGAAAACGTTTATCCTGCAGTTATTCACAACTTATCTTGATGCACACTGTTTCCGTCGCCGTTAAAATAGGTTATTTCGTTTGTTTCGAAAGCTTCTACCTCAAGGTCAGTTTGTGGTGAGAGCAGGCCGTGAGAAAATATGAGCAAGGCTGATTCAACAACCAATCACAGCAAAGTTAACGTGGCAAAATATGATTCGCAGATAGAGAACTCTATTTGTCGAGGAATCCCGAAACAACCAATCAGATGACTGCGCTTGTCTATAATAATGTATGTGAAATATGTATAAATATGTGTTGATTTTCATAATAAAACGATCTGTTGCCTGGCCCTTGTCTTCTGTTGTTACAGGTTCATTCATTTCATAGTAACAGTTTCATACATTGCTTTCTGTGCGTGGTTGTAAAGTTTTAGTTGTTTATGAAATAGTATATATTTCACATAAATTAAGCATTTACATGATTGACACACCGTTTGCACATATCTGACAAGTGCAATTTGAAATGGAACACTGTTTTATGACACAAAAATTGGAAAAATGGAAAAAAGCCTCTAAAAACTGTATAAGAATAGGTTACAAGGTATTGGTTTCAGTCTAAATTATTATCTATAATATGATTATAGTGAGTCGAATTCATGAGGGAATTACGAAATGCTAAGTTAATGGAAGCTAAGAAGAGAGGTGATACACAAGTGCTAAAGTAAGACACACAGGATGCCTACCTCGTGATCATTGTCATATTATCACCCTCTGTATCGCGATACGTTCAACGTTTGCGTTACATTTTTACGTGATTCGTTACATAAAATTTATCTTGTTGTAGTACTTGCACAAGTACTATACTACTTCCATACTTGTAACCACTAACTCTCATTTCTAATAGTTATGGTTAATCAAAGTAAAAAGCAACGAACCCAATCCCCTGTAAAACTGGTGTCTAATTTAACGTCCTTGATCGCTATATCAAGCAACACACCCCCTACAAACGGCTATAGTGTGTCACATAACTCACTTGTATGCCGTAAGCGTCGAGCTGAAACTGAGGATAAAACTGTACTGACAGCTAGTATTAGCACTACTCCTAAAAATTCAGTACCCTCTGCTCATACAGAACTCCTCCCTTCACCTTATGTGCTTATCGAAAAACTCCAGCCATCAAGCTCTTTTTCAGTACTATCTTCAGAAATAGAACTTCTAAAGTTGTCTATAGGAGAACTTAAGGCTGAGTTAAGGGAAATAAAAAACAGTAAGTCAGTAAATGCTGGAAACATCGAAACCAATACCGAGATATCCAAATTATCAGATCAGATCAGCGATATCAGATCGCAGGTCTGTGAACTGACACCTCTAACTATCCTCATGAAAACTGTAAACCTTAACAAGCTTGACACAGAATCGGTAACTAAGGTAGATAACCTCATTAATTTTGTTACCACAGAAGTAACAAAACGACTCGACGCAAAACTGAGTGCTATTGTCTACAACGTTCCGGACAATGAGGCACTAAAAAAGGTACAGCGCATCTTACTTAGTGAAGCGAAAATGCCTAACTCCAAGACTAAGTGCTATAGGCTGAAGAAGAGTCAACATGAAAAGTGTTGTCCTATTCGTTTTCAGTTCGAAACACCGGCAGAGACCAGAAAATTCATCCACTCCCAACACACCCTATCGCAAGCCAGAAACTACAAACATATAAAGGTCGGGGTGGACAAAACAGTCATAGAAAGGCGCGCATACAACTATCTCGCTAAGACTAATTGTGAAATAGGTAATAGGACATTGCAAGCAGCCATTATTCCCAACCCTGTGAAAGATACAGTAGACCCCACCGCATCACCCCTCTCAAAACACACAGAATTATCCCATCAGAGTGCAACACCAGCCGAAAGGCCACTAGACTGTAACCAAATAAATAATAAAACCATACCGAGTATCACCGCAGAATCTAAAATGCCACTAAATAACCCCAGAAAAAAAGTCAAAACCCCCCGAAATTCGACTTTGTCCTCTCCTAGCCATAACTTCATTGCTAAAGATAAGGAAAATATGCCCCTAAATCATACCAACAAAAACAGTGGCAGCTTAAATAAGCCCACACTCCCCACGGTCAATAGTATTAGCACTCACAACGTGCTAAATCGCACCACGGCACACACTGATATCCAATGTCACAACAATGTCACCCTCAATAGTACAAGTGGTAATAGTCAGAACTCGGCTATCAACAACTCAGGGTCTTCAGAGTATGGCACACAAACAAATTTTGACCGGATATATGGTACAAGTCTGCTGGGAACTAACCCACAATGCAGTACACACGAAACCCACACAAGGACACAACTAGCATCAAACAATAGGTGGAATAATAAGCCATGGTCATCACAAGGATCCAATCATTTTTTATCCCCCGCGTCCCTGTCAGCGTTGAAAAAACAGCTGGTAGGGATGTTAACACTCCTAAACCACTAGAGCTGGCTCCCTCCTTGCATGAAAACAGGAACGGTCTAGTGCACCCGTATCCATTAAGCACACTTGACACTTGCACAAGTATAGGTCAAATAAAGAACCCTACCCACTTCTGTAACCTAACTAAAAATAAAAATTCCTTAGTCTATAGCAAATCCAGTACTCCAACTCCTAATTCTTCACCGAAAACAGCACACACCAACTCGATAGACATAGGTGAGCATGATGCTGAAACTCCTCTTAACATAGGATCATCATGTCAAGCAGAACTACTGGGTGCTGAACCATATTCGGGGCTGACTAACGAACTTAAATACTTCAAATGCTACTTCAACTCTCATCTTTACCTAATCCTCATAAATGCTAGATCTGTTCTAAATAAATTGCCGATGCTCAGAGCACTCACAGTAATATACAAACCCCCTGTAATTGTCATCACTGAATCTTGGTGTCATTCGAACATCCTGGATGAAGAAATAAGCTTAGATAACTACACACACTTTCGGTGTGACAGGGAAGGTGGTAAGGGAGGGGGTTGTCTCATGTACTTTCTGAATGAACTTACTGTATCACAGCTAGAAAGTAGTACACTTAACATGCCTGAGACTCTATGGGTTAATGTACACTTAAATAACGTAACAGCATTAATTGGATGCACCTACAGAGCACCTGGCACCTTTAGTAATTACGAGACCCAACTTATTAATACTCTGGAGCAATTATCCGACTTACAATACGATCATAAGATCCTATGTGGGGACTTTAACTTACCTGAAATCAACTGGGATATACCCACAGGCCCAACTAAATTTGATAAGTTCTTAGACACACTGGATATACTTGGCTGGAAACAAACTGTCACTACTCCCACAAGAGGTAACAACGTACTAGACTTAATCTTCTGCCACAATATAAGCCCCCTTTCAACGCTAGTAGGTTCTGAGTTTCCAGGGAGCGACCACAAAACAGTGATGTGTGCACTGCCAATTCCGCTGAGTAGCAATGCATCTCATACCTCCACTTCACAACAAGTAAAATATAGGAACTATAGTAAGGCAAACTGGGCCTTAGTAGAATCAATGCTAAGATCCTCCGAATGGGATGAATACTTCACTACTGATGACCTATCGAGAGCCCTAACCATCTTCTACCATAACTCTAACACATGCTTAGATGCTGTCATTCCACTCCAAACACTAAAGGTTTCCCCACACAGAAAGTCATTCATAAAACCAAAGGATCGTACGAAACTGAAGAAACTCTCAACAAGTTACTTCAAACACCACGACTTTGGCACTCTAGGTCTAATACTTAACACCCTTAGCTCCATCTCACAAGCTCGAGATTTCCGTATGAGAAAGGAAGAACGCATCGCAGTAGCCAGTCCTGCTAGAGTGTATGCACTCACAGAAATCTTAAGGAAGCGAATGAATCGCAAAAATCACAGCATTTCTCTCCTCATAGACAAAGGTAGGCTATGCACTAACTCTGCAGACATATGTGAACTATTCAACAAAACGTTTGCAGGTAACTACCTTAAGCCCTCAGTCCAGCTACTCGATATACACCCTATTACTAATATGGCACAAACTCCATCTCCACTCACACCAAACCAAATTAGCACTGTTCAATTCACTTACGCTAATATTAACCAAACTATAAGAACCCTCAAAAGTTCAAAAGGTTTCGGTACCGACGGTATATCATCTTACTTCTATAAATATGGTGGCCCTGACATTCCTCTACTGCTGCTTAAAATATTCACAATGTCCCTAGAAACCCAAACTTACCCTGACATATGGAAGACAACATTCATTATGCCTAAACACAAATCTGGCTCGAAAACTGAAGTCAGTAACTACCGGCCGATCAATATCACACCTATAGCATCTAGAATCATGGAGAGACTAGTCAAAGATAACCTAATCAAACATATGCTTAGCTGCAATATTATAAGTCCGAACCAACATGGATTCCTGAAATCCAGATCATGTTTAACATGTCACCTAGACTTCTTCAATTTTGTAACCAGCAGTCGTGACAGACGGCAACTAGTACTTGTCATCTACTTTGACATTTCTAAGGCATTTGACCGTGTTGACCATTTACTGCTAACAAATAAGCTGAACTCCTTAGGAATACGTGACCCATTATTAGGATGGCTTAAATCATTCCTTAACAATAGGTCCCAAATAGTTAAACTCGGGTCTGCAACCTCCAAACCTAGCCCTATCACTTCTGGTGTAGTACAAGGTAGTGTCATTGGACCCCTCCTATTTACACTATACATCAATGACATATGCGCTTGCTTCACGCACGGGAAACCATTCATCTTTGCAGATGACCTAAAAGTAGCTTATACATTCCAATGTGATGACTTAGGGAACTTCGAGAATGTAGTGCAGAAGGAATTAGATAAAATGACTGCTTGGTCGTCCTTATGGAATCTCCAATTTAATCTGAACAAATGTGGCTGGATCTGCTTCGGCGCACCCTCAATTGACCTGAAATTAACGCTCCAATCTGCTAACCTAACCAGACTCCGAAGTGTCGTTGACCTAGGCCTGAGGTACTCTAGTGACTTGACATTCTCTGACCAAGTATCATCACAGACTAGAAAATCGAGGATGCTCTTATGATGCATACTCAGGAACTTTCACAACAATGAAGCCAAGCTAATTGTGTACAAAACATGTGTCAGACCCCTACTAGAATACTGTCCATTTATCAGCATTTGATGCAGTAAAACAACTTAACATGACCTTATCTAGTTTTCGCCTCCACGATCAAATTTCTTTCCTGTTATGAAACTACGATAAGACTGCTGAAAAATGGAATAAATACATCACTGATCTCAACATAATACATCAATAAACTTCAAGCCAAGGGTGCTGTTCACAACAAAGTTATATAGGAGAATTGACTTCAAGCTTTATTTTTCCCAGATATAATATATAATATAATATATATTTCACATAATATATATATCACACATATCTGTATAACATCCATGCGATGTCTGGGTTTTTGTTAATGCGAGGACAATATTTCTATATCTCTTTATGTGCTACACAAACAGACTTTACAGCAGACTGTTCCGACTGACTCTAATGCCAGAAGGACAACCAAACTGTAAATCCATTATACATCAAATTATGTGTAATTTATATAATAACTTATCCATGCCTGTACAATTGGTATGTTCCTGCATAAACAGGAAGGAATATATTATTATTATTAAAACAATATTTATGCATGCCTATACAATTGGTGTGCCCTACATAGCTAGGGAAAAATGTACTTTATTATATTATCTTTACTAAATATGCTTGTTAATATTATGTGTAAATTATCGAATTGATGATGCTTGTAAACTGGCGTCCCTCATGTAGAATATGAGAATATATATTATTATTATTAATACGTTACCCATTATTATGATGGCTTAAATCATTTGTCAATGGAGTTGAAGATTGAACGATCAATTCATGGTTGTTTGCTCAAAACCAACTTCCCCAATTTTCGCGGAGACATCAATACGACAGTCATCGTCCCATCGGTCGCTGTTCAGAAAGAAGTCAGCAGAATACCATCAGAAGTAATCTTGTGATTTATTATTGTAATATTTGTTCACAGACCTTGGTTCAACTAGTATTTTTATATGTTGGTGTAACAATAAAGAAGTCTCAAGCGGCCAATCGGTGTTTTGGTTTTTCGTCCGCTATTACTAAGCGTTTCTGAAAACTTCAAGGAACAGCGTGGGCCCGAGCGCAGAAAGAGCTGGTCATTAAAGGTTTACGAGACGTGACTGACAGTTTCTGATGGTAGAAACAGACCCTGGCGGATTCAGAGAGTTGGTGAAAGTTTGGATAGTCACCGTTCATTTTTCCTGGTGCCGGTCAAGTCCTCTTTGAACAAGCAATATCTGGAACTCTTTTGGAATTGGGTGAAGTTCAACAATGCCTGGGTCAAAGAAGGGACAGAGCGTCTTGGATGCAAACAGGAAAGTAAGTCATGCTGACTTGTCTGTTAATTGTAACGATGTGTCTGACGTTAAGCATGACATGGTTGATGTTCCTGTTTCGCCGTTCAGGGATAATAGGAACATCAAACTCCTTAAATTAGAACCACGGTGTTTTGATGGAAACCCGGCTGATTATTTACAATTTCTAAAAGAGTTTGAGATCATGCTAAGTGGTTTTTTATTAACTGATGAAATGAAGTTAATGTATTTGATGAGATATTGCACTGGAATTGCTGCAAGAGCTATACAGTGCTGTAAGTTTATGAAGGCAAAAGAGGGCTACGATGAGGCTATGAGCATATTACGTCAAAGGTTTGGAAGACCTTCGATGATTGTAAGGAACGTATACGAAGTTGTCAAAGGTAACGGCAGTCAACTTCAAGATGACTCCAAGGAACTTACTGAGTTTTTAGATAATCTTATGACTTATAAGAATACCTTGATTTCGATGAATTGCATGAGTGACCTCAACTCGAGTTTTATACTAGAAGTAATAGCAAGACGTCTACCTACTCGACTGCAAAGGAAGTGGGTGAAGATAAGCTCCCGTATGGAGGATGAGGGTATCGAGCCAAAATTTGATGATATCCTGAAACTAGTAAAAGATAGTGTCAATCAGTCTATGAGCAAGTTTGCCAGTATATTGAATCTCACCCCTAGAATAGAGCAGTCTGAGGGTAAAACGCACTCATTGATGACGAATAGGCCTCAGAGAGGTGGATATCCAGAAGGCTCCATGATGTCTAGTAATGCATATAAACTTAGTGAGTGCAACAGGTTTCGTAGTACATCCTCAACAGATAAGTTACAAGATGCAAGACAAACACGGTTGTGTTTCACACGTTTGCAAGAAGTGCGTACAAAGTTGAACTGTGAACCAGTGAGCAAGTTCAGTGATAAGCTAAATGTAAACTCCAGGCCTGACTCCGAATTGTGTGACGATAACGGTGCGGTGAAGAAGTCTGTAGTTGCAACTGGTAAGCCATTATTGAATAGAGTGTCACAGAATAGAGTTGCTGCTTCAGAGTCCAGTTCTGACCCTACAAGTTTACAAGGTATTACTAGTCAGAGTGAAGTTATAAAACCTTTTAGGATTTGCGAGGAGGAACCAAATTTGTTTACTGCTGTTATTAAAGAGTTTGAAAATGATGAAGTTGACGGTAAAGTGAATATTCGTGATAATGTTCATGATACTTCACAGTTGTCTTTGGTTGATCATTATGAGATGAGGGATATGCCTACTACTGCTAAGTTGAACAAGGTTTCTGTACAACTTGAACGTGAAGTAGAAATAAATGCAGATGCAGTTGCAGAAGGCATGCATACTTGTGAGACCGTCAGTGTAAGTGATCAGCATGTAGCCCACCTATCATCAGATGCTAGTGCTAAACCTGAGCTGATAGTAAAAGACAGCAGTGGTGGTGGTCTTGCATGTAGACAAATTTCTGAAAGTCGAGCAACAACAGCTTTTGATCCACTGCTAACTTCATCACCTTGTGTCAATCAGTCGTCGTTGGTGTTGTCATCCACAATGAAACAGACACCCATCAACTCAAGTATCTTGTGCAATGACTATGCTAGTATCAGTTCGTTTGAAAGGACGAATATCAATGGTCAGTTTAGTGAGGATAAGCCAAGTGTAAACGAGAGAGTAATTATTAAATTGACTTGCACGAATAAAGGCATTTCTAGTTTCAAGTTACTATTTAAATGCTATTATCTTTGGTGTAAATTACTCTGTTTCTACACTTGGTTGATGAGATATGTCGTGTGTTTGTTGGTCATCTATATTCCACGATACAATGACATGAGCGTGTTACCGTTGAGATTTGAGGATATAGATGATAGAAGGAAATCAGCAAATGAACTCTGCGACGATTTTCCAACCTAGGGCGTCAACCTGAGAAGGGTTGTAGGCGTACTGCTGTAAGTCCTACAATGAGCGGTCCAATGTGCTTGGTGTGTGATTTTGTACATATGTTCATATTGTATATACTGAATTGATATCATCTGTCATCTAGCTGTTAGTAATTCCGTTTGTGTCCGGACGACTTCCACTTGGATCATCAACCTGAGAAGGAATGTAGGCGTACTGCTGTAAGTCCTACAGTTCTTCAAGGGTAGTTTGTCGTGCCAGAATCCACAACATTTGATGTGTTGATTGTACATATGTTTGCGTTAAATAATTGTGTGAGTTCCAATTATTGTAATTGTTGGTTAATCTTGTTTGTGTCCGGACATTCCACAACTTACAATCGTCAACCTGTGAAGGATTGCAGGCCTACAGGTGTAAGTCCTGCGATTCTTCAAAGGAATTCCATCAAGATATGATCAGCGAGTTTGTGTGTACAGTTTGTATATATGTGTGGTGTGTCATATCAATTGGTGTTTTATGGATTCATTGTGTTTACTCGTTGTTTTCGTATCTTGTTGTTATTGCGTAATTTTGTTAAAATTTTCGTCGTGATTACTTCTGAAGTTGTTTCGAGTCTTCTACATCCATGAATGAATTGATTGATGTTAGAGACAGCAGATGGGTCGTATACGCCGGGGAGGCTAGGCTATTGCTGAGAATGAAATGCACACGGAGATAATTGTTAGCTACGGTCCGACACGCCGGGGAGAAAGAGTGTAAACGACTGAGGCTCGCATGCGTCACCGCTACTAGAACTGAGGCAGAATGAGTGACAAGCGATTGCAGTGGTAATTGGTAGTGAGTAGATAAGAGGATGTGCGTAGAGTATCGTGAGGTGCTGCCATGGTCACGTTGCATTCTGCAAGAGTCATTCTAGCAAGTGGCGATTGTGTCGCAAGATGTCAAGAGGAGATCTCTGTCTGGAGGCGCGGGTCGTCTGCGATGTGTGAGATTGTGCTGTGGGTATGCTTGTGGTGTGTTGGCTTTTCTGTTTGTTTTCCATTTCAGCTCTGTCCGTGTGACCCAGGTTCTCGCAATGGCATCCAAGTCAACGTGTATTGGTCGTGAAGGAAGAAAGGGATGGATCCCTTTTTTGCCGGGGAGTGTCAATGCAGTTGAAGATTGAACGATCAATTCATGGTTGTTTGCTCAAAACCAACTTCCCCAATTTTCGCGGAGGCATCAATACGACAGTCATCGTCCCATCGGTCGCTGTTCAGAAAGAAGTCAGCAGAATACCATCAGAAGTAATCTTGTGATTTATTATTGTAATATTTGTTCACAGACCTTGGTTCAACTAGTATTTTTATATGTTGGTGTAACAATAAAGAATTCTCAAGCGGCCAATCGGTGTTTTGGTTTTTCGTCCGTTATTACTAAGCGTTTTTGTGAACCTGCAAGGAACAGCGTGGGCCCGAGCGTAGCAATAGCCGAGGATTAACGGTTTATGAGACGTAGCCGACATCATTCCTTAACAATACGTCCCAAATAGTTTAACTAGGGTCTGCAACCTCCAAACCTAACCCTATCACTTATGGTGTAGTACAAGGTAGTGTCATTGGACCCCTCCTATTTACACTATACATCAATGACATATGCGCTTGCTTCACGCACGGGAAACCATTCATCTTTGCAGATGACCTAAAAGTAGCCTATACATTCCAATGTGATGACTTAGGGAACTTCGAGAATGTAGTGCAGAAGGAATTATATAAAATGACTGCTTGGTCGTCCTTATGGAACCTCCAATTTAATCTGAACAAATGTGGCTGGATCTGCTTCGGCGCACCCTCAATTGACCTGAAATTAACGCTCCAATCTGCTAGCCTAACCAGACTCCGAATTGTCGTTGACCTAGGCCTGAGGTACTCCATTGACTTGACATTCTCTGACCAAGTATCATCACAGACTAGAAAATCGAGGATGCTCTTAGGATACTCCTTAATAATAAAATTTAACTAGTAAACTCAACGGTGAAGCAACCACGGTCATAGACTTAGATGCATCTTCCGAGTTATGCTCGCTAGCCACCATCAGCTGCTAATACCATTAGCAACGTTAAGCAAAAGGCTAAGAACGAGCATGTAGCGTTAAACATATACTCCCCGAGCAGCAATCAGAATAGTGAGCATACAAAACGAAGTAAAATCACTGTCAGCCACGTCTCGTAAACCGTTAATCCTCGGCTATTGCTACGCTCGGGCCCACGCTGTTTCTTGAAGTTTTCAGAAACGCTTAGTAATAACGGACGAAAAAACCAAAACACCGATTGGCCGCTTGAGAATTCTTTATTGTTACACCAACATATAAAAATACTAGTTGAACCAAGGTCTGTGAACAAATATTACAATAATAAATCACAAGATTACTTCTGATGGTATTCTGCTGACTTCTTTCTGAACAGCGACCGATGGGACGATGACTGTCGTATTGATGCCTCCGCGAAAATTGGGGAAGTTGGTTTTGAGCAAACAACCATGAATTGATCGTTCAATCTTCAACTGCATTGACACTCCCCGGCAAAAAAGGGATCCATCCCTTTCTTCCTTCACGACCAATACACGTTGACTTGGATGCCATTGCGAGAACCTGGGTCACACGGACAGAGCTGAAATGGAAAACAAACAGAAAAGCCAACACACCACAAGCATACCCACAGCACAATCTCACACATCGCTGACGACCCGCGCCTCCAGACAGAGACCTCCTCTTGACATCTTGCGACACAATCGCCACTTGCTAGAATGACTCTTGCAGAATGCAACGTGACCATGGCAGCACCTCACGATACTCTACGCACATCCTCTTATCTACTCACTACCAATTACCACTGCAATCGCTTGTCACTCATTCTGCCTCAGTTCTAGTAGCGGTGACGCATGCGAGCCTCAGTCGTTTACACTCTTTCTCCCCGGCGTGTCGGACCGTAGCTAACAATTATCTCCGTGTGCATTTCATTCTCAGCAATAGCCTAGCCTCCCCGGCGTATACGACCCATCTGCTGTCTCTAACATCAATCAATTCATTCATGGATGTAGAAGACTCGAAACAACTTCAGAAGTAATCACGACGAAAATTTTAACAAAATTACGCAATAACAACAAGATACGAAAACAACGAGTAAACACAATGAATCCATAAAACACCAATTGATATGACACACCACACATATATACAAACTGTACACACAAACTCGCTGATCATATCTTGATGGAATTCCTTTGAAGAATCGCAGGACTTACACCTGTAGGCCTGCAATCCTTCACAGGTTGACGATTGTAAGTTGTGGAATGTCCGGACACAAACAAGATTAACCAACAATTACAATAATTGGAACTCACACAATTATTTAACGCAAACATATGTACAATCAACACATCAAATGTTGTGGATTCTGGCACGACAAACTACCCTTGAAGAACTGTAGGACTTACAGCAGTACGCCTACATTCCTTCTCAGGTTGATGATCCAAGTGGAAGTCGTCCGGACACAAACGGAATTACTAACAGCTAGATGACAGATGATATCAATTCAGTATATACAATATGAACATATGTACAAAATCACACACCAAGCACATTGGACCGCTCATTGTAGGACTTACAGCAGTACGCCTACAACCCTTCTCAGGTTGACGCCCTAGGTTGGAAAATCGTCGCAGAGTTCATTTGCTGATTTCCTTCTATCATCTATATCCTCAAATCTCAACGGTAACACGCTCATGTCATTGTATCGTAGAATATAGATGACCAACAAACACACGACATATCTCATCAACCAAGTGTAGAAACAGAGTAATTTACACCAAAGATAATAGCATTTAAATAGTAACTTGAAACTAGAAATGCCTTTATTCGTGCAAGTCAATTTAATAATTACTCTCTCGTTTACACTTGGCTTATCCTCACTAAACTGACCATTGATATTCGTCCTTTCAAACGAACTGATACTAGCATAGTCATTGCACAAGATACTTGAGTTGATGGGTGTCTGTTTCATTGTGGATGACAACACCAACGACGACTGATTGACACAAGGTGATGAAGTTAGCAGTGGATCAAAAGCTGTTGTTGCTCGACTTTCAGAAATTTGTCTACATGCAAGACCACCACCACTGCTGTCTTTTACTATCAGCTCAGGTTTAGCACTAGCATCTGATGATAGGTGGGCTACATGCTGATCACTTACACTGACGGTCTCACAAGTATGCATGCCTTCTGCAACTGCATCTGCATTTATTTCTACTTCACGTTCAAGTTGTACAGAAACCTTGTTCAACTTAGCAGTAGTAGGCATATCCCTCATCTCATAATGATCAACCAAAGACAACTGTGAAGTATCATGAACATTATCACGAATATTCACTTTACCGTCAACTTCATCATTTTCAAACTCTTTAATAACAGCAGTAAACAAATTTGGTTCCTCCTCGCAAATCCTAAAAGGTTTTATAACTTCACTCTGACTAGTAATACCTTGTAAACTTGTAGGGTCAGAACTGGACTCTGAAGCAGCAACTCTATTCTGTGACACTCTATTCAATAATGGCTTACCAGTTGCAACTACAGACTTCTTCACCGCACCGTTATCGTCACACAATTCGGAGTCAGGCCTGGAGTTTACATTTAGCTTATCACTGAACTTGCTCACTGGTTCACAGTTCAACTTTGTACGCACTTCTTGCAAACGTGTGAAACACAACCGTGTTTGTCTTGCATCTTGTAACTTATCTGTTGAGGATGTACTACGAAACCTGTTGCACTCACTAAGTTTATATGCATTACTAGACATCATGGAGCCTTCTGGATATCCACCTCTCTGAGGCCTATTCGTCATCAATGAGTGCGTTTTACCCTCAGACTGCTCTATTCTAGGGGTGAGATTCAATATACTGGCAAACTTGCTCATAGACTGATTGACACTATCTTTTACTAGTTTCAGGATATCATCAAATTTTGGCTCGATACCCTCATCCTCCATACGGGAGCTTATCTTCACCCACTTCCTTTGCAGTCGAGTAGGTAGACGTCTTGCTATTACTTCTAGTATAAAACTCGAGTTGAGGTCACTCATGCAATTCATCGAAATCAAGGTATTCTTATAAGTCATAAGATTATCTAAAAACTCAGTAAGTTCCTTGGAGTCATCTTGAAGTTGACTGCCGTTACCTTTGACAACTTCGTATACGTTCCTTACAATCATCGAAGGTCTTCCAAACCTTTGACGTAATATGCTCATAGCCTCATCGTAGCCCTCTTTTGCCTTCATAAACTTACAGCACTGTATAGCTCTTGCAGCAATTCCAGTGCAATACCTCATCAAATACATTATCTTCAATTCATTCCTTAATAGAAAACTACTCAACATGATCTCGAACTCCTTTACAAATTGTAAATAATCAGCTGGGTTTCCATCAAAACACCGTGGTTCTAATTAAGGGAGTTTGATGATCCTATTATCCCTGAACGGCGAAACAATAACATCAACCATGTCATGCTTAACGTCAGACACATCGTTACAATTAACAGACAAGTCAGCATGACTTACTTTCCTGTTTGCATCCAAGACGCTCTGTCCCTTCTTTGACCCAGGCATTGTTGAACTTGACCCAATTCCAAAAGAGTTCCAGATATTGCTTGTTCAAAGAGGACTTGACCGGCACCAGGAAAAATGAACGGTGACTATCCAAACTTTCACCAACTCTCTGAATCCGCCAGGGTCTGTTTCTACCATCAGAAACTGTCAGTCACGTCTCGTAAACCTTTAATGACCAGCTCTTTCTGCGCTCGGGCCCACGCTGTTCCTTGAAGTTTTCAGAAACGCTTAGTAATAGCGGACGAAAAACCAAAACACCGATTGGCCGCTTGAGAATTCTTTATTGTTACACCAACATATAAAAATACTAGTTGAACCAAGGTCTGTGAACAAATATTACAATAATAAATCACAAGATTACTTCTGATGGTATTCTGCTGACTTCTTTCTGAACAGCGACCGATGGGACGATGACTGTCGTATTGATGTCTCCGCGAAAATTGGGGAAGTTGGTTTTGAGCAAACAACCATGAATTGATCGTTCAATCTTCAACTCCATTGACGATAACCCTGCTATATATAATACCTGTACTCAAACCCATCACTGATAGGCTTCTCAGCAGCGAACCAGATAACATCAACTTAAGGAACTCCAATCATACCACTAAACCAGGGAAGCAGAATAAGCCCTCATACCGCCATAAATCTAATGTCAATGAAAAGAGAGTTAACCCGCCAATTCATCCAACATCGAACAAATCTTCGTCCGATAGACACAACAGACGCTATATGTCTGGGCACCCTAAAAATAAGTCGAAGCCCAACGGGCAGGCATACACCTACCCCTACACAACTCTCCAATCTATGGCTACTATAGACAAAAGTTTGATCCAGGGACCTCTACAACAAGGAACAAGTGCGCTAGGCATGTTTCCTAAAGGTGGCCTTTTGACTCACCACATCCCCGAAAACCATTGCATACAGACCACCCAGGACCGTCAATGGACTAATATTTACGAAAATAACTTAAACACACAAAATATTAGTCATAACTGCGATACACGTAACTCTACCCCAGCATACTATCCACAAGGAATACCTACCTCCCCCCATCCAATCTAAATTTTCTCAACCAACACGAAATTGTAGCCTCAATATTGACGCAAATAGCACACATACTAATAATAATAATAATAATAGTATATTCTCATTTTGTACATGAGAGACGCCAGTTTACAGGCATCATCAATATGATAAATTACATATACGATTAGCAATCATAATTAATAATAATGTTTTAATAAAATACACATTTTTTCCTACTTGTGTAGGACACACCAAATATACAGGCATGGATAAGCATTATATAAATTTCATAAATTTGGTTTATGGTTAAGTTACATGGTTGCTGGCGTTTTTGTCTTAGGTCTGTGGGAACAATATGATAACCAGTCATTCAATGGAGCACGTCATGAAATATAGGAATATTAACTTCGCATTAACAAAAAAACCCAAGTAAGTTTTGGATGGATTAAAAATACTTGGGAAAAAATAAAGCTTGAAGTAATTCCTCAATATAACTTGGGTGTGTACAAATCCGAATCTCATTTTTGATTTGATTTATATCCAAATTGGGTAATAAGGAAGCTATTTTACAGATACGATCAGTTATGTTATAAGCTACAATCGTGACGTTGTATTACAAATTGATACTTTTCCATTGGTATAAGAGTATATTCCACAAATGTAATCCAGGTTGCGTCGTGGAGAAAGTTAATTCGTTATTAACCAGGCAACTGAAAGATACGGGACCAATAATGTTTGCAGATCATTTGTCATTGTAAATGGTCAAATATCCACATTATTCATTCTCATTCAAAAAGTCAAATGGAAGCTGAAATGGTGAGAGAAAAAAGAAGACAAACAACAGCAACGCAAAAGAAAGCAACGGGAGTCCTTAAGGAGTGATTAATAAATATATACATATATATTCTGTTTAGTAACTGTGGTTATTTTGGTACACAAACTAACTAGTCCCGTTATGCTAACTTTTATATTATGTGTGAACTAATATTACTGTCCTGTGTAGAAATGTTAATCATCTAGTTCCAATAATATTAAAATTTATAATTGTAGTTTGTTGTAACTACACGTTTAAAGAACTTAAAATATCTATGTAGGGTGAAAAAGAAGGTGTAAGAGTCAGGCGCAAAAGTGCATTGTCATCTTTGAGTAGTCTGGTGACTGAGGAGATGAACACTGGAAGTGTGTTTGCATCGCGCACATTAGCTGGTAGTCTATTCCAAATGACTGAAAACTTATTTAAGAAGAAGTTGTACCGCACGTAAGTCTGACAGTGCTCCATAGCAGCTAGGTTGTGATGATTTCTAAGATTGTAACTGATGACAGCGGTAGGTTTAGTTATTGGCTCGGAGGAATGCAAGAGAAGATTAGTTAGCTTATAGTAAAAGATAAGGTTTAGCTTAAGGCGTCTTTTCCAGAGGGGTTCTAATCTTAGTCTTCGCATCGCTCATGGTATTCCAGACCACTTTCTAAACCAAGAGTTCTTGAGGTAAACTGCCGTTGCACTCCCTCTAATTTAAGCTTGTCATTTTGTCTTAGTCCGCTAAGAATAAACGGGCAGTATTCTAAGATAGGTCGGACACATACTTTGTATAATAAAACCCTAGTTTCACAACAAAAGAAATTGCGTGTTATGCATCCTATCAGCCTTCGCGTTTTACGTCTGGCATAATCAGTCTGTTCAGCGAACGTTAGGTTACTAGAGTATCTAATACCGAGATCTACGACTGAGTTGAGCTTAGCTAGTTTTCGCCCATTTATTTCAAGAGTTAGATCAAGGTTACTGTTGCCGATACAAATCCAGCCGCATTTGTCAATGTTAAAATTTAGACAGGATTCAGCACACCATGTTGCGAGGCTACTTAGTTCAAGATGTATTTTAGTAACCATATCGCTTAATTCATGAGTGTAGCAGGAGTAGACGACTTTGAGGTCGTCAGCATATAGGAATGGTTTGCCTAAGGTGAAGCACTTGCAAATGCTGTTAATGTAGACTGTGAATAAAAGTGGACCTAGGACACTACCTTGCACGACCCCACTTGAGATCTGCCTAGGATGAGACAATACAGATCCAACTTTGGTTATTTGTACCCTGTTGCTTAGAAATGATTTTAACCAGTTCAGTAATGGGTTGCGAATTCCACAAGAGTACAGCTTCTCAAAGAGAATACTGTGAGATACCATGTCAAATGCCCTAGATATATCGAAGTAGAGAACAACGACTAGCTTACGTGCTTCGCGACTACTAGTGATGCAGTTGAAAAAGTCGAAGTGGCAAGTAACGCAGGATCTATTTTTGAGAAATCCGTGTTGAGACCTTGTAACAAGATCTTCCCTAATTAGGTAGTCTGACAATTGATCTTTTACAACTTTCTCCATGATTCGTGAGATAACTGGGGTTATATTTATGGGTCTGTAATTGCGGACGTTTGCCCTATCACCAGATTTGTAATGTGGAATTATGAAGCTAGTTTTCCACTCACTAGGGTAAGTGCCAGTGTCCATAGATATTGAGAAGAATTTAAGAAGTAACAAGGGTATATCACACCCACTGTTTTTGAAAATTATCGAAGCGAGGCCATCCGGTCCCGTACTAGTGGAAGGTTTAAGGCTTTTAATTGCTTGTACTATTAACTGATTAGTGAACACAATGCTTTCAAGGGAAGAGATAGTAAGGGGAGCGGTTTCACCAGGCATATGTGTTTCTAAACTAAAGTTTGCAAACCAATCACTGAAGAGTTCACAGATAGTGGCAGGTTCATTGTAGATTACTTTGTCGTGAAGTAAGTATGGGATTTCCCTCGCCGACTGCATTCGTTTTTTAAGAAGTGCCGTTAAGTTATAAACTTTGGAGGTACTTTCAAGTGCCGTTAACTCTTCGTCGAGGTCCTTTTGAGAGCGTAGGCGCTTGAGAGATTCAAGAGACTCGTGGATTGAGAGCAATAGTGATATGTCCTTAGTGGAATAGTACTGTTTCTTCAGTTTCCTTAACTTATTACGGTGTGCCCTTGGAATATATTCAGTTCGGTGTCTACTTAATTTCACTATTTTCTTTGGAGCAACTGTATCTAGACAAAGGGTAACATTCCTGTAAAACAGGGTTACTAAGGCCTCCAGGGAGTCAGTGGTAAAATAGTCATCCCATTGACAGAGTCGAATAAGTTCTTGGACTAATCCCCAGTCTGTATATTTGTAACTACGACATATTGTGCTTCCTGAGTCTTGTTTGTTTCCTGTATTTAGTGGTGAGAAAGGCAGAGAGCAGAGTACCATTCTATGGTCACTACTGGAAAATCGATTACCAACATACGTGGATACTGGGATTGTGTCATGACAAAAAACAAGGTCCAACATGTTGTCACCACGAGTAGGTGTCTGGACGTGTTGTTGCCATCCATAACAGTCTATAGTGGCAAGTAATTCGTCGAAGCGTTGGGGGCCGGAACTAGTTAGCCAATTGACTTCTGGAAGATTGAAGTCCCCTGCAATTATTTTGTAATTAGCACTAAACGAGGATGCGTGTGCAAACGATTTAGCTAATAACGCATCAGTTTCTTTTGTTGAGCTTGGTGCTCGATAAACACAGCCTATGAGAAGTTTGTACTTATCTCCATGTAAGACAACCCAGAGTGAGTCAGGTACATTATTCATTGTTTCATCTTCCACCTTACTGACTACAAATGAGCTATGTATATATATGAGACATCCTCCACCACGCTTGCAATCTCTGTTTGCACGGTGTACAGTGTAATCATCGATACCTATATGCACATCAAGTACAGAGGATGAGCACCATGATTCAGTAATCAGAGCTACAGTAGGCTTGGCGACTAATAATAATGTCCTTAGTTCAGATATCTTATTGATTAAGGAACGTGCATTAATTAGCAATATCGTGAATAAGTCACGGGATACTACAAACTGGCTTAAAATGTCACCATAACCTAAATCTATTTGTGCGTCAGCACCGCAAGAATTTATGAATGAAAAGGAGGTCGGACTGGGTGTCTGCACATCGGGATTGGTGTGCAATGAGGTGGTCCTAGGTGCCATGGGTCGTACCAGTGATTCGGGACACCTGGAAAATTTACCATGTGTTCCTGGATATAAGGGTAGTACAGGTTGGGCCTAGGTTGACGGTTAAAAGGCATAGCATCAAAAGGTCTACCCATCCAACTGCTATTCGTCATACCGGTATACACCTTCGGGTTGTTTTTATAACTTAAAGGGAATTGTGAAGGAAGGTGCTTTGGCTGCAAGACTTTAGGAGTCTTGGAGCCTGACTTTCTATAAGGTGGAGCATGCGGAACACCTCCAGATATACTTATGTTTCGAGAGGAGTTTTTCGTAACAAGTGATGGTTTGTTGGCATTCTTACTCTCAGCAGGCTTATTGAATACAAAGTATTCTTCCCCATCATTAGTCTCAACCCTGCGAAATTTGTTCATCGTGGTGAGGTTACTACGTTTGGGGGGAAATTTCTTAGAACAACTTGCAGAAGTTCTAGTCATTTTAACATCTTTCGATGAGGCTTTATTTACAGGGGTACTGGTATCTAAATCAGTTCCTAGTTCCATTGGCAGGTGTGGTTGTTGTGTAGTTTGCTGAATGCTAGTTTCAGCACTAGGTGTCTGTTGCTGTGCACGATCCTTATTTGGTAAATCTAAGCTAGAGGAGGTGACCAGGTTATTACTACGCATTATTCTGCGCTGACACGGTGTTTTATCCTGAGCTACGGTTATAGACTTATAACTGCTATTCAGTCTTAAGTGATCCTGACATTTAGTAAACTTACTAGCATCAAGGGAATTACTGAATTTAAAAATGATTGGGCAATTAGCCTGGTTAGACTTTTTACGAAGTCGTTTGCATTCACATGGAACACTAGCCATGCCGCAACAAATCAGGATTTTGTGTCTTACAGTTTTCAGGGGCAGAGAATCTGGGACGTTGTAAACTATAGCTTGGTGAGAAGAGGTTATACGCTTCATCACCTCCGTAGCCAAGCAGTCAATCAGATTTTCAGCTTTATTTAGGTTGTCTGGAGATATTTTAGGATGCCTTTCTAAAAGACAGGCTATTGGGTCTAAATTCAAAAGCTTATTTTGAGTTACATCCAGTAAACACTTAACCTGACCAATATCAGACCGGCTCTCCGTGGTATTTGAGATTGGCAGTGACATACTATCAAACTGATCTAATTTTTTCTGAATTTCACTTACTTGCCTCTGCATATCTTTCAAAAGGAGGTTTAGTTTACAGAACTCAGAGTTCTCTAACAGAACATCTTTCACCTGTATCACAGGAGTGAGATCTGCACTCAAACCATTTTGAGAGCTAGTAGTTGATACTGTATTACACGGCGGTAATGCAGTTATAACCGAATTTGAGCCACTATCTAAAACAATTGTGTTTCTACGAACACGTTTTTTAGAGATTTGGACCATAATTTCAAGAATTATATGACAATAAGCAGTAAATAAATTTCAGAGCAAACACGTGCAAAAATGTCACCAATTTCGAACGTACCGCCAAGTCAAGCCACTTATCACCGGATGGGAGGGCGATGCATTGGAGGCACGGTATTATGAACACCTCACACCCGCCAGGGTAACAAACGATAGCACATCTCTCTGTGCTGATACTGGTGTAGGGCACTTTTCCAGCACTGCTAGTAAGTGGCCACCATCTGAGTTAGCACCCATCAAACAATCTGTTCTAGACGCCATAAACCTTGGAGAGAATATTTTTAAAGATATATGCGATTTCACCGTCACCCCTAACTCTCTCTCATTCTGTCTTATCAATGCTCGCTCCTTACTCAACAAAATGTTCGACTTCACGACATTATCCCTAATTTGCAATCCGTCTCTCATAATGATTACTGAGACATGGTGCACTCCTCAGATTTGCGATAAAGATATTTCTATTGATAACTATTATGTATTCAGAGGCGACAGAAACTATGGTAGAGGAGGAGGATGTGCTATGTATATCAGGTCTGATATTAAGGCCACACAGTGCTTCTACCCAGAGCTCATCACAGATAACGATTCAGTGTGGGCTATTCTAAGACTGTCTCACTCCAGTTCCTATCTTATAGGTTGCATCTATCACCCCCCGTGCTCAACCGTTGAAGGTAATATGAAGCTTGCTAGCACGTTCGCTTACGCCACTTCACTACCTCACACGGCTAAAATTATATGTGGGGACTTTAATATGCCCGATGTAGTCTGGCAACCACTTTCCTCACCAAAACGGTACAATGAATTTATCAACATAATAGAAACAAAAGAATGGCAACAACACGTACAGTATCCTACCAGGCTATCTAAGATTTTAGATCTAGTTTTCACTAATGGTATCATCCCCACTACCCTTCGAGTAGGTAAAGAGTTTCCTGGCAGCGACCACAGAGTAGTATTCGGTACATTTAATATTTGCACTAGCATGAGTTCGACAATAAACGCCAACAAAGTATTACTCAGGGGTTACAGACATGCTCAGTGGGATGAACTGAAACCATACATACGCACCCTAGACTGGGAGCCATACTTTACGTGCAGCTCGGCTATAGAGACAAACAAATTACTCTATGAGAACCTAGGATTTGCACATGACTTCATCGCTCCAGTAAGACTTGTGAAAACGAGGCCTAAACAGCCCGACTTCATCCCCGTAAAGATTCGAAACCGACTGCGTAAGCATGCTAGGCAATTCTACAGATATAATGACTTTTCATCACTCATTACACTCAAGCAAACTTATGATTCATACAAATCTAATCAGTTATCTGAGTCCATCAAACTAGAACGCATCCTCCACTCACGACCTGATAATACAGAGGCATTAGTTAAACTAATTAAGTCACGAATCAACAACAACAGAATAAGTATCCCTAACTTATTACTAGATGGAGAAAAACTACACGAAGACCCGCAGGAGATATGTGAGTTATTCAGCTCCCACTTTTCTAGCTACTATACTATCGAAGAAACAGTAGATAGTCTTGAAGTTCCGACAATACCAAATCACTTTTTGGGTAATATAACATTCACCCAACAAAAGATTTCCTCCGCTATAGCATCCCTCCGGACATCATATAACGCTGGGCCCGATGGAATTCCATCTATCTTGTTGAAAAGAGGTGGTGAGGATATACCCATTATCCTACTAAAGTTTTTCATTCTGTCCTTAAATAATGGCAGTTACCCAGAATGCTGGAAACTGTCGTTTATAACCCCTAGGCACAAACAAGGACCAACTTCTAACATCGAAAACTACCGACCGATTAATATCACGTCAGTAGTTTCCAGGGTTATGGAAAAGGTTATAGGGCAAGATATTGCTTTATACCTCCACCTTCACAAAGTGTTTACTCCAGCACAACACGGCTTCTTGAAAAATCGATCATGCTCCACCTGCCTACTTGACTACTTTGATGATGTTACCGCTAAGCGTGATCATGGTTTGTATGTCACAACTCTCTTCTTTGACTTCAAAAAAGCCTTTGATAAAGTCCCACACAAGAGACTAATCCTTAAGCTAAAGTCGTACGGGTTCCAAGACCCCTTGTTATCCTGGCTCATTTCTTTCTTGGAAGATCGTTCCCAAGTTGTGAAATTTGCAAATAATTACTCGTCACCCAGACCTATAAGAAGTGGAGTGATTCAGGGTAGTGTACTAGGTCCACTGCTTTTCGTAATCTACATTAACGACATCTGCAGCGTAATCAAGCATGGTACCCCATACCTCTTTGCTGACGACTTAAAGATTGTATACAGCTTCCCCCATTCTACACTAAACGAAGGATTCACACATATTCAAGATGATCTGGATAGGTTACATAACTGGAGCAATGACTGGCAACTGCCATTCAATTCTGATAAATGTGGTGTCCTATATTTCAATAACTCCCATCCGAATTTCAGGTTACACCTAGGTAACTCTTTTCTCCAAACCCTCAGTTCCATAAAAGACCTGGGAGTTACCTACTCACAAAACTTAACATTCAGTCAGTACGCAAAAGCACTTGTTTCTAAATGCCGAAGACTCACAGGCTTGTTACATCGAAAAATGTACACAAATGAGGCTAAAGTCCTTTTATACAAAGTCATGGTTCGTCCAGTACTTGAATACTGCACAATTGTCTTCGGTTTCATGCATGGGTATGACAGGGTTCGTATTGAAAATATTCAGCGAAGTTTTACTCGACGCCTATTATACAAACATGAAGGACTGACTTACGCTGATAGGTGCAAAATGTATGGACTTCAGCCACTTTGGTTAAGGCGCCTGAAACTCAACCTTACATTCCTCTTTCGCCTTTTACACGGCTACACCAAAAGCAGTAATCCAATAGCTTTCAACAATTTACCCATATATACTCTTAGGAATCATGAAAATACTCTATCCATAAGCCGGTTCCGGACAAAACTGCGATCACGTTTCTTTAAAATACAGTACAGTGCATTATGGAACGAACTTCCACTTACTGTACGTAGTTGCCGATCTCCTACTGAATTCCAGCGTCTACTTAACGAGTTCCTATCAACAAAAGAGCTTCGGTCTACTTATCCATACTTTATCCATATGGGCCGCTCAACTAGCTTTAGTACTACAGACCCCAGTGCAATACCCCCAATTTGAGGAAACTCATTTGCCCCGGCAACCGTACCTCATCTATAACGTGATAAAACCAACCTAATCTCTCCCACATGCCTTTACCTAAGGTCCGGTTATTCAGCTTACTAGAGATCCTATCGATATTTCTTCAATCGGGTTTATAAACTCATTAGACTCTCCTGGATGTATAATCCCAAATTAGTTGTGATAGTTCTCCCATAATATAAGCAAACTGGTACTTTGTAATGTCTAAAGCATGCCATATGAAAAGTGGCCAGGAATACCTAGCAATAACAAACTCAACCAACCAACCATTTTCCCCAAGTTCATTCAACCTACCCTTATCCCTAATCGTACCACTACTCACTACACTCTACTCAGTAGAATATGACTTAATTTGCTCCGGTGCTCAAAACTCTTCTACCCTTTACTTTTTAAAAAAGACGTTTTAACTACTAACTGCACAGTAGCCATTTAACTAACTCACTGGTTTCCTCTTCACTGTAATCTTCAATAAGTTCGTCAGTATAATTATTTCCGAAAACCATTACATTAGCAACCATATCTTTTAATATTTTACGAATATACTTATATTATTAGCATAATACACTGCACTATTTTTGAGTTGAATTGATTATCTTCAGTCAACAGTTACCCATTCTCATATAATTTTCTAAAATTCATAATGTTAAAGCTATGTAGTATTTCTGTTAATATCTTTTATAATATGTTTAGACACGTTACTTTGCAATGTCAGATGTCTACTATATACAAGACTGTCATGATAATTTAGTACACTAAGTCCTGCCAACCGACCTTACCTTCAGTTCATACTACCTACATTGATCCCTAACTATATTGTTCTGCTGAATCTTGCTTCACTATTCACAAAACCTATTCTTTTTATTCTTTAAGGTTTTAACTTCTTGTAAAGTAATCTGTTCATTAGGACGCATGCATACATATATAATGTTCATAAAGATGTATGTGGAGACCTATTGGAAGCACTCATTAAGAAAGCTAGGGAGATGGAATATGGGGTACGAACATGTCTGGTACCAAGCAGTATATTTGCGGTAGCCATAATAATCATATTCTCAGAGCTTAACATCAAAAAAGGAGGGAGGGTGGCGTTAGCTGATCAGTAGATATGGTGGGGGTCACTAAGGTGAATCGCCCCATTCTGCAGGAACAGCAATATACAAATTAAAGGCTCGAGATATTTCTGATTTTTATGAGGGCTTAGATCTTTATCTTGAAAAAGATAATAATGAACGCCTTGACAGATCATGCTTCTACCTTTAAATATATACCATTCGCTCAGCCTATTGTTGAGATGCGACCATGTGGGATCTGCACAGATTTATGGGGCATCTTATAAATCAACTTGCTGTCCATTGTCGGATCTTTAAATACCACTTCACAATGTCTTATCGGATTCATTTTCTAATAACGTCTTTACTTAATCCTCATTGTATCCCATTAAACCTAACATTTTATAGCTCTTTATGAATTTGATTCGACTTATTCTATTCCTATTCTCTGTGAGGTACGGTTGTGCACCAAATGCACAAAAAAGCATAAAATAAAAAAACAGACATAAGGAAAAAATGTATTAAAACCAAAAGTGGACATCATGATAGTACGAGATATACGCGTAGCATTATACATTGCAAATGAACGTTGTCAGCCTAGGGAGTTTTCTATATTAATGCATTTATTAGTGATACTTGCACTTACCCATTTCATTACACTTTATTGATTCACCTTAGCACTTTTACTTTTCTAAAAACAGCTTTCAATCCGTTGTAAACGTTGTACTTACCTCAATATTGGTTGGTTATCGTATGCCGACAACCACGGGATGAAAACGAAACGAAGTCGATTTTCCCGCTCAACCTGGAGGACAATTGTACAATTCAATAACTATACAGCCTAGTTCAGACAATGTGTATTTATATATATATCAAATATTTAACTGTTGAAACATTATTAACTTGTAGACAATCTACGATTTGATATTATATCATACTTGATCGTGCCTGTAAAAATGGCATGCATTTTCATGTAAATTTATATGTTTATATGAGAATATATATTATTATTATTTGTAGTCTACAGCTGGTTTTTATGTTGACGCCGTGTGCATAAATAGAACTCATATGTCTTCCAGTCTCTGAAACATCCATACTGTTGAGACGTCATTCTCTAATCAGGATTCTTTGCAGATGAACTTCACGATAAATAAATTCACATTAAAGGAAGTATTGCGAATGTGAAACTCAGAAATTAATCCACAATCTCACTAATGTCTAGCGAACATGGTTTGGTGAGTCCTACAAAATTTACATCCTCGTATTTAGGAAACTATAGACATCAAATATAAGCTTGACTTGCTTCAACTGCAAACAGCTGTGCAGTTTTAACAGCATAGAGTAATACTAAAAAAATCTTAAGACACACAAACCTTTTGTGTTGATGAAGATAACAATGTCATACAATGCAACCTAGGCATTCATTGGGAATACTGCATCTGCACCGCCTCATGTAAATGGAAATATAAGGAGAAATTCATCTCTAGGATTGGTGGTCAAAAATATTGCAACATGAAGTACACAATGTCACTAGGAACGGTATATTGGACAGTAGATTGCAATTAATAAAACCGACTGGATTCAGTTCTTATAATCAATACAATCCATGTGTATAATAATACTTTACACTTAATCAGTGCACTAAGTGAAACAGTGGGGAGAATTGAACGAGCAGTTGCCTTCTCCACTACACAGCACTTGGAGCAGTCATGAGAGCCACCTATATTTGTCAGCCTAACAGTCAGCTAAGTAGAGAGTGGCACAATATTAATAAAGCAGAGATGTTTCTTATGCATTGAATCCACACAACACATATCGCAATGCACTAATTAGCGCAAATGCAGATTAAATACGCTTAGAGATAACATTTCAACTTATGTTAATTCATCTTCAAACACACGTGCGGCGAAAGACACATCTACACGATAAATTCTGTTCCGACAGGTGATTATGTCAGTATTTATAGGTGATTTACATATACTGATAGCATACAGTACTGTTCTTCACAAGAAAATAGGCTACATTGATATACTGAGACGTGAAGTCCTCATTGAATGATACTATGCTGAAAGGTGCGGCTTTTACATGAAGTAGACTATTTGATTAGATGAAATTACCCTCCAGGTAACCCATGTCGCTCATTATAGAGGTATTTAGACAGCCCAGCTGAAACACTAATCATTACAACCAATACGCTAAAAATGTGTCGCAGTCAGATCACACGATGCGGACAGGAACAGTGGTCCAACCTGTGCGGCAAACTAGGTCTGAACATTAGTTCAGTAAAACTGTGCAGACTGTACAGGGGTGTCCACACGCCTCAGGGTAAGCCACCCCCATTACGGGTTACACTGGACTCTGCCGAAGAGGCCGAAAAAGTACTGTTAATGGCTCAGGTACTAGCCCTGGACAGAAGTTCTAACATAAGAGCGCGGCAAGATAGACCATGGGCTGTCAGAAATATGGCGAGGGAGTCACCGGAACTGATGCCTTCCACCTCTATGGTGGTACACGGTGTTCCGGAGCTGGAAACCGGCATTGCTTGTGAAAAACACATGCACGACGTACAGCAATGGAGATGGCTGTCATCTCAGATGGCCCCTGGCGCTTCTGGAGCCATCTCCATTTTCCGACTACCTCGTTCCGCTCATCTGACATTGATTAACTCTCCAAAGCTGCTATGTGTCACATTCAACTCCCCGGAGCAGTTGTCCATATCACTTCAACGGTGGTATGAGACCAAGGGAAAAATTGGAGGACACATCCGATGCTGTGAAAGCAGACCCAGAAATATAAGGAGGCAGCAAACTGAGGCTTTAATACGACCCCAAGCTTCGGTGACACTAGAGCGATGCAGCTCTGAGAATAATAGTCTGTGTCTCCCAAGTGTCCTGCCTAAATCCATTGAAAAAAACTACAACGGGCCGGTTCTATCGGAATCGGCCAACTAGTTCCAACATCAAGTCCCCCACCAGCAGACGGTTTCACGTCAACTACCCCACAACACTCTGAGGTTGTTAGACTCACTGTCAGTTGCCTATATAGCAATGTGAGGGGGCTGAGAGGGAAAGTAGGTGAACTCCGAAATCTCCAAGCACGCCTTCAACTGAAAATAATCATTCTTACTGAAACGTGGCTAAACCCCACTATCGCCGACAATGAAATCAGTATAGGTGATATGGTACTGGTCAGAAGAGACAGGGATAATAAGGAAGGAGGGGGAGTTGCTATATACTTTGATAGGCAACTTAAATGTGTGCGCGCAACGGACCCACCACTTATCGAACTCCCAGACTCCATATGGTGTCATTTCACCGTAGGCCACACCAAGCACTTACTGGGTGGCATCTACCGATCTCCCACCTGTGGGGCAGAGCACAATCAGCTACTGCTCAGCACTATCACAGGAATACGAGATTTGGGCTACGACCAAATCACCATAGCTGGAGATTTCAATGCTCCATCACTGAACCTCGGCTCCGGGTGTGCTAAGGGAAAATTTGGCCGAAACCTACTGCAAACTATTCGAAACACGGGACTGACTGAGAATGTTGGAGACGACACTAGGTGGGGCCCTAGTGGAAAGTCATCAAAACTAGATTATATTCTAACTAGTGACCAGCTACTCGTCAAAAAGGTCCAGATCATGACTCCTCTGGGAAGCAGTGACCATGCAGTCATAGGTTTCGATCTTGTCCTCCGTGAGCGTTTGCAATGGGATGTTACGCGACCATGTCTGTGCTACAGCAAGGCTGACTATGCTGAAATGCGGAGGCTCTTGTCCGACGCAGACTGGCCCTTAGCATGGGACGACCTATCTGTGGATGAACACTGGGAAGTGGTAAAAAAGATTATCCATACAGCAATCTCGGATACCGTCCCTTTAGTCACAACACAGCCTAAGAGAAAGACGTCATGGTTGAAGAGAGGCACGCAACGTATTCTGCAAGCAAAGCGGAAGGCTTGGTTTACGTGGCGTGTATCTAAGAGTCAGACCGACCATGATGCATACCTCGAACTCAGGAACCGGTGTAATGCAAGAGTCAGGAGGGACAGAAGGTCATTCCAGGCTAACCTTGCTAAAAAACTCCTATCAAACCCTAAAAACTTGTACCGATTCATGTCGGAAAGAAAACCGACAAACCAAGGGGCATGCGCCTTAGTAGGCCCAAACGGTCAATATCTCACTAGTCTGGAGATGGCTGAAACATTCAGTTCAGCCTTCGCTAAACAGCTAAACAGCAATGTGGATATTACAGTTACGGACCAAAATGGTGGCACCACTATTTCAGAGGAGGAAGACCTAGCGACTACTCCCCAAATAAACCCCGCAATAGTACTAAGGAAGCTACAGCGACTCATACCTGGGAAGTCCCCAGGTTGTGATGACATCAGGCCATCTGTTCTGAAACAGTGCGCCGAGGCTCTCTGTAGACCCCTGTGCGACTTGTTCCAACACTCAATGGATTCGGGGACCCTGCCAAGGGAGTGGAAAAGAGCCATCCTTTCTCCAATCTTCAAGGGTGGGGACAGGCAAAACGCTGCTAGCTATAGACCAGTAGCTCTACTCCCAGTGGTATCAAAAGTACTGGAAAGTATTATTGACGACCACATCAGGGAATATTTCGATAGGACTAATATACTACATGAAGCCCAACATGGTTTCAGAAAAGGCAGATCCTGCGTCACTAACCTACTGTCAGCTTGGGACGACTGGACATCATGCTGGGACTTGAACGTACCAGTCCATGTGGTCTTCCTAGACTTTGAGAAGGCATTTGACACTGTTCACCATGACCTTCTCCTACATAAAATAAGCCAGGCAGGCATAGGTGAGCCACTTCTGTCATGGTTGAAGGACTACCTAGCCGACAGGCAATTTTGCACTAAGGTTAACCGAGTCCGATCATCTTGGCACAGATCGTCATCAGGAGTGTCGCAGGGTTCTATCCTAGGACCACTGATGTTTTTGATTTTCATCAATGATCTACCACGCCGTCTGAGCTGCCCGACTCTCCTGTACGCTGACGACGTAAAAATATGGAGGGCGATAAAGTGTCCGGAGGACTCAGATAGGCTACAGGAAGACCTAAACCTTCTGGAAGACTGGGCGGTGGCCAGTGGCATGACTTTCAACTTGAAAAAGTGCAAAGTAGTGAAGTTGCGCACCTGTAGACTGCAGAATGCAAGTTACACCCTGTGCAATGAAAGCTTGTCCTGCACAACGTCGGAACGCGACTTAGGTCTAGTTCTAACGGAAAAAATGGACACAAGCGTAAATTACACAGGGGATGTAGCGAGGGCATATGCGGTCATACACTTTACGCATAGACAGTTAGGTGCACTCACTCCTGAGCTCTTTCTAATGTTGTACAAAACATACGTCAGGCCACACCTTGAGGTGCATAATATTATTGCACCCCCAATGCTGAGAAGAGATGCCAACCTCTTGGAAAGAGTCCAACGACGGGCAACAAAAGGAGTGGTTGGTCTCCGAAACAAACCATATGATGAAAGGCTGAAGAAATTAGGCCTGTTCACACTTAGTTACCGTCGGCTTAGGGGGGATTTGATTACTGCCTACAAAATAACAAATGACCAGAATCACCCAAACAAAGGTGTTCTGCCATTGAGTAGGTATAGGCTTCCACGTGGAAATCCCAGAAGGATAGCTCACCAGAGGGCAAGGACCCGGGTGCGCTCCCACTTCTTTTCACTGCGGGTTTGTCGTCCCTGGAATTCCTTACCGGCAGATGTAGCTATGGCACCGTCTTTGGACGCCTTTAAGCGAAGGCTGGACAACCATGCAGCGATACAAGGACTGCATCCAAATGGCCTATCTCCTTAAAATCGCATTTACCAATCAGGGTAGACAATTAAACTCGTCGTTTTACTTCTTTACATTCTCTCCCGTCTAACTCTCCTGACAACTTATTAATATTATAATTACTATTATTATTACTATTACCGTATATATATATATATTATTCTTCAAACTTAATGAGCTGACTGTTGTTACGTTTCCTATTTTCGTTTCTGTCTCTTAGTCTGAATAGCTTCACTAATTATATCTATTATTATTATTATTACTATCTCTTTTCTCTTGTCGACAATACCGAAGGACTAACTGGCAAAAGGATCAACTCCAATCACAGTAGTAACAGTCTTAACATACCTCATACTACAAACCACATACAATTAACCCCAGCACTACTCCCTTTGGAGTCAACCAAAGCTACGACAGTCGAGTGGCGGGACAAGCTACGCAGAAGTTTACCGAAGATCAAGAACGTATACCTCACAATCAAGAAGCGAGCACAAAGAAATCAAATTGGTTTATACTAGCTCGTAAAAACGATATTGGATATTGGACATTAACATGACTAGTCTGGAAATGAGGATTCTTGTCAATCTAGAAAACATATAGCAAAATTTTATTAACGTTTGTTAACAAAAAATTCGACCGTGATGGATAAGTCTAGCTGGTAATGACATTGCTTATCGAATGACCTTAAGGTCAGGGCGCCTCCCGCAATTTCAATGGGTTGGCGCGTTTATATTAAGCCTGTGTTTGTCGTTTGCTACGCTCTGTTGATATGTTGTACACTTCCGTTTTTGATTTTAAAGCTGTATGAAAAATCCGCTCCAGCAATAGTCAGTGCCTGGTTTGTTGCTGGACTGTTTGTTCTTGGAGCAATACCAATTTCACTCTGGACGATTATTGAACACGTGATTAATTATACTAAGCCGTTTCTGCAAAGGCATATCATCAGGTGGGATTCCTTTTTCGATAAATTTTACTGCAGAATTCTATGGATGGTTCCGATATATGCAATCGACGCAGTAAGTCGCATATGTATATCTATTATTGATACTTTTTATTAGTGGATGGCATTGATTTTCCCGAAGTATGCAATATACTTTGACACATTGAGAGAATGTTACGAAGCCTATGTCGTGTACAACTTTCTGGCGTTTTTGCTTAACTATCTCAAAAGCCAGTATCCTGACCTAGGACACGTCGTCAAACAGAAACCACAAGTGAAACACTTGCCACCCTTTTGCTTACTTAAGTCATGGGAAATGGGAAGGTAATTATTAGTATTTTAGACTGTCTCCGTGTTTTTGTATATTTCGCTTACGTTTTCAGGGATACATATGACAGTGGCTGTCACATACATGTGTTAACCAGAATCTAGTTCATGATAAGAATCATCAACGTTGTTTCTTCACAAGCCTTGGCTCTTGCTGTTAACACATGTGGTCTAATAGTTCATTCATAATTATGTCACTAGTTATTATGACGTCAGACTATTGTTCCCGTTACTATAATATTTGGAACACTATATGTTATTCGTGGCATTGTGTCCTTGATTCACACTGTTTTGAGCTTCAGGCGACAATTCAAGATGATCAATTATATGGCTGATTAGGTCGTATTTGTAATCTATCCCGAGGTGTATTTGACTCTAGTTTTGCATTTGAGTTGAAATAAAACTATTCAATATTGTCCCAGTGAAATTCAATTCCTACTGCATTTCAACGTTAATAAATTATTAAAGGTAATCAGACAGTGGAGTGGTTGTAGAAATTTGACGTGGTTCAGAGATGGCTTGTTTACGTGTAAATGTTACTCAAAGCCTCAACTTGAATTCATGATTTTCTGTTGTAATTTTTGATTTTCCAGAAGGTTTATTGATCATTGTCGCCACGGCGCATTACAGTATACCGTTATTCGTCCTCTTACAACTGCAGTCGCTTTGTAAGTTTTGTTTTGTGTGTCAACCTGTTGTTTTGGGTGTTCAAAGTTTGTTTGTGATATCGTAGTTCATTGTGGTTAGACTGCATGCCCGAGATTTATATTCATATCTTCATGATAACAATTTTAATTTCCCTTGTTGGTGATTATTTCATTCATTGTTGCAAATGCAAGGATGCGTCATTTGGTACTTTATTTTATACCCTTGTCTCTTCATTGGCACTAGTGGATAAACACCCACAACCCTATTCAACTGATTGTTACAAATTACTTCATACTGTTCTCGTAGTAAAGCTTCTAAGTATTTGATTAAGTTCCGGGCGTTTTGAATGCACGTGATGATAATATTCCATTGAAATCTCATCATTAATTTCTTCACTTTTGTTGTCATTGGTTAACATTCTGCTGCACCTACACTCTCTGGCATATATGTTGTTTTTCCGTTGATTAATTTCTTCTGCCACCTCTTTGTTCCACTGTATAAACGCGTTCTATAGGTAGTTTAATCCCTTCAGGAATAAAACTTGACTCACTAGATCATCCACTGGTAAAAATTGTAACCAGCTATTAGTTTGGTTTGTAAAGGTTACTTTCATAATAATTTTTCACGAATGTCAACTGAGTGGACCATATTACCACTCTTATGATACTTGATTATTGTAAATATTCGAAGTGTATACTTGAATAACTTGCGGGTCAAATCGTTAGGCAGTAATTCATATTAACTAGGTTATTAAAAATTCTAATCCCTAAAGCTTCCTCATGGTATTTTTGTTAGCGCAAAGACATCTCAGACAATCAAAGTGATCGGTGGGATGGTTGCAAACCGTGCACCTGGATTATTTAGTGGTTTTTTTTGTTAACTTCAGTAGAATATATGTCCACTTGCTTAGAATAAGGATCTGCAGCTTTGTTTTCCTAACACATTCCGAAAGGAAAAGATGCTTAGTGCTTAGTAGAATAGAAAGAATCATGTCTAGAAAAGTATCACTTCACTTTCTCCGAAGAAATTCTAACAGCGTTGTTATTACACCACGTAGAACTGCTCCAATTTGATTAACTATATTTAATTTTGGTGGTGAGTCTTAAGAAATTCTGCCGTCAGCTAGGATTATGTCAGTTAGACTGTGTTTTTAAAACCAGTCTGTGTAGTTGTGTAGCCTTTAAGGTTTCTCGGGATTCAATGTTATACTGTCCTCCGTTCATGTAGGGATCCTATAGTATTGAACTCCAGAAACTTATGTTTATCATGGTATTTAGTTTTGTAAAACTGCCTAATGAGTGACGCCATGTGTTTTTCCTTCCGAATTAATTTTCAACCTCACAGCAGTTGTTTTTGGAAAATTCTTTTGCTGCTGTTGTTGCAGCGTCTTTTCAATATCCGTGTCAATGGTTAGCATCGTTCTCCTTCGCTAAATAGTGTTTTTCAGCATGCTTAAGAAGTGTTTGGTCTCACTGATATGTTAATGTATTTTAGTAATTCAATACTAATTCAATAGTTTCTAATTTTCTTGTCAAATGATAGAATTTGTGAGATACTTGGTGTGTATGGTGAGGGTGACTTCAACTTTCATCATGCTTTTCTCTACTTGACTATAATCAATAATATTTCTCAAATTGTAAGTTGTCTATTCAGTATTTATAATTTCATATATGGTATCTTAGTTGTTACGTTTATTTCTTGTAGTTTGTCTTTGATGCTTCTAAAGATCACTTCATACGTGACGTTTTATAATCAAGCCTGCTTACGTTTGTCTCACACCATTTGCCAGTGATTAAAAATGTGCATACATATATCTCTAAAGTTCATGTACTAAAGATTGGACGTTTACCTTATGCTTAGGATCCTTAAAGTTTCAGCGATGAAATATATTAATTGATTTAAATTGGCTTAAGTCCTTAGAAATCTGTACAACTTGGAATTCTACATGTTTTCTATTGGTTTCCTAATTGTTTCTTAATTGTTGATATACTCTATTTTTAATGTTTCATTCCATCCCTATTATTTATCAATAATGGTAAGTGTAAAGTCGGTATCAAATCAGGTCTTCACTTTGTCTACAAAGCTGCTTGAAAAGTGACCGAGAAAGATATTGACCTAAGCCCATTATCCCCATTTCTATTCAACTTCATCATAGATGTACTGATGGACTTAATCTTAACTCACTTCAGAGACTCAGGGATTGACTTGCTACCAGGGAATAATCTTGTTGACTTAGAATATGCAGACGATATAGTGCTTCTAGGCGAGGATGCCGACAAAATGCAGAGTCTTCTGAACACCTTGAGCTGCAATCTACGAATGTTTGGCATGCGATTCGCTCCCGCCAAATGTAAGATGATGTTACAGGACTGGAATACACTGATTCCTAATTTATCAATAGGCAGTGAAGTGGTAGAGCACGTTGACCGCTTCACTTATTTGGGAAGTACCATCAGCCAGCGCCAACGGGTTGATCTCTGACGAAATCTCAGCTGAGTACGGATACAGAGGGCTAGTTTCGCATATGCCAGTTTACACCGTGTCTGGCGTAGACGTGATATCCAGCTGGTTATCGACCAATGGACGGGTGTACTGCTCATCAGTTCACTCTGCCCTCCTTTATGGTGGGCTGTGAGACCTGGCCGTTGAGAGTAGAAGACATGAAAAGAGCGACTAGCTGTCTTTAATCATAGGCGCCTCCATTCTGTCTCCCGTGTGTGTTACGTGGTATAATAAGGTGAGCAATATTGAGGTTAGGCACCGGTCGAGTGGTAGGTAGGTGGGAGGGGAAATCAGTCGAGGAAGCTGTGAAATTACATCGATTGAGATGGTTAGGACATGTGTTACACATACCTAGCCTAGTCATCACCTTCCTCGACGGGCAATGTTAGCTGACATAGGGTCAGGCTGGAAAAGAGCTAGCGGCAGTCAAACCAAAACATGACCTCAACAGTCAATGAAATCCACAACAGTTAGTTTAAGCCAGGTCGGAAGGTGTAGACTTTCTGACTGGTTGGGGTCCTCGGGATGGTAAAAACCAATGGTTGGAAACAATTCGTGACATGGCTCAAAATCGTTTTCAATGTCTACCTGGTGGAAATGCATCCACCCCTTGTGACTTATGATTTCCAATGAAACTATATTGCTCTTCGTTACTTCGATTTCTTTGTCTCACACTTCTGTTTACTGTCTCTATTATGCATTTCTTCTACCTTCTTCTCTTGCTTTGTGTGCTACATGGAGGGGGTGACATACTAGTTTGTAGATTAACTGAGGTACTAGGCAAAGTCTGGGAATCAGAGACAGTACCATCAGACTGGGCTAAGTCACTTATTATACCGATATTCAAGAAGGGAAACAAGTCCTCGTGTGATAATCATAGGGGGATCAGCCTAACGAACATAGTCTCTAAAATCCTAGGCTCAGTAATCATGCATAGACTAAGCAGAACTCGGGAGGAACAGACAAGGGAAAATCAAGCAGGCTTTAGACCAGGTAGAGGGTGCATAGATCATATCTTCACTCTTCGACAGATTCTAGAACATAGACACACTTTTCGGCGTCCAACAATTGTCATATTTCTTGACTTGAAGGCGGCCTTCGACTCCGTGGACCGAAAGGTACTATGGCAATGTCTGACTGTGAAGGGAGTGCCAAGAAAGTACATTGCACTAATCAATGCACTCTATTCAAACTCACGTAGTCGTGTAAGGGCTTATGGGGAATTGTCATCTGAATTAGTAACAACCAGTGGTGTCCGACAGGGATGTCCACTTTCCCCATTTCTGTTTAACTTCATCATAGATATGCTAATGGAAGTATCCTTAACTGAACGTAATGACTTAGGAATCGACTTGTTACCAGGGAATAATCTTATGGACTTAGAATATGCAGATGACATAGTCCTGTTAGGGGAGGATGCTGACAAAATGCAGAGTCTTCTGAACACCTTGAGCAGCAATCTTCGTATGTTTAGCATGCGATTCGCCCCTGCAAAATGTAAGATGCTGCTACAGGACTGGACCACGTCAACCCCTAACTTAGTGATAGGGAGTGAAGTGATAGAACATGTTGACCACTTCACCTACTTGGGAAGTTGTATTAGCACCAACGGACTGATTGGCGATGAAATCTCAGCGCGGATCCGAAAAGCTCGAGCTGCTTTCGCTGACTTACACCATCTCTGGCGTAGGCGTGACATCCGGTTATCAACCAAGGGACGTGTGTACTGCTCATCAGTTCGCTCCATCCTTCTCTATGGTTCTGAAACATGGCCAATACGCGTTGAAGACATGAAAAGGTTGACTGCTTTCGATCATAGATGTCTGCGATCTCGGTCTCACGTTAGGTGGTTTCACAAGATAAGTAATGTTGACGTTAGGCGTAGAGTGTTGGGCAAAGAGGGAAAATCAATCGACGAGGTTATAAAGTTACATAGACTAAGATGGCTAGGTCACGTGGTGCGCATGCCTAACCACCGCCTCCCCCGACGGGCATTGTTAGCTGATATAGGTTCAGGTTGGAAAAGAGCCAGTGGTGGCCAAACAAAAACATGGCATCAATCCATGAAATCCTTGACAGTTAAACTGAGTCAGGTAGGGAGATGCAGACTCCCGGGTTGGGGCCCTCGGGACTCTAGGAATCAATGGCTGGAGACAATAGGTGACATGGCTCAAAATCGTTGTCAATGGCGCAGATGTATTCAATCTCTGTAATCTTTCATATTCCTTTCTACCATTACCCATTCTGTTTCACTCTTATATTTGTCAAACTCTATTAATTCTCTTCACTCATCTTCTTGTCTACCTCTGTGTGCTATTTGGAAGGTGGCAACTCGAACTGCTGCACTTCGGTGCCAAGTTCTATGTTGAATCCAGACAGACAGACAGACATGGAGGGAGTGTGGCGACTGGAACTGCTGCACATCGGTGCGAAGTTCTGTGTCGAAAACAGACAGACATATGGTCCTGACTTTTTGAGGCGTTTAAAATCAATCTACATGGTATACCAATGAATAGATTGCCATATTAATTCATTTTAATATGCTTAATCTGCAGCGCAAATCTCCGACTTTTTTTTAACTAGAAGACTGTCGTATTAGTTTAAAAGGTGGTGATTTTTCGTTATGATGAAAAGCAGCTTATGAAGTTGGACAGCATAATTTATTAATTGAAGTTTCGAGTCAATTATAGGTTCAATCAGAACTTATCAAACCTGTTTGGATGATAGGATCTAAGGATCATTTCATTACACTTTTCCACGTGTTGTACTCAGCCTATATGTGACAACAATGTTGTTTTTTATGATTTTTCTCATCGGCAGTGGGCGCTCTACTGTCTAGTACTATTTTACCGATGTGCTCGTCAAGAGTTGAAGCCAATGAAGCCAGTGGCTAAATTTTTGTGCGTGAAGTTCGTAATATTCATGTCTTTCTGGTACGTTCATGTATTATTATTATCATTACTATTACTGTTATAAATAATTTTAATGTTATTTCATATTCCCTTTTATTCAAAGGATGCATTAAAATGAGGTTACTTAGCTTTCAACTCTTAGAAAGTATTGACATTTACACTAACTCCATCAACCTTTTTTTTGGAGGAAATACTTTAATTATTTGATTATCATTTACTTCGTGTGTACAAAAGTCATAAGTTGGTACACAAATATCAAGTCAGTAGAAGTCAACACGGTTGTTACCATGATAGTAGAAGTGGCTGAGTGATTTTCTCTTGTATACATAACTCTGGTTTTTCAAACTGAATGGTTAAGTCCTAAGGAATACAAAACAGATGAAAGCGTATTTATTACCTTTGGTAGGTTTTTCTTGACTCTGTAGATCACTTTGAAGAGGGGAAGGGGGGTCGTTTGTTGAGATTTCCATCTCAAGTGTTGATAAGGTGTTCGATTATCGCACAAATAATTATATATAATTGTGATTATACAGCTTAGTGAATGAATTCGCCACCGAAAAGCGACTCTTCAATCAATTACATGTTTTTTCTGTTTTTCTGTTAGTATCTTTTTTCAACTTAAGCGGTGCTTATTGCAACGTTCAACATGATCTTAAAGAGTTTACCTACTAACCTCAGAGAATAATCCTAGAATACAAATATTTACTGGTAATCAGTTTTCTAGTGTCTCTGTGTTTTTTTCTGAAAATTAGGGAAATTGCATTGTTTTCGAAAAGAGTATATTTTGAGAACCCCCCGTTCTATCCCTTTTTCACTATTTTTCACCTTATAGGCAGTCGATTCTAATAGCTGTGCTTGCTGCTACTGGCCTAATAAGAAAAGTCGAAGCTTGGAAGCTTTATGATGTTCGGTCAATCGGCATTGCTCTTCAAGTAAACAAAAGACCTGGTTCTTTTTGTTGTTTTAAACCCATTTAAATTAATTCTAATTATTTTCATATTACTTTTATAAAACATTTTGTTTGTCTGTGTTTACTACTTATGAGTAGTATAAATAATCGGCAAAAATTACGTCAATAGGATTCGTTAACTGATCCAGTTCATGCACTATGGATATGGAAAGCATTACTTTATCACTCATTCGCATATTTGAACACAAACCTAATACAGCGTGTGAATCAATAAGTGTGACACACACAAAATAATGTAATAATGATAAAAACAGAATTCTTAATTGGCCAACAAGGGAGGGATAATGGCTGTACGAACGTCTTTTGAATGCATAGTTTAGGTTTAATAGTTCGAATGCCTATCGCCTCAGCTGTGTGCAGTAGACGAATGTGAAGTCTATTGGAAATATTCGGTGTGATAAAACGGATTACTTTGGAGGTTCTCATTTTCTCCATTACATGATCACTATCAGTTGTGAAAACGGGAAATTGAAGGACGTCATCAAGGAGTTAGATATGTATTACCGATACGTCGATGATACATTTATCTTAGCTGATGGGAATGTTAACATAGACGAATTGTTGCCGAAATTCAACAACATCCACCCTTCTCTTACCTTTACTTGTGAAAAGGTGCAGGAGAGTAAACTACATTTTCTGGATGTCTTGCTAAGTAGGAGAGAAGATGGGTCACTTGGGAGAACCGTGTATAGGGCAATACACACACATCCTTAGTTACGTGCCCATTATATATAAAATAAGTGTTGTTAAATGTCTTGCGAGTAGAGCAAAAAAGATATGAACGGATAACCTCTTACAAAAGGAATTTGAATATATTCACTATTCCTTCCTTGACGGAGACGGGCTATCCGAGTACTTTCATAACGAAACATATGAAAACATCAGAGAAAAAAACTGAGACTCTGACTGCACATAAGAAACCTCTATTTATTAGGTTACAATTTATTGATGACTTATCTAGTGAGATTCTACTCCGAAGACTTTCAAGGAGTATATGTAGAACATTTTACGCAGCACACCTATGTTTGTCATTCTCTAGCTGACGAATGATTGGGACTCAAACGAAAGGATAAGCTTGATAGTTTTGCCACATCTATGTGCATTTATCAATTCAATTGCACCTGCGGTGACAGATATGTTGGGTGCACTACTAGACAGCTTAGCCAACGGGTTAGTGAACATCTCCCATCATTGTGGTTTGGCAAAGGACAGACAAAAACAATCCGTAGTTCAATTTTGTCACATTTAATTGGTAGTGGTCATGTAGTGGAGAAAAGGAGAGCCTCCAAAGTAATTCATCGTATCCCGCCGAATCTTTCCAATAGACTTCGTATTCGTCTACTGCACACAGCTGAGGCGATAGGCATTCGAACTATTAAACCTAAAAACATAAGTGCTGAAAATAGTGACAGAAAGTAGAGGTAATCACTCACGAAGTAAATTTTACTTAGCATTTATCACCTTGCATTGTTTCGTATAGGAGTGCAAGAAACATAAAGACTGTAATGTTCCTTCCATTCTACTATATATTTGTCGAAGTTTCTACAGCAGTTTGGTTGATTTTCTAGGGTAGAGCCTCTAGCCTTCCAACCCTCTCTCTCTCTTTTCTCGAACTTGGGAACGGTTATAAAATTAAAGAGCTAGTAAACTAGGCGAGACTAACTATTATCGCCGATGACATTCCCAAATTTGGTGGACGGGATTATGCTTCAGACTATGCGTGTGGAGTGAGAAGACGAGAATATGTTGGACCGATAAGAAGACTCTAGAAGATCTGGATTTCCGCACTTGGATGATTTATTTTTAGTGTGTCACACAAATTCAAAGATTTTCAGATGAGAACCAACCAGTTGGTTGAAGAGGCAGGCCAGTGAAGGCCCGATTGCAGGTGAACACCAGAGGAGACAGAGACGATGATGATGATGATGATCACCAAAGAACCGCAACGACAACAACAACAACCAGCACGAATCACCATCAATAGGCGAAATTGAAAAGAGGTTACCTCCTTTACTTATCTAGGAAGCACGGTTTCAATCACAGGTGGGAAGCATAAAGATGTCAAAGCCAGTCGTAATCAGAAAGGCAAGATATGCCTTCATCAACCTAAAGCCAGTTTGGAAATCTTCTCCACTCAGCCAGCCAGCCAGCCAGCCAGCCATCATAAAAAACAACATTCGTTCGAATTTTCAACACAAATGTGAAATCAGTCAGTCAGTCAGTCTGTTCTATCATATGGGCCAGAAACTTCTACTGCATATCAGTCACAAAAAGGATTTCCAACAAATTACAGAGGCATGTCAACAGCTTCCCGCTTCACTGTCTAAATGCTGAAGACCAAATGGCCAGAAAGAATTACCAACAATAAACTGTCGCTGAGAACAAACCAAAAAGCAAGAGCCAATTGCTCAGCAAATATGTGGGCGAAAACTAAGATGGATAGAGTAAACACTCAGGAGACTGTCAAATGAAATCGTGCACCAGGTCCTTTGAGTGGAACGTGAATGGGAAATGACGAGTTTGTTGTGGGTCCGATGGTGACATGTAGGAGATTGTATAGCGGCGAGGAGAAGATGAGAGACTATGGTCAATCGTAGACCCAGATGAAGAGGACAGCAGAAAATAGAAGAAATTTGAGATGTATTGTTGAAGCCGTATGTTCCACTCGGAACCCAAGGGAACAGTAATAATATATTTTTTTGATATCTTAATCCACTTATATTTACTTGACCTCTTGGATTCTAAACACGCAGTTGTGGTTTAGCATCTAATACTAGTTTAATATAACTTCCTTTCAGTTCACACTAACTTTCCAATCATTCTCACAAGACAAACAGTAGCTAGGACAATATTTATGAAACACCCGAGTGCTCAAAATTGATTGCCTACATAAAGGCCTTAGGCTAACCCGCACTCTGTGCTTAAAATATTCAGCAGGTAGGCATCAAAAAGCTGGAGAAAGTGTCTTTTGTGAAGGCTGTTCTCTAGGTCACCGGTGAGCGTACTCTCCACTTTTCTAGCTCATGCAGGTGCTGTAAAGCTTCGTGTTTCATTTTCTATGGAGTTGGGAACCAGCATCTCATCTAGTTTCGTTTGATGTTTATCTGCGATACCACACGTGTAGTTAATTTATATCAATGCACTGAAGGTAATGATTTTGATCTTCAAAAAGCAAGTGGAATATAGCATAATTAATGATAAACGAAGTTCAAACAAATACGTTTGATTATATAGCATTCTCTCTCTCTCTCTTTCATACACACATTGTTAGTGGTTCGAAGCATAGTCTGTCTGAATCAGTAATTTATTAGCATAGAGAAGATCGGTGGCATAGTGGTTAGGACGCTCGCCGAATATCCACATGGTCCGGAGTTCGATCCCCGGTCACCGACTCACTCCTTTACCTCGCTAAGCCGTAAATAATTCTGGTAAAGAGGAAAAGTTGGGCATGAGGCCAGCAACCCCATCCTGTAAAATATTAAATACTGATACAGAAACTTCAAGCCACTGGCTTGAACATGAAGGGGGAAAAATAGATCTAAACTACAGCAGTGACACTAGTTACGCATGAAAAAGTTAGTGGTGATATTCGCACTGTAGACGATGATTTCGACTGTCTGACTTGCGAGAAACTGTTTCATATTGACAAGCTAAAATACTCCTTCAAACCTACATTTTTCAACTCGTTTACGTCTCCCTAGGTGGCACGCGATCCTAGTTGACTATAAAGCGAATTAATTCGTCTGACTGTTGTGTATGCATTTTCGTTTTTCGATATCATTATACAAGTGTCCCTCTCAAGCGATGTATATTCTTACATGCTTATTCTAATTTTTATGGTTTTTAATATACCTTCTATCCACTTAGAATTTTGCTATATGTATCGAGATGTTTATAGCCGCGATAGCGCATCACTTCTCCTTCAGTAGTACACCATTTGTGGATCCAGATGCTCAAACAACGGGTTGCTGTCAATCGTGGTGGTCAATGTGGGATGTATCGGATATGCGCCATGATGTTGTCGAACATGTAAGACATATAGGTAAGTCTGTGCAATGACCGGTCTACTTTTCAAGAGTTAGTTTGTAGGAATTTTATTTGTTTTTCAAGTTTGACCACGGACGGATTGATTGATATCAGTTAGAGAATCATTGAAAACCAACGGGGAGTACTGGACATCTGTTTTGTCCTAGTTTGGGGCTCGTCAGCAGTACCTACCCACCGGTGTTCGAACCCAGGACCTTTTGGTTACTTAACTATTTTGACTAATTTCAGTTCACAAATTATTCTGCTAGCGTACAATTAAGGATGGTTTGATAAGTTATAAACCCGTTTTATTTAGAAATACACAGAAACGACAGGCAACATCATTTCAAACGGAGGCAGGACCACAAATAAGGATGTCGAATTCAGAATCGGATATACTTGAGATAGATCAGTTTCAAAATCTGCTGCACTCAGTCAGCATAAAAAATTGAAACTTTCATCGCCAATGTGAAGTCAGTTCTTCAATATGGATTTAAATAAAGCAAGAACAACAGTGGTTTTTGCAGAATAAAATGATGCCATCATTGTTTATTCCGTTCGCTTCTCATCAGCTGCTTACAGCCCAAAGTCATGACTAAGTAGATTTACAGAAACAGTTTTAACGTACTTACACAGAGTTCATTTTTAAACAAAAATCACTCAATCAATATATGCATACAATAATAATATATAATAATAATGGCTTTATTTCAAACAGTATTTGTGGTACAGGTATGGAATTTTCAGCGTGCATTACAATATATTGCATCTAATGACCTCATAAATTTTATAAAATTTTAAAATCAAAAAGCAACACCCCGCCAATAAAAGATAAATAAAAAAATAAATAAAAAGAACAGCGTTGCGTTTACATCTTAAACAGTGCACCACAGGATATGAAATATAAAATTAGTGTGTAATAGAAGATGACAACAACAGCGTAATAGTAACGAGGAAAGGAAGACAAAAACTAGTGGGACTATTTGTTAGAGTGCCGCAGTAAGTTGATCGTGTCATACCTAACGGATTTGTCATCACATAACAGCTGTACCAGATATTGTATCGTGGAGTTTTTGTACTTGGTAGTCCTAGCATATAGCCAGCCTCCTATAGCTGCTTCTAGTTCTACCAGATGAAATGCAAGGAGACAGCTGCGTATAGAGAGGATCCTCGGGGTCTGATAATAATATTAAACAATAAATGATAGTACCAATTTATTGTACAAAAACTGTTCTTGCTTTATTCAAATTCATTAAGGGGAATACATGCGTGCATGGGTCAGAAATTCGGCACATGCGTCACGAAAAGCATTACCAACAACCTGCTGAAGATTTTTGTCAACAGCTGTTGCCTTTACCGACTCTATACTAAAGATCATATGGCCAGCCAGAAAGGATTTTTTCCCTTCACGTTCCCCAGTGGGACATAGGTCTTCAAGCTAGTGGCTTGAAGTTTCTCTAGCAGTGTTTAATGTTTTACAGGATGGAGTTGCTAGCTTCATGCCAAACCTTTCCTCTTTACCAGCATTATTTCTGGTTTAGCGAGGTAAAAGAGTGTGTCAGCCGGGGATTGAACCTCGGACCATGTGCATGGTCAGCGAGCGTCCTAACCGCTATGCCACCGATGCACAGCCAGAATGGATTAGCAAAAAGAAATTCTGAGAATGAACCAACCCAGAACCTATTAACTCAACATACTTTCGGAAAAAAATGGATATGGATTAGGCACACGCTGAGGACACCCTTGAGCGACATTGCGCGTCAAGCCCTCCAATGAACCCGAATAGGAGACGATGAGTTGTAGTGTCCGAGAGAGTAATATGGACGAGATTATGTGAGGAAATGAAAGGTTTTGGTCAGTTGTAGAGCCATCTAAAAACCCTTACAGAATGGATTGAAACGAAGATGTGATCACTGAGAACAGAAGGAGAATAATTATAATGGGGTGCTACTGAGCTTTATTCTTACGTCTTAGCTTCTTTTTCTTCTTATCATCTTTTGTGTATAGCCATTTGTTTTCCTGTTTTCAATCATTCACCGATTAAATTGAAACTTTCTCATCCTATATCAAATTCATGCTTAGTTCACAATGATCATCTAACCTTTTTTGTATGATTTCATTCTAATCTAGGCCATAGTGTCAGGCGTTTCAACTTATCCTCAGATAGACACTCCACTAACCGTCGGAATCGTGGTTGTCCGTATAATCCAAATTTATCCTGTGAAGATAGAAATAATACAGATACCTCGAACAGCAGAATTTCTTTTGATAGTGAATCCAGTCCCCTTTTGCCCAATGAAGAGATCACTTCAGTTGAAGTGGTTACTACAACGACTACTACTACTAATACTATTACTCTTAATAATAATAATAATAATAATAATGTTGCCAGCCTCACCACCTCTGAATATATCTAAAAGTGGAAAGGTGTGTGTAGGCGCTGATTTGGCCGCCACTGTACACTCTTCACACTCAAGTTAGGATACTGTAATTATATGATTGTATCATTGCATAATGTAATTATTTCTTTGTTTTAACCCTGTGCTTCTCATCTTGACGAATCGATTCATCATCACTAACTTAAATAATATTAATATGTTCAAATTGAGTATAATATTCTATTATTTATTATTATTGTTTTGTAATGAAATCAGTCTTTGAAAAATGTTTTTTCTTTGTAACTAACCATTGTACCCATGAATAAAGTGATACCCATCATATTTCCTCTTTTGTCACTGTGTATCGCCTTATTTCTGTTTTTACAAGTTTGTTTCGGATTGTATATTTTATAGTGTCAGTTTGAACATTTTAAACTGGACAAAATATATTTGAGTGCAGAGAACCTTATATGTGTGTGTGATGAGCTACTGCTCGAGTTGTACAATTTTTATATACATATATGTATTGCTTGATGTGAATTGTGAAGCCAATTTTCTGACAGATAAAACCTACAGTCATATGTGGGTAAACATTTTTCAGGTTTTAAAACTGTCGTCCTATCCCATCTGTCCTATAGTATGGTTGTGTGTAACTGTATGTAATGAGTGCTATAGCTTAACTATTCTCTAGATTTCTTGTCTTATTCGGGTCAAACAATCTATATTTTGCTAGGTTTTTATGCTCGACTAATCTGACTGCCCCCGTTCTACTACTTTGACGCATGTATCTGACCTGACGATTATCGCAGGCAGGAATCTAAATCATCAGTAGTAATTCCATACAAGGAAGGAACCTCGGAAACCACTCTATACAGAATTCGTAACAATACAAGCAGGAATAGGAGTGACTGGCATTCAAACCACCCACAAACTCAATTAGAAACAAGCTTTGTCGGTTGAAGGATCAATCCCGTGGAGCCTCTAAAACAACACAATTTAGTTTGTCTAATACCCTGTCTGCGATAATCGTCAGGCCAAATACACAGGTCAGAGTAGTAGAACGGGAGCAGTCAGACTAGTCGAGCATAAAAACCTAGCAAAATATAGATTGTTTGACCCGAATAAGACAAGAAATCTAGAGAATAGTTAAGCTATAGCACTCACTACATACAGTTACACACAACCATACAATAGGATGGGACAAGATGACAGTTCTAAAATCTAATGTCACAGGGTGGCGAGTAGGGAAGATTGATAACCGAATCTTTGTTTATCGAATCAACTCCAAACCAACACGTGTAATGGGAATAATTCAACAGCTGCCGCTGATATCTGGAAAATTCCACTACTCCAACGACGACAAATAGGCGAGAACAAAGAAAACTATAAAACTCAAGTTTCGGAGTCATGTGATTATAATTGGTGATATGATTATGAACGGTAATAAATTTTGTTCGAAACCTCGTCATCCAGTAAATCATACTGTTTCACTGTGTGATATCCTCCTCGCCATACAATCTCCTTCATGTCACCATCGGATTCACAACAAACTCGTCATTTCCCATTCAGGTTCCAATCAAGGGCCTGTTGCACGATTTCATTTGACAGTCTCCTGAGTATTTGCCCTATCCATCTTAGTTTTCGCCCACATATTTGTTGAGCAATTGGCTCTTGCTTTTTGGTTTGTTCCCAGCCACAGTTTCTTGTTGATAATTCTTTCTGGTCATTTGGTCTTCAGTGTGCGCAGACAGTGAAGCGGGAAGCTGTTGACATGCCTCTGTAATTTGTTGGAAATCCTTTTTGTGACTGATATGCAGTAGAAGTTTCTGACCCATATGATAGAACAGACTGACTGACTGACTGACTTCACATTTGTGTTGAAAATTCGAACGAATGTTGTTTTTTATGATGGCTGGCTGGCTGGCTGAGTGGAGAAGATTTCCAAACTGGCTTTAGGTTGATGAAGGCATATCTTGCCTTTCTGATTACGACTGGCTTTGACATCTTTTTCCGTTCTGTTGCCTTGAGTTAAATTGATGCTATTAACATAGTAATAGTGAAACACACTAAAGATGTTATTTTACCCTAACGTAACTCAAAAATACGCCCCAGTTACAATAATGGGTATTGGTTTTCAGGTTGCGTAGGTATCTAAGCTGTTTCATCTTAATTAACAACGAAACACTCTCTTTCCACTTATTGATTTTTTGCAAGAAAAATACAGATATAATTATAAAATACCCCAACCCTCGTAATTACCTTAACCCTAATGTGTCAGGATAGTACTACTTAGTGACGAGATTTGCATGAAATTTGCACATCCATTTTGTACACAGCCTTCATAATGACTCTGTAATAACGTCAGATCCTGTAATCCAACGAATGGTATCGGCTCAATTTCATTGGTGCATTCTCATTCTGTGGTCGCTATTCTATAGGTTGTGTTGTGCTGGCAGAGCGGTTCGAACTCTCGCCTACCATGTACATAGTCCGGGGTTCGATCCCCTGCCGACTCACTGGTGGTCAGCCTGTAAAATTTGGGCTACCAATATCACATGCTAAAAATTCCGTACCTGTACCAAAAATTCGGTGTGGAATCAAGCTGTAATCAGCACTGTGTTAACTAGAGTTCAAGTAGTATTTCACTCAGTAATCATTCTTAAGTATTCGAATCAAACATATATTATAACACCTAGTCGTCAGGATAATTTTTTCTAAGCATAACATGAACTAACAGAATCTTAGGATGTCTGAAAAGTACAGCCAGACATTTTTAACGTTTGGTGAAGACTATGTGAATCAAACTATCATTATTTCTGTGATCGGATCGGGATTACCATCCTAACTCCTAATGCCTTTCCACATGTTAGATTGACAAGTGTTATGGTTATGCCGATGCACTGTCTATCATGCAATAATATTGTGTTAATCAGTAGTGTACAAATTAGACATATCCAATCATATAAGAACTGGAATCTGAAAATGTGTCAGCCAGTTCACTTAGTTTTATTACAGACATATTAATGTAAACAGCTCTGCTTACAGTTTTACAGCTTTTCAAAGGTTTATTTGTTTTTGTCTATTGAGCGTTTGTTTGTTTGAATGAGGTTACCGGACAAAAAAGAAACTTTTAATACCACGATCTAACGGGCTAAGATTGTTTGCAATACATGTCGAGATTAGTATTTATTAAATGATATAGTGGCGCGCTATCCCATTTTAAGGATCAGTAGTGTTTAGCTTGGTCGGTTTGATTTGTGGTCGGGAATTCTACATTGGTATAAAAATGCAGTTTGAAATTTTTAGCGAATTGAGGTTATCTCAAGCAGAGGTTAGTTAGACATTAAACCGTCTGTATACCATATAACAGTTTATTCTGGCAGATAACTAGGACTTGTTATCGGTGTTACAGGTTGAAGGTTTGTGGAAGTTTAAGTGTTTTCGACTTTAGATGTGTCTTCTGTAGTGAATGTGTAATGGTGTGTCACACATAGTGAGTAATGCTGAAATTGAATATAAGTGGTGGATGTATAAGTCGATAAATCATTGAAACTGCAGGGATTCGACTTGTTTACTATTGTTATTATACTGTTGTTCCCTTTAATTCCTAGAGGAACATAGGGCTTCAGCCGAACGTCTCCATTGCGTTCTGTTCTCTGCTCAAGTTTTTACCTGGCTCCAAGTCTGCCCACATTCTCTTATCTTCTCTTCACATGACCTCCTCCATGTCACCCTTGGACTGACGACCAATTGGCCTCTTTCCTTTCGGGTTCCACTCGAGGGCTTGTCTAGTGATGTCACTTGATGGTTTGTTTCCTCAGAGTATGATCAATCCACCTCCATTTCTTCCTGCCTGTTTGTTGTACAATCGGTTCCTGTTGGGTTGGTCCGCTGATTGCCAAAGATCTCTATTGGTGATCTTTTCTTTCCATCTGATCATGGGTATTGATCGAAGATAACTGTTAATGAAGGTCTGTAGTTTGTTTGAGATGTTCTTTATGACGCGCCGAGTATCTGATCCGTGTAGTAAGTAGCACTGACTTCACATCGGAGTTGAAAATCCGGATCTCATTTTTGATGCTGGAGAGTGCTGTTGACCTCCTCCACACAGGCTTGAGAATAATGAAAGCCTGTCTTGCTCTCCCGATGATCCTTGCTTTGATATCCTCGTCAGTTTCGTCGACCTGTAGTTGAAACGACGCTTCCCAGGTCGGTATGTGAAGGCGGTTGTTTCTTTCAGGTTCCTCCCGTTTATGCTGGCTGATTGTTGTCTGTTGCTGTTGGTGTTGGCCAGGAATTTTCATCACCTCTGTTTTCTCTATGTTTACTTGGAGTCCTATCTTTGATGCTATCTTTACTATCTTTAAGATTAAATGCAGTGACAGTTTAGACTAGTGTCGGGTGATTCTTTATTCAATATATTTTTGATCCTTTTGACTTTGTTACATATTACGAATATTGTAAAAAGATGGTGGGTACTATTCATTGTGATTTCATACACAAGAGTAATTGCATGGCTTTCGATGTAGTTATACTCATGTCTGCCATTATTATGAAGGATTTTGTGCTAAATTATTTCCCACACGTGATTGATCAAAGGGTAGCTTTTCACACTGTTCGATGAATCCAACTTAATTGGAATAATTCAACTGTCCCACTGCTGCACTCACTGCAATTGTCTACCACTCAGCGTCTACTTGAATGTAATGTAGACATCGGTCCTTCAGCTGTAGTCTAGGTCGTTAAAGCTATCTGTAATCTAAAACGAGGAAGAGCACCAGGATCTTATGCCATGACTCCAGAAGTTTTTATGGATGATGACGTTGAATTACTGACTATATTAAGTAAGGTATTAGTTAACAACGTATGGAAATACGAAGTGGTTCAACCGGACTGACTGGTGGTGTATGTCGTTGGTCATCCCGATTTATAAGGTAATAAGTCCTTATGTAATAATCACATGGGGTTTGGCTTCATCAGCATAGTTCTATGGAGAGTAAGTTCAGCTTGCGATAAATAAATCTGAGGGAAGCAGTTAGTTAGGCTTCAGACTCAGACGAGGTTGTATTATTCATATCTTCACCCATTGACAGAGTGTGGAATACAGTTGCACTTACTAGTGTCCGACACTTATCATATTATATTTTCGATTGAACACTAATCGGTAACTAGTGTAATTTCTGTAGTCCTATCTTCGGTGCAGATTGAATTCTATCAGTCAAGCTTGCAATGTGGTCACCATGCTAGGTGGCTCGCCATTACGGTGCACTGTGAAATATTGGTATTAGATGGTTGGAGGACATGAGTTCCTTCAAGGTTGCAGATACGCCTTGCTGATGAGTGCCAACTAGCACGAAACCTAGGTCCAAGGCTTCGTTCCGATTGCTTTCAACCACCTAATACCAATATTTCACAGTGCACCGTAGTGGCGAGCCACCCAGCATGGTGGCCACATTGCAAGCTTGACTGATAGAATTCAATCTGCACCGAAGATAGGATTAGACACATTACACTAGTTACCGACTAGTGTCCAATCAAAAATATCCAATACAGTCCTACAGGGGGTCCATCGTGAACTCGAATAGCTCAGAGGTAACGTTTCTGCCTGCAGCACTGAGTGACGCAGGTTCGAATCTCAGTAAAGACATGAGTCCCTTCATGGTTGCAGATACGCCTTGCTGATGAGTGCCAAGTAGCACGAAACCTAGGTCCAAGGCTTCCTGTGGCCGATTGCCTCCAGCCATCTAGTACTTATCATGCTTGTTGGCTTAATTAAAGGCGGCATTGAACTCTGTCGGCTGCGGTGTGTTTGGCTATGAAGAAAGTACCCAGAAAATGTGTTGTACTAATGAAAGCACTCTAACCGAACTTATGCATTTGTGTAAGAGATAATGCAGTTTTCATCCGAATCAGCAATAGACAATGGGACAATGGTGTCTATAAGTAGTGCTTATTGCTGCTATTCCTATGTACTTCTGTAATAGGTGTGCCAACAGTGGTGACCCTCTTTTTTGACCTCAATGAAACTGCGTCGACTGATATGGCTGAGACATGTTAGCTGTACCGAGTCACTCACCGCTTTCATTGATGACCAACATAAACTGAAGTAGGATTAGTCTGTCAATAAGTTCAATGTGCTCAGACAAAAAGATGACATCAGTCCATGCAGACTTTGACTCTTGATTTGAACTATGTGTGATGGTTTACGCTGTCTGACTTGGGTCTTCGAGGCGCTAAGAATCACTAGTCGGAGAGTGTTTGTGATATGGTTCAAAATACGTTCTCATTGAAGAAAATGTATTCTTCTGGATCCTGAAAATCCTTACTAGTTGAAATTTTACTTGAGAAAGAAAAGTTAGAACTAATTAGTGTTAAAAAGTGATTGTTTTTTACTACGAAGGCGGCAAGCCTACTAGAATTAAATTGATTAAATGTCACACTGTATGTTGGGCGTGTTGCTTTCGTCCTGTCTGTTGTGATAAGACCGCAAACAGTATAATATACACAAAATAGCACTATTCTATTGATTGTTGATTATTATCTTGTCAACTGTATATAGCACCAAATGACATCCCCGCTAGTTGGTAACCAAGGCAACTGTCTAGTCCTACTCAATGTATTGACTGTAATCTAGGGCATTAGATATATTTACCATGTGGTTAGTACGGCAAATGATAGGCTACTCTGCTTGTGTTTTGTGATTTTGCTATTAACATTTTGGAGGGGGTAAATTAGAAGGGAAGCAAAAGTGTGCGAAACATTACCGAATTAGACACTCCGTCAATCGAATTGTGTGAATAATTTTAATTTTATAAAAAGGTGGTTTTTTTAGGTTAATTTTTGCATATCCCGTTGATTTATCACATGTTGGAATGAAATGCTCATTTTTGTGTTAACATACTGGTATCTAGTACGGCCACTTTGATGGTGCTCTAGCGGGAATGTAGGCACATTTGGCTGATGAGAGTCCTGATTAAGCCGAAATGCGCATCCTGAATTCAAGCGTGTTAGTCACTACCAACTAAAATAACTTCATAAAAGTTACTTTAATCAAAGAGATGCAATAGCTAAGAACTGAGAGGGTGACAGAGGTTGTTAGTGAATTTATTTATTTTAATTTACGACTACAGCTTGATTCCACGCCGTAGTTTTTGGTACAGGTATGGAATTTTCAGTATGTGATATCGGTAGCCCAAATTTTGTAGACCGACCATAGATATTAGGTGTGCATCGGCAAGGGATTGGACCTCGGACCATGTGCCTGGTCGGCGAGTGTTATACTCGCTGTGAATGGATAAATCACGTTCCAGATATTCGATATTCATTGCTTCAGGATACAACTGCTCTTTCCCCCCCCTTTATTTTGGAAGGTTTCTACCCGTCTGCCTTTCATCATGTAACTTCTGTCTCTTGTCTGTTACCTTCCATGAGTTAGATGTTGTTTGAAATGACGTTAGGAGTGTTTATACAGACTTCTGACTAGATTGATGGGTATACTTACTTGTAGGGGAGGTGTGTGACATTATCGTCTGGCAGTATTCATCACCTTTTAAAACTGAAGTTCTGTTTTCACTCAGTGTACACGAATAAGATGAAGAAGACTTGTATCCGTGGGAGTTTTTATGAGAATAGATAGCTGTAAATGCTAATTTGACTGTAAGAGTGGCTAGCGTTTCTTCATATGCAAATGTTTGTTAGATTTATTTTATATATTTAGAAATTCCTAAATAATTCATTATTCTCTTTCAGATTGATTTACGGGAATGAAACAGTCAAGCTTACTGAATTTCTTTGGTAAAGTGAGTACTTTTGTGATTTTCAATACCTCTGGATATCTAAGTGTTGGTTTGTAGGGATTTGGTTGGTTACAGGATTTCATCATGAGCTGACATTGGTTAGAGAACCACTGGAAAACCTGGGAGTACTGGACAGCTGTTTTGTCTTAGTTTGTGACTCTTCATCAGTACGCCACACCCACCGGGGTTCGAACCCAGGACCTTCTGGTTATAAGGTGGGCTCGTATACCATTAAGCCACTGGGACCCGATCCAATGGTCCTTGAATTCTAACTTCTGCCAATTCACGACATAGCGCGACCGCTAACAAGGATGAAACAGCTGTCCAGTACTCCAAGGTTTTCCAATGGTTCTCTAACCAATGTCAGCTCATGATGAAATCCTGAAACCTCTGTGTATTTTTATATATTTATATTTATTTATTATATTCGAAGGTTTATAGTTTTTTATTCGTAACTTTGGTTAGGGTTTTGTGCTACAACACTGTTGGTACTGTTAATGCTTATTGTGATCCAAGTTATTGCATTGATTGGTATTCGTCTGTTCGTTTTCATTTCACTCTGTCTAAGAATAGTCAATAATTTATTTCTGCTTGAAATTCACGGTTTGAAGCGATTATTTCTCCTGTTAGGTGTTTTTGAGGAGAATTGGAGTACGCATAGACTGCAGGCCCATTCAATGTGAACACTTAGATAAGTTCAAGTGATACATTAGAATTTCTTCGGATTTGAATCTTGTCCCGTCCTCCAGTATCCTAGATGAAAATACGAAGTTTTGCTTATAATCATCAGTATGTTTCGAATCCACTGGCAGTTTTTCAGTGTAACTAAACCAGCTTCGAAAATTCAGATCTGGTTATCTGTTGTATTTTAATATTTTATTCCTTTTCGCATTCAAATCCAATTACAAGGCTCCGAGGCTATTACATCGTCCCCATTTTTAAAAAGGGTCGACGTAATTCATGTGACAATCATAGGGGTATCAAACTGTTACTAGTTGCATCTAAAATATTGGCTGCTGTCTCGCTCCCCAGGCTGTGCGTAACACGTGAGGGATTGATTCGCAAAGAGCAGGCTGGCTTTCTTTATGGTTGTGGATGCATTGATCATGTGTTCACTCTTCGTCAGTTGTTGGAACACCGCCACACGTATGGCAGGCCAACAATCGTTGTGTTTCTTGATATTAGGGTTGCCTTCGATTCGTTGGACAGAACCGTGCTCTGAAACTGTCTGGTAGAGAGGGGTGTACCTGAGAAATTTGTTAACATCTTGAAAGCCTTATACAGAAACACCTCAGGTAGAGTGAGGGCATACAACCAACTATCATCACTGTTCCCAACCAACAGTTGGGTTAGACAGGGTTGTCCAATCTCTCAGTTTCTCTTTAACTTTGCAATCGATGACATTCTGGAGTCAGCTCTGAAGGATGTCTGTGCAGGTGGTGTAGATCTGCTACCTGGAGATAGACTTTTCGACCTCGAGTATGCAGACGATATCGTCTTACTGTGCGATAGCATGCAGGCTGCCCAAATTGCACTTAATCAGTTGGGGATTAGTGTCTGTAAGTATGGTATATGCTTTGCGCCGTCTAAGTGCAAATTACTGTTACAAGATTGGCAGGAGTCTGTACCTGCACTCACTCTTGCGGGTGAACCGCTTGAAGTTGTTGATAAGTTTATGTATCTGTGTAGTTGTGTGAGTGCTGGTGGAGGGGTGACGGCTGAGATTTCCAACCGTATCATGAAGGCTAGGTTGGTATACATCCACTTAAGCCACCTCTGGCGCCGTCGCGACGTTAACCTGGCTGTCAAAGGTCGGGTATACAATGCTAGTACATCCTGTTGGTTTTCCAATGGTTCTACAACCGATGTCAGCTTATGATGAAACCCTGTGACAAATCAATCAAATCCCTACAAACCAATTCTTGAAAAACATATATATATATATATATATATATATATATATATGCCAATGTAATACTACTTTCTCTTTGAGTACAGTCATGATTTTCCTTATTTATCCTTAGGTTTTTATTTAAAATCAAAAATCTTTTTCACGTCTTATTTTAATTTTACAGAAGGCAGAAAATTCATCACAAAATTGTACTAATGAAATATTGGACACAAGTTCTACGTCAGCAGGTAGAAAAAACGTCTATCACTCTTAATTATTTGGCTTTTATAGTTGCATTCTTGGTTTTCTATTTTCTTCAGATTTTGTTTTTTTTCGTAGGGATTGTGACTTATTTCACAATATCAATGCTGTCATGAACCAACATCGGTTAGAGAATTATTGAAAGTCATAGTACTTACTAGACAGCTGTTTCGTATTAGTTCGAAGCTCTTCAGAAGTGCTCATCCATGACCCCAACCCGTGATCAAAGTCAAGGCGTCCAAGTTATAAGGCGAGAAGTCCTTTGGAAAGTACTCAACCAGAGGGGGCGTGGATTCCGTGATCCATCAATTCAGGTATAGGGAGGATGCTTGTCAACGGCATTCGTTATCCTTTCCTTGATATTGTGACCTGACAGAAGTTAGAATTGCTTTTGTTTGTTTGCTGAATTCTTTTAAATGAAGAAATATTTTTTCACCTGAGTTGAATTAAAACAAGGTTTAAGTTGTTGTTGTTGTTGTTGTGGGTAAATTTTGTGATTCAGTCAGCACATATAATTCTGCTGGTATGAAATCTTCTATTAGTTCAAGTTATGTAGTGGTTCAGTTCCGATGATAGTATGAAAAATGAAAGGCATCAGAGTGTAAAATGAACACCAAAGGTTAATAAGGCAGGATTGAATGAATTCATCAAATTTCTGTAGAACTCTTCAGCTGAGTACTTTACATATATATATATATACCATTGGAATTACATTGGGAGATATAGGACTCGATTTTCGAGTTTGCCCATGGAATGATATCAGTTAGAGAAAGATTGAAAAACCAGGGAGCTTTGAACAGCTATTTCATCCCAGTTTGGGACTCATCGCCAGTACGCACCCACTACCACTGGGGTTTGAACCCAGGACCTTCCGGTTACAAGGCAAGCTGGATCGTATACCATTCATTCATTGAGATCTGATTCAATGGATCGTGAATTCTTACTTCTATGAATTTGTGATTTTAGCGTGACCACCAACCAATGTGCTACAAATATAACTAGCTTCACACGCGCAGGGGTGGACTTATAAATACACATTGAAGTGTTTCAAAGCGGCAGTTTATTCTTCACACATCCATTGATCAATTGTCGGCTCAGCCGAAAAGAAGGCTGTCCACAGTGATTTGCATAAGTGATTCTTCAGGATCTTAGCTGTAGTATCACCTTTGAGTTCAATGTTCCGATAAGTAGCAGTTTCTTCGGTACCGTCTGGGTTCTTTCAGGCTTTTGCTTTAACTTCATGTTTTTCTCGATAAATCTTGTAGGATATCCATTCTCCACGACGACTTGTCTTAGTCGCTCCGGTTCGTCGTCGTTTGAATCACTGGAACATATCCTTCTTATTCTTAAGGCTAAGGAGTGGATCAGATTTCTCTTTCTTCTCACAGAGACTCAACTATGAAAATTCGTGTATTGACCACTCCAATGTTGGTTTTCTGCAGATCGATCTCTGAAGAGAACCATCAGATATCCTTCTTAGAAAAATATCCAAACAGAAAATGGAATTCCGAGTTTACCTCTGAATCCGACGTGAATTGAATGGCATGATGGCAGCTGTTGAACTCTTTAGTTTTCACTTCAATGTCGGTATGCTTGTCACGCATATGATGAAAGTATCATCCATGTGTCTTTGGTACAAATGGAAATTATCGATAGTAGATCTTACCTGCTATGATTGTTGTATTGAAAAAACGTTTATATATGTATATTTTTTTTCCTTCACGTTCCCAGTGGAACATAGGGCCTCAAGATAGTGGCTTGAAGTTTCTGTAGCAGTGTTTATTTTACAGGATGGGGTTGCTGGCCTCATGCCCAACCTTTCCTTTTTATCAACATTATTTCTGGCTTAGCGAGGTAAAGGAATGCTTTGGTGGCCGGGGATCGAACCCCGGACCATGTGCATGTTCGGTGAGCGTCCTAACCGTTATGCCACCGACGCATTATATATGTATATACGTGTACTCTAATTTGATGAGTATTTCTGATATTTTATTTATTAGTATACATTCCTATATATGGTCAATTTTCTCTCTTGTTTGTTTCCAGAATGTAAACAGTCTAATGGTGATGAAAGTTTCATTATTCCCGGTACACCGGATACCAGTATTCGGAGTTTAGAAACTCCATTAACAGGAAGAGCAGCTTTAGGAAATCTACAATTGCATAGAATATCACCATCACCACGGAGTAAAACGCGAACAGTTACACGTCGTTCATCATTTACAATTCGACGTGAAGAAATTGTACGATCAAAATTGTCTGATCTACTTTCTGGTGATCCTATCGATCCAAATGAAAATGATTTCATACGCGCTGATAGACAGGCAAGAGCTTCAGCTAAACTTCGTCGAGGGAATTATGATCTTTTAAATTATGCTCCTGAAGACCAAGTCATGAAAGTGACATCAAATAGTGAGGTAATTAAGAGTGGAGCATCATGTCAATCTTTATACACCAGTAGTCGTGCTAAAATGATGGTGTCCAAAGCGTTAACTACTACATGCAAGTTGACAGGAGATCCGTTGGTGCTGAATCCTGCTGACAGGCTTCCAAAACGTATGAAGATAGATGACAAGTGTATCTCTCATTCTAATGACGTGAATATTTCAACCAATAAGGAGAAAAAAGCAAATCTTTCTATGCCTAAAGAAATTCATCTGAATACTGGAGAGTTGTCTGTGCTAGATGATGTCTTAAATGAACTGGTTATTGAGACAAACAACATATCAAGTGGCAAGACTTGTAAGTTCGAGTCAGTCGACTTAAAAGTGTCCAGGACACTAGTTGGTGAGGAGCAGATTACCCAGTCAGTTGTACATGATGAGACATTACAAGATCTTAATTTAAGCGACTGGACACCTGAAACTAAAGAGATAGAAAAGTAGGTAACTTCGTTGTCTTCAGCTGAAGAGAGATATTCGAGTTATGTGTTTTATTTTACTTGTGTCCACTTTTTTTATATATTTTAACTTTGTCATTAGTTATACAATATGACCACACTCGAGTATTGTATGCGTGTCTCCGAAACACAACATACATCCATGGCTTGAGATGCCAGAGTTCTTGCTAGTGTGATGCCTGTTGTCCGATTTGGCAGAGGGTCCTGACGTTAAATGCTCCTATATGAAGTTGGCGACGTGGCTTTAAAAGACTATCTGGGGTGTTCCTATGGCTCTTACCGTTGTTTATGGTCACAGAGTGAAGTGAAGATGACTCACTGGCCTGCAGAATAGTACTAACTGTAATAGAGAAACAAGATGAGGAAGGTGATGTGAGGAAAGGAGAGTGATGCTCAGGAAGGCCTCGGGTGCTTTTGGAAGTGTGTGGTCGGTTGTTACTTCCCGGCTGCCCACACCGTGGGAGTTGGTTGATTCTTCGGGTACATGAAACAGAAAGACGGTTAGTGTTACGCGACCGCAGAGCCCAGGGTATAACCGCTTGAGCCAGGCCGGTCACACATGACCTGTATGAACTGGTTTCTGGGATTGGTTCCGTATTAGTAAACCTACCGCCGGTTATGGACCACCGTAGGGTAAGTAGGGATATACAATTTTTGGGGTCGACCTTTTCTAACCCCCTCTCTCTAGAGTGGAGAGACAGCATAGCTGGCTGGCATGCTGGTCATCTGAGGGAAAACCTCACTGCTGTTACGCCCCTGTTCCCCAGCAGTACGACTTCGCCCTCAGACTTCCGGCATAGTGTAAGAAAGATTCTTACACGATGCCAGTAACTGCTCTTAGTCTAATCGCTATCCTAACAACCTTCCTGGCATGATAGGACCTGCAGGAACATTGGTTCCAGCCAGTGCAGCTTGTTGGGTCATCGCGATGTGCAAACCCTACGACCACGTCAAGGAAGCAGCTATCGGTCGGGACTAGGACTACTAATCTAATAGTGGGATTCATTTTGACCATAGAATTACTATCTCACAGGGATACTACAGTTTTGATTTTCATGATATGGTCGACGTCTTTCAAAATGTTAAAACCTTTTCAGGTTATTATTCCTAAAGTTATCTCTAGCTAAAAGTATAACTTTGACTTTGGAAAGTAAATATGGCTCACGAAGATCTTATATAAGTCTACAGTGGACTGTTTCATATTCATTGTATGAATACACTGTTCTCTCTGGTTTATGGAATGTTGGTAAACAATTTGTAGGTGTGGGGTGGTGGTTATTTGAGTGAATTAATGATTAAAAAAACTGTTTCAACGTTGTACGATTATTATATTATGCAATAATACATTGAGTTGATTGAGGACGATGAGGCTGGACACTAGGTGCACTGGTCACGAATATCGCTTGTCTACACCAACAGCGTACAGCTAATCGACCTCTCGGCTCTCTACTTAAGCGAGAGCACATAAAGGACGAGACGAAAAGTGACAACATGCCTACATAAGGTAATGTATATATATATATATATATATATATATATATATGACCAATATCAAAGCGTAAGAGATGTCCATAATAGGATGTATGCATGTCTGATGGCGTATGCGTGAGTGAAGATAACCATAAAGGGATGCATAACCAATTATGGTTTATTTCCAGACCTACCTTGATCCCCTTATCACTTCGTCCGCAAAAAGAACAGCATGCAAATGATTTAGTATCTTCCTTTACTTGGATCGCGACTAGGAAGCGTACTATCTGTGATTTTTTGTGATCGGAACAACGGTTGAGTAAGACCTCCTTTTCAGCTTCTGAATTCTTTTGGGTTGGTTCTGGATTAACTGGTGGTGGTAGTTGGAACGTTTCAAGTAGTGGATCCATCCAATGGTAGCTTGTGTTCTGGGGACGTCGTATATCGATGTTTTATCTGGTTCTTATGTCTTATCCACCTTTCATGTCCAACTTTAACCTCGTACAAATATGAGTCCTATGCTGACATTCTATCAGACTTTCGGCCCATATTCTTTTCATGAAACAGATTGACTAGTCTGTTCTTATCATTTAGAAAGCTTCCTATATGCGCAGAAGTTGGAATTCATGGGTTGGTCATTGGATAGAGCGGGTCCCAGTGGCTTAGTGGTATACGAGCTCGCTCGCCTTGTAACCACAAGGTCCTGGGTTCGAACCTCACTGGGTGCGTACTGTGAAGAGTCCCAAACTGGGAAGAAACAGCTATCCAGTACTTCCAGGTTTCCCGATGGTCCTCTAACAGATGTCAGCTCATGATGAAATCCTGTAACCAATCAAGCAAATCCCTGCAAACCAACACTTGAGTGCTCATTTATTCTCTTTTAAAGAAGTAAGCTAAGCTGAACGTTGTATTTTAAGTTATCGGTTAATTACTATTATTATTATCATTATTATGACAAATTACTAGGGTGCTTTATTTCATTTTAAAGGGTTGAAGATGGAAGCGCTTTAAATGATCAGTTGTTTAATGACCAGAATCAATCTTTTATACGTGCTACAGTTTTGGAAATCACTAAGAAACGGTTAGTTAATACTGATATTCTCAGGTCATATTATTTTATTACGTATTTATTGTTCCTTTGGGTTCCGAGTGGAACATGCAGCTTTTAACAGCATATCTCCATTTTGTCCTGTCCTCTGCCATCCTCTTTAGCTGACCCCACAGCTGCTCACAGTGTCTCATCTCCTCCTCTCACCGTCTGTATTATGTCATCTTCGGACACGCCCCCAACTCCTTGCTGCCCTTTCGGATTCCAGTCGATGACCTGGTGCGCGATGTCACTCAGTGATCTCCTCAGTTTGTGTCCTATCCATCTCCATATGCTTCGGAATATATGTTTGGCAACGGGTTCTTAGTAGTTTCTTCGGCAGGACTCCTTGTTGCTTGTCTTTTCCAATTGGCTATCTGATCTTCAGTATGGAGTCAGTGAAGACAGCTGTTGGTAGAAGTCTTCAGCTAGCCGTTGGAAATGCTTTTTGTGACACACGCAGCAAGTTTCTGATTCATATAGAAGAAGTGACTGATTTAACATTGGTGTTGGAGATCCCAATTTTGTTCTTTGTGCTGACTCAGTACAAAAAATTTCCAAATCGATTTCATCAGAGTGATAAGAGCCTGTTTCATTTTATTCACTTAATCGATTTCCTCTGAAGTACTCTTCATTCCTAGTAATGATTGGATTTCCATCCAGTGACTGACTATAGTGAGTACGTTCATGTCGTTAAACTGAACATCCATCCTGGTTTATGGGCGAGCCACTGCTGAAGACTCCCAAACTAAGACGGAATAGCAATCCAGTACTGTTTGGTGTTCAATGATTCCCTGAGTTGATATCGGTTCTCGACGAAATCCACGTTGAAAATTAATCTGATGCTCACTAGCGACTCACTCTATTCAGGCAGTTAATCTGGGGTTCTGGTGTTGGAACCTGTGACCAGTAAGGTACAGCAGGTTGAAGATGAGGACAACTGCTCATCGAAGAAGACATTGTGAAATGATCGCGCTATGTCGTAAATTGGCAGAAGTTAGAATTCATGGGATGGCCATTGGATAGGGTGGGTCCCACTGGCTCAATGGTCTACGATCTCGCTCGCTGTCGAGCCAGCTTGCCTTGTAACCGGAAGGTCCTGGGTTCAAACCCTAGTGGTGGTGGGTGCGTACTGGCGATGATTCTTAAACTACTTGGATGAAACAGCAGCTTCCCAGTACTCCAATGCTGGTTTTCAATGGTTCTCTAGTTGTTAATAAACTCTTTTTTCGTCTGTAAATGACTTATAGGAGGGACAAGTTGTTTCAGAATTTGAGACTGACGAAAGCCCTCTTTATTCAGCATATAATGGAAAAGATTGTCAACAGTATTGTCAACTGTGAGTGTGTAGTTTGTAAACACGTTGTGTGTTTCTTTTTTTGTATCGTGTTAAGATATCGTTTTGCAATCAGCAAGCACTTCTCATTTAGTCACTAATAATGATAATGCTTCATCTTAGGCATACTTATAAAATGTGACCGTAGTAACTGATTGCCTGCCTTTCTTCCTAAGTATGTTTATTATATCTTCCCAGAACTTACTTATGCTATGATTAATTTTCATTTTGTGATGCTTAGTAGACCATTACTCTATTTCACAAATTAGTTTTCAGTACAGTGGGGAATGTAACTGACAGTTGGGATTTCCTTCGTTATACGGTGATGCTTAATAGTCTCGCCTTTTTTTCCCATTTAATCCCCTCCCTCTCTCTCTCTCTGCCTCCCTCTCCTATCGCCTAAGATTCACACTGTGAATGTTTCATTAGTGTGTGAGCTTCGCACACTAGTTACTGTGCCCACATATAATATTCACAGCACACATACACGCACACACACAAACACTACTTATTTATGCATACCTAAGATGATATGAATGTCAATCTCATGCGCTTATCTTTGTTAGGAAGAAAAAGGCTTATTATCTCTCTGTGTGTATGATTACTGTAATAACTATTTCATTGTTTTGTGATTTTTCCATATTTCTGTGAGGTTTTGATATCTTCAATATTTACTGGTAATTATTCCTATATTATATTAGAAAAAAACGTTGTTGTTTCTTTTCCACTGAAGTTTTTATCATTGATAAACTAGGTTGTTTGAAATGTAACCTGGTGACTAAGCAGCAGAACACGCGCTTCATCCTATTTAGGACTTGCCAGCTGTATATACCTGAATTCCCTAAGTGATGATTGATAGTCTTCCCACTGAGATTCGAACCTAGTACCCCGATCGTTTCAAACGCCACAGCATTATCCGCTAGGTCACACAACAACAGAAGGTGTGCCCGTAGCCCGATTGCTGTATAGTGGATAATGCTTTGGCGTTTGGAACGAGATGGCTACTGGGTTCGAATCTCAGTGGGAAAACTATCACTCATCGAGAGGGAATGCAGGCACGTCAAGCTGATGAGTCCCATAACGGATGAAATGCGTATATTCTGGATTCCCCTGCTTAGTCACCATCCACCAATTGTCTTCGAGTTAATCATCAGGCATCGTTAAATCGTCCATACTAGGAGAGGATATGTCAACAGAAGCCGAATATTTCGGTCTAATCAGTCAATCGACGGGAAAATTAAAATTTTTAATACATATTTCGTACAATTCCAACGAGTTACGTTCGACAACATCAAGACCCACTCTACAACTCGCCCCTAAGAAAGACGTGTACATCAAGCTACTACCCTATATGGGGCATCATAGCAGCTTGATAACTAGACAAAGACTGAACGCTGCTGTTAAAAAGACCTTTTATGGAGCTAATATCATAATAATAGAGAATGTAAAGCCAATATATCTATCTAAGCCTTTCGAACATGCGAAAAATGACGTCACATCCCACTGTATTTACCATTTCGAATGTTTGTGTGTCCACACATAGGGAGGGACTCATCGATCTCTGCAAGTAAGGGCTAGCTTCACAGCATATTCCTAAATGGCTCCAGAAACAAATGGAATCATCAGAACCTATTAACGGTGAGAACAGGAGACCTAGCTCTTCTATTGGGAAACATATTATAGAGACAGGACATGAAATTGACGTTAACAGATCTTCTAAACCTATCTATAAAACGTGTTTGGGGCATATCCTAAGGTTTGTGGAACCCCTAGCTGGTAATTAGAAAGTTTAAACCACCTTTATGCGTTCAGAGCAACAATTCATCATCACATTAAACCTCCCTTGGTAAACTTTGTTTTGATACAATAGCAGATGTATTATTACCTCGGTCATTTGGTGTATTGATCTTCATTGTTATTTTGACCTTGAATATGTCCTTTTAACTTGACCTAAGTAGTCTGTTTTCTCACTTCTTACCTATTTATTAATTTCATATATATTCCTATGACAAGTCCGTGTGTGATGGATCGGATTGTTCGAAATGTGTTGCACAAATACAACACTATGCGATTCAGACAAATTACGTCTTCTTATTGCTTTATCTAAATTCATAAAGGGAACTAATTATTTTAGATTTTTAAATAGAATGCTCCCTCCACACACTATCTAAAGGTTAAATGAACTTGTTAACCTTGGGTGTAAAATTATCGTCGAACGTGTAACACGTTAGAATTTTTATGAATTATGTATTAAAAATCATTCCTTCCCGAGGCAATTTTATAAAACTTTGAAATTCCAGTAAATTACAATCAAAAATTAAAATTGAATAGACAACAAAATTATTTCAAATGTTCCTTCTTATTATTTATTATTGTATCCTTTAGTTCCTAGAGGAACATAGGGCTTCAGCTGCGCACCTCCATTGCCTTCGGTTTTCTGACAACTTTTTCACCCTGCTCCAGGTCTGTCCACATGCTTTCATCTCCTCTTCACATGACCTTCTCCAAGTCACCTTCGCACTGACGACCAACTCGCCGCTTCCCTTTCGGGTTCCACTCAAGCAATGGCTTGTCTAGTGATGTCACTTGATGGTTTGTTTTCTCAGAGTATGTTCACTCCACTTCCATTTCTTCCTGCTTATTTGTTGCACAATTGGTTCCTGATTGGTTCGCTCCCAGAGATCCCTATTGCTGATCTTTTCTGGCCATCTGATCTTGAGTATTGAGCGGAGACAGCTGTTAATGAAGGTTTGAAGTTTGTTTGAGATGCTTTTTATGACTCGCCAAGTCTCTGATCCGTATAGTAGCACTGACTTCACATTGGAGTTGAAAATCCGGATCTTATTTTTGATGCTGAGTGCTGTTGACCTCCACACAGATTTGAGAGTAATGAAAGCTTGTCTTGCTTTTCCGATTCTGGCTTTGATGTCCTCGTCAGTTCCGCCTGTAGTTGAGACGATGTTCCTTCTTATAGTTTGATTGTTTTTATAACCGAGACGGTCTAAGTGAAGAAGTGGTCATAAATATCTGATTGCTTCATTTCATATATATAGAATTGATGGAGAAGATTTGTAGCTCAGGTGGATGATTTTGATGTAGTTTTATGTTCATTGAACTAGCTGGATGGTTTATTTGCGAAGCATTCATTGCCCTACTACCTTACTAGGCAACATCCTCAACGTATACGTCAAATACTTTATATTCACTTAAAATTGAAGTATGCGCTGAGGTGAAGATGTTGCCTAGTAGTAGGGCAAATGAACCATCCAGTTAGCTCAGGGAACACAACTGCATCAAAATAAATTTTATATATGTCAAGCATCGGTAATTCAGAAGTAGACTGCTCTCCAGCTAACCACTCACGTGGTCCAGTTTCGATTCCAGTTAGATGTACTGCTTCAACTCATCTAGTTTATTAGCCAATGGTAAGCCCAGTGAAGAGGGAAGGTTGTTGAATGTGAAGCTAGCAACGTTACCCTGTAAGAACAATACCAGTACTAATGAAAGCTCCAAAGTTGAAGCCTCTTATGCTCAATTTGAAACGCAAAAGAGTGAAAAGTGTAAGTGTGAAGCGTTAATATTAACAATAATAAAGGAGTAATAGCATTTTTCGACCTCGTGAATCGATAAACGTGAAGTAAACTTCAATCTAACATGTATTAATAGTAAGCTAAAGATTTTTAATCTGCACTCAATTACTTGTGTTAAAGATTATCCGAATTTTGATTGTAAATCTTTGTTTTAAAGATTAAATGATTAAAAATGCCTATTAGTGTTTTCAAAAAAAATGCATACTGAACAAAGAGTACTCTTTTCGATAACCCTTCATCATCAGGCTCTACAGTTATTTATATGCATTATAGTGAATGAATGAATGAATTAGTGTTATGAACAACATTAATGTTGCTGTTTAAATAACATCGAATCAATAATAATATAAATAGATTACAGCTCAATAGCATCAACATAACAATAAGCTGAATATCAGAAAAATTAAGAAATAAAACATTGCAAATTCATAAGTTTATAGTCTTTACTGAAGGTTGGCCAGGTCAGTAGTAGGGGCTGGCTGGACTTGCTTCTTTTGATCACAGACCACTGGTTGTTTGAGGCGAATTTGCATTAGCCTCTGTTGTTTGGCGCATGCGGTGCTTCGATGATGATTTTGGCAATTTATTAGGCACCCGGTAGATGATGACAGAGAAGGATTCTTCCACGCTGTAGTGAAAACCACTAACAGTTCTATATTGAACCGTCTGGTGCAAAGCGGCCACAAAACCAGCACTGATGAAGAATCCTTCTCTATAATCTACCGGCTGCCTAATAAATTGCCAAAATCACCGGACCACTGCACACTCCAAACAACAGAGGCTATTGCAATTAACCTCAAACAACCATTGCTCTTTGTTCAAAGGAAGCAAGTCCAGAAAGCCACTACTACTGCCCTGGCCAGCCTTCATTAGAGACTATAAATTCATGAATTTGTAATATTATCTTTCCTAATTTTTCTGACATTCGGCTTATTGTTATGTTGATGCTATTGAGCTGTAATCCATCAATATTATTGATTCGATGTTATTTAAACAGCAACATTAATGTTGTTCATAACACTAATTCATTCATTCATTCACTATAATGTATATAAATAACTGTAGAGCCTGATGATGAAGGCGTTATCGAAAAGAGTACTCTTTTTTCAGTATCCATTCTTTTAAAGATTAAATGTCTACTGACATGTATGCTCAATATATTTATAACTTTTGTTTGGTAGTTTTTGCCAGTTGGTTTCGTCTGTGTTACAATAGCAGGTTGAAGGATGTTCCGTGTATGTTTTTTTTTCAAAATCTCCGCAACTTGTTGTTAACATCATATTTGATTTCATAAGCAGAAAAGTTCAGTTGTGTAACCACCAATGACTCAAAGGTCTGATTGTTGTTCATCAATTATAGTTGCACAGAGATGGCTATTGTTATTAAGCCTCAAATAGTTGGTTCGACTCGTAACCTATAAAAAAAGAGCATCAAATCGATCTTTGTTGCTTAGCTGCAGTGGTAGAATTCTTGCCGATGCGCACCAAACCTCATTTAGCTAACTTGATAGTGAATCCGTAAAGATGGAGAGTTGAGTGTGAGGCTAGCAACTTGAGCTGCAATCTACGAATGTTTGGTATGTGATTCGCTCTCGCCAGATGTAAGATGATCGTACAGGACTAACTGGACTACACTGACTCCTGGTTTGGAAATAGGGAGAGAAGTGTTTGGTGGGGTGTGTTGACCACTTCACTTATTTAGGAAGTACCATCAGCCAACACCAACGGGTTGATCTCTGACGAAATCTCAGCTGAGTACGGATGCAGAGGGCTAGTTTCGCATATGCCAGTTTACACCGTGTCTGGCGTAGACGTGATATCCAGCTGGTTATCGACCAACGGGCGGGTGTGCTGCTCATCAGTTCACTCTGTCCTCCTTTATGGTGGGCTGTGAGACCTGGCCGTTGAGAGTGGAAGATATGAAAAGGGCGACTAGCTGTCTTTGATCATAGGCGCCTCCATTCTATCTCCCGTGTGTGTTACGTGGTATAATAAGGTGAGCAATATTGAGGTTAGGCTTCAGTCGAGTGGTAGGTAGGTGGGAGGGGAAATCAGTCGACGAGGCTGTGAAATTACATCGATTGAGATGGTTAGGACATGTGTTACACATACCTAGCCTAGTCATCGCCTTCCTCGACTGAGGGGCAATGTTAGCTGACATAGGGTCAGGCTGGAAAAGAGCTGGCGGCGATCAAACCAAAACATGGCTTCATCAGTCAGTGAAATCCACAACATTTAGTTTAAGCCAGGTCGGAAGGTGTAGACTTTCTGACTGGTTGGGGTCCTCGGGATGGTAAAAACCAATGATTGGAAACAATTGGTGATATGGCTCAAAATCGTTTTCAATGGCTGGGTGGTGCAGATGCATCCACTCTTTGTGACTTATAATTTCCAATGAAACTGTATTGTTCTTCGTTATTACTATTCCTTTGTCTCACCCCTCTGTCTGCTGTCTGTATTATGCATTTCTTTTTACTTTCTTCTTTTTCTTTGTGTGCTACATGTGGGGAGTGTGGTTCACAGTTCTATGTTGAAAACAGATCGACAGACAGATAGAACTTCACCCCGTAAAACCAGTAACACCACTGGTACTTATAATTCAAAGCTCTACGCTCTATGTTGCATTTGGAACTCAAAGCAATGGGGCATAAGGGTGGTTATTAAAAAGTATACTCGTTTTTACTACCATGCTATATATATATATATATATATATATATATATATATATATATATATACAATTGTTTCTATTTTCAACTTTCTTTTTTCAGAGACCAAACTGATTTAGTGGTTCGTGTATACAACAGTAATAATCATAATAATAATAAAAATAATAAATGTGACACTACTGAAATGAATGTTATCCTTCGTGATTCGTGGTAAGTTAATGAGTGTTCATCTTTTCTTCAGTCTTGTAGGATGTATTTTGCCTGAAACATTTAAGATGACAGACCTTCATGGAAAACTCTGTTTTCTTCCAATTTTCTGCTTAATACTTTTCATTCATGAAAAATTTCCATTCGAACATATTAAATAGACAGAAGACCAGCAGTAGTTCAGTGAAGAGTCTCTTTTCGGAGGCGAATTCATTTTCATAGCTGTACAATTGAAAATAATATATAAGGTTGTTTTGTATGTGTCTGTACATTAAATTTGTGAAACGGAAATACAATTAATAAGTGCAAATGGATTGGATGTTGATATAAGAGGGTAGTGTAACAAGAGTGATGAGTTGTCACAAACGATTGTTAAAGAAGAGTTACGTAGTAAAATAATAATAATAATAATAGTAATAATAATAATAATGAAAGCAATAAAACAACGCCTCCTTTAAAGTAATCTACAAAGTGAAGAACAATCTTCCATAGACAATACGTTACCGTCTTCTTTGCATTGCAGAAGACCTAGCCATTCAGTTGGAAGAACCAGAACTATGTATACAAGAGAAAATTATTCAACCACTTCTACTCTTATGGTAACTACTCCGTTGATTTGACTTAACTTTTGTTTGTATGCTTATTTTTCTAACTACTTAAAACCCTTGCGTAATTCCGTATGTTAATTTGGTTCCATGTACACCCTGAGCACAACTCTTTCATCAAACTATTCACATTATTACGTAACTTTTCTTTAACAATCGTTTGTGACAACTCATCACTTTTGTTACACTGTCCTCTTATATCAACATCCAATTCATCTGAACTTACTAAGCGTATTTTCGTTTGACAAATTTAATGTAAACACAGTCATATGTATTTCCGATTGTGCAGCTATGAAAATGAATTCGCCGCCGAAAAGAGAGTCTTCGCTGAACTACTGGTCTTCTGTCTATTACTTTTCAGTTAGCAGTCACTTTCTTTTTTGAAAAACACCCACTAACAATGTTACATTTGAGTAGCCTGGAATTAGTTATAAGTATATCAGCTTGTCTAACGACTAAAATCCACCCACGTTTTATATTGTCTGAATGCAGTAAACTCGTCTTTGCCTCCTGTTGTGTGTATAGCTGACCGTAACTTCCTTGAGTTATTCACAGTTAAACAGTACCTCAACAACAATAAAGAGACAGTTATTGACATGAACATGGAGCTTCAGTCTAGAGGCTTGAAGTTTCTGTAGCGGTGTTGATTTTTACGGGATGGGGTTGCTAGCCTCATGCCCAACCTTTCCTCTTTACTAGCTTTTATTCCTGGCTTATCGAGGTAAGGAGTGTGTCGGTGGCCGGGAATCGAACCCCGGACCCCGTGCATGGTCGGTGAGCGTCCTAACCGCTGTGCCACTGACACAGGTACTATTTAAAAGTAATATGTCAAAGAAAAAATATTCACTTCAACAATGCCGTTAGACAGCAGCTATACAGATCAAATTAACTGTCAAGTATAAAAGCAAGTAACATACAGCAAAATTATATAGCCAAGTCAACCTTAAGAAGTATACGAGAATCAGGGAGAATATTGATGTTAGATGGTTGGAGACAGTTAGTAGAAAGCCTTGGACCTAGGTTTGGTGCTAGTTGGCACTCATCAGTCAGCAAGGCGTATCTGCAGTCTTGAAGGAACTCATGTCCCTCCTTCTGAGACTAGTAACCAGTGTCCAATAAAAGTATTCAATACGGTCCTGCAGGAGGTTAATGGTGAGCCCGAATGTCTCTGACTGCAACACTGGGTGACACGGGTTTAAGTCTCAGAAGGGACATGACTTCCTTCAAGGTTGCAGATAGGCCTTTCTGTGCTGTCATTTACTTTACTTGCTTTCTATTACTTAGTTTGGACAGAGCAAATATCAACTGTGCGTCGGTGGCACAGTGGTTAGGACTCTCGCCGACCATGCACATGGTCCGGGGTTCGAGCCCTCACCGACGCACACCTGATATCTATGGTCGGCCTGCAAAATTTGGGCTACCGATATCCATGCTGAAAATTCCATACCTGTACCAAAAATACGGTGTGGAATCAAGCTGTAATCAAAAATAAAATAAAAATAAAATAAAAATAAATAAAATAAATATATAATTGGCTAATCCGATAACAATTTCACTTTTTTTGTCTTCATAATTCATATCGTCAATAAAGAGCTACAATTGATTTCTGAAGTTGGGTCGTTTTTCAGCTGTGAAATATCATCCTATTAAGGAATGCAATACTATCAAGATATCAGTAAAGACATCTTAATTGGATTCCGCGTGGAACAGAGGGTTTCGTCAGCGCATCTCCACTATACCTTGTTTTCTGTAGTCCTTTTCATCTGGCCTCATAATTGTCTATAAGCTCTCATCTCCACAAATGCGTGCCCGATCCATCTCCGCTTTCTTTGGCTTATCTCTTCGGCAATATTATTATTTCCTTTAATTCTTAGAGAAACATAGGGCTTCAGCCAAACGTCTCCATTGCGTTCGGTTCTCTGTTAAAGTTTTAACCTCTTCACATGACCTCCTCCAAGTGACCCTCTCACTGACAACCAGCTCGCCGCTTCCCTTTCGGGTTCCACACGAACAATGGCCTGGTTTGTGATGTCACTTGATGGTTTCCTCAGAGTATGGCCAATCCACCTCCATTTCTTCCTGCTTATTTGTTTCACAATCGGTTCCTGGTTGGTTCGCTCACAGAGATCCCTGTCGCTGACCTGTCTTCTCTATGCCCACTTGAAGTAATCACAGTAATTTTTTATGTTCTTTCTGCTTTTTCCCGCCTCATTTTTATATAACACAAACTGTATGTTTGAGAAAATGTCTTTTTACTTTTTTTTACATTTATTTCAGGCAAGACTCACCGATTCGTACAAACGATGTTATTCATATTATACCGGATGTGTTCAACACTGACATGGAAGTCGCTTCTTCTCCACTGGTGGTTATATCTGATGATAATAATTCTAAATGTTCTGTAATATGCTTGCATCCAAATTATCTTCTGCCTACAACAAAGATTGTCGGTAGCTTGAATTGTTTAAGACGTGCTGTATTAGAACAATTTTGGCTTTCTGATAGTAATAGTAGTAGTACTGGTTCTATTGATAATGATGCTTTATTATTGACAACAAATCAAAGTTATGGCCCTGAAGTTATGCTAATTGGTAGTTTAGTTCATGAACTTTTTCAAAAGGTATGTGTTACAAAAATATTTACGATTTGTTAACATTCTTTGTTCAATTACGTGTTTTGCCTATGGATGACATAATGTGTGATTTTTTCTTGGTACTTGGTAGATTTTAATATACCATTAAATATTCTGGTGTTGTTGTAGTAGGCCAATCGATTGCATATGAAGTAAAGACTACTGGTTGGTTTATTCCTTTAGTCTGTGTTTGGTGTAACTTAGGACTCGTCGGCTGGATCTGTGCCTTCATACACACCAGTGAGTGATGATGGTGTCGACACCAGTACCCATCGTTTCAAACACCTAATCATTATCCATTAGATCACTTGGGCCACACGGTAGCGCCACTTCTTGCGTGGTGGGTGTCAGTTATTATTTTTTGGAGCGTCTGCAGTGAGAGTCGACATGTCAACAGTGACCGAACATTTCCGTTCAATCAGTCAACAGGAAAGTCATATGTGATCGTTTATCCAGTAGCGTATTTTACAATGAAACCTCGTTTATACGCATATTATATAAGTATATCTAGCTTAGGACCCAACTGATAGGTACTGCCTTGACATGGTGCTAGGGACTCCGCGTCGCAATGACCCAATAAGCAACACTGGTCTGAACTAATATTTCTGCAGTTCCTACCATACCAGAAAGATTGTTAGGATAGCGATTAGACTGAACGCAGCTACCTGTATAGTGTAAGATGCTTGCACACTATGCTAGAGGTCTGTGGGCAAAGTCTTACTTCTGGGGAATAGGGGTGTAACAGCAGTAGGGTGTTTTCCCCTCAGATGACCAGTATGCCAGCTCTTCTGCTTGTCCACTTTGGAGAGGGGGAGGGGTAAGGAAAGGTCGACCTCAGAAGTTATACATGCCGACTTACCCTACGATGGAGCGTATCCGAAAACAACGCTAAAAACAATCCAAACAGACGGTATGTAACTGGCCTCAAGCAGTTGTCCCCTGTGCTGTGGGATCACGCAACGCTAATTCCTTTCTCTTTCAGGTACCCAAAGAAAAAATCAACTTCCATGGCGTAGTGGGCAGCCGGGAAGTAACAACCGCGTACACACTTCCAAAAGCATACGAAGCACTCCTGACCTAGCTAGGACAAAGAACTTGTATTCCTAAACTTCTACGAACGTGATAATATCACTAGATGGTTAGAGGCGATCGGGAGGAGGCCCAGGACCTAGGTCTCGTGCTTTTTGACTCTTACCAGTTACCAAGGTGTATCCGCAACTTTGAACGAACTCATATCCCTTTTAAGATTCGAACCCGAGTTACTTTGTGCTGCCATCAGAGACGTTTTCGCTGAGCTGTTCAGGCTCGCGATTGACCTCATGTAGGACTGCAATGGATACCTTGACCGGACACTAGGCAGGAACTAAGTCTTTCCTTTTGGTACAATACGATATTTGTGAAGATGTATTATCACTTGCACTTTTTGTCTGTGGTATTTCAATATGTAGGATATAAGTGTTTTTTCGGCTGTTTGTTACTTTATTTGTTTCATTCAAATTATATATTGTAACTAACATTCTTATTATTCACAATGTGCAGATAATTTGCGAAGTAATCATTCCTAGAAATATGATCTCTCAGATGATATCTGATCTTGTTCATCGTCCGTCAACAGTTTTACAAATGTGAGTTTGTACCCCCTCTTTGTTATGAGTATTAAGAATTCTAAAATTCGGGTTAGTTGAGATTTGATCAGTTTTGAAATAACCTTTATTACGAGCCGATATCACTTAGGGAATGATTGACTGTGTTTGTGGAAGCAAATTCATTGGTCGTACAGAAAGGCGAGTGTTTGCTCACATGATAGAGAGTTCGCCAAGGTGGTTAAAGTCAGCTGAAATTAAAGTGACTAAAAGTTCAATAAAAAGTATCTTGTGGACTACGGACGAGATATTGACGCTGTTGTCAGCAGACAAACAATAAGGAAGACCTTCCAGTTGCATAGACTTGTGAGATTGGAGTTTATAAACTCGATATCTGTGTACAGAAGGAAATGGTGGTCATTATTATTATCAGCATTATTATTATTATTATTATTACCATTACCAGTATTATTTAGTTCGCAATTCTTGATATATTCAAGTTCTTTCTCTCACTGATAACCAACTTTTCATTTAGGGAATGTAATTGAATCGTAATGCAATTTATATCTTCACTTTATATCCCTGTATGTAGTATAGTATCCAGCTGAAGAGTTCCACCAAAATTTGATGAATCCATTAAATCATGTTTTATTAACTTTTTTTTCTTCGCTTGTTTTAAATTCGTACACCGGGAAGTCACTATTTCTAAATATTTCAAAAACCGGAGAGTTGGAAACAGTTAGAGTTCTCAGGCAATTCTATATTGTCCTGATGGCTAAATGGTAGAGTGCTTACTTCGGCCTGAGTTTGATCACTGGGGGGGGGGGTTGTGTGGACGTATTGGTGTAGATTTCTGAACTAGGATGTAATAACAGCTGTCAAGTACTGGCTAACTTCAAATGGTTCTTTGGTTGATGTTGGTGTGTGATGAAATACAGCATGATACAGTACTTGTACCCTAAGCATATTTTAGCCGTTCAAAGTATCATTTAGAGGATTGACTTTTAAGACATACTATCTAGGTGGTTCTAGGTGAAATGACTTTTTAACTAGTCGATACTCATGGATAAAAAATAATGAGTATATCTTAGCAATCACTTACTTTGTTTTACGCTGGCCTATGAAATACTGTTCCTGATATTATTTTTGTCATGCACCGGCTTGTTGATTACCTATCATTATTATTATTTCCTTTAATTCCTAAAGGAACATAGGGGTTCAGCCGAACGTTTCCATTGCGTTCGGTTCTCTGCTAAAGTTTTCACCTGCCTCCAAGTCTGCCTTGATGATTTCCTCAGAGTATGGCCAATCCATCTCTATTCTTTCTTGCTTATTTGTTGCACAATCGGTTCCTGGTTGGTTCGCTCCATGGATCCCTGTTTCTGATCTTTTCTGACCGGCTATCTGATCTTGAGTGAAGTATTGAGTGAAGACAGCTGTTGATGGGGGTCTGTAGTTTGTTTGAGGTGTTCTTCATGACGCGCCAAGTCTCTGATCCGTGTAGTGAGTAGCACTGACTGGCTTCACATTGGAGTTGAAAATCCGGATCTCATTTCTGATGTTGAGTGCCGTTGGCCTCCACACAGACATGAGAGCCATAAAAACTTGTCTTGCTTTCTCGATCCTTGCTTTCATATCGTGATCAATTTCGTCCACCTGCAGTTGGAACTATACTTCTCAGGTGGGTAGATAAATGAGGTTGCTTCTCTCAGACTCCTCCTATTTATGCTGATTGTAGTCTGTTGTTGTTGCTATTGCCAGAAATCTTCATTACATCTGTTTTCTCTATGCTCACCTGAAGTGAAGTTCTATCTTCTCTGGATGCTTCTTCTGTCAACTTGTTGCTTTTCACTTTCATATCTTCCAGTTTGTGGGAAATCAGACGTATATCATCGGTGAAGTCTAGATCCTCCAAGTGGTTTGTGTGAGTCCATTTTATGCCTGTTCCCTCGTTGGTTGCCGTTGTCTGTCGCATTATCCAATCTACTGCAATCAGAAAGATCATTGATGGTAGTAGGCAGCCTTGCCTCACTCCGTCCTCACTTCGAAGACTTCCGTAAGTTTCCCGATGTGGATTACCTGGCATGTAGCATTGTCATAATGCCACGCCAGTTCTTGCATTGACTTAAGTCTCCTTTCTTTAGCAGTTTGAATAAGTAACATTTCTTCCAATCCTTGGGTACCTTGCCCTCTTTCCATACCTTCTCCAGTAGTGGTGTCATCAAGTCCGCTGTTGTCTCTGGGTCCATTTTCAATGCTTTTGTTGGGATTCCATCTGGTCGTGCTGCTTTTCCAGCTTTTAGCATCTTGATTGCATTCAGGACTTCTGTTTTCGTTGGGGGAGGGGATTGATGTTCACTAGTAGTTCTGCTTCTGTTGTTGTTATTATCGGGCAGGTTGTAGGTGGTGGTCGATTTCGAAGTCTTTTGAAGTGTTCAGCCCAGTGTTTCCTTTTCCCCACCTCTTTGATGATTGACTTTCCATTATATGGGCTGAATAAACATCTGGATAGTATGACGACATATATGTGGCATTCGACTTCTACCCAGTGATTCTTGGGCGAGAATCCCGTCCCACCTAATTCAGTTCTGGCGGTTAGGTGGGATCATCAGGCGCCCGCGCACATTCAGTATGGCTCAGCCGGGAACATACAAATCCTGTTCCGAAAACTAACTTAAAACCACTCAAGTGACTTCATTTGCAACGAGTTAGTGATATATGAGGTCTTAAGCAGCCGTTTAACATTGATTTCTCTCTCACGCAGTATTCCATACATTTTACTCATGGAGATTTAAACTGGTGACTGCTTTATTGTACGATATTTATGGCGGAGGAATTTATTCATAGAAATAGTCTTATCTTTCCTTTACTGATAAAAATTGTTGATACTATTGTTACTATTATGATTTGAATTCTCTATACAGGTATGCATTCGACATAAAGTTGAAGGTACTTATCACAAAATTGGAAGAGTATGTACCGAAAATTCTTAACTGGATTCAAGCACACTATCCTGAACGACGAAATGATGGCGCTCGGTAATCTTTTCAGTATTTTTTAGATTGTTATGATTTTTCATTTTAATATACTATCAATCTTAACAGCTCACTAGTCATCAGATCTGTTGGGATACCTACAGCCAGAGATAACTTGGTTTCAGCAGTTTATCACACTCACCTATTTCCTTAGACCTGTAAACAGTAGAGTTTATTCAAACTTAGTTTTGGCGCGAGATTTACACTATCATTTGAGAAATACTGTTGAATTTTCGCTCACTTTCGATATGACACTTTAAAGATGTGCTTACCAGATGTCGTCTTTCGAATAAGCTGAGCGAAATTACCCTTACGTTTGGTATGTGATTTACACATGTGAAATTCAAGGTGATTTTGCAGAACTGGTCTGCACTGAGTTCTAGTTTAAGGATCAGCTGTGAAATGGTTGAATTTGTTGACCCTTTCATTTACTTGACAAGTCACATCAAGCCTGACGAAGTAGTTGTTGGCAGAATCTCAGGACAGAGAATAGAAAAGGCTCGCGTAACAACAGAAGAAAAGGGCCAGGGGACAGATCGTGTATTAAGGAAATCAACACGTATTTATATATTTCCATGTACATTATTATAGATTACTTAAGCAAACAAACACAGTCTTCTGATTGGTTGTTTCTCACAGAAAGTTAACATTGCATCTCTTTGTGACTGTTTCTTGAATATCGGATCATCTTTATGTTAATTGTATCCACCTACGCAAAGCCTTTGTTCTAATTTTTCTCACGATCAATATTTGGGACATAAACATTGACGTAAACTACTGTCCACCAATTTTGGCTAACAACCAGCTCTCACCATACTCGTTTGGCGTTTGCCAACAATTGCATCACCTTTTGCACTGTCGTATCATGGTGCCAGCCACTCTTATCAAATTCATGGCTGTGCGACTTGGCATCATGAAGGTGAAAGGCTTGAAAAGATTGCAGGGTGTTTTACTGTGGGCATTAGGTGCGACTACATGGTCAGTAGTAGTGTGATTAGGCGGGAAAGTCATTCGATAATGTTGTGAAACTTTCTTATCAATCACTGATTTCATCGACGAGCAGTATTAGCCGAAGTAGAACTAGTCTGGAAACCAGTTCAATGTGGTCCGACAACAGGGCGACCTCAATCTTCAAAGTCTTGGACTGTTGATTTGAACCATAGAAGAAGGTGCAGACTGCCCTGACTTGAATCTTCAGGAAGTAAAGAATCAGTGATTGGAGATTATTGGTGTCATGACCAAAACTGATTCTAGATATCTCATGTCTATGCACTCCTTATGCTTCTACGAATTCTAAAAATATTTAAAACTCTTGAATTGATTATCCCTTATTTCGCATATTTTTGTCTACGCTAATTTTTGTCTACGTTATTTTCCTCCTTAAAATATGAGATGGATAGATTTTTGTGGATTTCACGACAGTCTGATATATCTTAACAACAGAGGAACTCGTCAAATCGAATCCTCAGTTGGAAAATCTATGCGTAAAACTATATACTACTGAATAATTGAGATGAATAGTTAGTTGCTTAACACTCATATCAACTAGTGATGCTTGTCAACCAGCCAGATTATCGAAGTGATCTAAACACCGGAAGACCGTTTCGGTCGTTTGGAAGCGAACTCATCAGTGGTGTGCCTGGTTTGATTCACCTCAGACAGCTGAATCAGTTCAGACTACTGGTGATAACGTATGTCAAATTCGCCATTTACACAATTCAATCACTTTTTGTGATATGAATAATTTCGCTTTCTAAAGGAAACTATGGCGAAATAATCTCTACAATTCATTTGCAAAACTTCGAATTATGAATTTGACTAAGGGTATGAATCAATTCAACCAAGCCACTAGCCAGAAATTGGGTGGTTTCAACTGATTTGACTTAATAAAGGCACATCGCTGTTGAGATAGTTCCTAAACGAGAGAAACTGTCGTCTGGTGCTTAGATTACTTCCATAATCTGGAAAGTGTGGATGATATAGTTCACCTAGGTGAAAACTCTGTTGAATGTGCATTCTTCTGAACATCTTGAGCAACACTATTGGAAGATTTGGAATAAGATTCGCTTCCAGTTAGTGTAAGATGCTACGCAACTGGACTACATCGACTCCTAGCTTTAAGGTAGGGAGTGAATTGCCAGAGTGTCATCCACAAGGATTTGATCGCTGATTAAAATCTCAGCACAGAGGCAAAAGTTCATTTGACATTTCCCAACTTACACCATCTCTGGCTTAATAGATAGGATATCCGGCTAGGTATCGATGAAAGAACATGTGTGCTACACACCAGTTCGCTCCATCCTCTTTTATGACAGTACTCCATAGCTGAAAGTGGAAGACACGAAAAGGCCATCTGTCTGTGATCATAGGTGTTTTCGTTTTTATCTACCATATCAGACAGTAAGTAGTATTGATATTAAGCGGGAAATCAATCGATGATAAGGTTGTGAAGCTGCATCGATTGAGATGTTTAGGATATGTGTTACACATGCATTCCTAGACGTCGCCTTCCTCGACTGACGGGCAATGTTAGCTAAAATAGGGTGGATTAGGTTAGAAAAGAGCTAATGATGGTCAAAAGAAAACATAAAATCAGTCCATCCAATCTTCGACAGTTTGAGACAGTCACGTAGGGAGATTTCGACATCCTGTTTAGGATCATCGAGATCGTAAGAACCAGTGAAGACTAGAGTCAATTAGTGATATGGCTCAAAGTCGTTCTCAATAGCTGGTGCAGATACATTCGCTCTTTGTGATTTGTCATACCAAACTGTTCTTTTTCCCTCTCTCACACTTCTGTCTATCTGTCTTCACTTTCTTGGCTTGCTTTGTGTGGTTAATGGAGGGGGAATGGGAACTCGAACTGCTGCATATCTGTTGAAACCAGTCAGTCAGTCAGTCAGTCAGTCAGTCAGTCAGTCAGTCAGTCAGTCAGTCAGTCAGTCAGTCAGTCAGTCAGTCAGTCAGTCAGTCAGTCAGTCGATAATCTAGCTAGCATGCACCACATGGCTAATGTGAGCAGTATACAGTCACTAGTATATGGAGTTTTATACAACTCAACAAGTCATTTATATTTTTCCACAAGAACATTCGCTCTACCCATTTTGGAAGGTTTTCATTTCATATGAAATAAGAATGAGTTTTTAAAAAAAGAGGAATGTGTAGCTACTTCTTAATTAAGAAAGATTATTTGTGTACTAGATGTTGGATGAAGAAGGATTACAATTGTTCTAAAAATGAGGAAATTTATATTTAAGAAGGTAATCGCTTTTCTTCAAATGCGTTATTGTTTAATAATAATAATATTGACTAAAATATTTAGAAGTAATCCTACATAATGCTGATATTTTGAGTGATTTTTACACTACATGTGATGCTAATACATTTTCGTGGGGGGAAGGGATATAGCACATGTTGCATAGCTCTGCTCTTTAAAGAATGCGTCATATTTAATTGAATTTTAAATTCTCCCGTCGATTTATTGGACCAAGGTGCTTGGTCTCAGGTTGACATGATGTTCCCACCGAGGCTCGAAACCAGTGCCTATAGTTTCAAACGCCACAGCGTTATCCATTAGACCACTTGGCGCGCGAGATTTGTAGAATTTTAGATTTTCCCGTCGACTGGTGGTCTAGTGGATAACGCTTTGGCGTTTGAAACTATGAGCACTGTGTTCGAGCCTAGATGAGAACATCATCACTCACTGAGAAATGCAGGTAGATTCAGTCAGATGACGAGTCCCAAATAGGACGAAATGCGCATCCTGGATTCCACTGCTAGTCACCATCCACCAATTAAATACGTCATATTGATGATTACAAAGTGTAGACGCCTAGAAAAAAGAAATTTAGTCATGACTGTTTAAGCGAATCGCATACCAAACCATTCGAGGATTGTTGCTCAAGGTTTTTAAGGACTTCGCCCAGTAGGACTATTTCATATCCGCATATTCTGAGTCAACAAGCCTATTTATTAGTAACAGGTTAATCCATGAGTCGCTGAAGTTAGTTGCGGTCAATTTCATCGGCACATCTATGGGGGAATTAAAAAGGAATGGAGACAGTATACATCCCTGACTGACACCGCTATTTGTCATCACTTCAGCGACCACCTCCTCCAAATGAGTGAGCACCTCGATTGGTGCTCACGACCAAACATTGCCATAGTACCTCTCTGCCGACAGAATCGAACGCCATCTTGACGTCAAGAAACACGGCAATTTCGGACGCCGGTAAATATGCCACGAGTTCCGGAATCTATTGAAGGCTGAAGTCATGATCAACATACCCTCTTCCTGATCTAAAACTTGCCTACTGTCCTCGAGTGTGTCGTAATGAGAAAACTGATTACTAGGTATTCTCCTGCATGTTATCAACCAGTCAGCTTGTTCGTATCTGCTAAGTTTTAATGTCTTATGAAAATTCTTATTTCCTGAATTACTTGATGGAATGGTAATTAGTAATCTTTAGCATTTTTGTTTTAACAGATCGATTACTACTGGCCAAGTGAAGATAGAGGATGTTATCGCTGTAGAAGAAAATATATGGTCGAGTCGGTGGGTTGAATACGGAGACCTTTTATTCTTTTCCATATATATATATTCTCCCACAAATGCCAAGCTTTCTTGTGTTACAAGTGTTAATGAAACCTGCTTCCCTGGTTTCAATACAAATGATGTTCGAAAATGTCTCCAGTCTCTGAAGCCTTGTAGCCTAGGTCCAGATGGTTTATCTAGTGTTATTCTTAAAAAGTGTGCAGATATCCTGTGTTATCCTCTCATGGACTATTGCAGACAGTAGACAGTCGTGGGATCAGCTGAAGATGAATTCAGGGAACAGGATGAAATGGAGATGTTCTGTAGAAGCCCTATGTTCTATTCGGAATTCAAGAGAATTATATATATATATATATATATTCCAATCCTCTTAGCGAAACCTACTTTAAAAAAAGTTGTTACTTAAGTTTAGTTGGTTGCAGGATTTTATCATGAGCTGACATCGGCTATAGGACTGTTGGAAAACTTAGGAGTACTGGCAGACAGTTGTTTCGTTCTAGTTTGTGACTCCTCATTAGTACACAGCCACCGCGAGAGTTCGAACCCAGGACCTTCTTGTTACAAGCTAGCAAGCTCGTAGACCATTAAGCCATTTATGTGTTCAGTTGTTAGATTTTCATCAAGAACCAATAACACTTAGTTAGAGATATCATTAAAAATCAGCTGAGAGCAATGAACAGTTGTTTCGTCCAATTTGTGGGGGCTCTTTAGCGATGCGCACCCATGACGACTACTCCGTCAGGGTCCGGACCTAAAACCTTTAGGTGGTTACGAGACTACACTCATTGATTATTCAATCACTTGGGCTGGCATTCAATTCAAATCGTGATATAGTGCCACCTTGATCCAATCGCCTTCGATGAGCATCCACGTAACCGTGACATGTGGTGGTCGCCATTGGTCACCACTTCTTGCCAACAGCTTCACGACATCCAACTAGATCACATTCGTCACGAACCAACATAACTTATACATAGAGATCATTGAAAGCCAACTTGAAGCACTGAAAAGTCTTATTTTACTCATGACTGTGTTTATGAAGTTTTGATAAGTGTTTTTGATTTTAGCAAACTGAAATGTTTGTAATTTAGTTGAGGTTTTTTGTTTTGCTATCGTTCATTTATCCTGTCAACATTTTTCAAACTGAATGAGGTTTCAGTGTATGGACATGTAATCATAATAGTAATAATAATATGACCTATAAGTAATTGCTCCTTAAATAAAATTAATTATATCAATGCATGAGGTTTTGTCTTCTTTTTACCAAACACTTATTATCTCCCTATTTTTTAACATCTTTTTTTGTCTTTATTCTAGCTTAGGTTTGAAAGGCAAAATTGACTTGACATTGTTGTGTCGAATGCCTTTAAATGATGAGTCGGGTGGTGGTCGTCGTGGTTGTGGTGCCGGTGATGAATTCATGCTGCCAACCTTAAATGTGATACCTATGGAATTGAAAACTGGTAATCCATCTTATTCAATTGAACATAAAGGTCAAGTAAGTTTTGGACATCTTTTTTATTGTTTACCTCATGGAGGTTAATCTATTTTCCACTGGTTTTCATGTTTTCTTTTAGTTGTGTCTTTGGTTTCTGTTCCAGCTTTTAATAGATTACTTTTCAAAATTAGTTATTTAAAAAAATTGTGGATGGTGGGTGGAGGGACAAAGTTGGTGCGAATTGAAAGTTTTTTTATTAACATGCTACCTTTATTGTTATTTTTATTACTTTTCGAGTTAGATCACTGACTAATGTATTAGTCAGAAAAACACCGAAAAACCAGGGAGTACTGCCAGGCAACTGTTTCGTCCTAGTTTGGGACTCATCAACAGTACCTACCCGCCACCAGGGTTGGAATCCAGGACCTTCCAGTTACAAGGTAACCTCTTTTACCAGCTGATGAATTCTAATTCCTACCAATTCTTGATATTAGCCCGACCACCAGTCAATGTCATCGGGGGGGGGGGGAATCCATCCTCACCCCTGAATGGATCCACCTCACTGGAACTCCAGGAAACTTCGTCCTGCAGGAAGTCACTAGTGAGCATGAGACTAATTTTTAAGATTTGATTTGTAAGGATTAGATTTGTTATTACAAGTTGGACCACGGATTGATATGAGTCGGAAGTGAGGATGGATTCTTCGCTGATGACATTGGTTGGTGGTCGCGCTAAATATTACGAATTGGTACAAGTTAGAATTCATGGTGTAGTAAAGGAGCTTGCCTTGTAAACGGAAGGTTCTGGGTTCAAACCCTGGTGGTGAGTGCGTACTGGCAATGATTCCCGAACTAGGATGAAACAGTTGTCTGGCAGAACTCCCCGGTTTTCACTGTTTCTCCAATTTATATCAATCTGTGGTCAAACTCGGAAAAAGGAACTAAATCCTTACAAATTGTCTTTTGAAAATTGATAATAGTGTTTAAAAGATGGCTATTATATTAGAAATCTATGTGTGTGTGTCCCTAAGTTTAACATTCCATGCTGTATGAAAGACTCTGAATTGATCTGAAAGGAGGAGGGTCTGTTACTTCAATCCAGGCAATCCCATTTTATGGAATACTAAGTGTGTAACGACGAGAATCCACGTGCTATTGTGCAAAGTTCTATGTCGAAAACAGACAGACAGACTATTGTAGTATGAACGCAGGAAACTGATATTTGCGTTCTACTGTATAGCTGACCAAACGTTCCTTAAGTTACTTTACTCACAATCACAAATTATCACAATGACAGGAAAAAGGACAATTATTTGCGATGAAATTATCCAAACAATGCCATTTAACAGCTATACGGATCAAATTTGTCCTTAGGTACAAAACGAGTACTATACAACAGAGCTTTTTAATCAAATCCAGTGTTAAGGAGTACCTGAGAATCGAGGAGAATATCCCCCAAACAAGGTGGGTTCTAAACCTTGTCAGGTAGAATCAGGCTGCGAATGATTCTCGCAAACAGTCCAAGATCAGAACGACTGTGACTCGCCTAAATAAAGTCGCAGTCATGCAACAACATATTATCAGTATCATCATCATCATCACACAACCACAAAGAGGAGCATTAAGATCAGGGACTAAACAAAGACAAGACATGAGGATTGAAACAACAGGTGATATGAAACTTGAGCACAGTGATACATGGTCTGAGAGAAAAACGGATAATAATAATAATAAATATTGATATGCAAATAAGTATAAATACCGTAAATAGACCCAGGGATTGACTTGCTACCAGGGAATAATCTCGTTGACTTAGAATATGCAGACCATAAAGTCCTTCTAGATGAGGCCACTGACAAAATCCAGTAGAGTCTTCTGAACACCTTGAGCTGCAATCTACGAATGTTTGGCATGCGATTCGCTCGCTTTGTCAAATATAAGATGATGTGGCTACAGGGCTGGACTACACCGACTCCTGGTTTGGAAATAGGGAGAGAAGTTTTTGGTGGGGCGTGTTGACCACTTCACTTATTTGGGAAGTTGCACCAGCCAACACCAACGGGTTGATCTCTGACGAAATCTCAGCTGAGTACGGATGCAGAGGGCTAATTTTGCATATGCCAGGATACGCCGTCTCTGGCCTAGTAGACGTGATATCCGGCTGTGTCGACCAAAGAGCGGGTGTACTGCTCATCAGTCCGATCCGCCCTCCTTTATGGCCAGCTGTGAGACCTGGCCATTGAGAGTTGAAGACATGAAAATGTTGGCTAGCTGTCTTTGATCATAGGCGCCTCCATTCTATCTCCCGTGTGTGTTGCGTGGTATAATAAGGTGGGCAATATTGAGGTTAGGCTTCGGTCGAGTTCTAGTTAGGTGGGAGGGGAAATCAGTCGACGAGGCTGTGAAATTATATCGACTGAGATGGTTAGGACATGTGTTGCGCATACCTAGCCTAGTTATCGCCTTCCTCGACGGGCAATGGTAGCTGACATAGGGTCAGGCTGGAAAAGAGCTGGTGGCGGTCAAACCAAAACATGGCTTCATCAGTCAATGAATTTTACAACAGTTAGTTTGAGCTGGTCAGCCACGTAGGAAGGTGTAGACTTCCTGACTGGTTGTGGTCCTCGGGATGGTAAAAGCCAATGGTTGGAAGCAATTGGTGATATGGCTCAAAATCGTTCTCATTGGCTGGCTGGTGAAGATACATCTACTCCTTGTGACTTATGATTTCCAATGAAACTATACTGTTCTTCGTTATTACTATTCCTTTGTTTCACACCTCTGTTTACTGTTTCTATTATGCATTACTTGTACTTTCTTCTCTTGGTTTGTGTGCTACAAAGGGGGAGTGTGGCGACTTGAACTGGTGCACATATGTGCAAAGTTCTATGTCGAAAACAGACAGACAGGGAGACAGAATTAGATTGTTCAGGAAGGATTTTACAAACAGTTATTCCATACAATAGTTGGCCACCGTTTATATCAGGTGAACTAAATACCGGATGGACGTTTTGCTCCTTTGGGGGGGGGGCATAACTCATCATCTGTGTGCCTGATTTGACTTAGCTTGGAGAGATGAATCAATCCAACCACCACCCCAGCACTCACTCTCAAATTCTGATTAGCTTACTGGGTGAATAGGCAATATAAATTTCAAATTGAGGAGTTATGCCTCGTCGGTGATTCATTTTCAAGTGGATGAGGGCAGTTTCATTTACTGAGGTCTTAGTAACCGGGTAGTAGCACTAACATTCATACAACGGGTGTATGGCTTAACACGGAAAGAGGAGATTACATGTAATTACTCAGGTGTACTATTACTAGTACTATAAATACTGCTTACTTTCATTCATTATTTTTTCTCAACACTTTATTTTTAGGTCTATTTGTATTTGCTGTTAGCCAAAGAATTTTATGGTTCGCATTATAACATGTCTAAACATCCCTGTGTACCTGTTGCAAATGCTGGTTGGCTTGTTTATTTAAAAGAGGCAATAACAAGTAATGAACGTCTTCAAAAACAAAAGTCCTGCACAAATCCAAGCATTGTTCATCCTGATGTAAAAAGTCTTCGTGGCCTGATACACACACGTAATCAGTTAGTTTCTGGCATTATGGATTTGTTAAAATCAACAACGGATACTGCCTCCACTCATTCTGAAAACTGGAAAGCTGATTTACCGAGTTGTATAAAACAACTGCGTGTATGTCAAACGTGTAGTTTACAATTGACATGTAGTTTGTTTGAGAAAAGTCATACAAAGTCGTAAGTTCAATATTATAGTTTTTATTAGTGTAGTGTGATGTAAAATGTACAGTTTTTTTAGATAATTAGTTATTCGCGTGTTTTACAGAGTCTACGAAGCACGACTGCAGTTAGTAACGGACTAATCCCCTGACGATTATCACACACACACATTGTGCTGTCTAGCACCGTGACTATCTAGTCCCCATTGGAAACCTAGACGTCCCTCTTCCGAGCCAAAATGCTTGATATGGGCTTCTAAGTCCTCCAAATAACACTATGATATCTGGGCTTATTTGACAATGTTATTGAGTTTGACAGTAGATTATTATTTCAAGTGTTGTTTTGTAGGGATTTGATTGGTTTCAGGGTTTCATCATGAGCTGAAATTAGTTAGAGAACCATTGGAAAACCAACAGGGAGTACTGGACAGCTGTTTCGTCCTAGTTTGGGGCTCTTCGGCTGTACGCACCCACTGGGATTCGAACCCAGGACCTTCTGGTTACAAGGCGAGCTCGTATTCCATGAAGCCACTAGGACTCGATCCAATGGTCCTTGAATTCTAACTTCTGCCAATTCACGACATAGCGCGACCGCTAGCCAATATCTTCGGCGAGTATTTGTCTTCACACCCGACCCGCTTTATTATTTATTTATTTTATTCTTTTGTGTTCCCAGGGGAACATAGGGTTTCTAGCTGTGAGCCTTGAAGTTTCAATAACAGTCGTTCTACTGTTTTACTCGATGGGGTTGCTAGCTTCACCTATCCCTCAACCTTCCTTCTTTCTTGGGCTCGTGAGGGGGGAGATAAAGGTGTGCACCGATCGGAAGTTGAAACCCGAACCCCGTGCATGGTTGGTTAGCGTCCTACCGTCGAACCACCGGCGCATGCTGACCGTGGGACTCATTCTTAGCTTCATCTTCGCTGGAGTTCGTTGATCTGCAAGCGGAAATAGCAGAAAGACAACACCTCCATGGTTAATCGGCTCTTACTCTAAAATAATCTTGTAGAATAACAATAAATAAATTTTACTGAGTACCACCCAGTGGACTAATCAAGCTCTTTGTCTACTGATTAGTTTGACAGTAAGACTAACTGAGCTGGACGCTGATGTGACATAGTTATGCGAAACATTTCACTGGGATCTTGTGTGGCGATCTTTGAGGCATAACATTCATTAACAGTCAGGTTTTTTATACGGGGTTTTCATCAAACCTACATATTCGATTTTCACTAGTCTACTAACGTTTTTAGGTCAGTGAGCTTTGATAAGACATACAGTGTTAAATCGTTTCTATGGTCTGGCTTCCGCAAGCAGCAACTGTTAACTAATCAAAATAATACAGACAGACTGGGACTTCAAGCAATAACGATCAGCTGATGAAAATAACGGTGATTGTAAAACATAAAGAAAATAGGAATAGGATGAAACATTTGATTTATTTGAATGGGAGGTAAAATGAATAAAAAAATTATTATTATTATTCCCTTGGGTTCTTAGTGGAACATAGGTCTTCAACTGCACGTCTCTCCTTGCTTCTGTCCTCCTTCTGCTGTACTTTTCACCTGCATCCATCTTAGTCCATACTCTTTCAACCAACTCCTCTTCACACGATCTCCTCCATGTCACCCTTGCACTGACGTCCCACTCGCCACGTGCTTCCCTTTCGGCCTGGCTGCACTCGACCAATGACCCGACGCGCGCGATGTCACCCAGCGGCCTCCTCAGCGAGTGTCCAATCCATCCATCTCCACTTTCTCCTGCATATTTGATGCCTGGCGATTGGTTCTTGTTTTGGTTTTTAGTGCCCATAGTTTCTTGTTGGTGATTCTTTCCGGCCCGGCCATCTCATCTTCACTATAGAGCGAAGACAGTTGTTGATAAAGGTCTGCAACAGGCTGTTGGAAATATTCTTTGTGACCCGCTCGCCAAGTTTCTGATCCGTTTAGAAGAGCTGACTGACTTGACGTTTTTATTGAAAATCCCACCGAATTTTGTTGTTGATGCTGAGTGACGAAGATTGGCTTTCCAGATTGATTTCAGGTTGATGAATGTGTTTCTCGCCCTCCAGATTCCCTATTCTGTAGATGCGATCATCTTCAGTAGCATGTCACGTTAACCGATAATGGGATCTTTCCCTTATTTGCTTTTGATTAAAATACGCACAGTGGTAACGTCTCTGACTTCAGCTCTCACTGGGTGATGCGGGTACGAATCTCAGAAGGGAAATGAGTTCCTTCAAGGTTGCAAATACGCCTTGCTGATGAGTGCCAATTTGCATGAAATCTAGTTTCAAGGCTTCCTGTGGCCGATCGCTTCCAACCATCTAATATCATCAAATCAGTGTGTACCTGTGATGGCGAGCTACCTAGAATGGTGGCCACATTACAAACCTGACTGATAGAATTCAGTCTGCACTAAAGAAAGGATTAGACAAATCACACTAGTTACTAATGTCCAATCAAAACACGCGCATACTGCACTAATTCCTTGCAGATTCTGAAGCTTATGCACGCACCGGTGATTTGCAACTAAACGATGTAAGCCACGGAGAAAATTTTCTTTTCACTGATTCATTTCCGTAAGCTGTGAAATCGTAATCAATATTTAACAAAGAATCTGTAATGCCAGTCAGATACTGGTAAAATTTGTCCCGAAAAAAACGTATTTCACAATGTTAGGTGTGTAACCTAGAGAAGGGGATGACTGATTGGAAATTAGAAAAAGGGGGACAGAAGTTGGCATGACGCAATAAGTGTGAGATAATAACTAATCAGCATGATTGTGTAGAGTTGACGAGAACTAGTAGAAAGATGGAAAAGTTTTATACATTTATTCCCCTTTATGAATTTGAACCAAGCAAGAACTACAGTTTTAGCAGAATAAAATGGTACCTTCTTTTATTTCGTTGTCTTCTTGTCATCTGCTTACACTCCAAAGACATTGTTAGATATATCTACAAAAACAGTTTTAACATACTTGCACAAAGTTCATTTTAAACAAAAAACCAATCGATCATTATATGCATACACTGATATATATATATATATATATATATATATGGAAATGGCTTCAGCAAACTTGAGGAGAATTGAACTCTTTTGCCTATTGATAATTTTGAACGACTTTTCGACGTCCACCTCATGACCCGTGTCAAGGAGGTGGTTGGCGATGGCACTGTTTAAAGCATTTGTTCCCAGCTGTAGACATAAGCTTTTCGTTACATGTTCAGAAAATCGTAGATATGCCCTTCTTTCTGTCCTTTCAATGTAGCTGCTCCCGCAGATACATGTAAATTTGTACATACAATTGGAGTGTTCCGTTGTGAAGTTTCGATTTGGATGGCATGAGTTGAACTTTGTCAACAGGTCTTCAGTTTTAGATTGGCTTTCACAGGCAATAAAAGCATCATCAAAATATCTTAGGTATACGTTCTGCCTATATTAGCCTGCGTTGCTTGTTTTCAACTTGGGAATCAATTGTATTACATACATTTGGTTCCCTTGATAAATTTCGAATAGAGAGAAAGAAAGACCAGATTCGCAGTATAAAATGCGATATCATCAGTCTATTTCACAGGTTCTCATCAGCTGCTGCAAACCACTGCCTGAAATTACAATGCTTATAAATAGTAACACTTCATACTTCAATGTTTTTAAAAGGTAATATAGAAAACATTATAGGATGAACGCATTATAATTTTTAGTTTAAGTCACCATCAGTTTATATGCTTTCAAATTATGAAAAATAGGGGGTTGAGAGGAATACAGAAGACTGCAAAATGTAATAAACATTGTTTATTAGCCAAATGAAACTTGGATAGGGTACCCTGCTGATGTTATCTCCAATTACCATTATTATTATTTCCTTTAATTCCTAGAGGAACATAGGGCTTCAGCCGCACACCTCTCCATTGCGTTCGGTTCTCTGCTAGAGTTTTCACCCTTCTCCAAGTCTGCCTACATGCTTTCATCTCCTCTTCACATGACCTTCTCCAAGTCACCCTCGCACTGACGACCAACTCGCCGCTTCCCTTTCGGGTTCCACTCGAGCGATGGCTTGTCTAGTGATGTCACTTGATGGTTTGTTTTCTCAGAGTATGTTCACTCCACTTCCATTTCTTCCTGCTTATTTGTTGCACAATTGGTTCCTGGTTGGTTCGCTCATTGCCAGAGATCCCTGTTGGTGATCTTTCCTGGCTGGCCATCTGATCTTGAGTGAAGTATTGAGCGAAGACAGCTGTTGATGAAGGTCTGTAGTTTGTTTGAGATGCTTTTTATGACGCGCCAAATCTCTGATCCGAATAGTAGCACTGACTTGACATTGGGTTGTCTCCAACTGCATGCATAAATTTAAATGCACCTGCGGCAGCAAGTACATCGGAAGGACAGAAAGAAGGGCTTCTATCCGGTTTCCAGAGCATATTCCAAGAATCTTATGCTTAAAAGGAAGGAGATATTTACAAAGTACAATTACTAGACACCTAGTGGATGCCAGGTCATTTTGTCAAAATTTCCAAATCCTTTAAAACATTGAACATACAAAGGACAGCGAATTCACTACGATTCGCTGAAGCAATTACAATTAGTTAAATTTCAGACCGAACTTATACACACAGAAAGAGAGTATAGTCAATTTTTCACTGCCTTGGTAACCGGTATTATTTTATTTCTTTATTATCTAGAAGTCTTTATCGTTGCTTTTTTGTTTTTTTTGTTTAATTGAAGTAAATGATGATTTATCAAACGATATATATATATATATATATATATATATATATATATATATACATATTTTTTTCATATAGGCATACTGTTTCAAGCGATTCAGTTAAAAATGTTCCAGAATTTCTTAGTAAGCGGCGTTCTCATCTGCGTCAAGAACATATTGATTTTTTTATTCACTGGTCTAAACTTTTATTAACTGAACACTATGATAATGAACGTTTTGAAGATGTAATTAAACGTATCTGCAAATCATCTTCAAAGATTGACAAGTAAGTGTTACGTTACGCACAAAAATGATTTGACTGAATAAATTAACTTAACGCCATTATTTTTTTTGGTTTTTTTTCACAAACATTGGTTGCCGAGCGAAAAGAAATTTCCTTTCATAGAAATTATGTTTGTACAAATCTCAGGGATAGTGAAATAAGTTTTAGTCTTTCCTCGGTTACTTTAAAAAAGGTTTTGGTATACTGCATAGGGCGCTTAAAGTCGTCAGTAGGGCAAGTGAGGGTGTGGCTAAACCAACTCCTTAGTACTATTTTAGATAGTTGACACATGGACTCTTGCATAAGTGGTTAGGACGTCCGCTGACCATGCACATGGTCCGGTGTTCGATCCCCTGCCGACGCACACCTGATATCAATGGTCTGCCTGCTAAATTTGGGCTACTCACATCATATGCTGAAAATTGCATACTTGTACCAAAACTACTGTGTGGAATAAAGCTTTAATAAAAAAAATATTATCTTATCATACTCTGAACATCCTCTTCATACACAACGCTCTGTGTGTGTCTCTCTCCTTGGTGCATCTCATCAGGCAGGGCAACTAGAAGCAACTATAGAAGGTTGTATACTCGGACTACTAAATACCAAAAACCTTACATTACCTTATTTAGCACACACACACATTTTATGTGATGAGAAAAGTGTAAGATGGGAAATTACCGACTTACTGAAGAACTCTAGGGATAAACGGTATTGTACTTTTTTGTTCTCATTATTACATTGTCGCTAATATTTTCACTTGATTTATTCTTTACATTCATTTCTTATTAAACAGTAGTATTAATGTAAATTATTATTATTTCCTTTAATTCCTAGAGGAACATAGGGTTTCAGCCGCACACTTCTCCATTGCGTTCGGTTGTCCGTTAAAGGTTTCACCTAGCTCCACGTCTGCCCACATGCTTTCATCTCCTCCTACAAGTCACCCTCGCACTGACGACGAACTCGCCGCTTCCCTTTAGGGTTACACTCGAGCGATGGCTTGTCTAGTGATGACACTTGATGGTTTGTTTACTCAGAGTATGGCCAATCCATCTTCATTTCTTACTGCGTATTTTTTGCACAGTCGGTTCCTGCCGTGTTGGTTCGCTCATTGCCGGAGATTTCTGTTTCTGATCTTTTCCGGTCTGCCATCTGATTTTGAGTGAAGTATTGAGCGAAGACAGCTGTTGATGAAGGTCTGTAGTTTGTTTGAGGTGCTCCTCATGACGCGTCAAGTCTCTGATCCGTGTAGTAAGTAGCACTGACTGGCTTCACATTGGAGTTGAAAATCCGGATGTCATTTTCATTTTCATGGTGAGTAGTGCTATTGACCTCCACACAGAATTGATAGTAATGAAAGCTTGTCTTGCTTTTCCGATCCTCACTTTGATATTGTCGTCAGTTCTGTCTGTAGTTGAAACGGGTAAAGGAGGTTGTTTCTTTGAGGTTTCTTCCTTTTATGCTGATTGCTGGCTATTGGTGTTGGCCAGGAATCTTCATCACCTCTGTTTTCACTATGTTCACCTGAAGTCCTATCTTCTCTGGATGTTTCTTCTGTCGCCAACTTGGTGTTTTTCATTTGCATATCTTCGAGTTTGTGGGAAATCAGACATATATCATCGGTGAAGTCCAGATCCTGTAAGTGTTTTATGTGGGTCCATTTTATGCCTAATTCCTCATTGCCCGCCATTGTCTGTCGCATTATCCAATCTACCGTAGTCAGTAAAATCATTGTCGATAGTAGCAGGCTTGTCTTGTTTATATAAATGGCCTGTTTTAATTTATTGCCCCTGTAAGGAGAAAATTAGATGCAATATTGTATTAGATGCTGAGAATTCCCATTAACAAAATAGTAGGTCAGGGGTAGTCAGATTATCGGAACATATGAATTTAGCTAAGGTAAGAATGGTTGAGGCCGAGAAGATAAGTGATTTAGAAAAAAGCTCAGCAATCGCACTATATGCATTAAAACACTGTCACACAATAGGGTGGGAGAGGGTTAAGATTCTAAGAAGTAATTTATGTAGGTGGAGAAAGAGAGAGCGATTGATTACTAAATCCTGCCGAGTTTCTTGAGTCTACACCCAACACATGCAACAGAAATGACTCAATGAAAATGCCAGAGATATGGAAGATATTATTACCATCAGTTATATCAGAGGAGGATAATAAATAATCTCGAAATTCTATTTCAATTCAATTCACGTACATCATAACAAACCAACGCTGGACACATATAGACCACATAGCAATAAGCTATCGTTGGCGTGGGTCGGTAGGAGATTGTCGCTCCTTCTGGAACACGTGCGTAGATACCGACCATGCACTGGTCCGCGCTCGGGTGTGCTTACGACTGAACGGACGTAGGAAACAGCTGGCGGTAAAACCATCACGTCCCCAGCTCGATCAGGAAACTAAATCCGTATTTGAGGAAGAACTAGCTAAACACATATCTGTGTTCGACAGCTGTGCTCACCCTGAAGAAGCTTGGAAAAATATCCAGGCAGCCATAGATACAGCTGTAAAAGCTGTGAATAAGGTAAACCCAAAGGTGAGTAAAAACCACTGGATCTCCACCGCCTCATCCGAACTGATAGATGCTAGAAGACTTATTCCGGCGAGCTCCGAATTCAATGAGGAGCGAAAGCTGCACAAGAGGAAACTTACGAAAAGTCTCCGCAAGGACCGTGAACAGTGGTGGGCGACAAAAGCCAAAGAGATGGAGAAAGCTTTGAGGATAGGCAACACCAGGCAACTCTTTGGACTCATCAGGGAAACGGGTGGGAGAAGACAAATCATTAGTGAGACAATCTCGGAAAAAAATGGCACTATAATTAGCTCACAGGATAGACGACTGGATCGTTGGAAAGAGCATTATGAGGAGCAGTTTAATTTGCCCACAGCCACGCTCAACCTTCCGAGCATCCAACACCTCCCTGAATGGGATATAGACACAGGTCCTCCGTCACTAACTGAGGTTACTAAAGCTGTCACCAATCTGAAACTAGGCAAAGCAGCGGGACCTGATGGAATGACTCCAGAGGTATTTAAGTACGGTGGAGACAGCTTACTGTCCGGATTAACTGAGGTACTAGGCAGCGTCTGGGAATCAGAAGAAGTCCCATCGGGTTGGTGTAAGTCACTGATTATCCCCATATACAAGAAGGGAGACAAGTCTTCCTGTGATAATCACAGAGGGATTAGCTTGACTAATATAGTATCTAAAGTCTTAGGCTCAATAATCATGCGTAGACTGAGTGGTGCTCGGGAAGCACAAACACGAGAGAGCCAGGCAGGCTTTAGACCAGGAAGAGGGTGTATTGATCATATCTTCACCCTCCGACAGATTCTAGAACATAGGCATTCCTACCGGCGTCCAACAGTCATTATATTTCTTGACCTAAAGGCAGCATTCGACTCTGTCGATCGGGAAGTTCTCTGGAGATGCTTGGCTGTAAAGGGAATTCCAAGAAAATATATTGCACTGATTAAGGCACTCTACTCGTACTCATACAGCCAGGTGAGGGCTTACGGCGAGCTGTCATCTGAACTGATGACGACCAGTGGTGTCCGTCAAGGATGCCCATTATCTCCTTTTCTATTCAACTTCATCATAGATGTGTTAATGGACTTAACCCTAGGTGACTTCAGCGACTCAGGGATTGACTTGCTACCTGGGAATAATCTCGTTGACTTGGAATATGCAGACGATATAGTCCTTCTAGGCGAAGACGCTGACGAAATGCAGAGTCTTCTAAACACCTTGAGCCGCAATCTACGAATGTTTGGCATGCGATTCGCTCCCGCCAAATGCAAGATGATGTTACAGGACTGGACTACATCGACGCCTAGTTTAAAAATAGGAAGTGAAGTGGTAGAGCACGTTGACCGCTTCACTTATTTGGGAAGTACCATCAGCCCCAACGGGCTGATCTCTGACGAAATCTCAGCACGAATACAAGGGGCTCGTTTCGCATTTGTTAGTTTACGCCGACTCTGGCGTAGACGAGATGTTCGACTATCGACCAAAGGGCGGGTGTACTGCTCATCAGTCCGCTCCGTCCTCCTTTATGGTTGTGAGACCTGGCCACTGAGAGTGGAAGACATGAAAAGACTAGCTGTCTTTGATCATAGGTGCCTGCGTTCTATTTCCCGTGTAAAGTGGCATAATAAGGTGAGCAACATTGAGGTTAGGCGTAGAGTTCTAGGTAAACAGGGGAAATCAATCGACGAAGTCGTGAAGCTACAAAGACTGAGATGGTTAGGACATGTGTTACGTATGCCAAGCCATCGCCTCCCTCGACGAGCTATGTTAGCGGATATAGGGTCAGGCTGGAAAAAAGCTAGCGGCGGTCAAACAAAAACTTGGCATCAGTCAATGAAATCCACAACAGTTGGTCTAAGCCACGTAGGAAGGTGTAGACTTCCAGGCTGGGGTCCTCGGGACGGTAAAAATCTATGGTTGGAAACAATTGGTGACATGGCTCAAAATCGTTCTCAGTGGCGCAGATGCATCCACTCCCTGTGACTTATGATCTCCAATGAAACTGTTTTGTATTTCTTTATTACTCCTTTGTCTCACACCTCTGCTCACTGTTTCTATTATGCTTTTCTTGTACTTTCTTCTCTTGCTTCGCGTGCTACACGGAATGTGGCGACTTGAACTTCCGCACATTTGTGCAAAGTTCTATGTCGAAAACAGACAGACAGACAGACATTCCAACAAGTTACCTATTATGACTATAAAAACACTTGTCTTATTTCCCATCTGATTGTAACTGGTCAATAACACTCATATTGTTATTATTTCTGAATGTACATTATCCCATATTGATTTTTATTCAAATATCTAGTCTATTCCACATATGTATATAAATGAAGGAAAAAAGTTGTGTAAGTGACTTGATATGATTATGAGTGGCAATAATTTGTGCTCGAAACGTGATCATCAGTTAATATTACTGTGTAACACTGTGTGATTTATCAAAATAAAATGTTATCTAAAATGGAGTTATACTCTACCATCACAGTGCCCAAGTTTTATACTTACATATTCGTAAAGTTTAGTATGAATGGATATTTTTTTTCATTAACTCTTACATATTACATTTTACAGATTCATTTCTTCTGGTACTGTTCGTGGTTTACGTTTATTGAAAACAAAGTCTATTGAATCTTCTCTGTCCGGAGAATGTGAAGTTCAAAGTTGGTTTATTTTAGAAGATAAATCTAATGATCATTCAGATGAAACATTATTGTATGTCTTATTTATTTGTTGTATAGTTGATTATTATTATTATTATTGTGTATTAATCTTAAAAATTCTCTCTGTCCTCCTTTACAGCTGTGAGACACATAGTCATTGAAAGTGGAAATTAGGAAAACGATTGGCTGGTTGTGTCTATCTTTGATCATAGCTGTGTCTGCATGAGTTGTGTTGAGGTTAGCCATCGAGGGAAAATCAGTCGACATCGATTGAGATGTCTAGGACACGGTGCACGGTGTTAGCTGACATAGAATCAGCATTAGAAAAGAGTTAATGGTGGCCAAACCAAAACATGTAATCAATCAATCAATCCATCCATCCATCGAATCTTTGACAGTTAGTTTGCGCTCACCACCATATAGGGAGGTGTTGACTGGTTGTGGTCGTCGGAAATCTAAGAATCAATTTCTGAAAACCATTGATGATATGGCTTGAAGAAGTTCTCTCAGTGGCACAGATGGATTCAGCCCTCTTTTTTTATCTCCCATAACCCTTGTAAACCCTGTTATTTTTATGTGGTGGTTAGGACTCTCGCCGACCATGCACATGGTCCGGGGTTCGAGCCCACGCCGGCGCACACCTGATATCTATGGTCGGCCTGCAAAATTTGGGCTACCGAAATCCATGCTGAAAATTCCATACTTATACCAAAAATACAGTGTGGAATCAAGCTGTAAATAAAAAATAAAAACAAATAAAAAAATAAAAATAAAAATGTACTATTCTTTCTTTCTTTCTCAGTTTTGTGTTTATCATCTTTCTTTCGAGTCTCTTTTTTCTTTTGTCTTCCTTTGTGCGCCACATGGAGTGCAGAAACTTAAACTGTTGTACTTGTGTTCCAAGTTCTACGTTGAAACCAGTCAGTATTAATTTTAACGTCACAAATTTTATATATGAGTTTCTGAAGCAGACATATTCTGGCATAAAACAATACACATAAGTTATCACTGATTGTCACATAACTGTATGTAAGCAAAACAATTCCAACAGTGGTGTGAACACGGGCAGTAATTTTGCTCGAAATATTACCAATAACAAAACTTATCATTGTGTGTAAACTATTAAAATATAATTATACTTTATTTGTATGTAAGCAGGTGTAACTATAGAGCTCCTTCCTGTAAAGTAGTTGCCTGTTGTTGATAGACTTAACCCTAACTGACTTCAGAGACACAGGGATTGACTAGTTACCAGGGTTTAATCTCATTATCTCAAATTATCTTTTGAAAATTGTTAATAGTCTTTAAGATGGCTATAAGATTAGAAATCTATGTGTGTGTGTCCCTAAGTTTAACATTCCATGCTGTATGAAGGACTCTGTGAATTGATCTGAAAGGAGGAGGGTCTGTTATTTCAATCCAGGCAATCCCATTTTATGAAATACTATCTTCATATATGTATAAGTGTGTAACGACGAGAATCCACGTGCTATTGTAGTATGAACGCAGGAAACTGATCTTTGCGTTCTACTGTATAGCTGACCAAACGTTCCTTAAGTTAATTTACTCACAATCACAAAATATCACAATGACAGGACAAAGACAGTTATTTACGATGAAATTATCCAAACAATGCCATTTAACAGCTATACGGATCAAATTTGTCCTTAGGTACAAAACGAGTACTATACAACAGAGCTTTTTAATCAAATCCAATGGTAAGAAGTACCTGAAAATCAAGGAGAATATCTCCAAACAAGGTGGGTTCTAAACCGTGTCAGGTAGAATCAGGCCGCAAATGATTCTCGCAAACAGTCCAAGATCAGAACGACTGTGACTCGCCTAAATAAAGTCGCAGTCATGCAACAACATATTATCAGTATCATCATCATCATGATCACACAACCACAAAGAGGAGCATTAAAATCGGGGACTTAAAAAAGATATATCATGAGGATTAAATCAACAGACGATATGAAACTTGAGCACAGTGATATATGGTCTAAGAGAAAAACGGATAATAATAATGATAAATATTGATATACAAATAAGTATAAATACCGTAAATAGACCCAGGGATTGACTTGCTACCAGGGTATAATCTCGTTGATTTAGAATATGCAGACGATATAGTCCTTCTAGGTGAGGTCGCTGACAAAATCCAGTAGAGTCTTCTGAACACCTTGAGCTGCAATCTTGGAATGTTTGGCATGCGATTCGCTCGCTTTGTCAAATGTAAGATGATGTGGCTACAGGGCTGGACTACACCGACTCCTAGATTAGAAATAGGGAGTGAAGTGGTTGGTGGAGCGTGCTGACCGCTTCACTTATTTGGGAAGTACCATCAGCCAACGCTAACGGGTTGATCTCTGACGAAACCTCAGCTGAGTACGGATGCAGAGGGCTAGTTTCGGATATGCCAGGATACGCCGTCTCTGGCCTAGTAGACGTGATATCCGGCTGTGTCGACCAAAGGGCGGGTGTACTGCTCATCAGTCCGATCCGCCCTCCTTTATGGCCAGCTGTGAGACCTGGCCATTGAGAGTTGAAGACATGAAAATGTTGGCTAGCTGTCTTTTATCATAGGTGCCTGCGTTCTATCTTCCGTGTGAAGTATTAGGTGTAATAGGGTGAGCAATATTGAGGTTAGGCTTCGGTCGAGTTCTAGGTAGGTGGGAGGGGAAATCAATAGACGAGGCTGTGAAGTTACACCGACTGAGATGGTTAGGACATGTGTTGCGCAAACCTAGCCTAGTCATCGCCTTCCTCGACGGGCAATGTTATCTGACATAGGGTCAGGCTGGAAAAGAGCTGGTGGCGGTCAAACCAAAACATGGCTTCATCAGTCAATGAATTTTACAACAGTTAGTTTGAGCTGGTCAGCCACGTAAGAAGGTGTAGACTTCCTGGTTGGGTTCCTCGGGAGGGAAAACTAGAGATAATTAGTGGTATGGCTCAAACTCGTTCTCAATGACTGGTGCAGATGCATCCACTCCTTGTGACTTATGATTTCCAATGAAACTATATTTTTCTTCGTTATTACTATTCCTTTGTCTCACACCTCTATTTACTGTCTCTATTATGCTTTTCTTTTACTTTCTTCTGTTGCTTTGTGTACTACATAGAGGGTGTGTGGCGACTTGAACTGTTGCACATCGGTGCAAAGTTTTATGTCGAAAACAGCCAGGCAAACAGATTTGGTAAAGAGTAAGCATTACATCACAGTAGGAGAAATATTTGCGGTTATATATATATATATATATATATATACACGCGTCAAAACTCTTATCCATAGTTGCAGTTATAGAATTCGATAGTACTAAAGAAACAAAACGTGATCTATGCATTGGAAAACGTACATTCAACTTCTGTGTTTACCTTCCCCTTATCATTATAGATTTAAACAGCTCATATCTTCATGTGTGTTTCTTTATACCTTAACTATACTCTATTTACTCTTAGTATTGATTTTATCAGAAAAACTGGATGGCGCGCCACCTAGCCTGGCGGAGCTACACTGCCGATTTGACTGATAGAATTCAGGCTTTATCAGATAAAGGGTTAAACACATCATAATAATTACTCACTATTTAAAATATTCAATTAATACCGTCCTACAGGAGGCCTATTGAGAGTCCAAATAGCTCAGTGCTAACATCTTTGACGGCACCACTGGGTGGTGACATGGGTTCGAGTTTCAGAGGGGACATGAGTTTCTTCAAGTTTGTAGTAGATACACCTTGCTGTGACTGGTGAGCGCCAACAGGCACGAGATGTGAGTTCATAGCTTCCTGTCGATTGTCTCCAACCATATCATAATAATAATTCAGAGTATACCATAATGATGAGCCACTGTCTAGCATCGTGGCCACATTGCAAACACTTGACAGTGATAGAATTCAGTCTGTATCAAGTAAACGCCTGGATGCATGACACCAGTTATTATTTACTATCCAGTGTTCTGTCGAAATATTGCAACACACACACACACACCAATCACTATGATTATTATTTTTCATCCTTCGAACATATATATTAAGCCTATCCAATTTATTTATTGCTTGTCATTCTACAGATTATAAGTAACTCATACCTTGAAGACTTCATTTTCTTACAACTGTAAATTTTGACCAATACTTCACTTGATAGTTTTGTCTCATTGACTTACTGTACACCTTGCTTGCATCTAAACAACTGTCACAGTTAACTAACTACCTGTCATTCTATTCCATTCAGTTCTGTCTACCATAATAGTATTTCTGACATAAGTCTAATTTTTTTTTCAAGTTTGACCATGGATTGATATCAGTTAGAAAAGCATTGGAGACCAACAGGGAGTACTAGACAGCGGTTTTGTCCTAATTCGGGACTCACCGTCGGTGCCTACCTACGAGGGATTCGAACCTAAGACCTTCCGGTTATAGGGAGGGCTCGTGGATCATTTGAGACATTGGGACCCGATCCAATAATGGTCCATGAATTCTAACTTCTACTAATTCGTGATTTTAGTGCGACTGGCACCAACCAGTGTCATCGACGAGTATCTGTCCTCACTGCCGACGAGGTTGACCCCACTAATCACAAATTTCCAATGGTTCTCTAATTAGTGTCAATCCACGATCAAACTTGAAACAAATCAAATTCCTACAAATTAACTCTTGCGGTCTAATCAGATGCTAGCTTATGACTGGCTAAAAGACGAATTTTCCTAGACTTCTAGTGGGAGATCGTGACCCATGACGTCCACTCTCTCTGGAGTGAAGACAAATACTCGATGATGACATTGGTCGGTGCTGGTCGCGCTATATATATATATATATATATATCTACGAGTTCGCTTTGGAACCAGAAGGTCTTGAATTCGAATCCCTGGTAGGTGGGCGCCGACGGTGAGTCCCGAATTAGGACGAAACAGCTATCTAGTACTCTTTGTTCGTCTCCAATGGTTTTCTTACTGATATCAATCCATAGTCTAACTAGAAACGCCTCAAATGGCTACGTACCTTGACGTGGTGGCCGGGCTTGCACATAGCAATGACCCAACAAGCTGCACTAGCTGGAACCAATGTTCCTGCAGGTCCTACCATGTCAGGAAGGTTGTTAGGATAGCGATTAGACTAAAAGCAGTTACCGGAATTGTGTAAGAATCTTTCATACAATGAGTTGTTTCCCTCAGATGACCAGCATGCCAGCCGGCTATGCTGTCTCTTCACTCCGAAGAGAAGGGGTTTAAAAAAGGTCGACCCCAAAAATTTTACATTTCGACTTACTCTACGGTGGTCCGTAACCGGTGGTAAGTTTACTAATACGGAACCGATCCCAGAGACCAGTTCATACAGGCCGTGTGTGACCGGCCTCAAGCAGTTGTCCTGTGGGCTCTGCAGTCACGCAAGCACTAACTTTAAACACAAGGAGAGACACTGTTTGACTTGGAGACCCCCTTCATCAAACCAACGCTGGACACAAATAGACCACATAGCAATAAGCTATCGTTGGCGTGGGTCGGTAGGAGATTGTCGCTCCTTCTGGAACACGTGCGTAGATACCGACCATGCACTGGTCCGCGCTCGGGTGTGCTTACGACTGAACGGACGTAGGAAACAGCTGGCGGTAAAACCATCACGTCCCCAGCTCGATCAGGAAACTAAATCCGTATTTGAGGAAGAACTAGCTAAACACATATCTGTGTTCGACAGCTGTGCTCACCCTGAAGAAGCTTGGAAAAATATCCAGGCAGCCATAGATACAGCTGTAAAAGCTGTGAATAAGGTAAACCCAAAGGTGAGTAAAAACCACTGGATCTCCACCGCCTCATCCGAACTGATAGATGCTAGAAGACTTATTCCGGCGAGCTCCGAATTCAATGAGGAGCGAAAGCTGCACAAGAGGAAACTTACGAAAAGTCTCCGCAAGGACCGTGAACAGTGGTGGGCGACAAAAGCCAAAGAGATGGAGAAAGCTTTGAGGATAGGCAACACCAGGCAACTCTTTGGACTCATCAGGGAAACGGGTGGGAGAAGACAAATCATCAGTGAGACAATCTCGGAAAAAAATGGCACTATAATTAGCTCCCAGGATAGACGACTGGATCGTTGGAAAGAGCATTATGAGGAGCAGTTTAATTTGCCCACAGCCACGCTCAACCTTCCGAGCATCCAACACCTCCCTGAATGGGATATAGACACAGGTCCTCCGTCACTAACTGAGGTTACTAAAGCTGTCACCAATCTGAAACTAGGCAAAGCAGCGGGACCTGATGGAATGACTCCAGAGGTATTTAAGTACGGTGGAGACAGCTTACTGTCTGGATTAACTGAGGTACTAGGCAGCGTCTGGGAATCAGAAGAAGTCCCATCGGGTTGGTGTAAGTCACTGATTATCCCCATATACAAGAAGGGAGACAAGTCTTCCTGTGATAATCACAGAGGGATTAGCTTGACTAATATAGTATCTAAAGTCTTAGGCTCAATAATCATGCGTAGACTGAGTGGTGCTCGGGAAGCACAAACACGAGAGAGCCAGGCAGGCTTTAGACCAGGAAGAGGGTGTATTGATCATATCTTCACCCTCCGACAGATTCTAGAACATAGGCATTCCTACCGGCGTCCAACAGTCATTATATTTCTTGACCTAAAGGCAGCATTCGACTCTGTCGATCGGGAAGTTCTCTGGAGATGCTTGGCTGTAAAGGGAATTCCAAGAAAATATATTGCACTGATTAAGGCACTCTACTCGTACTCATACAGCCAGGTGAGGGCTTACGGCGAGCTGTCATCTGAACTGATGACGACCAGTGGTGTCCGTCAAGGATGCCCATTATCTCCTTTTCTATTCAACTTCATCATAGATGTGTTAATGGACTTAACCCTAGGTGACTTCAGCGACTCAGGGATTGACTTGCTACCTGGGAATAATCTCGTTGACTTGGAATATGCAGACGATATAGTCCTTCTAGGCGAAGACGCTGACGAAATGCAGAGTCTTCTAAACACCTTGAGCCGCAATCTACGAATGTTTGGCATGCGATTCGCTCCCGCCAAATGCAAGATGATGTTACAGGACTGGACTACATCGACGCCTAGTTTAAAAATAGGAAGTGAAGTGGTAGAGCACGTTGACCGCTTCACTTATTTGGGAAGTACCATCAGCCCCAACGGGCTGATCTCTGACGAAATCTCAGCACGAATACAAGGGGCTCGTTTCGCATTTGTTAGTTTACGCCGACTCTGGCGTAGACGAGATGTTCGACTATCGACCAAAGGGCGGGTGTACTGCTCATCAGTCCGCTCCGTCCTCCTTTATGGGTTGTGAGACCTGGCCACTGAGAGTGGAAGACATGAAAAGACTAGCTGTCTTTGATCATAGGTGCCTGCGTTCTATTTCCCGTGTAAAGTGGCATAATAAGGTGAGCAACATTGAGGTTAGGCGTAGAGTTCTAGGTAAACAGGGGAAATCAATCGACGAAGTCGTGAAGCTACAAAGACTGAGATGGTTAGGACATGTGTTACGTATGCCAAGCCATCGCCTCCCTCGACGAGCTATGTTAGCGGATATAGGGTCAGGCTGGAAAAAAGCTAGCGGCGGTCAAACAAAAACTTGGCATCAGTCAATGAAATCCACAACAGTTGGTCTAAGCCACGTAGGAAGGTGTAGACTTCCAGGCTGGGGTCCTCGGGACGGTAAAAATCTATGGTTGGAAACAATTGGTGACATGGCTCAAAATCGTTCTCAGTGGCGCAGATGCATCCACTCCTTGTGACTTATGATTTCCAATGAAACTGTTTTGTTCTTCGTTATTACTATTCCTTTGTCTCACACCTCTGCTCACTGTTTCTATTATGCTTTTCTTGTACTTTCTTCTCTTGCTTCGCGTGCTACACGGAATGTGGCGACTTGAACTTCCGCACATTTGTGCAAAGTTCTATGTCGAAAACAGACAGACAGACAGATGTTAAAACATTTTAGGTGTTGTCCAAGTAGAGACGACTTCTAAATTGCAGTTATTATTAATATTAGTAGTGGTATGGTTGATTTTGTCATACTATAACCCCTTAATTCGTTCATTTTTTATACATTCCACATTGAACTTGTTTTTCTCATTTCAGATCACTTTCTGGTTTAAGTGTGGGTGATTTAGTAGTTGTCAGCAGTGATGATGGTCGTTTTTTGGGCATAGATTTAGCAACAATTGTTCCTACGGAAGAATTCTGTGGTGTTGAAACTTCTAAGCGTCGTTGTGTTAGTAGTTCAAATCAGTTGTATTGTAATAAATCTGTTATTTCTCTTATGTCTACCAGGTAAGACAATTGTGCTTATAGTTTGTGTGCTTATATTTTGACCTAACTGTCTGTTGAAGTCAAATGTTTTGAAGTAACCAGCATAAAGTCTAACTGACAGCTTGTTTTTTCTTTATTGTTCACATGTGATAGTCATTTAGTTATACCAATTTGGCCTTTATCTTGATTTTTGGTGGGGTGGCTGTGTGTGGGGGGTGGTTTATCTTACCATATGATATGCCTTACTATCCATTTCTAGAATTCGTCTGTTTTCTATAATGTGAAGCAAGAGGTAGACTGGGTAATGCGATAGACAGTGGACATGGAGGAAACAGGCATAAAATGGACCGATACAAAAAACTTGGAGGATCTGGACTTCGCTGATGGTGTATGTCTGATTTCTCTCAAAGATAGGACCACCTTCAGGTGAACATAGAGAAAACAGAGGTGATGAAGATTCCTGGCCAACAGCAACAGCCACAACAACAACAGACAACAGTCAGCATAAATGGGAGAAATCCGAAAGAAACAACCTCCTTTACCTACCTACCTACTTGACTTCTTCCTACCTACTTCTACCTACTTCTTGACTTGAAGGCAGCCTTCGACTCCGTGGATCGAAAGGTACTATGGCAATGTCTGACTGTGAAGGGAGTGCCAAGAAAGTACATTGCACCAATCAAGGCACTCTATTCAAACTCACGTTGTCGTGTAAGGGCTTATGGGGAATTGTTATCTGAATTGGTAACAACCAGTGGTGTCCGACAGGGATGTCCACTTTCCCCATTTCTGTTTAACTTCATCATAGATATGCTGATGGAAGTATCCTTAACTGAACGTAATGAGTTAGGAATCGACTTGTTACCAGGGAATAGTCTTATGGACTTAGAATATGCAGATGACATAGTCCTGTTAGGGGAGGATTCTGACAAAATGCAGAGTCTTCTGAACACTTTGAGCAGTAATCTCCGTATGTTTGGCATGCGATTCGCCCCTACAAAATGTAAGATGCTGCTACAGGACTGGACCACATCAACTCCTAACTTAGTGATAGGGAGTGAAGTGATAGAACATGTTGACCACTTCACCTATTTGAGAAGTTGTATTAGCACCAACGGACTGATTGGCGATGAAATCTCAGCACGGATCCGAAAAGCTCGAGCTGCTTTCGCTGACTTACACCATCTCTGGCGTAGGCATGACATCCGGTTATCAACCAAGGGACGTGTGTACTGCTCATCAGTTCGCTCCGTCCTTGTCTATGGCTCTGAAACACGGCCAATACGCGTTGAAGACATGAAAAGGTTGACTGCTTTCGATCATAGATGTCTGCGATCTCTGTCTCACGTTAGGTGGTTTAATAAGGTAAGTAATGTTGACGTTAAGCGTAGTGTTGGGCAAACAGGGAAAATCAATGGACGAGGCTATAAAATTACATAGATTGAGATGGCTAGGTCACGTGCTGCGCATGCCTGCCTAACCATCGCCTCCCCCGACGGGCATTGCTAGCTAGCTGATATAGGTGCAGGTTGGAAAAGAGCCAGTGGTGGCCAAACAAAAACATGGCCTCATCAATCCATGAAATCCTTGACAGTTAAACTGAGTCAGGTAGGGAGATGCAGACTCCCGGGTTGGGGCCCTCGGGACTGACTCTAGGAATCAATGGCTGGAGAGAATACGTGACATGGCTCAAAATCGTTGTCAATGGCCAGCGAAGATGTATTCAGTCTCTGTAATCTTTCATATTCCTTTCTACCATTACCCATTCTGTTTCACTCTTATACTTGTCAGACTGTATTGATTCTCTTCACTCATCTTCTTGTCTACCTTTGTGTGTGTGCTATTTGGAAGGTGGCAACTCGAAGTGCTGAACTTCGGTGCCAAGTTCTATGTTGAATCCAGACAGACAGACCTACTTGGGAACCGTCGTTTCAACTACAGGTGGAACTGACGAGGATATCAAAGCGAAGTGGACCGGGAAAATAAGGTTAACCTCCATCACATTCAGGTCTGTGCGGAGATAGATCAACAGTACTCAGCATGAAGGATTAGATATAGAATTTCAATTCCAATGTCAAGTTAGTGCTACTTTATGGCTCAGAGACTTGGCGCCCCATGACGAAGGACTTTTCGAAAACACCACAGACTTTCTTTAACAGCTGTCTTCGCTCAATACTTCTCTCAAAATCAGATGGCCCGAAAAGATTAGAAACAGAAATCTCGGGGGAAGAACTAACCAGGAACCATTTGTGCAACATATAAGCAGGAAGAAATGGAGGTGGATTGGCCTTACTCTGAAAAAACTATCAAGTAAGTGACATCACACGCCATACCATTGCCTGAGTGGAACCCGAATGGGAAGCGGCGGGTTGGTCGTCAGTGCCTGGGTGACATAGAGTTGGCCACGTGAAGAGGATATGAAAGCGTTTGGACAGACGTGGAGCCAAGTGGAAACGTTGACAGGGAACCGAATGCAATGGAGATGTACGGCTGAAGCCTTATGTTCGTCTAGGAATTAAAGGAAATAATAATAATCTGCTTTCTTTGTAAACTCATAACTTGTTGCTCGTTTTCGCATCAGGCAAATGATCTACATTTGTGATAAGTGAAAATGTACGCTTTTTTATTATAGCTCAGTTAAAGTTGTTTAGAATGGGATTAGAACTTAGTACACACACACACACTCATTTGCAGTGACATACTTTCTCAGATGAATCTTATCTCCCCTTTAATTCGTGTATGCAGGTAAGTTGATGTGCATTGGTGACACAGTGGTAGAATACTCGCCGACCACGCCTCATGTGGTTCGGGGCTCGTTCCCTGGCCGAAGCTCTCCTCTACCTCGTTAAGCCAGTAATAAGACTGGTAAAGAGGGAAGGTTGGGGGGGCGTGAGGCTGCTGGAACTTGAAGCCCTATGTTCCACTTGGAACGTATAGGAATAAAGAAAAAAGGTCAGTCTACATTTGATCTTATTGAGAGAAGTTACCCGTCGAGCTTATTTAAACAAGAAGACCTTTTATCTGTGATTTCAACTCACAGAAAAAATTTTTTTCCGTTGTCAAGTTCTATCAGGAAAATCAACACCAACGTTTAACATGGGCGAAAACATATTCCGAAGGTGTGGACCTCAACAGTTGTCATTCCGTATAGATCAGAAATATTAGAAGAGTACTCAGTCAGCACCAACTATGGAAATAGACAAAACAAGAACCAATCGCCAGCCAACAAATATGCAGGAGAAAGTGGAGATGGATGGATTGGACACTCGTGGCTGATTAGGCTGCTGGGTGACGACATCGCGCGCGCGTCAGGCCATTGCTCGAGTGGAACCAGGCCGAAAGAGAAGCACGCGGCTAGTGGGACGTCAGTGCAAGGGTGACATTGGAGGAGATGGTGTGAAGAGGAGTTGAAAGAGTATGGACTAACATGGATGGATGGAGGTGAAAAGTACAGCAGAAGGAAGACAGAAGTGGCAAGTGGAGACGTGCAGTTGAAGCCCTGTGTTTCACTAGGAACCCAAGGGAACAATAATAATAAAATAATATACTCAATCAGCACAACTTCAAAGTTTTCTTCAAAGCACTACAGGCATAACACAAGACAGTCTAATCTGTTTAAGAGACCGAAATCCAAAGGATTCACAATCAAATTGTGTTTATAAAATAAAGTGGTTGAAATGTGATGTGATATACATCGGACAAACCTCATGAGAAGTAAAGAACAGAAGATATGAACACTGTAGAGTTTCTCATTCGACCTTCGAGAACTCCAGTTGGACTAGAAAAGTTTGAATAGTTACAAGCCATAGATCTACATGCTATAGAATCAGGCCACAAAATTGATTTTGACAATATTGAAATCATCATCCAGAAAAATTCCAGTAATTACAAAGAACGCCTCATATCAGAAGCAATTCATATTCAATGGAATCCGAACTGTCTAAAGAATAGGATTGGTGGACTTAGAATTAGATACGGCTGCAACACCCATCCACCCTTATGAAGTGCCAAATTCAACGCAAATATGAAAGGTGATCTCATGATGTAAACACATGCTGTTTTTATGCTTTGAGACACTTGCCAGATCCAACAATTACTTCATGTTGAAGAACTTTGATTAAATTACTGTGTATAAGCTGAGATTTTGTGAATGTTGGTTTAATAATATTACTTTGATGAAGCTGTTAGCAGTACTAACCAACGAAACGTGAGTAGAAACAATATCGTTTGGTTTTTCATTCATTGGGAAATACAAAAATAAACTCCTGTAATAATGAATTCTGATGCTTCATTTGGCAAACTGGTTCAAACTTCTTTAGCGTAAAGTGTATAGTCCATGGAGAATGAATCATTTACGAATCATCAGTTAAACATCCAGAGAACAGCAGTATTCACCTGCGTGATTTATCTGACTAACTTTTGTGCATGGAAGTGTGTACGTCCACGTGTGTATTGTCTACGGAGTAGTATTTTTGTTTAAATTGCAATGAGTTTATTACTAATCGATATGTGCGTCTGTGGGACAGCGGTTAGGACTCTTGCCGACCACGCAAATGGTCCGGGGTTCGATCCCCTGCCGGCGCACACCTGTTATCAATGGTCGCCTTGCAAAATTAGGGCTACCGATATCACATGCTGAAAACTGCATACCTGTGCCGAAAAATACTGTGTGGAATCAAGCTTTAATGAAGAAAAATATATGGAGGCATAAGGACTCTTCGGAAGTATTACCGGTCCATCAATGCTAATGGATTCAGAGTCAATTTCTGTCATAGCAGAAAGTTTTTAAGAGGTGATCAGTTGTATATATTATGGCGACTTTTTGGATACTTTCTTCTCGAAATGGAAACTGCGTATATGCCACAACTGGATAATGAAACGACCAGTATCTGCTACAACTGCGGAAACAAATTGTCGACACAGTGCAGTGGTTGTGTCAACACTGTTGGAATATTGCCTCACAAAACATCAATGGAATTATTTGTGTGTACTACTTAGAGGAATTAGTGTCATCGTCCATATTGACGAAAAGGGAACTTATTTTAACGAAAAGTGAATGGCTGAGATAGGCGAACATCAAACAGTGTTTGGGTGCTGGGAGTGTACGACACAAATCTTCTGCAAAATGGTTTGTAGAACGCATCCTAAACAGAAGTGATGATGTTTTAATACCAATAATGCAACAATTAGTCCTCTTAGTCATTACCATTCACACACAGACGAGTGGAGGAGAGGATATTCGCAACTACCATCACTAGGCTTATATTCATCGTAAAAAGTCGATCATACTTCTGAATTAGTGAATCCTGTAAGTGGAACTCATACAAATTCTATTGAAGGATTCTGCAACCGTCTAAAAAATCGTATGCGGATGGTAAAGGGATCTCAATATAATATGATATACAGCCACTTACATGAATTTTTGCATCGACATTGGTTTGATATATATATATATATATATATATATATATATATATATATATATATATATATATATATATATATATATATATATATATATATATATATATATATAATAGTTTATGTCTCCTAATGTACTTCATTTACTTGATAGCTCCTAACTCCTCAGGATTTGTTTTGTTTTCATTGTTGTTATGGTTGATTGATTATAGACCATTTCTTGATCGAGTTAAATTATTTCGTATCGATCGTTATATAACAATGAAAACAGTTCAGTTGAACTTGACGAATTTAGTGGGATTAATGCAAAATTCTCAATTGTGGTATGTTTTTCGGTGTATTCATTTACTGGTACTTTTCATTAATTTTTTAAAATTAGATTTGAACTGAATTCATTTTGTTGTCCCGTTTTAAAAAAAAAATTCAAATCGGTACATTAAAGTGATCATAATCGATATAAGCAAACTTTATTGTGATTAATCTGGTCATAGAAAAATAACCAGAACACTTCAGGTCTTTCTTAGATATTGTTGTCCTCGTATAGTTAGTTGGAAGTCAGTTAATTTTTAACAAATAGTTTGTAAGGATTGGATTTAATTTTACTAGTTTGACCACGGATTGATATCAGTTAGAGAACCATTGAAGAACAACAAGGAGTACTGGACAGCTGTTTCGTTCTAATTCAGGACTCACCATCAATGTCCACCCACCAGGCGTTCGACCTCAGGACCTTCCGGCTACAAAGCAAACTGGTAGACCATGAATTCTAACTCCTACCAATTCATGACATATATATCGCGATTGGCATTATCCATTGTCATAGGAGGGAAATCCATCTTCACTTCCAACTGAATGCACCTCACTGGTCAACAACCCTCACTAGAACTCCAGGAAACTCCGTTCTGTAGGAAGACACTAGCGAGCATCAGACTAATTTTTAAGAGTTGATTTGTTATGACGACACTGGTTGGTGGTCGCGCTAAATATTACGAATTGGTAGGAGTTAGAATTCATGGGTTGGTAAAGGAGCTTGGTTTGTAACTGGAAGTTCCTGGGTTCAAACCGTGGTGTTTGGTGGGTGTTGGGAGTGATTTCCGAATTAGGATGAAACAGCTGTCGGGCAGTACTCCCTGGTTTATCAATGGTTCTCTAATTGATATCAGTGGAACCAGGTTCGAATTCGGGTCACCCATTGAATGAAGGTTGACTGCTTAAGCTGACAAGCCCCTCAATCAGTTATCAACTTATAACTGATTGAAGTTTAATCTATCGTACTGACTTCCACTGGTCTGGTGGCGAAATAAGAGTGAAATAGAAGCCCTAGTTGTAGATATTCATGCATAACCATGTTGTTTTAGTGTCAATATGAAACATAAAATCAAGAGCTTCTTTAACGAAAAATTCATCTTAGGATATAAATCAATGCTAACATTATTATATTAGCTACAGTTACCCGAGTACATATTTCTCTTTATCGTGTCGTGTGCGTTGGCTTTAATTCACTTATTCACAGTGAATTTCTTCTGAAATCTCTGTGATTCAAAAGCATAAAGACTAGTTATAGATTGTTGAAGTTTTTTCGGTCCACCAGCTAGTTGTATACTTTTATTTTTGTAGAAAAATTCTGTTATTCTACGATGATCACTAATTTCAGAATGCACAGGACTTCCTTTCTCTACTCAATTTTATTTTCCCTTGTGCTCAGTTGACCATAGGATCAGGTTTGAGGGAGATTTAGGAGTGTGTATGTCAGCTGGGAATCAAAACCGGACCATGTATTTGGTTGACGAGGCTTCTTTCACTGAAACACTAACCACTACCAATCGTTGTTGTCCCATGCCGACTACTTATGTGACATAATGTCATCCTAAACTAGGTCAAACAGATAGTATTCTGTAACTTCTCTCAGCTGGTAGTTTGCTCGGTAGAGGGGGAAGGTCGAACGTGAAGCTAGCAGCGCCACACCACTCACAAAGGCAACACATACACTAGTGAAAATTAGAATCTCAAGGTTGAGGTCCTATGTTCCCCCAGGGGACGCAAAGGGATAAGATAAAATAGTAATAATTGAATAAATAAATAAATAAATAATGGTTCACTGAGTCCAGTGATAATAGGCTGAGATATGGAGTCTGTTAGCCTAAGTCGCTGTATCCACTTCTCATCAGACACACTGCTTCTTTGGATCAAAACTGCTTTGAGTCTATCATATTGGTGGTCTGCAGAAGTGCTGTCGATTAAATCACTTATGTCCTCGAGAACGTCTGTGCGCAGTGCAGCTAAGACACATGCATACTTTGCGATCTGTGACTTAATACCTCGGGTAGCAAAAAAAAAGGGTTCAATGATGGTGAAGCAAATCGGCGGCTCAGTGAAACCAAATGGAGAGGTAGACGCAAGTCGACTATTGCGTTGATTGTTGAGTCCTGTGCCTTGTCAATCTCAGGTGCAGCAAGTGAACGGTAGGTGATGACAAGAGTGTTATGTGAATATACAGGTGCAATGACACAACAAAATATATTGAATGTGTATTCAAAGGTAAAAATGATAACAATATAAATATATAGGGTTTATAAAGCTAAACTGAGCTCATCAATTAATTTGTATGGCCCCATCTAGCAAGCTCAATAACATAACAAGAATGCGAATAAAAATTTAAGTTAGTGAGATGATAGTGTAACAAAATATTATCAAAAATACAGTAATGAGTTATATTAATTAAAAGGTTACTTGGATATACAGTTTAAGTCCACTGCTACAAATTATTAATATAGTCCACAGAAGCGTTCACTGTTGGAATCATGTCGACTGGTAGAAGCTGTGTGCCGGTTGTAGAGTTGTCTTCGGATAAGGATAATAGATTTCTGCAATAAATCCAAAGTATACAACACGGTTATCAGTGGAGCATGTAGATAGTAATGACCAGTGAGAAAGCGAAATTACCAACAGTACACTGTATTTTTTTGGATTGTACTCGGAGGTTATCTGTATTTAAAACATGAATCGTTTTAAACATAAGTCATGTACAATGTCTCTAATTTCAACATCTAGGAAAAAGTGTTCAATGCAAGAACTACAGTTTTTGCACAATCAAAATCATTGTTTATTTCGTTGCCTTCACGTCAGCTGCTTACAGGCCAAAGCATTATTAAGTATATCTACAAAAACAATTTTAAAATACTTGCACAGAGTTCATTTTAAACAAAATTCAATTGATCAGTATATATATATATATATATATATATATATATATAAAATATTAAACACTATTCCGAATGATAATGATCATACACCATGGAAACTTTTCCGCATTTTGCATTCAGATGAAGGAGAGATGAAAATATCCAGTTGCTAGACAGGGCAAAAAAAGACTGATAACCGTTTCTTTCTGGACGCATAATTCAGGTTTCAGGCGCTCGAAAGAGATTGCTTCTTCATTACTGTATGCATATATTGATCGATTGGTTTTTTGTTTAAAATGAACTATGTGCAAGTATGTTAAAATTGTTTTTGTAGATATATTTAATAATGTCTTTGCCATGTAAGCAGCTGACGAGAAGGCAACGAAATAAACAATGATGGTACCAATTTATTCTGCAAAAACTGTAGTTTTTGCTTTGTTCAAATTGATTAAGGGGAATAAATGTATGAAAAAGTGTACAATCATACTTTTTACGTACTCCACATATTTAGACGTCTATGGTTCAGTGTTGGAATGCTTACCAACTGTGTATATAGTTTGGGCTGGATTTCCTGGTTGCTGCGCTCCTAAAGTTCACTTAATCGGTAGTATGTTTAGTAAATGCGGTGGGATAAGCAACGGAAAATTCAAAGCTCAATCTTGAAACCGTATATATATAACTTGTATTAACTATTCACGTGTTACTATTGTTTGTAAGTGGGACTGTTTCTTTCTTATTTTTTTTAGCGAAGTACTACGAGAACTAATCATCGATGGTCGGATGCCTAACACATCAAGAACAATATCAAAACGCATTGTGAAAGAAAGTAAGTACGTCTTTTTTTCATATATTAAATATTCGCATTGGTAAAATTTAGAACAACACATATAAGCGAACAGTGATATTGTGCTTTCAATTAGATCTCATCAGGCTTAACTCTAATACACCTACATAACTTTACAAATAAAAATTCAAATATAAACCAATCATGGTGTTTTGTCTATAGGATAATAAGATGATGAATATAAATTGTGCAATTAGTCATAATAGTAGTAATGATAATAATAATAATAATGGTAATAGTAATAGTAATAATAATAGGGGTCTTATCAATAATAATGATGAAAAAATGAGGCGATCTGTGATAACACGAATGATGAAAGAAACAGTATGATTAAACAAACAATTGTTGAGCTAGACATAGTAGTCGATAAATGCTAAGAGAAACAAATGAACCGATTAAGTAGTGTTAGATTGTAGGGGAAGTAAATGAGACACGTTTTTAGTGAAGATTTGATAAGATTAAGGGATGATAGGGAAGGGATTGAATTGAATTTTTGATTTTCCCGTCGATTGATTGGACTGAAGTGCGCGGTGTCAAGTTGACATGTCGACTTCTTGTGCACAAGAAGCTGACTTCAGTCCAATCAATCGACGGGAAAATCAAAAATTCAATTCAATAATTAATATGACCCGTTGCACAAGAGGTGGCTCTCGTGGCCCAGGTGGTCTAGTGGATAACACTTTGGCGTTTGAAACTATGGGCACTGGGTTCGAGTCTCGGTGTTGGAACATCATCACTCACTAAGAAATGCAGGTACATCCAGATGACGAGTCCCAAATAGGACGAAATGCGCGTTATCCTGGATTCCACTGCTAGCCACCATCCACCAATTGTATAATAAGGAAGGGGTTGAAAATATAATATAAGCAAGGGTGGTGTGGAAGTCATTATTTGGTTATGTCTTAATAGGTGAACAAGGGAGGGATAATGGCTGTACGAACTTCTTTTGAATGCATAGTTTAGGTTTAATAGTTCGAATGCCTATCGCCTCAGCTGTGTGCAGTAGACGAATACGAAGTCTATTGGAAAGATTCGGCGGGATACGATGAATTACTTTGAAGGTTCTCGTTTTCTCCACTACATGACCACTACCAATTAAATGTGACAAAATTGAGCTACGGATTGTTTTTGTCTGTCCTTTGCCAAACCACAATGATGGGAGATGTTCACTAACCAGTTGGCTAAGCCGTCTAGTGGTACGCCCAACATAACTTTCACCGCAGGTGCAATTGAATTGATAAATGCACATAGATGTGGCAAAACTATCAAGCTTATCCTTCGTTTGAGTCCCAATCATTCGTCGGCTAGAGAATGACAAACATAGGTGTGCTGCGTAAAATGTTCTACATATACTCCTTGAAAGTCTTTGGAGTAGAATCTCACTAGATAAGTCATCACTAAATTGTAACTTAATAAATAGGGGTTTCTTATGTGCAGTCAGAGTCTCAGTTTTTTCTCTGATGTTTTCATATGTTTCGTTATGAAACTACTCGGATAGCCCATCTCCGTCAAGGAAGGAATCGTGAATATATTCGAATTCCTTTTATATGGGGTCATCCGTACATATCTTTTTTGCTCTGTTCGCAAGACATTTAACAACATTTCTTTTATATATAATGGGCACGTAACTAAGGATGTGTGTGTATTGCCCTATACACGGTTCTCCCAAGTGACCCATCTCCTCTCCTACTTAGCAAGACATCTAGAAAATGTAGTTTACTCTCCTGCACCTTTTCACAAGTAAAGGTAAGAGAAGGGTGGATGTTGTTGAATTTCAGCAACAATTCGTCTATGTTAACATTCCCATCAGCTGAGATAAATGTATCATCGACATATCGGTAATACATATCAAAATGCTTGATGACGTCCTTCAATTTCCCGTTTTCAAGTTTTGCCAGAAAGAAGTCAGCTATTATTAGGCGTCTTTTTTGTTTGTTATGCCGTTTAATGTGTTCGTTTTCTTTTCTCCAACCGTTAGTTCGTTCAATTTTGAAACCGTTAAATATGAATCAACGTGTAGCTATTCTCCAAACTCTATTTTCACACGATTACATCTTAATCAAAGGTTATCCAGGATCAGGTAAGCTTCTGTGTTTTTGTTTCTTTAAATGTTTATTCAGGTTTTTCTTTATATAAATGCAAAATCTTTCTAAGTTTGTTATTGTACACTTAGTAGTCAGCTGATTCTCCTACTCGTCTGTCTTCTTGTTCCCACTCTCATTGAATTCTAAACTGCCCCATTTTTTTGTTTTGTAAGTTAATGAGAAAATCATGAGGTATTTATAGATTTTTATGTGCATTATTTTTAGCGTTATTGTTAGCGGAGAAGCAACCTCTTCTGATTTGTTGTTTTCCTGCTGAAAGTTTTTCTCTTATCTGTTTGTGACCGTTTCTTACAAAGTTAAGCCATATATCTGCGAATCGTATTTCCATGCGTTAAGTCTACTGTGATTGGTTGGTGGGTTTCTCAAGGTTTAGCTTTGTTATTATTTTTTTCTCTCATGGCCCCGATTCTGGACGTAACATTGACGTAAATTGTTGTCAACAATCTTGGCTAGCAGACAGCTCTCACCACAGCATAACTTTTGATTGTTGTACTTAAACATGGTAGAAGAGTTAAACCTTAATTTGTACACGTTGGTTCATTGTTGGTCTTGTGAAGAGCAGAGGAGAAAATAATAGGTTTTCATAAATGCCGTTTGAAGACAATGACAGACTGACTGACTGGTTTCAACCTAGAACAACTTCTCTGGAATTACACTATTTGGAAGGACGATATCAACTCGAAATGTAAGGGAGAAAGAATAAGAATATGAAAAAACAATAGGGTTTACTGGTTATAGAGGATTCCACAAAAAAGTGAATGCATGTTCAACCACTTGAAACGATTTCAAACCATGTCACCAGTGGTTCCCAGACATTGCCTCTTAGAATCCTGAGGACTCCAATGACGGAAGCCTACACCTCTTTATGGCAGTGGTTCAAACTGACTGTCAAAGATTTGATGGACTGATCGCATGTTTTTTGGTTTGACCTAATCCTATGTCACCTTACATTGGAAGGCCATGGTTGGGCATGCGTAACACATGTCCCAGTCATCTGAGTCAACTCAACTTCACAACGTCGTCGATAGATTTTCTCTTTCTCAATGTATGACCTTAATATTACTCACCCTGTTATACCACCTAACATGGGAGATTGAACGTAGACATCTCTGATCAAAGACAGCCAGCTAGCCAGTCTTTTTATGGATTACGCATGTCTAGCCATTGCTTTGCTCGGAGGTCGGTTTCGGCTGACATAGGATGGGTAAGGTTGTAAAAAGGCTGGTTGGTTGGGGCCCTGGGGATGGTTAAAACCAGTGGCTGGAGACAGTCGGTGATTTGGCTGAAAACAGTTCTCGATGATGGGACAGATACATCCACTCTTTGTAATTTATAATATCCTATAAAATTATATTGTTCTTCAATCAACGTAAAGAAAAAATCAAGTTTATGTGGTTCTCTATAAGGTCTTCTTTGGTTGTATTGATACGATTTTGTTTATGTTCATAAGACCGATGATGGTGTAATTATTCTCTCATTTGACTTCTGTACAGTTGATTGTATTCTCATTCCTTTAGGACGTCTTCATATAAGATAGGGTTATCTGATTAAGCGAGTGTTTTAATAATAATAATAACGTGCTTTATTCCAAAACATTATTTGTGATACAAAATGGAATTCTCGGCATTTTACTACAGTATTGCATCCACCAGTTAGTACATTAACAATAAAATCAAATTCTACATAGATTAAGGGTAATCTCAGTTAGTTTTGACAACAATATATTAGCATGTCGGTAGCAAAGCAAAAATTAAACAGTGTTTGAAGGTGCTGACTGACAACCTTTAACATCCTGCGTAATAAGATATAGTCTTTCGTCAGTAGCCCAGGAAAAACTAAGAGGGAACAATAGAGAATAATAAGCAGGATGCAAAAGTTTACGAATTGTAGGAGTAAGGGTTGGGTTTTACCAGAATGTCTTAACTTCTTGATGTAGAATGTAAGACGGAATATTTTCTTCGAAATCATCAAGATATGAGACGACCAGGAAAGATCCGCAGATAGAATGACGCCTAGGTATTTCATTTCCGACTTGGTTTCTATTTCAGTGCTTTCTATGTTGCACACCTCGTGAGTCCTAACCAGATTGTTTAGGTCAGATTTGTGCCTAAAGGTGAAATTAACTGTTTGGCATTTGGAGAGGTTTAATGTGAGACCGTTTTCCTTGGACCGTTGGCTAACTTCTGATAAAAAGCCGTTTAGTTTAATGCAGTCACTTTGACATTTGACAAGCAAAGATACAGTTAGGTTATCAGCATATTTGACAAAATTAATGTCATTTGAAGGTGGTAGGTCATGTAGAAAGAAAGAAAAGAGAAGTGGGGAGAGTACAGCACCTTGGGGGACATCAGCTTTAGTGAGCACAGCAGAGGAGGATTTGCCTTTGTATACGGTATACTGCATTGTGTTTGAGAAGTAGGAATGCAACTAGTTAGTGTCCCAGGATTCATTTTGTGTCATCGAGAGCTTATTTAGCAAGAGACATCTAGGTACAGAGTCGAAAGCAGAAGTGACGTCGAGAAACGTGCAGCGGACGTATTTGGCATTTTTATCTAATGATGAGACGATACTGTTGTGTAAGACGACTACAGCGTCTAAAGTACTCCTACCCTGTCTGTAGGCAAATTGTTTGCGGTCTTCAAAGCTTTTAAGGGAGGGTTCGAGTTTAAGAAGTACTATCTGGATCTTATCCTATCAGTCCACATCATACATAAATTAAGAGAAAAGATGCAGGCTGTTAATTCATGATGATACTATCTGAAATAGCCTCCTATTGGCAAAACATTATTTTTACGAATTGATCACAGATTGATATCAGTTAGAGAACCATTGAAAACCAGGGAGTATTGGACAGCTGCTGTTTCATCCTAGTTTGGGAATCATCGGAAGTACGCACCCACCGTCACAGTTCGAACCCAAGACCTTCCAGTTACAAGGCAAGCTGGCTCGTATACCATCCAGCCACTGGGATCCGAATCAATGGCTCATGAAATCTAACTTCTACCAATACGTGATTTAGCGCGACCCGAACCATTGTCGTTGGTGGGACATCCATCTTGATGGACATCACTGGTCACGACTCTTCACTAGAACTCCAGGAAACTGCATCTTGTAGCAAGCCACTAGCGAGCATTAGATTAATTTTCTATAGTTTGGTTTGTAAGGGTTCGAACCCCAGTGGGTGCGTACTGCCGATGATCCCCAAATTAGGATGAAACAGCTGTCCAGTACTTCCTAATGGTTTTCAGTGGTTCTCTAGGTGATATTAATCCGTGATCAACTTGTAAAACAAAACTAACCCTTACAAACCAAACTATAGAAAAACATTAATTGTAGCAGTTGAGTATCGTAGATACACTTTGTTAGGACGTCTGCTTATTAATTCACCGGCTACTGGTTCGAATCCTACCGCGAAATAGGTTTGTATTTTACTTTCAGTCATCATTCAATGACATCAGCAGTAGTCTGGCAAATCAACAAGACTTTCTCAGGTCAGAAAGCTTCGTTGTCAGTTTCCTTTGTCACTGTTTTTAAAATCGGGTTTATACTTGTATATGCGTTTAACACGAAGAGGATTGCTAGTGTTTAACATTTACGGTCCATGATTGATGCTCACTAGCTAACCTTTGCACTTCAAACATGGGATGGGGGCACTGCCGTATAAAACACGGGGTTGTCTTCTGCAGTCCTCTTCAGCTAGTCCCATGACTGTTCATAAGCTTTCATCTCCTAGCATGATCTCTTCCATGTTACCTATGGATAGAAACTCAAATCACCGTTTCTCATTTAGCTTCCACTTGATTGGTTGGTGCGCGATGTCACCGAGCGGTCTCCTCAGCGTGTGTCCGATCCATTTTTATTCCCTGTGGCATATTTGTTGAGCATTAGGTTTTTGATTCGTTCGTTCACAGAGTTCTTTGTTGCTAATTCTTTTTGACAGGCCATCTGATCTTCAGTATGGACTTACAGAACGGGGTCAATAGCCTGTTAGAAGTGTTTTCGTGACGCAAGCATCAAGTTTCCAGTTCATATAAAAGAAGTGACTGACTTAACATTGATATTGAAAAATCGAACTTTTCTCTCTTTATGCAAACTGAGTGTAGATGATTCTCAGACTCTGATATCACAGTGGTGAGGATGTGTCTTATTTTTCCTATTCGGACTGATTTTGACATCCTGATTTGTGTTCCTGCCTATAGTTGAAATGATGTCGCCTAAATAATTGGAGAGGGTGATCTATTTCAAATTTATTCCGTCGATAGTGATTGGTGCTTGTTGTGCGTCTAGTTCGTTATCTTCATCACCTCCGCCTCCCCCTTCACCTGAAGTTCTGCCTTTGCTGCTTTTCCTGTGAACTTATTGCTTGTCTCTTGTAGATTGTGAAGTGTATATGACATTCAACATAACTCAACCTCGAAGTTCAGATCTTTCAGGATCTTCTTATCGGTCCAATGTATTCCTGTCTTCTTGTTGCCCACGCATACTGTGCTGCTTAATCTAATCCACTAAAATTGGGAATATCACTGGTGATACAAGTAGACAGTTTTGCCATATATAACGCCTGATTGATTGATTGATCGATCGAATTCTATTGTCGGTACATGGATGATACATTTTTGATTAGGAAAAATGAGAAGGAAGCAAAAAGCATCCTGGATAAATTTAATGAACTTCATCCTGCAATAAATTTTACTATTGAGGAAGAGAGACGTCCTTATGACCAGAAAAGAGGATGGCGCAATAAGAAGTGTTTATAGAAAACCTACATCAACGGGTCAGTATACTCATTTTCTCAGCTTCGTGCCTTTGAAATACAAACGCAACCTTAGAAAGTCCTAGGTTCACAGAGCAAGGGCGATTTGCTCGGATGAATGTCTTGATGAATGACGGCTGTTGAGTGAAAATGGTTATCCATAAAAGTTTATTGATAAGAATATGAATCTAAAACCAAAGCAGCCGAAGTTACCAATAGTCCTAAAAAACGCCTTATTCCTACAAATGCAGCTCCTTGTGGACAACTTCAGCGATATGTTAACATAGCGCCTTTGAAATGCGGTAAAAAGAGCATTATGTGCTGCCAAATTACGCTGTGTCTTCAAAACGTCCCTCATTTTGCGTTCGGGAGAAAAAGACAAACTGCCTAATTTCGCCTCTTCTTTGTGTGGAGCCAGTTACATAGGCTGTATAATTAGGCGTGTTTCTCGTCGAATTTTCGAATACCACCCTGTGTAGTTACGTAATGGACAAACAAAATCTATTCACATAGCGCTATTCTATCTCATCTTGTGGATACAGAACACAAGATTCACCCTAACCATGCTTTCAGGGTCGTTTACCGGATACCTATGAATCTCAATTTCGCCTTAAGAGTTCGACTACTAAATATTGCTGAGGCTGGCTGTTGGGATCCATATTAACAAGCCTAATTTATGCATCCAAAAGACGTTAGTTCGGACATTATCATTACCTGCTTGGCCATCTAGGTTTAAATGATCCTGAAGTTTTGTAGAATTTTCCTAGCTTTAGTTGATATTCTTTTTACTATTATATCTTTGTTATAATAATAATTCAAGCATCTTTAATGAACTGTAATTCCATTGCGATCTCACTTTACAAATCGATATTATTTTAAAAAAACCCTAACATTGTTATTGACTACTAATCTAGAATATTCTGTGTGTATAAACATGTGTATATAATTATAGAGCCAGAAGAGGAATTTATGGAAAAGGATATTCTCTGCTCAATTATTTTGTGTTTTATGGATATCTGAATTTTAATTTTCATATAAATTGACTTGACAAGTAGATCTTTGAGGGATCAGATTGTTTGAAATGTTATACTTCTTAAATACATCATATCACATTATTTTTCAGATAATCTCTGTCTTCTAATAATGCTATCCAAATATTAGAAAATAAGGATTGTTCTTTTTTTTTTTTAAATTCATTTTCTTTCTTAAGGAAAGACTGAAACTTTAGTAGCATTATTGCGTGTTCTTATTCTGCTGAAGAAAAGAATCCTTGTCGCAGCGCATACTCATTCTGCTGTAGATAATCTTCTTTTAAGATTGTGTCAAGTAAGTGTCCATTGTTTCGAGTGAACTTTCGAGTGTTTCTTTTTATAATTACACCAGATATCGATTTTACCTCTTAATAAATTTACACGCACACATTTATTCTGATTCTTACAGTCTGTCATCGGACAACTTGGCTTGTAATGATTCTTCTTCACGTTCATCTTTTACGGAAACCTTGCTACGACTTTTACTTTCCTCTAATATAATCATATTAAGTCGTCTTTTTGACATCAGTTGAGTAGTAAAGCCAGTGCTGCAACAGCACTAATCCAATACCTCAAGTAAACCATTAATTTGGTGGTAGTGGGGCACAGTATTTACAAAGGATAGGGAAGTAATCAGTGCAAGCTTATAGCTGGTATGTACTATGGGTTCTTCATTCATTGAGGCAAAGTTAAACTTTAGACACAAGTAAACTACCAATCAGCGAACGACCTTCAACGAACCAATCACATGAAAGAGGGATTTTTGAAAACATATATTTATGGAAAAAATATGTATAAAAATTGCATAAAAATGTTTCATAGGGTAACCTTTCTCCAACATTGTAGTAAAAACACCTCCTAGTTGAGCGTAGGGGTATCAGTTAGTGGGTTACACCACATTATATACATATATTCATCTAAATGACATCCGTTTGAGATCCTTGAATGGCTCTAACCCTGTTTTTAACCTTCTCCAAAAGCCTTCTATAGGACTGATGTGTGTCCCTGTAGTTGGATTGATAAAATTATTAGAGTGGTTCACTCTGTGGTGAATATATCCAAGGGATGACAGGTAGTTTTAACCTTTCCACTCATCCACATGTACGATGACACCTCCTCGTCCTAATAACCAGAGTGATTCCCGCCATTTTTCCTGACGCGAATTCTCTGCAGTGCTGGTACCATTGAACTGTTGAAAGGAGATTATTTTCTCTGTTTCAGCAGATACACCTGTCTCCACCGACTGTTTAAAAACCCAGTAACTACAAATATGCAGAATCTGAGTTAAAGACAGATGCGACTTTGCAAAAGAGGTTCCTACAAAATATTAGAATCATCAGCTTACCTTCTCTGACATTTGACTTGAATCCAGCGGAATGGAACCTTTTACTCATGTGAATAAAACTCACTGGGCCATTCAAGGTCATTCGCTGATTAATAGTTAGTTAGTGCTGCTTAAAGTTGAATTTGGCCTTCAAGGGGAACATTCGTAAACCAGACTAATCTCTAGGGTCTCCAGTTCGAATTCCTTTTTCAATCTAGATTTTTTCATTAGCTGACATCAGTTAGAGAACCATTGGAAAACCTGGGAGTACTGGACAGCTGTTTCGTCCTAGTTTGGGACTCTTCATCAGTACGCACCCACTGGGATTCGAACCCGGACCTTCTGGTTAGAAGGCGGGTGAGGTCGTATACAATTAAGCCACTGGGACCCGATCCAATGGCCCATGAATTCTAACTTCTGCCAATTCAGTTGAAGAGTCTCAAACTAGGATGAAACAGCTGTCCAGTACTTCCAGGTTTTCCAATGGTTCTCTAACTGATGTCAGCTCATGATGACATCCTGTAACCAGTCAACCAAATCCCTACAAACCAATACTTGAAAATCTAGATTTTCCCTTAATTTCGAGTTTATTCTTATAAATACGGATCTTTGAACTATGGGCAGTGTAACAATTGTTGAGTAATTGCAATGATTTGTTTCCAACTTTCATACGCATTATCAGTCAAATACATGTTATATCTTCTGTTTGCCATATTTAAGTTTTCTGTTTTTCCATCCTTCTTAGACTGGTGAAAGTCGTGTACTAAGATTGGGTCAAATAAATCGAATACACACCAATCTGTTGAAGTATTCACTTGAATTCAAACTGAACACTTTTTTAAAGTCGAATGAAAAATCACGGATTGATGCCACTGATTACTTACATAGTCTTATGAAAGATACTGTAAGTGTTGTTTGACTGATTCAATTTTCTCCCTTTTTTTTTTCAAGTTTGATCACGGAATGATAATCGTTTAGAGAACTATTGAGAGAATCAGCTAGGCGTATTGGGCAGCAGCCGTTTCGTCTTACTTTGGGACTCATCGACAGTACGCACTCACTGCCAGGGTTCGAATCCAAGACTTTCCGGTTACAAGGCAATCTCGCAAACCATTCAGTCACTGGGACCCGACTCATTGACTCATCGAGTCGGGTTGGCGCATACTGCCGATGAGTTTCCAATTAGGACGAAACAACTGTCCAATACTGTCTGCTGGTTCTTACTGCTTCTCTAACTGATCTCAGTCCGTAATCAAATCTCCACAAACACAAACTCTTGACAATTTCCGCATTTTCATTTTGCTTGTTATATATATTAAATAAATTTATGTAGAAAGAGATGCTAGAAGTTTATGCATATAATAAATATTAGAAGCTTGCAATATGTGTAGGCGCTATGTAAAACATGTTTTACTTCTGTAAAAGCACACACATGTTGGCTGTTTGTTAACTAAGCCCCCCCCCCGTCGTCCCCCGCTTAACATTGTGTTTACAGCATATGGAAAGTTTCATGTAATTTCTCTACTTGGTTTTTAATCAGTCCACACTACGCTTACAGGATTAGCATTACAACATACAACATATTTTTTGTTCTCTCAGTTGGTGCAAGTTTGCAGTTTTTCGCTTTAGTTAAATCACAGAGAAAACAGAGGGGCGAGGGGTGGGGGAACTATTAACTTCACATTTAAAATTTCAGCAGAACAATAAGCAGTAGAATATTTTGGGATTCATTTGTGTTATTTTTTAAAATGTACACAGAATTAGTGTTCATTGTGAAGACAGTTTAGTGTAGACTTTATTGAATGCATTAATATCCGTTTTAATGAAGATTTTTTTTTAATCATCACCGCCCCCCTCCCCCAGCTGCTGGGTCCATGCTGAAGACCAGGTAAACAGAAAGAATTAGCCACTCTGGGAATGAATCAATGAAAAAAAAATTAGCTCAGTAAAGACGCCGAAGAAAGTGGAGATTAACCGGATATACTCTAAGGATACCGCTGTATGACATCATGAGCCAGACAGTGTCTTGATTGGAACCCGAATGGAAAACGACGAATTTGGTTTGGTTCCGAGGTTTAAATGAAGGAGATCGTATGATGAAGAGATGAGAGGTTATGGGAAGTCGTGAGACCAGATGAAGAGGACTTTAGGGAGCAGGGTGAAATGGAGATGTGCCGCTGAAGCTCTTTGTTCCACTCTAAACACAAGGGAATAATAAATAAATAAATAATATTATAATGAGCTAAACGATTATTTGTGCACTACTTTTTAATCGCTTGCTTTTGTTATTTCTGTACCTTAAAAGTATCAGTCATTGTTTGTTATAGAATCTGTCGAAGGATGGAGAGATGATCAATACACCCTCTTCCTGGTCTAAAGCCTGCCTGACTCTCTCGTGTTTGTGACTCCCGAGCACCACTCAGTCTACGCATGATTATTGAGCCTAAGAATTTAGATACTATATTAGTCAAGCTAATCCCTCTGTGATTATCACAAAAAGACTTGTCTTCCTTCTTGTATATGGGGATAATCAGTGACTTACACCAACCCGACGGGACTTCCTCTGATTCCAAGACGCTGCCTAGTACCTCAGTTAATCCGGACAGTAAACTGTCTCCACTGTACTTAAATACCTCTGGAGTCATTCGATAAAGTCCTATTGCTTTACCTTGTTTCAGACTAGCGACAGCTTTAGTAACCTTAGTTAGGGACGGAGGACCTATGTCTGTATGCCTTTCAGGGAGGTGTTGGATGTTCGGCAGGTTAAGCGTGGCTGTTGTTTGAGTCTGCACAATTCCTTTTAAAGAACCATCAGATGTTTCCGTTTTTTCAACCCAACTCACTACAACCCCCTATTTCATATTTTTCTGTTCTGTTTGGTAGTATAGTCACTGTCATACTGTAACGGTAGAAAACAAGAGACTTTGTAACGGAATGTTTATTTAGCATCTAATATCTTTATATATATGGGGAAATTATGTTCACCTTAAATGAAAATCCTCACTTGCACACAGATCTTCCGTGTTATGCTACTTCGCTCTGTCTTCATAATGTGTTTCTTTCTGCTCTTTTCGTGTCTTCCATGTTTTGCTGCAACACTAGTTCTTTACTGTCCTTTATGTACAAATCTATCTCTGTCCGCTATTTGATATTTTAGTGGGGATCATTGTCTGTTTACATACTACTGATAAATCTTGTCAGTAGCACATGCGACAACACTGCAAAAATTGATATCCACATGGTCATGAAGAATTCGTTTCGCCTTTGCCAGCTTGTATTCTGTTTTTGCTTAGAGGCATTAATCAGGTCATCTGTGAGATAACATATGTGCTGGGTGGCAATTTTCTCTGTCTGGCTTATATGGTCGCTGGGCATCGTCACTGACAAAAGATGATTATTTCCCTTGGGTTCCGAGTGGTACATAAAACTTCAACACCACATCCCTATTTCACTATTTTCACCATTATCTCCTTTAGCTGGCTCCATGACTGCCCGTCGGCTCTTATCTTTTCACGCGATCTTCTCCACGTCATCCTCGGATCCACACCCAACCCATTGCGATTCAACTCAAAGGCGTGTTAAGAGACTGATGTCACACTCAACAGTCTCCTCAGCGTGTATCTAGCCCACCTCCACTTTTTTTGTATATTTGCCGGGTAATAGGTGCTTGGTTAGTCCGTTGCAAGAATTTCTTGTTTCTAATTCTCTCTGACCGGCAGCCTGATCTTCAGCATGGAGGCAGTGATGGTAGTTGTTGATAAACGTCTGCAGCAGACTATTGAAATTTAGTTTGATGAGTCTCTGTATTTATTTAAACGCAGAAAAACTTCGTGCAATATGGCACCAAGACGACGCGCCACACAATAATAATAAAACAACAGACATTTAAAGTAAATATATAAGTAGAGAACGGATAAAGAACTTCATCTGGAAGAAAAACAGTCATGCTTAAAAAGTTCAGACATGCATTCGTCAACTACCATCGAGAAGGGAAGAAAGAAGGAAATTGCAACACGTTCGCCATTGATTACGACTCTTGGCCATATCCGATAACGTTTCGAGCCATCAATTCGAGCTATCTTGCGGACCCCAACCAGGGAGTCGTGACGCACTAACCGATGCTAATCTAGCACAAACATCCTTCATCCCACGACGTCACGTCATGGATTGACCACATCTCCACCTTTTTCATCCCGTCCCAGAGCTGGCTAGCGAACGAGACCTGTACGGAAGCCTCTGAGATGACATTCGAACCACATGTCCAAGCCACCGAAGCCTGTGTTTCCAGGTGATGACAGTCAACGATTGGTGACCTCTAGAGTGTTCAAATACACGCCACCGAACCTCAGAATTACTCACGTGTTGATCCCGTCGAACGCAAGCAATCCTGCAGAGACAGTGAAGATCGAATACGTAGGGCCGCTACACATCCTCAGGCTGCTCTGAGAGGCCAGGTTTCACAGGCGTAGAGCACAACAGCCTGCATAGAAGCATTGTTTACCCAACCTTTGACAGTCAGACTAACTCCGCGATGGCACCAGAGGTGGCTCAAGTTGATGTATTCCACTCTAGTCTTCATGATACGGTTGGATATCTCATCCGTCACCCCTTCGTCAGCACTCACACAACTACCCAGATATACAAACTTATCAACAACTCCAAGTCGTTCGCGTGCAAGAGTGAGTGAAGGTACAGGCTCCTGTCAATCTCATAACAGTAGACGGCGCAAAGTACATACCATACTTGTAGACACTGATCGCCAACTGATTAAGTGCGATTTGGGCAGCCTGCATGCTATCTCACAGTAAGACGATATCGTCTGCATACTCGGGGTCGAAAAGTCTATTTCCAGGTAGCATATCTATACCACCTTCACACACATTTTTTCAGAGCTGACTCCAGAATGTCATCGATGGCAAAATTAAAGAGAAATGGAGAGATTTGGCAACCTTGTCTAACCTCACTGTTTCTAGCGCTTAGTGAGACACCGGCAGCAGATACGCCGGATGCCAACGCATGCATGTTGTGTAAGTTTATTGTGCATAATACAGCTATTGTCATCATTATTAGTAAGATTGCTTAAACATGTGCTACGCATGCCGAACCACCTCCATTCCTGATGACAAATAATCGTTGAAGTATGATTTGGCTAGAAGGGAGTAGTTAAATGGAAGGAATAAACCGACATCGAACTTTACATAGAAGTTCATCATTTTAAGTGTTCGTGTGTCGAAGTAAGTTACAAAGTATGGAAACAGAAATTTAAATTCAATAAACAACAGTGGGTATGCATAAAACAATAACTGATTCAAGATGAATGGCTTTTATGATCTGACGAATGACAATAAATGCACGAATACGTCTGTTCCATTTCAATGATTTTCTGCCATTACATAAAGAGTTACCAAAAACTAATTCACAGGATACTGTGAAACATAGACAAGCACATTGTTGTGTGTCTTAGAACAACATTTCGTGACTTTATGGACTGATAGCTTGACTTGTGTCTCTTTCCCAAATGAATCCTACTTCAGCTCACGTTACTCACTGGGGGGTAACGGTGGTTTGGCATGTGTAGTGCATACCCACGGCCACCCTGAGTAATATGGATTTACTTCCTTTTCTGGCGTAAGGCTTTATGTCTGACCTCATTATTACTTACTTTATTGCTATGCATAACGTGAGAAACCGAACGAAGATACCTATAGTCAAAAATTTCAAATCTTCCCATGTCTTACATTCTCATCGGCCATAACTTTTTTTAGACCCCTTTCCCGTAATACTGACGGGTATTGGCAGACGCTGATGTGCTTTCTATTTCTCCCCCACTTTTTTTCTTTATCCCCTATTATTTTTGGTCGTTGAAATGACTTATTCATCCTAGCTCTGGGAACAGCTTTCACTTGTTAGCAGCTCTTTAGAATCTGTCTTCTAGTTCAGTCGAGGATGCGGAATTTCACTGGCTTTTATTAATGTTTTACTGCAGACTGTCAGAAAAAAGTCAATACTTTACGACTTCCTAAATGAATACTTGCAACAACAGAAGACAAGTATCAGGCAACTAATCGTTTTTTGGAAATCAACACATATTTATAGATTTTCATGTACATTATTATAGATTATTGTTAGCAGACAAACACAGTCTTCTGATTGGATATTTCTCACTGAACGTTATTCTTTAATCTCTTTGTGGCTGTTTCTTGAATGTCAGATTATCTATATGTTAACTGTATACGCCTACGCAAAGTCTGCTATTGTTGGTTGTTGAATCAGTCTTTGTTCATATTTTTCTCACGACCAATATTGAGGATGTAAACATTGACGTAAATTACTATCTACCAATTTAGCTGGCAGACAGCTCTCATCACACTCGTCCCCCTCCCCCCCCCGCGTCAAAAACTTGCGACTGAAGTTGGTTCGGTCTTCTTGGTTCTAGGTGCTTTGCTCGTTTGTGTTGCTGTCTGGAATCTCGGCACTCGCTGATGTTCACCTGTTTCTCTTTGTTTACCGTTGCGATTGTGTCTGCGTAACCTCATCTCAAAGTGACCATATGTGGTCCTTCCCACTTTGGTAACTGTTTGCTTGACCCTGTCATACATTCGTCGGTATTTCGCCTCACACTTGCATATGCTGCTTTCTCCCGACCTCCCAGCGGCTTCTTAAGTAACAGCCTCATCGCTGACAGATCTTGAACGTCACTCAACTGCACAGAAGCCTCGAAGTCCTGCCCGAAGATCCATATGTCTCCATCAAAATCTGCAGGGCATAGGCTTTCCATTTGTCGTTAGACAGTGACACCAAATGTAACAAGAGAAGACAAGGGCTAGGCAACAGATCGTTTAATAAGGAAATCAACACATATTCATAGATTTTCATATACGTTATTATAGATTATTGTTAGCAGAAAAACACAGTCCTCTGATTGGTTGTTTCTCACAGAAAGTTAACCTTGCATCTCTTTGTGGCTGTGGTATTTTGAGGCGTAATCATCTCGGTATTTTCCCACCTTTCAATATCATAAAGGACTGAGAAACGTCAAGTTAAACTGAATACTTAGTCCTCTTTGTTAGTAGTTTTATCACAACTTTCGATCTCATTTGGCTTATCGTCTACATTTAAGCTGAATTAATGACACACTTCTTGATAGAAATGTGGTTCATCATCCTTGACAGTCTATTTGTAAACTGTTGATTGTCTATGTGTTCAGTGTTGTTGTTTAGTTTACCTGTTTTCTAATCTTGTTAATGTACTTGTGACCTTTTTAAATAGGTTGTTGTTGGATGTACAGCACTGTCTGCAAGTGGGGGAAATGATTCAAGACATGCAGCATTGGTACATGAAAAATTTGACGTTGTTTTAATTGATGAAGCTAGTCAGTTGATGTGTCCTACCAGTTTAGGACCATTATTGTGTCTGAATAATGCACAACAACAATCTGATGATAGTGTCAAGTGTTGTCGATTCGTACTTGTTGGGGATCCGTATCAGCTACCTCCGTTGGTTCGAAGTCAAAAGGCCAAGTAAATTATCAGTCTTTTTAAACACTGTTTAGTGTTGTCGTTTATTTGTGTGTGTGTGTATGTGTGTTTATTACGGTCGCGAGAGAGGATCCAGTTTGTCATGTTAAAACTATTTGTAGTTGGTAGTTTATGTAGTTACGTTTTTGTTTCTCCCTCTCTGAGCAAACAAGGAACTTTTCTTTCAACGTTTGAGTAGCTTGAAAATCAATCCCCATTGAGTTATATGAAAAAGAGGTGTTCAGCGGAGAGACTCTTTTCAACGGCGAATTCATTCACATAGCTGTACAATCCCATTTATATGTAATTATTTGTGTGTGTATGTACATGAGGTTTGTCAAGCTTAGATAATTGGTCAGATAATAAGAGAATGATCTAATATCGAAACAAGGTTTACTGGATAGCAACTAAAGTAAGATTGAGTTAGTAAGTTAGATGACGTAATATAATTGACTAAAATGTTTCAACTTAAGTCAGGGTAGCAACAGAGGTTATTACAGGTAGAGACTAAGTAGAAATGGAGTAGATAATATTGCCATTTAAATCAGAGCAAATATGTTGGATGACGTACATAAATGACTAGAAATTGAGCGTTGGTCAAGTCAGCAACAGTGGTAGTGAGGTGTGGAAATTAAATCGGGTTAGCGTGGAGAACAAGAAAGTTGAAAATGTAAAATATTACAATTGAGAAGACAAAATAAAATACTAATGAAGAGACAGTAGAGAAAAAAGATTAGGTAGAATTTACTTGTTGGGTAATAAGATAGATTACGTCCATTGCAAGTGTAGTGATTGAACGAACTTCTTCTGTATGCAGAGTTCAGGAGTTGGTAAGTGAATCGCCATTGCTTTTGCAGTTTGAAGAAGTCTGATTCGTACACCTTTAAGAAGACTACTTCTTACTCTGTAGACGAGTTTAAAGTTTGTTTCGTGTGTAGCTTGGTGTCCGGATTCTATCAGATGTTCTAAGGTGGAGCTGTGGGGGCATCGTTTTTCTCCTTTGTATAACCATGTTGGTAGGTGTTTGGTGATACGTTTGGAAAGCGAATGCTGGGTACGGCCGACGTACCTGACTCCACACGAGCAGGTGCATTGATGAATACACATTGATGATGCCAGCAGTGGTAACTTATCCTTCACGTTCACATGAATCATAGGTTTTGTGGAGAAGGTTAGTCGAATTTCAGTTGCGAAGAAGGTCTTCTTGAGTGAGCCCGACAGTGGATTTTTTAGTGTTTCCGCCGATATATCTCCATTGAATTGAAGGTTCATGTAGAGTGGTTTTTTCGGGACGCTAAGGATGGACGGCTTTTGTGGTCTAGGATTCATAGATTTTGCAATAAATCGCTCTTGGTAACAATTTTCGACAAGGATTCTCTTGAGATTGTCCAGTTCATCTTATACGGTGTCCGGGGTACAAATTCTGCGGACTCTGTAGCTGAGTGAGCGGATCAGGTTTCGTTTGGTGTATAGGGGTACCCATATTTTACGAACTAGTGTAAAGTAATACTAAATATTGATTAGTGCTAAATAATCATAATTAAATTTGTTCTTTTGTTGTTTCGTTTCCTTGTTAATTTTAAAAGCAAACGTGTTTGAATTTTAGCCTGTCTAATGCCATTTTGTAGATATGGTTACCTTGGGATAGTATTATTTAGCGAACTATGGTGATTTTTGAGAATTACTGTTCGCATTTAATTGATGGATGGTGACTAACAGTGGAATCTAGGATGCGCATTTCCGCTGACCTATTTGGGACTCGTCATCTGGATGTACCTGCATTTCTCAGTGAGTGATGATGTTTCCACCAAGGCTTGAACCCAGTCCCAAATAGGAAGAAATGTGCATCCTAGCTTGATTCCACTGCTAGTCACCATCCATCAATTAAATACTAATTAGATGCCCAGACATCGTCGAAGCATCTGCAGAAGAGGCCGACATGTCAACCTGAGACCGAGCACTTCGGTTCAATCAATCGGCGGCAGAATCTAAAATTCAATTAAATAATTGGTGTGGCCCGTTAAACAAGAGGTGGCTCTCGTGGCCCAAGTGGTCTAGTGGATAACGCTTTGGTGTTTGAAACCATGGGCACTGGGTTCGAGCCTCGATGTCGGAACATCATCACTCACTGAGAAATGCAGGTAAATCCAGCTGGTGGACGAGTCCCAAATAGGACGAAATGCGCGTTATCCTGGATTCCACTGCTAGTCATCATCCACCAATTGTATACTAACTAAATGCCCAGACATCATCGAAGCATCTGCACAAAAAGCCAACAGACATGTCAACCTGAGACCGAGCACTTTGGTCCAATGAATCGACGGGAAAATCTCAAATTCAATTAAATATATCTTGTTTCTGTTAGAGGTAAAGTCGAAAAGGGTGCAGGCTGTTCACAGCTAATCAAAGTTTTGTTTCTAAAAAAGCAGTTTATATAAACAGTAAAACTCCACGCTACTCGTTTAAATCTGTGCCACTATTTTCCCTATTGTTTATCAAATTTTAATTCATTTCCTTCCTCATAATTCATTGTTCTTTTTTTAGGCAAGGAGGTTTAAATCAAAGTCTTTTCTCACTACTATTAAATCATAATCATCATCATCATCATAAACACGATTATGGACAGTCAGTGGTCAGGAACCCGTCAGATGATGAATTGTCCAAAAAAGAGTATATCATTGAGCTGACAATTCAATATCGCATGAATTCAAGCATTCTAGCATTATCTAATCGTTTAGTATATCAGAATAAAATGTCTTGTGCTGACTCTAATGTATCACAGGCTACTCTACAGTTAAAATCTGGAGTTTCAGATAAAAATATGCAAAAGGTAATGTATATATAGTGAAACTGTGAATGATTTTTAAGTTTTCGCGCACAGAGATTTGATTGATCTCGAGATTGACATCAGTTAGAGAACCGCTGAAAACCGATAGGGAGCACTGGACATCTGTTTCGTCCCTGTTTGGGACTCTTCATCAATACTCACTTATGACCCACTTCTTCCCACAAACTACAGACCTTCATTAACAGCTGTCTTCGCTCAGTGTTCAAAATCAGATGGCCAGAAAAGACCAGTAACAGAGATCTATGGAGGCGAACCAACCAGGAACCGATTGTGAAACAAATAGGCAGAAGATGGATTGGTCGTACTCTGAAGAAATCATCTAGTGACATCACTAGGCAAGCCATTGCTTGAGTGGAACCCGAAAGGGAAGCGGCGAGTTGGTCATCAGTGTGAGGGTGACTTGGAGGAGGTCATGTGAAGAGGAGATGAAAGCATGTGGACAGACTTGGAGCCAGGTGAAAACTCTAGCAGAGAACCGAACGCAATGGAGAGGTGTGCGGCTGAAGCCCTATGTTCCTCTAGGAATTAAAGGAAATAATAATAATAATATGACCCACTTCACTGGGGGATCGAATCCAGGATATTCAGCTAACAAGCTGACCACGTTACTGTTCAGCCAGTGGGACAAAGTCCCGTGGGTTCGACCCCTCGTAGGGTGAGTGATGGACGCGTATTGCTGAGAAATGTCAAGCAGGCACAAAGCAGCTCTCTAGTACACCCTTGTGGTGGTTTTCAGTGGTTCTCTAACTGAGGTCAGTTTCATGATCAGTCATGAAAACAGATAATTTTCTTTCGTTCCACCATTTTTTTCTCTCATGCCTTTAGCTGTTTTATTTGTATGCTGACGACTGTTGTTCATTACCTGTCATAACTGTAACTGTCAATTTTCCCAGAACAGTACCCCTTTTTTTAATTAATTTCCCCTGGATACAGTACGAGGAAATACAAACTATTTTATGAATGCTAATTAAAACGGGAGTAATTGGGGGGGGGCTGGGGAGGAGGACTATGACTATGATTTCGACTAGTTAGTCTAACACAGACTTAGATACTGTGGGTAACTAGGCCTGAAAAAAGTTAGTCAAGTGGGTGGATGTGGTTTTTTTTCCCACCCATATTTCTGTCTAGTAGTCACATTGGGATAAATTTTGAAAAAAAAATCTTTCAGTTCAACAGTTTACTCTTTGTTTATTTTACATGTCTCACTTGTTTGTTTACATTTTGTTGTTGTTGTTGTAAATAATGTTAATAAAAAAGAAGAAGACATGATGGCTAACAGAAGAGGTCTGGCTGAGATGTGATTGATGGAGTTTTCGTATAAGAAATGAGTTTTTACAAACCGTCGGTTTGTATTCTGTTGCCTGTAGCATAGATGGCATTGAAATTGAAACCAAGTCAAGCATTAAATACCTTGGATTAGTTCTTTCCTCTGACCTTTCATCGTCCATATCCCACATCTTATCAATCTCTAAGATTGTGTTTCATCTACAACCTTCTACATGAAAGAGTTAAGACAATCAGACAATCAATCAACCTTTACTTCTGCAGTGTGTAAACTCCTGTATTTTACCTATTGTACTCTATTGCTCTCCATTAATGTTTCCTGGGCTTCTCAAAAACGAATATGCGTCGGTGGTACAGTGGTTAGGACTCTCAACGACCATGCACATGGTCCGGGGTTCGAGCCCACACCGGCGCACACCAGATATCTATGGTCGGCCTACGAAATTTGGGCTACCGATATCCACGCTGAAAATTCCATACTTGTACCAAAAATACAGTGTGGAATCAAGCTGTTACCAAAAATAAAAAATAAAAATAAATGAAATATATAATATTACGAAGAGTATTAAATGCTGTGAGTAGGGCTTGTGGTCTGCCACTGCGTGAGCTCGCCAATACTATAGTCGAGAGACATATAAAATCCTGTACAAAGCTGGCAAAGGCCGTACTGTCAGACCCCCTGCACTGTCCCCCTTTATTCACAACTATCCCCTTGCATCTCATCAGGTAGGACGAGAAGTCAATATAAGAAGTTATATGCTCGTACGACTAAGTACAAAAAGTCTACAATACCGTATTTAGCCCGTATTTTATGTTATGAAGATACTGTTAGACGTGAAACATATAAGTTACTATGTAATTAGCAAGTACGTCGGTGGCACAGCGGTTAGGACGCTCGCCGAACATGCACATGGTCCGGGGTTCGATCCCCGGCCACGGACTCACTCCTTTACCTCGCTAAGCCAGAAATAATGCTGGTAAAAAGGAAAGGTTGAGCATGAGGCTGGCTAGCAACCCCATCCTGTAAAATAAACACTGCTACAGAAACTTCAAGCCACTAGCTTGAGGCCCTATGTTCCACTGGGAACGTGAAGGATAAAAAAATCAGCAAAGTGTATCGACCCTTTCATTGTTCATCTTTCTGTCATTTTATGGTGTCAGCCTTCCTATCGTTTAATTATAACTTAGCTATTTTATTTTAGTTGTTATTACTATTAAAACTATAATTTTATACTTTATGCATATTTTTCTCCGTATCGCATACTGTAATTTGATACATAGCTGCTATAACAACGTTTTGTTATCATTATGTAATGTTTTTTTTGTCGTTTTTGAGTAAAATGGATACAATATTGTACTGAATGCTGAAAATTCCTTTCTGTATCGTTAGCACTGTTTTTGGAATAAAGCAGAAATTATTATTATTATTATTAGAATTATTATTATTTTAGTTCTTTACGTTCGGAGCGTGGAACACAGGTCTTGAAGCTTTGAGCTGTGAAGTTTCAGTAGCAGTGGTGTTATTCTCTGTTATTGAGTGGGGTTGCTAGCCTCACATTGTCCTCTAAGCAAGGTTGATGAGTCTGTCGATGTAGGATAGAACTCTTGGTCGTGTGAGATTTGTCTGGCGAGTATACTATCGTTGAACCAATGACGCACCAAACTATGGAGTACTAGATAGATAGTTGTTGCTTCTTTGTTTGCAACTATTTAGCAATACGCATCCATGATCCCACCAGGAACTTATAAGACTGAATTTTACGCGACTCTTTCGTCTTATAAAGATTTTCATTTTTGTTGACTTACTCTTGACTCTTTTACGCCAAAGATTGATTTGAAGGAGTGTTAAAATGAGAATGCTAGGTAGGTTACTTTACTCTACTACAAGACTGTTATTATTGTCATTCGTTCTTTGGGTTACAAGTTGAACATAAAGCTTCAGTGATACATCTCCGCTCTCCGCTGTTATTTTACAACTGACTGCACGATTGCCTGGTTCGCCAGCATGTCTGTTACAAGATTGGCAGGAGCTTGTACCTCTACTCACTTTGGCGGGTGTACCGCTTGAGGTTGTTGGTAAGTTTGTGTATCTGAGTAGTTGTGTGAGTGCTGGCAGAGGGGTGACAGATAAGATTTCCAACCGTATCATGAAGACTAGGGTGGCATACATCAACATGAGCCACCTCTCATGCCGTAGCGACATTATCACGGCTGTCAAAGGTCGGGCATACATTGCTTTGGTGGGGCTGTCTTGCTCTACGCCTGTGAGACCTGGCCTCTCCGAGCTGAGGATGTGTGGCGGCCCTGCGTGTTCGATCATCGCTGTCTCCGCAGGATCGCTTGTTTTCGATGGCATCATCGCGTGAGTAATTCTGAAGTTCAGCGGCGTGTGTTTGAACACAGTGTCGTCATCTGGAAACACCGGCTTCGGTGGCTTGGACATGTGCCTAGAATGTCATCCCATAGACTTCCGTACAGGTCTCTGTCCGCTAGCCAGCCCTGGGACGGGATGGAAAATGTGGAGGGGTGGTCAGTTCACGACGTGGCGTCGTGAGATGAAGGATGTTTGGGCTAGATTAGCATCGGTTGGTGAGTCCCGTCTCCCTAGTTGGAGTCCGCGAGACAGCTCGAATCGATAACCCGAAACGTTACCGGATATGGTGAAGAATTGTAATCAGTGGCGAACGTGTTGCGATTTTCTTCTTTTTTCCCTTCCTGATGATAGTTGACGAATATATATTTGAACTTGTTAAGTATGGCTGTTTTCCTTCCAGATGAAGTTCTTTATCCGTTCTCTACTTATATATTTTACTTTTAATGTATATTGTGTGGCGCGTTGTCTTGGTGCCATGTTGTACGAAGTTTTTCTGCGTTTAAATAATCACCAGCATGTCTTAAGCCCTGAGAAGAGGGGAGGTTGGTTATGGGGTTAACTATCCTATCGCAGAAAATAAATAAATAAACGGACTATAACACATTATTAATTGAAGGAGTTATTCTCTTATAGTCATACCTTTTTTCTCATGTTATTTTATTGTTTTGTAAACACAGTATATCAAAACGGCCAAAGAAATAGTAAAGTTATTCAATCAGTTATTGATGTTACTTTCAGTCTCTGAATGTTGTGTTTGGTTTTCTTTTGTTATTTTAGATGCCATTATGGATTAAACGTGTATTGAGCTCATCGCTTTCTGATTCTGTATTGCTTTTGGACACAAAAGAAGTAAGGCAGTTTTAAATGATACATTTAATTAGTTAATTTCATAACAATGTTCAGGTATTGTTCTGTAGGGATTTCATTGGCTGGTTACAGGATTTCATCATTAGCTGACATTGGTTAGATGACCATTGGAAAACTAATAGGGAGTATTGGATAGCCAGCTGTTTCATCCTAGCTTGGGACTCTTTAGCAGTATGGGCCTACCACCGAGGTTCGAACCCACGACCCTCTCGTCACTAGGTGAGCCCGTAGACCGTTAAGCCACTGAGACCCGATCCACTGGCCAGTGCATGAATTCCAACTTCTACAATTCACGACCGCTAGCTAATGTCTTCGGCGTGTATTTGTCTTGACCCCTGACCTGCTGTACCGTACTGGTCACGACTTCCCATTTGAAACCCAAGTAACTACCTATCTGAATAGGGTCAGTGGCTAGTGAGGGTCTCTTTAATATTAAAGTATTGGTTTCTACGCGCTTGTCTTGTAACCAGAAGCTTCTGGGTTCGAAGGCTGGTGGTGGGCAAGTATTGATGAAGAGTTTCAAACTAGGGATGAAGAAGCTGTCTGTTCAGTACTCCGAAGGTTTCCCGTGGTCCTCTAACCGATGTTAGCCAACGATTAAATCCTGTAACCAATCATATTAATGTCTTTAGTAACGTTGGTAGGTATCCATTTTTTTGTATAGACAGTAATACATATCCATTGTTTTTTCCGTGAACTTAAAACAAGAGATCGTTTTCAATGCCGATGCACTTCCTGTGGTTCGGTGTTACAAATCTTACTGGCTTTCACGCTGAATCAAATCAATGTTTATCTGAAGTATAATATGACCAACCCCTATGAAATATTACCTCAAAGTTTTGCTGTTTCAAGAGATTTCGTTATCTTCCGTTGGTTGAGATACAATCTCAGAAAATTTGTTTTTCAAAAGAATGGATTCTGAACAAAGAGTACTCTTTCCGATAAATTCATCATCAGGCTCTACAGTTATATATACATTATGGTGAATGAATGAATGAATTAGTTTTATGAACAACATTAATGTTGCTGTTTAAATAACATCGAACCAATAATAATATAAATAGATTACACCTCAATAGCATCAACATAACAATAAGCCGAATGTCAGAAAAATTAGGAAAGATAATATTACAAATTCATGAATTTATAGTCTCTACTGAAAGCCGACCAGAGCATTAGTAGCGGCTGGCTAGACTTGCTTCTTTTGAACACAGGGCACTGCTTGTTTGAGCTGAATTGCAATAGACTCTGCTGTTTGAGGCATACGGTGCTTCGATGAGTTTGGCAATTTATTTGGCACCCGGTAGATTATAGAGAAGGATTCTTCCAAGCTGGGTGGCTTCGTGGCCGATTCGCACTAGATGGTCCAATATCGAACTGTCAATGGTTTTCACTACACCTTTACTTAGCCATAGTGGGATATGTTCTCGAGCGAGTACGAAATATCAAGTTCCTAGAACAATGGCCAATATAACTCGCTACATTACAAGCGCAGTTGAACTGGTAGATACAGTTTGAACTGGCTAGTCTAGATACTTCATCTATCAGTCGAGGAATCACCGTCGGTTGTGTAAAGAATAGTACGTGTAGTTCGCCAGCATTAAAAGTTCTTTGAACTGATTTTCTTAATTTTCTCGTAATTATCTCATTTGGTATATCGCTCTTGAATTGCAGTGGTTTATGAAGTGGCATCTTGTTTACAGATAGTGAGTAGTCCTATTCCACCGCTTTCTTTGTCATGTGTTCCTTGATTAATTTTTCGGGATAGCCGTTTTCGATCAAAGTATCATATACACTGCTTAATTCATCTTCAATTACTTCTTCTGAGCATATAGCTCTAACTAAGTCTGTGCCTGAGGGTCTTCACTAAACTTATTTTGTACTTGATAGGAACGAAGCTGTGAAAATGTGCATATTGTCGTGTCCAAGTACTTCTTTTTCTATGCAAATTTCTTTTTATGCTACCATCAGGTTTCCTTGAAAGTAGGACATCCAGGAAGGCAATTCTGTTTTGGGATTCCTCTTCGCATGTGAATTTCATAGCCGAATGTACTTCATTCAATTCAGTAATTATTGTACTTTTATCAGAACCAGGAAAAATTGTCTGGATTTAAACTTATGCCCATATTTAAATTTCTAAATTTAGCGTTTTGAAAGGACTGGATACGTTTCCGATCCGTGGTAACAGTAATACTTGTAGTTTCTTTGTCTGTCTGTGAATGTATTTAGGACATTGTGTTATGGTATCATATTGAAGTGGTTTCTTTGATCTGGAGGTTCTCACTGGTCTTTGTTGTAATCAATAAACAACGTTATTTTTCCGTTGTTCTACACATTGGTTACTTTTATTGTGGTATTCTGTAGAGATTGTTAGTATAGGCCTCCTTATTTTCATGTAAAACTCGATTACCGACTACAGTGAATTTAATAGGCATGTTTTTAACCATTAAAACTAGTGGGGTAGAGTCTGTCACAAGTCATCATTAACTAGGAAGCCATTGGATGCCTAAAAAGAGGTAAGCTGGCTGCTTCCGTCATCCTACTTTAGCAGTCTTCAGTAGTAGTTAAAATCTATAATCCCAAGAGATATATCAAGCCTGTGAATTTTTTAGGTGATCACATCAGTGTGTTTAGCCATTGAGTTGTTCACGATAGTCCATTACAACTTTGGTGTATCCGTTTTGTAATGTTCATTGTTAATTGCAGTTGTACTGTAACAACAGAAGACAAGGGCCAGCCAAACAGATCGTTTATTTAGGAAATCAACGCATATTTATAGATTTTCATGTACATTATTATAGATTATTGTAAGCAAACAAACACAGTCTTCTGATTGATGGTTGTTTCTCACTGAACGTTAATCTTTCATCTCTTTGTGGCCATTTATTGAAGTTCAGATTTCAATATTGCAAAAATATTCATTCAGACGTCTATGAAACACAAAATAATTGAGGAAAGAATATTCTAGATTAGTAGTCAATAAAAATATTTAGTGTTTTTTAAATAATATCGATTTGTAAAGTAAGATCAATGCAATTACAGTTCATTAAAGATGCGTAAATAATAATAATAACAATAATAAAGATATAATAGCGAATAGAATATCAACTAAAATTAGGAAAATTCCACAAAAATGTACGATCATTCAAACCTGGATGGCCGAGGTAATGATAATGTATGAACTATCTTCTTTTGGATGCGTAAATTAGGCTTGTTTCTATGATTCCCCACAGCCTCAGCAGTTCAGATTCTCTGTCTGCGAACTGCATCCGCCTACGCAAAGTCTGCTGTGATTGGTTGTTGAATCTGTCTTTCTTCTTATTTTTCTCACGACCAATATTGGGGACGTAAACGTTGACGTAAATTACTGTCTACCAATTTAGCTATTAGCCAGCTCTCATCACAGTACTACACTACAGTTGTAAAATGTCAGCTGTATGACAATGATACACATGTCAATTGAATCACAACGGGAAAACTCAGAGAAGCCTTTGAAGTGAATACATAACTAAGTGAAGGCGACTGCGTTCTATCACCGATGATTTTCCTAATTGTGGTGGACTGGATTATGCATCGGACTATGCATGGGGAGTGAGAAGACGAAAATACGTTGGGCCGATAAGAAGACTCTAGAAGATCTGGATTTTGGAGGATGGATGATTTATGGTTTAAGGTCACATAGACTGGAAGACTTACTGGCGAAAACCAACATATTTCTTGAAGAGGCAGGTAACGAAGCCAGGATTGCAGGTGAACATAGAGAAGACGGAGGTGGTGAAGATAACCAGTCGACAGCAATAATCACAAGTCACAATCAACGGGAGGAGGTCACTCCCTTCACTTATTTAAGCGGCATCGTTTCAACTACAGGCGACAACATCATGGGTGATGTCAAAATCAGCCAGAATGCTAAAGGCAAGACAAACTTTTATCACCCTGTATAAAACTTGGGCACTGTGGCACGAGATTCATCCTGCAGTAAATTTTACTATTGAGAAAGAGAGAAAAAGACTAGTATTTCATCTTTAGACGTCCTTATGACCAGAAAAGAAGATGGCACAATAAGAAGTGTTTATAGAAAACCTACATCAACGGGTTAGTATACTCATTTTCTCAGCTTCGTGCCCTTGAGATACAAACGCAACCTTAGAAAGTCCTAGGTTCACAGAGCAAGGGCGATTTGCTCGGATGAATGTCTTGATGAATGACGGTTGTTGAGTGAAAATGGTTATCCATAAAAGTTTATTGATAAGAATATGAATCTAAAATCAAAGCAGTTTACCTTACCGACAGTTCCAAAACAGGCCTTATTCTTACACAAAGTCTTAGAAATGCGGTGAAAATAGCATTCCCTGCTGCCGAATTACGCTGTGTCTTCCAAAATCATACACCCCCTATTTTGCGTTCGGGAGTAAAAGACAAACTGCCCATTTTACCTCTTCCATGGGTATCTACCAATTTAACTGCTCCTGTGGAGTGAGCCAGTTAGTTGCATAGGCCGTACAATTAGGCGTGTTTCTCGTCGCATTTCCGAATATCACCCTGTGCGGTTAAGCAAAGGATAAACAAAATCTATTCACTTAGCGCTATTCTATCTCATCTTGTGGATACAGAACACAAGTGCCCATAATGGAATTATAAAGATTGTTTGTTTCCTCTTTTTGTAGTGAAATAATGTTTCTAGTGTTTTTGTGTTTTTTTTCACCATGCAATGTTTATTTCTCCTTTGAATTGTATCATCCTAATTTCTAGTAAGATATTGTGTATTTTTTTTTTCATTAGCTTCAGTGTTGTGTCACTTCTTCCAATCAATTACATGCATTAAATTCTAATCCAACTGAAGCCCAGTTAGTTTTGTTTATGATCAAACAATCTATGAATGTGGTAAGTCATTTTCATCATAATGTATGGAATTCAGGACAGTGTTTATACAATGTACAGAATTTTCAGTGGAGTTTATTGCATGATACTTTCGCGATTCGTGCAGGATCTTCAGATAAAATAATAATAATCAAGATTGGAGGTGTTCAGAAATTTGACAATGAACTCGCCAGATTGTACGCTCTATGTGACTAGCTCCACACAGGTAGTTAAACTGGTAAATACACATGGAAGAGATGAAACAGGGCAGTCTGTTTTTATTTATTGAATTAAGTATTGGTCGGTCGGCTAGTGAATACACAGCATAGCCTAACTGCATAGAAATTCCTTTTGAAGGCTTTCCTCAGATGTTGTGATAAGATCTCACTATTGACGTCTGAAGAGGGCCTTCAAAAGGACTTTCTATGCAGCTAAGCTATGCTGTGTATTCACTAGCCAACCGACCAATACTTAATTCAAGAAATAAAAGACAAACTGCCCTGTTTCATCTCTTCCATGTATATTTACAAGTTTAACTACCTGTGTGGAGCTAGTAACATAGGGCGCACAATCATGCGAGTTCGTCGTCGAATTTCTGAACACCTCCCGATCTTGGTTTGGCAAGGGTCAGAAAAAAAAATTGAAAGTAGATCGTTTAACATAATGCGCTGTTTAACCTATTCTCGACCTTAAGTTTGTCTTCAATTACATCCCCTGAACAAGGAGCTCTGACCCTATAGCTGACGACCTTGACCGAATTTATTTAGTGTGAGATAGGAATAAATCTATGAAGATGTGTATATATTGACCCGTTCACGTACTTCCTTTCTTATGGAAATTCCTACCGTCTTATTTTATTTGTCAGTAAGGCGTCTAAAAAGGCAATTTTACTTTGTAATGCTTCTTCACACTTGGATTTGACACCTGAATGTATTTCACTGAATTGAGATAATTATTGCGTTTCTGTCCAAATTATTTTCACAAAGGATGAATATGTATCATCCATATACCGATTATAAAGTATGTGGATTTTCTGTTAAGATTGTTTAGCAGACTATATTCCAGTTTACTCAGAAAGAAATCTGCTAAGATTAGCTGCCTACCATCTTCGATGATTTTCCTGATCGCAAGAGACTGGATAATGTGACAGATGGCAGTGGGCAACGAGGAAACAGGCATAAAATGGACTCACACAGAAAACTTGGAGGATCTGAACTTCGCCGATGATATATGTCTCATTTCCCAAAAACTGGAAGATATACAAGTGAAAAGCAACAAGTTGGCAGAAGAAGGATCCATAGAAGATGAGACTTCACTTCAGGTGAACATAGAGAAAACAGAGGTGATGAAGATTCCTGGGCAGCAACAACAGACAACAATCAGCCAGCGTAAATGGGAAAAATTTGAAATAAGCAACCTCCTTCACCTACCTACTCGGGAGGCATCGTTTCAACTACAGGCGGACGGAACTGACAAGGATATCAAAGTGAGGATCGGGAAGGCAAGGCAAACTTTCTCTCAAGTTTGTGTGGAGGTCAACAGCACTCAACATGAAAAATAAGATCCGGATTTTCAACTCCAATGTGAAGTCAGTGCTACTTACTACATGGATCAGAGACTTTGTGCATCATGAAGAGCACCTCAAACAAACTACAGACCTTCATCAACAACTGTCTTCGTTCAATACTCAAGATCAGATGGCTAGTCAGAAAAGACGGGCAAAAGGGATTTTTGGGAGCAAACCAACCCAGCAGAAACCGATTGTGCAACAAATAAGCAGGAAGAAATGGAGGTGGATCGGCTATACTCTAGGAAAATAAACCATCAAGTGACATCATACGCAGGACCATAGCTTTAGTGGAACCCGAATGGGAAGCGGCGAGTTGGTCGTCAGTGCGAGAATGGGGGTGATATGGAGTAGGTGGGCAGATGTGGAGCCAGGTGAAAACGTTGTCGGAGAATCGAATGGAATGAGACGTACGGCTGAATCCCTATATTTCCTTGGGAATTAAAGGAAGCAATAATAATGGTAATTTGTCTTTCTTCCTGTTCAGTCTCTAATCTTAATACTTCTCTTAGTGGTTGTGTGAAGGCATTAGTAATGTGTTGTTCTACGATTGCAATTTTGTTTGAGTGAATTCAGGTCATTCTGACCTGGGACCTTCTGTGAGAACTGTTTGGTGTGTGATTCTTGCCGATGCAGTTTTTATCCCACCTGATCAGTGACATTCTCTTTGATTCTCAGGTGCTTTTTACGGTTGGTTTGTTGTGTGGTTCTTGTTTTGTACTTGAGAACTAATTGGATCTGTATAGCCGTCAGGGTTCGAACTCAGCTTGTGATGAAGCCTTCCAACCAATCAAACACAATCCCTACAAAACCAATACTTAAAAATTGATCTGTTGCTCACTACCGACTGGCCCTATTCAGGTAGGTGGGAAGCTGTGACCAGTAGGCTACATCGGGTTGAAGGTGAGACAGTAACTCAACGAAGAAGAAATTGCGGGGTTGTCGCGCTGTGTCATGAATTGGACAGTATATCGGGTCCCAGTGGCTCAATGGTCTACGAGCTCTCTGGCCTTGTAACCAGAAGGTCCTCTGTTTCCAACCGTGGTGGTGCGCGCGTACTGATGAAGAGTCCCAAATTAGTTGAGCGAAATAGCTGTTTGGCAGTACTCCTTATTGGTTTTCCAACGGTTCTCATTATATCATTCATTGTTTTTTTTAATATAATCATTTCTGTATCAAGGAAGACTAATCCTGATTCCTTATCGTGTCCTGTAATCACCAGTCGTTCGTCCTAAATGAGGTTGAATGGAGGGGAAAGGAGTGGTTCTGTGAATTTCCCTTCTTTCTACAAAAATAGCGCATAACAATCATACCAGTATATTTTTTAGACAAAAGCCAACAATACGTATTGGAATGGTCGTATTTGTAAAATCGGGTTCAGAATTAGCAAATACCTAAAAGTTTGGTACGTGTTCGAATATTAGCAACGATATGCTTGAGAACTGCTTTATTTAATCTTAAATAAATATCTCTCAATCTTTGTTCAGTGCCATCATATTCTACATTTCGCACCTGCCATAATTTTTAAAATGTTTGTCTCTGTCTGTCTGGATTCAACATAGAACTTGGCACTGAAGTGCAGCACTTCGAGTTGCCACGTTCCAAATACCACACAAAGGTAGACAAGAAAATGAGTGAAGAGAATCAATAGAATTTGACAGGTATAAGAGCGAAACAGAATGGATAATGGTAGAAAGGAATATGAAAGATTACAGAGACTGAATACATCTGCGCCATTGACAACGGTTTTGAGCCATGTCACCTATTGTCTCCAGCCATTGATTCCTAGAGTCCCGAGGGCCCCGATCCGGGAGTCTGCATCTCCCTACCTGACTCAGTTTAACTGTCAAGGATTTCATGGATTGATGCCATGTTTTTGTTTGGCCACCACTGGCTCTTTTCCAACCTGAACCTATATCAGCTAGTAATGCCCGTCGTCGGGGGAGGCGATGGTTAGGCATGCGCAGCACGTGACCTAGCCATCTTAGTCTATGTAACTTTATAGCCTCGTCGATTGATTTTCCCTCTTTGCCCAACACTCTACGCCTAACGTCAACATTACTTACCTTATTATACCACCTAACGTGAGAAAGAGAACGTAGACATCTATGATCGAAAGCAGTCAACTTTTTCATGTCTCAACTCGTATTGGCCATGTTTCAGAGCCATAGACAAGGACGGAGCGAACTGATGAGCAGTACACACGTCTCTTGGTTGAAAGCCGGAAAAATTTTTGATTTTAGATTGTTATTCACAATCTGTCTTAATTGCTTTTTTCCCTTTTTTTCTATCAGTTTCTACTTGATTCTAAAGACATTGGCATCATTGCACCGTATAGAGCACAAGTTCATCTACTCAAGAATGTTATGAAAGAAAATTTATTTGATGAGATCGAAGTAAATACTGTTGATCAATTTCAAGGTCGTGATAAACGATGGATTGTACTTTGTCTAACTAATTGTCCTTCGCTGTTGAAAAATCATGGAAATAATGATAAGGTAAATAATGTTTTAATGAATTTTTAAATGGTGTTTATTTTAAGTGTTATTAGGGAATCGCATATCTTTCTTTCTACATGACAGACCATCTTCAAGTGATATTAATTTTGTTAAATATTCTGACGACGACCTGACTGTATCTTTGCCTGTCAAATGTCAAAGTGACCGCTCCAAACTAAATGGCTTTTCATCATAAATCAACCAGTGATCCAAGGAAAACGGTCTAACATTAAATCCCGCCCTCTCTAAATGTCAAACAGTCAATTTCACCTTTAGGCATAAATCTGATTGACCTAAACAAACTGGTTAGCACTCTCGAGGTGTGCAACATAGATGATGGCGTCATTCTATCTGCTGATCTTTCGTGGTCGTGTCATATTTTGATGATTTCCAAGGAAATGTCTACATCAAGAAGTTAAGACATTCTGGTATAACTCAACCCTTACTCCTACAATTCGTTAACTCTCGCATTCTGCCTATTATTCTATATTGTTCCCCCTTAGTTTTTCCAGGGCTACTGAAGAAGGACCACATCTAATTACGTAGGATTTTAAAAGTTGTCATTCGGGTAAGCAACGTGCCACTTAACCAGCTTGTTAATATTCTAGTCGACAGACAATTGGAATCATGTGAAAAATGGGCTAAATCCATTCATTCTATCTAACTCACATCACCCTCTTCATTCACAACTCTCCATTTGTATCTCATCAGGCAGAACCAGCAACCTATATAGAAAACTACATGCTCGCATTAACAAGTACAAATACCCAACTCAACCATACCCTACTTAGCTCGTGTTCTATGCGATACAGAATACATTAGGCGTGATACCTATGACTTATTAAATAGTCAATAGAACAACTGGATCTCGTCTTTCCAACTCATATCACCTATAGTTACGATTTTCTTTTTTTTCTTTTCCTTTTCTCTCTTTTTTCTGTCATAAGCTGCTTTGTTTCTTTCTTCCTTATTAACTCTATGTATAACATTCTTCTTCGTTCTCTCACACTCTGTATATCTCGATCTTCTGGTTACCGCTTACGCCTTTTCTAACACCTTCAAACACACTGTTCAATTTTGGCTTTGCTATCGACATGCCAATATGTTGTTCTCAAAACTAATTGAGATTACCCTTAATCTATGTAGAATTTTATTTATTGTTAATGTACTAACTGGTGGATGCAATACTGTAGTGAAATGCTGAGAATTCCATTGTGTATCACAAGTACTGTTTTGGAATAAAGCAATATTATTATTATCATCATCATTATTTATGGGTATAAGCGTCCACCGCGAACCAGGTGCTACTTTCAACTTTATCTGTCATTCCATTGCTCTTTAGCTAATGGAGTGAATAGGAAATAATTATGCACTCATTTTTTCATTGTTCCTTGTAATTCTCTGTGTTCTTATTCTTTTATTGGGAGAGTATTTGTGTATTCCATAAAACTGCACTGCAAGTAACAGCACCTTTTAAGAATACTAACTATTTCCTTAGATTGAATATTAGTATTTCCCTTGGGTTTCAAGTATAACATAGAACTTCAATACTACGTCTTCACTTCTCTTTTCTGCTGTCCTCTTCAGCTGGGTCCACAACTGACCATAATCTCTTCTCCTCCACCACCTCCTCCTCCTACTCCCCACACGGTGTTAGGTTTTCTGTGGTTTATATTTCTTTTGTGACCGAGGGGGGAGGGAAACTGTCTGTCCGGAAATCAGATTATTTTGGTAGTGTTACTTTCTGACCACACGTTTTTTTTCCTTTTTATTCTTTAGCATCCTTAAGTGGAACACATAGCTTCAAGCTTTATATCTTGAATTTTCAACAGCGTATGTTCCATTTTTTAAGAGTTCGGGAAGGGGGTTACAAGCTTCACTGCTAGCCTTCCTTCCTTCCCCCGCTACACTATCAGTTTGGTGAGGTAAAGGAGTAGGTCGGCCTGGAGTAAGACCCGGATCATGTGTGTGTGTATGTGTGACCGGGTGGTATTCGACCTCTGAGGTATCGATGCACTAGTTCTGACCACAGCTGTATAAATTCCTTCCGTAAGCTGGGAAAGTTATTAGCACAATACATGATATATATATATATATATATATATATATATATATATATTTCATCATGAGCTGAGACATCAGTTAGAGAACCATTGGAATACCAGGGAATACTGCCAGACAGCTATTTCGTTCAACTAGTTTGCGACTATTCACAGTAGCAACCCACCGTCAGGGTTCGAGCCCATGACTTCCTGGTTAAAAAGTGAGCTCGTAGACCATTAAGCCACTGGGACTTGATCCAATGGGTGGTTCATGAATTCTAACTTCTTCCAATTCATGACGTAGCGTGACCACTACTTCACCTTTAACCTTCTGCACCCACTGGTCAAGGTGTCTCACTAAAACCTCAGGTAACTACCTACCTGAAAAAAGGTCAGTTGCTAGTGAGCATTAGATCAGAAGATCTTGGATTCAAATCCTGGTGGTGGGTACGCACTGTTGACGAGTTCCAAACCAGGACGAAACACCTGGTTAACCAGTACTGCCAGGTTTTCCAATTTTTCTCTAACCGATTTCAGCTCATGATGAAATCCTCCAACCAATTTTTCGATTTTCACGTGAGTCTATTCGCCAGTTTTATGGCACAGACATAATTTTCTTTTTCTTTTTTTTTTTACATATTGTCTTCTTCCTCTTCTAGTGTACTGAATTCAATCGAGTTCATTTACTTGAAGACTTGAGTCGTCTAAATGTCGCTTTAACTCGTGCTCGACATAAACTTATCATTCTTGGTTGTACTGGTGAACACAACTCACAAGGAACAGAAGAAGAACAATTCAATCAGATTACAAAACTCAAAGAATTATTTTCTCATATCAAATCAACATTTAATTATGAAATATTACCGGTGGATAGCCTATCTTATATCAACAATAGTAGTGGTGAAACATGAACGCTGATTTTATGTTTTACCCTATTTTTTAAATCTATTTTCTTATCAATATTTATCTGTGTATACATTATCTTTTTGTATGCGATTTATGAGGAGAAAAAGAAAATTAGATGAACTATTTTTCTACCAAAAATTAATATTGATATTTCTGTCTTAGGATTTTCAAATTATTCTGCCCTGTTCAACTTAGTCTTATCCGATATCAGAGTATTTTTCTATTTGTTGTTTTCCTCTTGGACTTGCAATTTTCGTATTAATAAAATTGTCTTTTTTGACAATGTCTTTTTTTGTTGGGGCAGTCGAATCTCTTGTTCATCCAAACCTTTTTTTTGCGGGTTAATGTTGAAGAAGTTTTACAGAAGTCATTAAAATGCCTTGTCGCTGACTGACTTACTGATCTACTGCCTGGCTTTAACATAGAACAATTTTTCACAGAAGTGCAACAATTTGATTTTCAAGTATTGGTTTGTAGGGATTTGGTTGATTGGTTACAGGATTTCATCATGAGCTGACATTGCTTAGAGAACCATTGGAAAACCTGGAAGTACTAGACAGCTCTTTCGTCCTAGTTTGGGACTCTTCATCACTACGCACCCACTGGTTACAAGGCCAGTGTTATAACTGTAGGGAATTGAATGAAGACGTTTTCACCTTGCTCTGTCTGCGCCTGAACTAATCTGCCTATCTGCTTGTCGTACCTTCCGATTTAGTAAAGCACGCAAATATCAAAAGACAAAGGCTGGACTGTGACTGTGTATTGAAGTGCAACAACGATAAAGAAAGCCATGGTATTTATACATTTTACAACAATATGGACAGCTAACAGCATTTGAAATAATTTATCTTAATAGCCAATAACAAAGTGCGTGAGAGATGATAATATACCATATGTGCGAAATTGACAGTCAATAACAAAATGTGTGGGAATGATAATATACCATATATACAAGATTAGCAGTCACTACCAAAATGTGTGAGAATGATAATATACCATATATACAAAATTAACAGTAAATACCAAAATGTGTGAGAATGATAACATACCATATATGCAAGATTAAACAGTCAATACCAAAATATGTGGGATCCTATCACCTCTCCCCGTAAAGAGTGTAGGACTTGCTTTTTGGATCTATTTGAAAAGGTTTCGGAGCTCTTCTTTGTCGAGTTGACCTTCGCATGGTACTGGATAGAGTGTGATCTGTGTCCCGGGCTTCCGGCTGCGGAAGATTAAATGTATCTACTAATACTTCTAACGTGAGGTCTCGTCTCCCATTGTCAGGTCTATCTGACGCATCTCGTATATGATTCGTGTGTCTGACACATAACTGTCCTTCTACATTCACTTTGTATAAAACCCTTCCTTTCTGCCCCACTATTTGTCCTCGAATCCATCTCGGAGGTGAATAGCGGAAATCTCGTACATAAACTTGCTGATACAATTTGAAAACTCGACGTTTAGCTCCGTGATGGCGATTGAATTGGTTTTCCATTTTTGTATTTCTGCAGCCCTGCTTTACTTGCCTAGGCTTAATTGAGTCGAGGGCAGTTCTGATCTTTCGGCCAAATATAATTTCCGCTGGGGATAACTGATTTGGGGCGGAAGGATTTGGCGTCGTACGATAATGCAGCAAGAATCTATCCAAAATTTCTTCTGTTGTTCCCTCCCCCTTCGCTTTTGCATAAGCACGCTTAAAGGTGTCGACGAAACGTTCAGCCTGTCCATTCGATTGGGGATGATACGGGGGGCTACGAATATGCTGGATGCCAAACAGTTTGCAGAAATCTGAGAACAGTGATGAGGTGAACTGCGATCCATTATCGGACACCAGAACATCAGGCATACCAAAACGACAGAATAGTTGACGTAGGTGGGACACTGTTGCAATTGATGTGGCAGAATGCATAGGAAATATCTCTGGCCATTTGGAAAACGCGTCGACACATATTAAGAAATGCATACTATTGAACGGTCCAGCGAAGTCAACATGAACACGGGACCATGGTTTGTCCGGTCGTGGCCAGGAACATAGTTCTGTCTTGCGTGGACACTTTGATGCTTGAGCACATTTACTACACTTGCGAACGAGGTCTTCGATATGGTCATCGATGTTGGGCCAGTAAACATAACTGCGAGCGATCGCCTTCATTCTCCCAACACCAGGATGTGATATATGAAGCTGCCGAAGCACATGGTCACGAAGATTAGCTGGAACCACAACACGATCAGCAAACATTATGCATTCATTAACGATGGATAGGGATTGGCGTCGCTGGTAAAACTGTTTTAAAACATTTGAATGAACATGTGGAGGCCAGCCAAATCGGATGAACTTTGATACTTGCTGTAAAACTGGATCACGCAGTGTGTGTCTGGCAACCTCAACTGCAGTCACCGGAAGAAGTTGAGTCGCGCCTACCAGAACTCTGTTTACATCATCTTCAACAGAGATGGATGCAATAACAACATCCTCGCTTTCCAACTTCTGATGGCTTAGCAGCCGTGATAATGCATCTACCTGGCCAAATTCAGAGGTAGGTTTGTATTTGATATCAAAATTATATCCCAGTAACATGACAGCCCACCTTTGAAGCCGATTCGCAGTGTACACTGGAACGCCCTTTTTCGAACCAAATATCGATAACAGGGGTTTATGGTCAGTAAATAGGGTGAATTTCCTACCATGAAGCATTTTGTGAAACTTTTTGACTGCGAAGATAAGCGCCAAACCTTCTTTCTCAATTTGGCTATATTTGCGTTCGGTTGTATTCAGTGTTCTAGATGCATGTGCAATAGCTTTCTCCCTTCCGTCAGGAAAACGATGAGATATAACAGCACCAATACCATAGTCGGATGCATCTGCAGCAAGGATGATTTCAAGACTTGGATCATAATAAGTAAGCAGCATGTCTGACTGGAGTAACGATTTTACTTTTTTAAATGCATTTTGACATTCAGGTGACCAATTCCATTTTGCATTTTTCGATAACAGGCGATTCAGTGGAGCACGTATGTGATGAAGCTCTGGTAGAAATGCACTGTAATAGCTGATGAGGCCAAGGAAAGATCGCAGAGTGGCAACATTAGTGGGAGCGGGCATATTCTGAATAGCACGTACATTTTCTGGGTCTGGTCGACGTCCATGTTGATCGAAAATGAACCCAAGATACTTTACTGAATCCATGAAAAATGTACATTTATCCTCTTTAAGGTAGAACCCAAACTCTGACATTTTGGATAGCACAGCGTCAAGTCGATCAAACAATTCAGACTTACTACTCCCTGTGATTATCACATCGTCGAGGTAGACAGCAACACCAGGTTGGTTAGCAAGCATAGTATCCATGATCTGCTGAAAAATTGCGGGTGCTGGTTTCACACCAAATGGTAAGCGAGTAAACTGGTAGAGACCTCTATGAGTGTTGATTGTTAGCAACTCTTGAGACTTTGGTTCAACTTCTATTTGAAGATAAGCATCAGCAAGGTCAATTTTTGCAAAACATTTTCCACCATTAAGTTTGACGAATAAGTCTTCTTGAATTGGTAATGGATAAGCATGGTCCTCTAGAGCATCATTTAACCCAGTTGAGAAATCTGCACACAGGCGAATGGAACCATTTGCTTTGCGTACAACAACTATCGGAGCAGCCCAGGGCGAATACGTTACTGGTTTGATGACACCCAATGCTTCCAGTCTGTCGAGTTCATTCTCAACCAATGTGACAGCAGCATACGGAACTGGACGTTTTGGACGAAAAATTGGCTTCGCGTTTGGCTTTAGAGACAAAACAACTTGGGTAAATTTGCAGCAACCAAGTTTGTCCTGGAAGACAGAAGCGTGCTTTTGACGAAGGCGTTGCAAGAGAGATTGATCAGATACATCTCCGGGAACAACGTTGTGTGGTGAGGACGAAACATTAGAGCATACTGAATTTAATGGTACATTAAAGATATGGAGCTTGTCTAACCAGTCAAGACCAAGCAAATTCAAATCATGGTAGTTTGTAACGTAACATACACCATTGAAGTGATGCTCACCAAACTGAACCTGGCAATTTATCTCACCCACGAGTTTCAGTATATCTCCAGAGGCATTCTTAGCGACATGCTCGGTCGGCAGAATCTGTGGGCACCCAAGTATGCGCCACGTAGTTCGGGAAATTAAGGTAATATCTGATGCCGTATCCAACTGAAGACGAATATGTTTGCCGTTAATACCTAGTGTAATGTACTTACGTTTGCTGGCGAAATCGACTTTGGAAGTTGTGAAAATGGTCTGTACTCGAGGAGATTGTTTCGGCTTGAAACGACTACTTCTGTTCCTCACCGAAGAATTTTTCTGCGGTGTACAGTAACCCTCCTTATGTCCAAAACGGTGACAATTACGGCATTTATGTTTCTTGAAAGGACAGAACTTGACAAAATGCCACGAACCACAGTGCCAGCACACTGAAGGAGGTTTAGCTGAATTCTGAGACTGACGTGCTGTGTGCTTAACGGTGATCGGAGGACTTTTCACTGTGTTAATTGAACCAAATTCAGACGACTGTCGTTTGCACTCCACCATAGCAGTATCGTGCTTCAAGTTGATTAAACGTAGGCATTCTGCTGTCACCATTTGTAAAGTCATTTTCGGGTCTTGTTCCACGAGTGACAGAAGTCGAGTTCTTATGTCAGTATCTTCTGGGTTCTTCAACCCACAAATAAAAATCAAACACTTGAACTGATCTGATGTCATTTCGTGTGGTTTGAACCTTTCACATTCCTTGTTCACTTTGCCAGCGTAAGTGACATAATCATCGGAAGGCATTTTTGTCAACTGAAAACATTGATACCGAATATTAAACATGGATGACTGTTCACCAAAGATTTGTGATAAAACGGTGACTGTCTCATCGAATGATAACTCACGTGGGTTCTTAGGCAGAATGAAGTTAACATATCTGTTGTGCTCAACAGTACCAAGTTTTCTTAGTAACAATCGGACTTTGGCAGCATCATCAAACATGTAGCATTCAATACGGAAGACGTCTTCGTAACGATTGAACCATGCATCAAATACGAGACCAGATATTGGGTCGTAGTTGAACTCACTGATGGAATTTGAGATGCTTTCATATTTGTCAGAATGAGATGTTGATGGAACTTGAATGGACAGCTTCTGAGTGAGAGCTTCGATTAATTTTAGTTGAGCTGCTTCATTCTGAACTTGCTGCTGCTGCAAGATAGATTTGAGATCGTCCAGAGAGATAGACATTGTAATTGGGTTGTAATTAACACAGTCAAAAATGTTATATAGCTGCGCTGAACAGAATAAAAACTGTCGTCGTTTGCTTGCTATAACTGCAATGAATTAAGGTAAAACCCCGTCGCCAATTTGTTATAACTGTAGGGAATTGAATGAAGACGTTTTCACCTTGCTCTGTCTGCGCCTGAACTAATCTGCCTATCTGCTTGTCGTACCTTCCGATTTAGTAAAGCACGCAAATATCAAAAGACAAAGGCTGGACTGTGACTGTGTATTGAAGTGCAACAACGACAAAGAAAGCCATGGTATTTATACATTTTACAACAATATGGACAGCTAACAGCATTTGAAATAATTTATCTTAATAGCCAATAACAAAGTGCGTGAGAGATGATAATATACCATATGTGCGAAATTGACAGTCAATAACAAAATGTGTGGGAATGATAATATACCATATACACAAGATTAACAGTCAATACCAAAATGTGTGAGAATGATAATATACCATATGTGCGAAATTGACAGTCAATAACAAAATGTGTGGGAATGATAATATACCATATACACAAGATTAACAGTCAATACCAAAATATGTGGGATCCTATCAGCCAGTGAGCTCGTAGACCGTTAAGCCACTGGGACCCGATCTTATGACCCATGAATTCTAACTTCTGCCGATTCACGATATGGCGCAACCGCTAGCCAATGTCTTCGATGGCGAGTATTTGTCCTCGCACCCGGCCTGCTGAACCCTACCGGTCACGACATCTCACTGGAACCCCAGGTAACTACCTACCTGAATAGGGCCAGTCGCCAGTGAGCATCTCATTGGTATTCAAGTATTAGTTTGTAGGTTGCGCTATATCGTGAATTGGCAGAAGTTAGGATTTATGGACTGCCCATTGGATCGGGTCCCAGTGGCTTAACGGTCTACGAGCTCAGAAGTTCCTGGGTTTGGACCTCGGTGGGTGCGTACTGGTGAAGAGTCCCAAACTAGGACGAAACAGCTGTCCAGTACTCTGAGGTTTTTCAATGGTTCTCTAACCACTGTCAGCTTCTAATGAAATCATGTAACAAATGCAACAATTTGAGTTGTTGCACTCCTTATACACACAAATCAAGATAAGGGAGTTAAGAGAGATTCAAAAGAAAGACAGATAATAAATAGAAGTATAAGGGGAAAAGAATAGTAATATTGAAGAACAATGCCTTCAACCATCTAATACCAACAATTCACAGTGCACAGTGATGGCGAGCCATGTAGCATGGCGGCCACATTACAAGCTTGACTGATGGGATTCAGTCTGCACCGAAGATATGACTAGACACATTACCACTAGTTATTGATTCGTGTACAATCAAAAATATCCAGTACAGTCCTATAAGAAGTTAATCGCGAGCCTGAATAGCTCGGTAGTAGGGTCTCTGACTGCAGCACTGGGTCACATGGGTTTGAATCTCAGAAGGGACATGAGTTTTTTATGCTTGCAGATACGCCCTGTTGATGAGTGCCAACTAGCATGAAACCTAGGTGAAACAGGGCTTCTGTGGCCGATCGCCTCAAACCATTAAATACCAACAATGGAGTTTCATTGGATATGGCAAATGACGAAAAGTGAATGCGTTTGTACCATTGAGAACGATTTCACCAATTGTCTCCAACCTCTTGTTCTTAGAATAACGATGACCCCAACCAGAAGTCTTAACTTCCCTAGGTGACTAGCTCAAATTGACTGTCAGCGACTTCACTGATTGATTGTCAGTTTTGGTTTGACTACCACTAGCTTATGTTCTCCAGCCTGATCCGTCCATATCAGCTAACATTGGTTGTCGAGGTAGGCCTGGCTTGGTATGTATGCTTAACACATGTCACAGTCATCTCAATCGATGTAGCTTCATATCGTCATCTGTCGACTCCCCCTCTCTACGCCTCAACCCCGACATTACTCACCATGTTATACCATCTAACAAGGGAAACAGAATGCAGACACTTAAAGATAACCATCCAGTCTTTGTAGATTGCTGGAGAGATTGATCACTGAATCATGGTTCATTGAGTCTACACCCAACACAACTCATGCAACAGAAATGACTCAACGAAAATACCAGAAATATGCAAGCTATTATTACCAGCAGTCAGTCAAATCAGAGGAGGATAATAAATAATCTCAAAATTCTATTTCAATTCAAGCACATCACAACATTCTAACAAGTTACTTATTTTGGTGTGGTTGTGTTCTCTGAGCTGGATGGTTAATTTGCGAAGCTTTCATCACCCTACTAGGCGACACCTTCAGCGCATAATTCAATTTGAAGTGAGCTTTTCGATTTCTCCACGAGTCTATTAATCATCTCTCCTGATGACCTTGGACGTGATTAGTTGTTTTTGTGTGTTTTCACACCTTCTAGTTTACTTGTATTGGAACTGATTGTTTCTTTGACTTGAACTTTGAATCTTTGTGTGTGAGGTTTCTTTCTTATCGGTTGGTAAATTTTGTCTATTTCAGTGTGTCTGTGGGATTGATGATTCACTGGAATCCCAGACTGGCTTCTAAAAATTTTCTAGCATTCTTGTTGTTTCCTCTGTCTAATATCTGAACACTGGTTGTCCCAGTCGAATTGATGTCCGTGGTTGTCTGCATGTAGTGAGGCAATATGAGGGAGTGGATATCATATCTTTTGACGGTTAGCTTATGTTCATGGATACGAAGACGAAGGGGTCGTCGACTTTGGCCAATGTAGTGTTTTTCGCAGTTGTTACAATTCATTTTGTAGATGATGTTGGTTTTATCTTCTTTTGTTGTTGAGGCTTTTGGTTGACACAGAATTGAGCGAAGTGACTTTGTTGGTTTGTGTACGACGTCAATTCCTAAAGGTTTGAAGAGTCTTGTAGTGATTTCTAGAATATGGTAAGGCGATTTTCCGTGTGTTTTCCTTGGGGGCCTTTGGTTTGATAGGTTGGCTTGAGGGTATATGTCTTTTGATTAAATTTCGCGGATATCCATTCTTTTGGAAGACGTCCATGAGAAATTATTCGCTAATTTTCCTTAAGCCGTCAAAAGATATGATATCCATTTCATCGTTCATATCACTACATTCAGACAACCATGGACATCAGTTCGACTGGGACAGTGTTCAAATATTAGACAGAGGAAACAACAAGAATGCTAGAGAATTTTTCGACAACCAATCACGTCCGAGGTCACCAGGAGAGATGATTAGTAAACCTGTGGAGAAATCTGAAAGCTTACTTAAAATTGTAATATGCTCTGAAGATGTCGCCTAGTAGGGCGATGAAAGCTTAGCAAATTAACCATCCAGCTCAGAGAACACAACCACATCAAAATCATCTACCTGAGCTACAAATCTTCTCCATCACATCTAAGTTACTTATTGATTATGACTTAAGAAATACTCGTCTTATTTCCCATCTGATTGTATCTGATCAATAACAGTCATATTATTATTATTTCTCAACGTACATTATCACATATTGATTTTTATTCAAATATCTAGTCAATTCCACACATGTATATAAATGAAAGAAAAACGTTGTGTGAGTAGGTGTCTTGATATGATTATGAGTGACAATAGTTTGTGCTCAAAACGTAGTCATCAGTTAACATTACTGTGTAAAACTATGTAACTTATCAAAATAAAAGTCTTATTCATAACGGAGTTATTGGTTACAATGCATGAAATATTTCTTAATGACTTAGATACATTCACTCGTTGTAATCTCCTCTATCCACTAAACCATCATTTTCTCCTGATTATCATTCATTCGAATCTGTTTTTTCCTCTCTTTTTTCTTCCTTTATATGGTACATGGAGAGTGGCAATTCAAACAAACTGTTGCACTTCTGTGCTAGTTTCTGTTCTGAAAGTCACTCAGTTCCCTGGTGTTAATCAATTATTCAGAAATTTGCCAGATAAATATTAGTTTGCTATGAAAGTCATCACCTTTATTTTATATTTTCCTACTTCGAAGGTTCAAGTATTTTATACATCAAACGAAGATAAAGTAAAGGTGTACTTTAAATCTGTATCTAAAATGAACTTGTTAAAGTATTAATGAAATTTTAAAAAAATGAGGCCTCCTGTTGATCATCTCTAGGTGATAATGTTCTCTGATCAAAGCAGTTGACGTGTGAAACTTTTTGAAATTCTACACGAATAATAAACCCTCTCCATTGATGACCTTAGTTATGGCTGACTGTCTTTAAAGGTTTCATTAGCCTTGTGTTAGTTAATTTTTGTAGATATTGGTCGTTTCATTGACCTGGAATTTGACGTTTCTACCTTTTTTTATTTGACTTGTTCTTTATTAGATCAGAAATTCGACTGAAGACCATATCCCTATTACGTGAAGATTTTTCTGAATAGGAAGCTTCCAGGAATTCTCTTACATCTTTCAATTTGTTCGCTATTTAAAAGTTTTGCATCTCAATTAAACTAGTGTCCATAGTTTAATTGGTGGATGGTGACTAGCAATGGAATCCAGGACAACGCGCGTCTCGACCTATTTGGGACTCGTCAGCTGGATGTACCTGCATTTCCCAGCGAGTGATGTTTCGTAGTGTCCATAACTGTCTATGTGTTTTGATATGAATGAATCTGATGTTCTGTCTTATGTGGAAAAATTCTCTGATGTGATTAGGCGGCACTTTATGTTCTATCCCTAGCTGTTTTAGAAATAATAGTCAGTAAAACAAAATTGTCCAATGTCTATAAACTGTTTCTGAGATTCACCAATTGAAAGTCATGTTTACGGTTCACCAGAATAACACCAGGGATCATTCACCATCAAGCTGAGCAAAAACATTCTTGATAGATAACAGATAGAGATGAAATATCTATGTTCTTTTTTAATAGATGCAAGTGTTGTTTGATAGCGCATTCAGGAAAGCCTGTCTCACTCAATTTAAGACTTATTAGATGGATGTAATTCCATCACAGTGGGTGACAATGTTCCCACTGAAGTTCGAATTAAGCAACCATGTTTTCAAATAACAAAGTCTCTTTAAGATACGGTACTAACGTCTGCCAGCTCTCGCGAGACAAACATTAATTGTTATTCATTTAAGTTCATGAATTCCCGGAGTGCTTATGAATGAAATGAAATGATTTTTTCCTAGAATAAGGAGGGTTACCAAGAGTTAGTCTATAGGGATTTGATTTATTTCAAGTTTCACCTCGGAGTGCTTTTCCGTTAGAGAACAATTGAAAACCACATAGTATTGGACAGCTCCTTCGTTCCAGCTTAAGATTCTTCATTGCTACTCACCCACCGAGGTTCAAACCCATAACTTTCAAGTTACAAAGAAAGCTGATATACCATCATTCAGTCATTGGGACATGATCAAAAGGCTCATGAATTCCAGCTTCCACCAATTCGTGATATTAATGTGCCTACCAGCCACTGTCATCTCTGACGAGTATTTTTCCACAAGTTTGACCTGGTGGATTTCATTAATCACGATTTCTCACTGGAACTCCAGGTTACTTCGTACTGTAGCCAGTTGCTGACTATCGCCAGATTGATTTTCAAGAATTACATTGTGGGAATGTCTAGTACTACATAGTTCCCTGTGGGTCTTCAACTTACATCTGTCCTTGATCTCTAGTGACCGCCTACGAGACGAAGTTACCTGGAGTTCCAGTGAGAAATCGTGAGCAATTGGATCAAACTGGTCAAACTTGGGGACGAATACTCGTCAAAGATGACAAACGTATGATACACGTATACTAATAAATATGGCTATAGAGGCAGTCAGAAACGAAGTCATTTCTGACCAAGAACTCGAACTTAGGATGAAAGTGCCACTTAAGGACATAATGCAGGGAGTACAACTATGCCTGACTCCCACAGCATTTAAATTCCAAGGGAAAATATACAAACAATCGGAGGGAGCTGCCATGGGACCCTCAATATCCCCGGTTGTAGCAGATGTATTCATGGATAAGTGGGAAAAGATAGCGATTGAAACGTTCAACCCTACCCAAAAAGTATGGTGGAGTTATGTAGATGACACATTCACTGTACTCAGAATACAAGATATAGATAGATTTTTCGAACACATCAACTCGAAGGTAGAGACAATCCAATTCACTTGTGAACTGGAAAGTCAGGAAAGGGGAGCTTCCAATGTTAGATTGATATGTAAAAAGGAAAGAAGATGGGAAGTTGAACACACTAGTGTGTGTTTACGGGAAACCCACACATTTAAACAGATACTTGGACTTCCGACCATCCCATGTCAGCAAAAATAGGATTGGTGAAATGTTTAAATGACAGAGCACAAAAACTAAGTAGTACCAAAGAAAATCTAAGACAGAAAGTGATACACATAAAAGAAGCCTTGAAACTTAATAATTATCCGGATAAATTAGTCAGGAAATATGTAAGGAAATGTAAAAATTAAATAATGATAGTAGCGATAGTGATGATAATAATAACACTAATAATAATAATAATAATAATAGTGATAATAATAATATTAATGACCACACCAACAATAGGGAATCTAATCATCAGTAGTAATTCCATACAAGGAAGGAACCTCGGAAACTTTACGCAGAATTCTTAACAAGGCAGGAATAAAAGTGCCTGCCATTCAAACCCACAAACTCAATTAGAAACAAGTTATACGACAATGCTGCATGCCAAGTAATCCACAACGGGAAACTTACGGAAGCCTTCGAAGTGAGGACGGGAGTGAGGCAAGGCTGTCTACTATCACCAATGATCTTCCTGATTGCAATTGATTGGATAATGCGACAGACAACGGCAACCAACGAGGGAACAGGCATAAAATGGACTGACACAAAAGACTTGGAGGATCTGGATTTCGCCGATGATATATGTCTGATTTCCCATAAACTGGAAGATATGCAAATGAAAAGTAACAAGTTGGCAGAAGAAGCATCAAAGATAGGACTTCACGTGAACATAGATAAAACAGAGATGATGAAGATTCCTTGCCAACATCAACAGCAACAACAGACCACAATAAGCATAAATGGGAAGAACCTGAAAGAAACAACCTCCTTCACCTACCTGGGAAGCATCGTCTCAACTACAGGCGGAACTGACGAAGACATCAAAGCCAGAATCGGAAAAGCAAGACAAGCTTTCATTACTCTCAAATCTGTGTGGAGGTCAACAGCAATCAGCATCAAAAATAAGATCCGGATTTTCAACTCCAATGTGAAGTCAGTGCTACTATACGGATCAGAGACTTGGCGAGTCATAAAGAGCATCTCAAACAAACTTCAAACCTTCATTAACAACTGTCTCCGCTCAATACTCAAGATCAGATGGCCAGAAAAGATCAGCAACAGGGATCTCTGGGAGCGAACCAATCAGGAACCGATTGTGAAACAAATAGGCAGAAAGAAATGGAGATGGATTGGCCATACGCTGAGGAAACCATCAAGTGACATCACTAGACAAGCCCTCGAGTGGAACCCGAAAGGGAGGCGGCGAGTTGGTCGTCCAAGGGTGACTTGGAGGAGGTCATGTGAAGAGGAGATGAAAGCATGTGGGCAGACCTGGAGCAGGGTGAAAAAGTTGTCAGAAAACCGAAGTCAATGGAGGTGCGCAGCTGAAGCCCTATGTTCCTCTAGGAACTAAAGGATACAATAATAATAAATAATAATAATTTGTCGGTTAAAGGATCAATCCTGTGGAGCCTTTAAAACAAAACAGTTCGGTTTATCTAATGCCCTACCTCGCCAGATTACTAGCTTGCTAGGCTACTAGCTTTCTAGTTTTCTAGTCGGTCCCAAGCCCGAGTAAAGAGGGAGGGCTGGGACGTGTTGCTAGCGTCCCCACCCCTGTAAAACAACCAAATCGCTACAGAAAATTCACGAATAAATATATTAAAAATTCTAAAAACATAAACAATAACCTTATTTTTTGCTGGAATCGGAGAAGCGAAATGACGCAGGCTGGTGAAAGCCTTCGGGAAGCCAGTCAGCCGATGTGCCTTCCGTCGATGAAAGCAAAAGTAAGGATGGGTACCTGGAATGTTCGTACAATGTACGAAGCTGAAAAGGCTGCCCAGATAGCCGCTGAAATGAGAAGATATAGAATAGAAGCGTTGGGAATCTGCGAAAGCAGATGGAACGGAGCTGGAAGGTGCCGACTACCTACTGGAGAGACAGTAATCTATTCCGGTAACCCAGAGGACAACCACGAGCATACCGACGGAGTGGCCATCATGATGTCACCAGCAGCACCCAAAGCTCTCATGCAGTAGGAAACAATCTCCTCCAGGATAATGACAGCCAGGTTCAACTCAAAAGGAAGGAAAGTTACAGTCATTCAATGTTATGCGCCTACAAACGTCTCAGAACAAGAGAAGAAGGAGGCGTTCTACAGACAACTACAAGCAATAATGGACAACGTCCCAAATGGCGATATCAAAATCCTGATGGGCGATATGAATGCGAAGCTGGGAGGAGACAACACAGGAAGAGAACTCACCATGGGTCGTGAGGCCCTCGGTGAAATGAACGACAATGGTGAACTCTTCTCAGACTTCTGCGCCTTCAATGATTTGGTGATTGGTGGCAGCGTTTTCAAACACAAGGATATACACAAGACGACATGGATTTCACCAGATGGAAACACCAAGAATCAAATAGACTTCATCTCAATTTCAAGAAAGTGGAGACGGAGCCTACTGGACACAAGGTTGAGGAGAGGAGCAGATGTGGGTTCAGACCACTATCTAGTACAAGGGACTTTCAAGGTGAAACTAAAAGCCTCGAGGATAGCTGAAGATAGGCCACAATGCAAGTTCAACACTCAATTACTGAAGGACACAACCACAAACTGCACTTTCACTGCAACTGTCAGAGCAAAGCAGGAAACACTACGCGACATCACTGAAGAATCATGCGTGGAAGAACATTGGAAGTCTCTGAAGGCGATTCTCAACGAAACGTGTTCAACGGTTCTAGGAAGAAAGAAGAGACAAGACAAGGAATGGCTCTCAACGGACACTTGGAAATTAATAGAAGACAGAAGAATGGTGAAAGAGAAAATGATTCAATGCAAGGACGGACAGGAGAAGGAGACGATGAGCTCAACTTACACATGCACTGGACAAAGAAGTGAAGAAGAGTGCTAGGAAGGACAAAAGACGATTCTACGACAACCTGGCCACTGAAGCTGAGAAGGCAGCAGGCAAAAAGGACCTGAGGACACTATATCAGATAACCAAATCTCTATCCGGGAAGAGATCAACACAAGCGAAACCTATAAAAGACAGCCAAGGGAACCCAATTACCAAGGAAGAAAAACAGATTAAACAATGGGCGGATCACTTCAAAGGACTCTTGAACCGACCATCGCCTGCAACCCGTCCAGAAATACCAACAACAGCGCGCACACAACTGCAAGTTGACACCAATCCTCCAACGAAAGCTGAAGTCTTGAATGCAATCAAGCTTCTGAAAGCTGGAAAAGCAGCCGGACCAGATGGAATACCCCTTGAAGCACTGAAAGCGGACCCAGAGACGACAGCAGACATGCTGACTCCATTATTGCAAAAGGTCTGGAAGGAGGGAAAGGTGCCTACTGACTGGAAGAAAGGTTACCTCGTGAAACTACCAAAGAAGGGCGACCTAGGACTTTGCAAGAACTGGCGAGGAATCATGCTCCTGTTGACGCCAAGTAAAATCCTGAGTCGCATCATCCTGGAGAGATTAAAGGACGCACTGGAGACAGAACTCCGACCAGAACAAGCTGGATTCAGGAAAGGCAAATCATGTTGCGACCAAATTGCAACTCTACCCATCATCATCACCGAAGAAAGCATGGAATGGCAATCAAACCTATTCCTCAACTTTATAGACTTTGAGAAGGCCTTCGACAGCGTTGACCATGAAATGATTTGGAAACTACTCGAGTACTACTGCATACAGTGCCCAAAATATTCATCAACCTTATTCAACAGCTGTACGGCAACGGCATATGTCAAGTGACCCACACCGGAAAACTCAGCGAGGCGTTTGGAGTAAACACAGGAGTCAGACAAGGATGCCTGCCTATTATCACCGATGATATTTCTAATTGTGGTGGACTGACTGGATTATGCGTTGGACGGTGGGAAACGAGAAGACAGGGAGGGATATCCTGGACCGACGTGAAGAACCTAGAAGACCTGGATTTCGCGCGTGGATGATTTATGTTTGATGTCACACAAAATCGAAGACTTACACGTGAGCGAAAACCGACAAACTGGTCGAAGAAGCAGCTGGCGAAGACAGGACTCCAAGTGGACATTGACAAGACGGAGGTGATGAAAATAACCAACCAACAGCAACATCCAGCGTCATTCAACATCAGCGGGAGGGATTTGAAAGAGATTACTTATCTAGGGAGCATTGTCTCAACTAAAGGCAGTCGGAACGGACGAGGATATCTAGAGAAGCGAGAATCGGGAAGGCATCGGGAAACACTTTCATCAACCTGAAATCAATCTGGAAATCTTCGTCACTCAGCATCACCAACAAAATTCGGATTTTCAATACAAACATAAAGTTAGTACTTCTATACCGATCAGAAACTTGGAGGGTCACAAAGAATATTTCCAAAAGGTTGCAGACCTTTATTAACAACTGTCTTTGCTCTATACTGAAGATCAGGTGGCCGGGCCGGAAAGAATCACCAACAAAGAACTATGGGAACAAACAAAGCAAGAACCAATTGCCCAACAAATATGCAGGAGAAAGTGGAGATGGATTGGACACTCGCTGAGGAGGCCGCCGCTGGGTGGTATCGTGCGCGCATCAGGCCGTCGCTCGAGTGGAACCAGGTCGAGAGAGAAGCGACGAGTGGGACGTCAGTGCAAGGGTGACATGGAGGAGATCGTGTGAAGAGGAGTTGAAAGAGTATGGACTAACATGGATGCAGGTGAAAAGTACAGCAGAAGGGGGACAGAAGCAAGGGGAGACGTGCAGTTGGAGCCCTATGTTTCACTAGGAACCTAAGGGAGCAATAATAATAATACCCTGCCTGCGATGATTGTCAAGTCAAATACATAGGTCAGACAAGCCGAACATAAAAACCTAGCAAAACCTAGATTACTTCACCCGAATAAGATAAGAAATCTAGAGAATAGTTCAGCCGTAGATGGCACTCACTACATGCAATTACACACAACCATACATTAGGATGGGATAAGATGACAGTTTCAAAATCTAATGTCACAGGCTGGAGGTAGAGATTGATGGTAGCGGAAGCCTTGTTTATCGAATCAAGTGCGAATACATGTAATGGGAATGATTCAACACCTGTCCCCGATATCTGGAAAATCCTACTACCCGTAAGACAAATAGGAAAAGACAACGAAGACAATAAAACTTAACTTTCAACTTCGTGTGATTACAATTGATATGATTATGAACAATAAATTTTTTCAAGTGTTGGTTTGTAGGGATTTGATTGGTTTCAGGATTTCATCATTAGCTGACATTAGTTAGAGAACCATTGGAAAACCTGGGAGTACTGGACAGCTGTATCGTCCTAGTTTGGGACTCTTCATCAGTACGCACACACCGGGATTCGAACCCAGGACCTTCCGGTTACAAGGCGAGCTTGTATACCATTAAGCCACTGGGACCCGATCCAATGGTCCTTGAATTCTAACTTCTGCCAGTTCACGACATAGCGCGACCGCTAGCCAATGTCTTCGGCGAGTATTTGTCCTCACACCCGACCAGCTGCACCCTACTGGTCACGACTTCCCACTGGAAATACAAAAACCTTTATTATAATGAATATACTACATTTGTGTAATAATACCTGAGATTTTATAGCAAATAACCATCTTTTCTACTGTTTTCGAGGCATTTTATATCCGTGACATTGGCTAGCGGTCGCGCTATGTCGTGAATTGGCAGAAGTTAGAATTCAAGGACCATTGGATCGGGTCCCAGTGGCTGAATGGTATACGAGCTCGCCTTGTAACCGGAAGGTCCTGGTTTCGAATCCCGGTGTGTGTGTGCGTACTGCTGAAGAGTCCCAAACTAGGACGAAACAGCTGTCCAGTACTCCTTTCAGGTTTTCCAATGGTTCTCTAACTAATGTCAGCTAATGATGAAATCCTGAAATAAATTTTTTGTTCGAAACCTTGTCATCCAGTAAATAATACTGTTTCACTGTGTGATGCATCTAATAAACAAAGTAATATGGAAAGATGACAGTGGCTGGTAGGCACATTAATATCACGAATTGGTGGAAGCTGGAATTCATGAGCCTTTTGATCATGTCCCAATGACTGAATGATGGTATATCAGCTTTCTTTGTAACTTGAAAGTTATGGGTTTGAACCTCGGTGGGTGAGTAGCAATGAAGAATCTTAAGCTGGAACGAAGGAGCTGTCCAATACTATGTGGTTTTCAATTGTTCTCTAGCGGAGAAGCACCGCGTGATCAAGTTTGAAAAACTGACTATCTGCTTTTGGAATATAGTTTACTAAAACAGATGCCTCACGTTCTTATTAAAGTTCATACAATTCAAGTCGTTGTGGACAGCAATTTCGTGTGAATAAGTACTTGAATTCGACACTGTATTTGTTGCCAATTGTGATACAGTTTAAGACATAAATCTAAACTTATCTTAAGATATCTTCATAATGTTAACAATGACCTTCTTTAATAATTTATGAACTAGAATCACTTACAGAGTCTATAAGATTAGTTGCGTGCATTACTTGATCCGTTTACTAATGTTCATTATGAACTAGTGAACTTATAGATGATAAGCTAAGTGTATATGTGATAGAATTAAGTTGAACGTATCATCATCAGATCGAAAAATGTCAGGTGTGATTAATCACATTATTATTTCATAGCAGTTATCTTTGGCAGGTAGACATATTTTCAGATTTATGTACAGTAAGAATTTCCTCCAAAAGCACTGAAAATGCATCCAAAGACCTCAACCGAAATCAACTTACCAGTAATGCAGAAAGCCTAGAATAAGAACTACCTTGTGAAACTATCAAAGAAGGTTCACGTGGGAATTCGCAACAACTTATGAACCATCATACTCCTGTCCACGCCCAGTAGAACGTTAGTTCGCGTTGTCCTGGAGAGCCTAAAAGATGCACTGAATGTAGAACTCCGCCAAAAAGATTAAGCTGGAGTCAGCAAAAGCGAATCATGTGCTCATTAAAATTGCAACTATACCCATAGTCATCACACATAACAAGGCATAGAATGCCTCCCTACCTCAGCTTCATCGACTTCAAAAAACTCTTCAACAGACAATGCTTACCGGGGAGTAATTTGAAAACGACTTCAACACTGTGGAAAGCATTGCCGAAGTCTTTATCAAGGTGATTCGAAAGCTTGCTAAGTGATGATGAGGCCACGTGCCAGGTGATCCACAACTCAATCAGTGAGGTGTTTAAAACGAATGCAGGAGTAAGACAAACTGACTAACTGGCTGGCTGCCTATTATCACCGATGAGATTCTTAATTGTGGTGGAGTGGATTATGCGTCTCACTGTTGGGAGTGAGGAGTGAGGAATACGCTAGACCACCGACTAGAAGGCCCTAGAAGATCTGGATATCGTACGTGGATGATTTATTTTTTTTATATCACACAAACTTGAAGACTTGCAGTTGAAAACCAACAAGTTGTCAGAAGAGGTAGTTAGTGAAGACAAGACTTCAGAGAAACCATAGAGAAGAGAGGGGTGATGAAAACAACCAACCACCTAACAACAACGGGAGAAATCTACAGGAGGTAACTGCTTTTTTTTTCCTAGATGGCATCTTTTCGACTACAGGTCAAATGGATGAAGATGTCAAAGTCAGGATCACGAAGGTAAGACAGAACCTCATCAATCTGAAATCAATGTGGAAATCTACTGCACTTAGCATAAAGAAATGGAGATGAGTAGATGGGCACATGTTGAGAATACCGTTGAAGGGACATTGGATGGCGGTCCGTTTTTAGTTGGAGGCGTATGTGAAACTACGATTTGGGCACGGGTCGGATATCTACATGAAGGAAGTCGTGTGGGAATGAGATGACGGCTTATAGGCAGTCGTGAAGCTGGCTGAAGACGACTGCTGAGAACCGGATGAGATGGAGATGTGATGCTGAAGCCCTAAGTTCCATTCGGAATCCACTAGAATAATAATAAATATTTTTGGTTATTCCGATGGTGCCTGTCGTCGTTTGTTGGTTTGAATTATCCATAATGCTCTGCGTGTTATTACACTTCAGGTGAACATAGAGAAAACGGAGGTGATGAAGCTGACATGATGTGGGGGGGAAGACCAGGAAAGATGATCAGAGAGAAAAACACGATCCAAGGTATTCCACATTCGTTTCGGTCTCAACTTCTGTGTAATCTATACTTGTGGGAGTAATACAGTTATATATATAAGGGGAGATCCGCCGATGATATATGTCTGATTTCCCACGAACTTGAAGATGTGCAAGTGAAAAGCAACAAGTTGGAGATAGAAGAAGCATCAAAGATAGGACTTCAGGTGAACATAGATAAAACAGAGGTGATGAAGATTCCTGGCCAACAGAAAAAGCAATAACAACAGACAACAATCAGCCGGCATAAATGGGAGGAACCTGAAAGAAACAACCTCCTTACCTATCTACCTACATACCTGGGAAGCATCGTTTCAAGTACAGGCGGAAATGACGAGGATAAGAAAGCAAGACAAGCTTTCAGTACTCTAAATTCCCTTTGGAGTTCAACAGCACTCTCCATGAAAAATAAGATCCGGATTTTCAACTCCAATGTGAAGTCAGTGCTACTATACGGATTAGAGACTTGGCGCGTTATAAAGAGCACCTCAAACAAACTACAGACATTCATCAACAGCTGTCTTCGCTCAATACTGAAGATCAGAGGGCCAGCCAGAAAACATTGGCAACAGGGATCTCTGGGTGCGAACCAACCCAGCAGGAACCGATTGTGAGACAAATAGGCAGGAAGAAATGGAGATAGATTGGCCATACTCTGAGGAAACAGATTATCAAGTGACATCACTAGACAAGCCATCGCTCGAGTGGAACCCGAAAGGGAGGCGGCGAGTTGGTCGTCAGTGCGAGGGTGGGGTGACATGGAGGAGGTCCTGTGAAGAGGAGATGAAAGCGTGCGGGCAGTCTTGGAGCCAGATGAAAATGTTGGCAGAGAACCGAACGCAGTGGTGACGCGTGGCTGAAGTCTTATGTTCCTCTAGGAATTAAAGGAAATAATAATAATTATCACACTTACCATATGATGCGTACAAAGTGACGACAGCCAGTTTTCTCCAAATCACTTAATCTAAGTGTAGACCTTAAAGCTGCAAACGTCATTCAAAATTTATAAAATCCACTCGTGTTGCAGATTAACAAAGCTATAAATTCAATTCACCGAAATAAACTTCAGAGATTTCAAGGGTGATTAATATAAAACCTCCGTTTCCAAGACTAGTACTTACTTGGTCATAGATACAATCACTGGATCCAATTCAAATGAACTATCGTCAAAGTTTGACAGAATAGTTCTAAAATATTTAGGCGCCAAGTGAGAAGTAGACATTTCTAAAAAATTATATTTGTAAAATCTCAGCGAGATTCAAATGAGTAATTCCAACGTTTCATTCATCAATCTGGTCCGAACTTCTTCAGCGAAATTAATCGAAATTAACATAACAGAGGTTTATATATAAAAGGAACATCTTTCTTGCTTTAAAAACCTTTGTCCAATCATAAGTCATAAAAGAATTACCAACAAGTATAATAAACAAAATTGTATGAGTTGTGAACAAAATTTGACCTCGGACTTACAAGTATTGGTCTACCTTTAATAAACACTTTAAACACAGTGTATATATATGCGTGTGTAGGTGTGGGGGTAAACAGTTGTAAAACATTTCTCAACATCTCCATAAGAAGATATAGACAGTCGGGAATTTTGACTAAAAATTGCGGTATCTTATATCCAAGTACCGTTCAATGGAAAACCCCGTACAAACTACCGAGTAACCAATGCTGTGTGCTGCAAATGGGCGGAAAAAGTAAATGCTTTGGTTAGACTGAATATCTTTTGGGTAGAATTGAAGCTCAGAGTACACAAAAATGAAGCATAAAGATAATGTAAGGAAGCATAATCCTTGATCTGTGTGCCACAAGAGGTAAACCCAGACATATGCGCTACCACAAATGTAGACCCATGTTACAGGAACCACAAAGAAGCAGACAAGGTGTACTGATAACACAATTATAATAAAAACAATTGTGTATTGCATTCCTAGAAATTTCACATAGTCATGTATTGAGCATATGAAAAGCCATCCAGGCCAAAAGTACTCAAATCTCATATCTGTTGACCGATTTATGAACAACAACAACCCCCCATATTAGGAATATTAAGAGGTACTGTACGTAACTGTGATGATGGCAAGTTAAGAATATATAAATATTTACGGGGAGGAGAATAAATCACATATTCTATTCCTTTTAGAGGAACGTTTCAGTCTGCTTAAGTCCAAATTCTTTCGACGGGTGGGCATAGCCACTGATAACCCACATGAGTTATACATATCCATTTTTATTTATTAATCAGGATTTCCTATGCATCAGCTGACATCACACCTTCAGGTCTGTTTAAACTGTTAGTATCTAGAATTTTATGATTAGACGTATTTTCAAAATTATGATGTTTAGGAGTTAGAGTTAGGTTGAAGCACCCTGTCAAACTTATTGCTTTGTCTTCTTTTTGAAGACTGAGCTAAGAAATGACATCGAATCCAGATGACAGCTTGATGCGAAGGTTATTGAGTTTATTTTTGTGCACAATTAAAGAATTTTAACTATAACATAAAATGTTTTCCACTAACTAATGACATTTTGACTGCATAATCCTGATAAACCCTTTGTAGTTGACCGCAAATACATTTGCAAGTCAATACAATGTTTTCTATTAATAAAAATACTAAACGCTATTTAGTTATTTATGTGATGTTAGAGACAGTTAAGCAGTTATGTTTCCCCTGTTTGTTTGTTTTTGCCTTTGGTTGACATTTTTAATCTATGCGAACAAAGTTACTTAAAATGGGCGGTGAAATAAGTATTACCAGCATTGTATTTACGCCGAAAGACCTCCTCCTCTACCTTCTTCTTCTCTAGACGTATCTGTGAAGTCACATGTGGAAAGCCAGTACTTCTAAGACCCTAGATAGATAATGAATTAAACACACACACACACACTGCGTACAAGAGATTTAGCTTAAAATTTTTGAAAATTGAAAGAATAAAATGTCAAATTGTTTTGTTAGACAGAAACCAAATGTTTTATTAAGGGTGAATTGAACTTCAAAAATTAACAATGTCAAAATGATGAAGGAGACAAAGAATATGAAATTAAATTATCACATTACTTTGTATGTCAAATGTTAAATTATTAACAACAAAAAGAAAAGATTTTGCGTAACAACATACTGGATGGATTACAGTCATGAATGTGTTTTCAAAAACTCTGGCTAAATTTTATTGATTTCTATTAAAATGAATTCAGTTTGGTTTGAATAGTTTGATTACAGTCAAACCATTAATTATCTTAATGTCTTTCATAGTAATGAGAATTTAGGGGAAACGAAACATGTAAATTCAGAGAAGAGGCTTTCTTTTTTAGCAAATCTCACGTAATATTAAGCAATTATAATATATTCATTATAATAAAGGTTTTGTATTTCCCAATGAATGATGAAAAACAAAACGATATTTCTGTTCTTACTGAAATTTTGCTATTCAATGCTGCCGCTAATAGCTTCATCAAAGCAGTATTATTAAACCGGAATATACAAAATCCATTCAGCAGACATATAACAAAGAGTTAAGAGGTGGGTGAGAAAATAGACTACTTAGGTCAGGAAAGGGACGACATATTGAAAGTCAAAATAACAATGAAGATCACTAAACCAAATAAGCAAGGTAATAGTACATCTTGTTTTGATAAAGTCTCACAGTGTTATACAGTAATGTGAGACTTTATCAAAACAAAATTTACCCATAATGGAATTACACTCTACCACAGTGCACAAGTTTTATTCTTATATTAATAGTATATCTGTTATGATATCAAAATAAAGTCTACTAACTTGATCGTCATTTGGTCAGTCTGGGGTCATTTTTCATTGTCAAGTTGTTCAATTGGTAAAGATAACAAAACCAAGTGTAGATTGTTGGATTTGATCAGTGTGTGACATTATAAAAGTAGTGTGTATTTACATAGTGAAATTGCTTATCCTATTCGTGTTGATTTTGTCACTTCACGGGGAAGGGGAGGGAGGTGTTGGTAACGAGGTCAGATTCTGTTTTAGTCTATCATTCCTATTCATGCAGTTTGCATTCCAATTGATATGAATTGCTTCTGATATGAGACGTTCTTAGTGAATTCTAAAGTTTTTCTGGATGATGATTTCAATATTGTCAAAATGAATTTTGTGGCCTGATTCTATAGCGTGTCGACGGCCTATGGCTGGCTGATGATTTTTAAGCTCTTCTAGTTTAACCAGATTTCTCGGTTCTCGAACAGATGGTCTACGGTGTTCATTTCTTCTGATTTTGATTTCTCGTGATGTTTGTCCGATGTATATCGCATCACATTCCAAGCAGGCATTTTATTTTATAGACACAATTAGATAGGGAATCTTTAGAGATTTGGTCATTTATATGGACAATATTGCTTTGTGGTGTGTGTGTGTCTAATGTTTTGAAAAAGACAAACTCTAATATCGAGCTGATTGCGTTCTTTTCTGATATCGTCTGACGTCTCTGCTCTACATGGAATGACGACTGTTGAAGTCCATGTTTTCGGAGTGCATTTTCGGCCATACTTAGTGTCTGTGTTGATTTTGTTGATGAAGTTCGTTGGGTAGTTGTTTTGCTTGAGAGTTTCAGTGATGTTTGATATTTCTTCTTCTTCTTTTTCTTGCTCATCCGTTATCAGGGTGTGTGCTCGTCTAAGAAGACTTGAAACAACTGAAATCTTTGCACTGATGGGGTGTGATCATTTGAATGTTCAAGTACATATATTATTCGGTAGCTAATGCATTATTGAATTGTGGAAATAGTATTCAGACGTTAACACCAACAAATACAATGATTCTTACTGTGAGAATAATATTCCGTTGGAACGCCTTGTCTGTAGCACACCACCTCAATACTTGTTGTTAATATTTGTCAATGCATAAGAGAAACTGAATGGTTGTAATAATAATAATAATAATAATAATAATAATAATAATAATTTGCTTTATTCTAAAAACAGTACTTGTGATACAGAATGAAATTTTCAACATTAATCACAATATTGCATCTAATTTCCTCAAATTGTAAATAAAATTAATCACACACAGAAAATTTTCCACATTCACAACAGGAGTGGGTAATGTCAAAAACATGCAGCATATAAAATGGAAATAATAATAATAATGATAACAGCTATGGTAATAATAATTATACAAGTGAAAATTACCGTGGGCTTTTTACACAGTATTGTCAATGTGGTATAGAAATCCTAGCATGTTTAAAAATATTGAATATAATGTTCTTTTTACATGATGTGGTGAGGGGAAAAACAATGATTACAGCAGTCATAGAGATCCGTTGTTGTTTGCAATTATGAGACTAAAACAGAGAAGCGACAGGACCATAAATATCATAGAAATAATAAAAGTAAAACTTGAAAGTATATAAGGATGGATGGAGGAAATTGTTTATTTACTAGATGAAAAAGGGTTAGTTAATTCTTTCTTGACTGACACTATTTTCACCACATAAAATATGTGTCAAGTATGGTATCATAGGATTCTTATACTTAGACGTGCAAGCATACAGTTTTCTGAAGTTACTCCTTGTTCCAACTGTGGAGATATATGCAAGGTGAAAGCTGAAGGTAAGGAAAGTGGATGCTCCAAGTCAGACAAAATCCCTCTAGCAAATTTATTGCACGAAGTCAAGTGCCTATCGACAACAACGTTAACTATGTGGTCCATTGGGACACCACTCACCCTACTGACCGTCTTCAGAATTCTGCGAACTGTGACATAGTCCTTTTTAAGCAAACCAGGAAAGGATAAGGGTGAACAATAAAGAAGAATAGGTAAGATGCAAGAGTTTATGAACCGTAAAAGGAGGAGGGGTTGAGTTATACCCGAGTAACTTAACTTCTTAATGTAAAATGTCAGGCGGAATATTTTACTAGAGATCGCTAATACATGGGAAGACCAGGAGAGATCAGAAGAGAGAATGAGTCCAAGATACTTAATTTCTGATTTGATTCCTATATCATCGTTGTCGTCAATCTTAAAACCGTCATGAGAAACGATGACTTCATTTAACTGTCTTTTACATCTTAAGCTGAAATTAACAGTTTGACATTTAGAAGGATTCAGTTTAAGACCGTTAGACTCAGACCATTTACTGACTCCCGACAGAAAGCTATTATAGGTAGGTGGTAAAATGAATGATTTATCGAATGAGTTGTAATCAGGAGGCAAATAGAAATGAAGGAAAATACGGAATTTGTTTAAGAGCTTCAAAGAAATACAACGGTAATAAGGAGTTACAAAAAGAGACAAACAGAAACAAAGTCAGTAGGAAATGAACAAGGTCGTTACCATGGCAGTAGAAGTAGTTGGATGATTTTCTCTGTTTGAATAGCTACAGGCTCAGCAATGAAATGGAGACCAAAGCTTTTCGCCTTTGTCAAACCAATCGTCAGTTTTTCAGATTACTTTGAAGGATGCTCTTGTTAAGATGAAAATGAGCACTATTGACAAGGTGTTCGATTATCTCACTCCTTGTAGAGCCACTACCATCTTTCTGCAACCATGTGGGATAACGTTCTTGAACCTTTTCAGACAGGATACGTGTGAAGCAACCAATTTATATCTATCTGGCTACACGGGAACAGGTGAACTGATATTCACACACAGAATTGTTCAGATGCGAGATCTTGTCCTTAATGCCTACGCAGACCAATATAAATAAATATTTTTCAAAAAGTCTCATTATACAATAATCAGATAGCAAAGGGTTGTTAGAATAAAATGAAATTCAATTTCAGGTAGTAGCGTGAACCAATTTTACCAATGAAATTATGAAAAAATCAGGTATTGGATCACAATTCCAATTAATTCGCAGTTTGAACAAAGACAGAAGAGACATTAGTTCAGAAAAATCTGGATCCATTTTATTTCGTTGGTTCTCATCATCAGCTGCGTACAACAGAAATTTTTAATCAAATAAAATAAAAAGTGTACAATTTTAACAAACTTTCGTCCATTAGCAAGCATATTGTCAGAACGTCACAGTAAAATAAGGCATTGCGATTCACAAGGTGTCTAAAGTGTTACGATATGCGTCGGTGGCACAGTGGTTAGGACTCTCGCCGACCATGCACATGGTCCGGGGTTCGAGCCCGCACCGACGCACACCTGATATCTATGGTTGGCCTGCAAAATTTGGGCTACCGATATCCATGCTGAAAATTCCGTACTTGTACCAAAAATACAGTGTGGAATCAAGCTGTAAATCAAAAAAAATATATATATATATATATCTTGTTAGAGAGAAGTTTCTTGAAAAAAAATCGATTAACATTTGTGGTGTTGGGGTGATAACAGAAGAAAATTAGTAATAGTTACGTAATTAGATAAGGGATCAAAGTGCTAAAATTGTGGTGCATACGAGGTCATACGAGAGGCTTATGATGTAATACAGTGTGCAGAACTCAGAAGGTCAAGAAAAATTATCTCTTAAGAGAGTCAAGCGAAAAATAAAGGGAGGGGGTGGAGTGAAAAGATAAGTTAACAAAATTAGAAAATAGGGAGTTACTAAGAAGTGAGTTACCAGGTTAATTGAAGTCCAACAACGGATTCATTTTGGATACATAAGTCAGGCTTCAATCGTTTTGTTGCTATAGCTTTAGCAAACCTAAGAAGACTTGAGGTGATTTGTCTGTTAATTATTTTGAATGATTACAGCACATCTACTCGGTGTCAAGTGTCAACCAGATGTTTGGAGATTGAAGAGGTTAAATAATTCAGTCCTTTTAACCGGAAGCTCCTTGGTACACGTTCGCAGAATCTGACTTAGACTCTCCTCTCTGTTCTTCCAATGTAACTGCTCTCGCAGGTATATGTGAATTGGTAAACACAGTTGGAGGTAACATGTGAGCGGTACTTGTCATACTTTGACTGCACCAGTGAGGAGGTTGTTCGGGATAGAGAGACTAATAACACTGTAGTTAATTATAATAATTATTATTCATTTGAAATTACTCATCAGTTGTAAATAAACATAGTAGGGGTTCATTAGGCAGATGTGCCTATTAATTCGCTTCCAGAACTAGTATGTCATCTCAGCCGTTTTCATCAAAACATAATTTGGTAAGTCTTTAGGATGTGTGAAAAAAATACACACTAATTTCATACATTTATTCCCCTTAGTGAATTTGAACAAAGCAAGAACTACAGTTTTAGCAGAATAAAATGGTACCATCTTTTATTCCGTTGCCTTCTCGTCAACTGCTTACATGGCAAAGACATTATTAAATATATCTACAACAACAATTTTAACATACTTGCACACATTTACTAAGATTATTCAATGGTGCACACGCCAATGTTGACTTCACTATGGAACACGAAAGTGACGGAAAGTTTCACTTCCTCGACATAGCCATGGAACGCCTAGAAGACAGTAGTCTTCAAAAGTCAATTTATCGAAAGCCCACATGGAAAGGACAATACTTGCATTTTAATAGCTTTTGTCCACATAGCTTTAAACGTGGTCTAGTCAAGACTTTGTACTATAGAGCGAGGAGAATATGCTCTATAGAGAAACTAGAGGAGGAGTTTGAGTTCCTTGAAAATATATTGAAGAGCAATGGGTATCCTCAAAGGTTCATCAACAAGTATGGAAGATCTGAAGTCACAAATGTAAAACAAATCACAGGGGAAAAAAGCCAGTGTACCTTCAGCTTGATTATAAAGGTGAAAATATTACAGCGATGATCAACAGAAGGCTGATTACATCACTAGCCATAGCGTATCCTGCAGCTAAGCTCGTTCCCGTCTATCGAACAACTTGCTCTTCTCTGGTGCAATCAAAAATCGATAGATATCCTTCTCATGTTAACAACTCCAGCTGTATATATAAATTTACATGTATCCGCGGGAGCAGTTACATTGGAAGGACAGAAAGAAGGGCATATCTACGATTTTCTGAATATGTACCAAAAAGCTTACGTCTAAAGGGAACAAATGCTTTAAACAGTGCCATCACCAGGCATCTTCTCGACACGGGTCATGAGGTGGACGTCGACAAGTAGTTCAAAATTATCAATAAGCAAAATAGCTCAATTCTCCTCAAGTTTGCTGAAGCCATTTCCATCAAGCGCCTGAAACCTGATTTATGCCTCCAGAAAGAAGCGGTTATCAGCCTTTCTTTGCCCTGGTAACTGGATAATTTCACCTCTCTTTCCTCCGAATGTGAAATGCTAAATGTTTCCACTGTGTTTGATTATTATTGTTCGGAATAGTGGTTAATATTGCATATTTATATATGTATATATTTTTAGTGTATGAGTACATTGATCGATTGATTTTTGTTTAAACTTAACTCTGTGCAAGTATGTTAAAATTGTTGTTGTAGATATATTTAATAATGTCTTTGCCATGTAAGCAGCTGACGAGAAGGCAACGAAATAAAAGATGGTACCATTTTATTCTGCTAAAACTGTAGTTCTTGCTTTGTTCAAATACACATTAAGTTGGGTCCTTTTTGCGACAGTTTCTCCACCCTATGACTTCAAACGTAGACATGAATGTGCATGTTTCCGGTTTGTCTGGGAGTACACAAGCCTGCCGTCAAAATCATCCTGATAATGTGAGCTGACTATCACGTACAACTACTAAAACAATGACTGAGCAGTTAAAATTTAAAAGTTCATTATTCAAATTGCTCCTTGATTTATAACCCTAAAGAAAATTTTCCCCAGTTGCTTCACAATAGTCGCATGACAGCAGTGTTAAATAAGAAAATTAGAAGTCACAAATAGAAGACGTAAGCAGTGGATATACCAATCAGATACTGAGAAAACTTGTCCTCGAAAAACGTATTACGTAATTTAAGGTGTAATTTAGAGAGAGAGTGACTAATTGGGAGTTAGAGAATGGGCAGAAGTTGACATGACATAATGAATAGGATTGTGTAGAGTGGACAGGAACTAGTGGAAAGACGACTTGTCACCTACTTCTGAAAAAGATCAGAGCTTCAGTGCTAGACAGCTGTTACAGTTACATTCATACACGACCAAGCCATCGTTATCTGTTGACTAAGGAACACAGAAAACAACTTCAACAAAATTAAGACATAATCCTCTTCCGTCTTGATAAGGGTAATGGGATTGTGGTAATGAATAGGTCCGACTATGATGAGAAATTGACAGATATACTATCAGACAACACAAAATTCTTCAAATCACCCAATCAGAAAGACAACAGAAAGAAGACAAAACCTCCTTACAAAATTCCTGAAGAGAATGAAAGAATATTCAGCCATAACATCGAGAATATATGAACAAATAAAGCTATGCAGTTAAACTATTCCGAGATTATATGGATTGCCTAACGTGTATAAGAAGAATGTCCCACTTTGACCTATCATAGACATGGTCAACTCACCATACCATCAGATCGTGAAGTGGCTAGCAGATATCCTTGAACCAGTAGGAAGACATATGACAATGTATAGCCTTAGCGATACATTTGGCATCATCAATTTAAGGGAAGATATCAACGCGTTTGAATGATGAATGCTTTCATTGGATGCCACCTCTACATTCACAAGCATCCTACTGACTCGGACAAAATGTTTCATGTGTGACTACATCGAAACCGACAGCCTGGAAGTTTTTCTTTCCATCAATTACCTGAAGGAATTGATTACATAAAACCCTACTACAGAACGGGTATCCAACAAGATTCATCGACAGGAATATGAAACAGAAGTCTCTCTCGGAAAATATACCAATGGTTCCTAAAACACTCTCTTCATGAACCTAGAATCCAAAGGTAAGATAGCAGCGGAATTTCTCAGAAACTGTCTTTCTAAATGTCTGAAGGAGACATTTTAAACAGCCAAACAATTCATTACGTTCTTCAGCAGACAATATATCCAGTCTAACATAAAGGATAAGATTCCGCTTTTGCCCACTTCAGTGTGTGTGGGCAAAGTATATCAGCCGTACGCAGCGTCAAGTCCACAAAACATATTCTGGAACATTGTCCAGCTTGATTAGCGAGAGGGGAAAAAAAGAATAATAGCAGCTTTGTCACATTTTGTCAACCCTATACAACGAGCACAATGCCACACATAGTCCCTCAACATCTCACGAAAAAACCTCGAATATGCCATCTGTACATGTGTGAATCATTGGCTATTTCTGACTGGAACTCTGTGTTGAAAAGCACTGCATATATTCCCCCAACCCACCGTGGGCAGAGTAACCTTCTCACTATAATTTTGATTCCTTTTCATTACGTAAGTTTACCATTATTATTATTATTCTCACCATTCATATTTTATTATCACTCTACTTCTGTTTATTAATAACACTGCGTTTTCATACAGATTTTATAAAAACACTTTTCCGTCTTTCTACTAGTTCCTGTCCACTCTACACAATTATATTGATCAGTCATTTTGCCATACTTATTACATCATCCCAACTTCTACCGCTTTTCTAGTTTCTAATTAGTCACCCCTTCTCTAAATGACATCTTACATTACGTAGTACATTTTTCGAGGACAAGCTTTACCAGTATCTGATTGGTTTCATGATTTCTTTGTTAAATATAATTACGATTGCATAGCTTACGAAACTTGAATCGTCGGAAACAAAACCTCCTTCCCTGTTTACGTCTTTTTTTATGACTCAATATGGGAATATTTCGTTCAAAGCTAGAAGTATTCAAGAAACTATTACTGTACCTCGGTGGCACAGTGGTCAGGATTCTCGCCGACCATGCACATGGTCCGGGGTTCGAGCCCTCACCGACGCACACCTGATATCTATGGTCGGCCTGCGAACTTTGGGCTACCGATATCCACTCTGAAAATTCCATACTTGTACCAAAAAAGTACGGTGTGGAATCAAGCTGTAATCAAAATAAAAAATACTATTTCTGCCCAAACTCAAAAATACCTTTAGAATAGAATCATAACTTTTATTAGTTATCCAAACAGCAAAGCAGATCGTCACATTTGATCAAGAAGAAAATTCTTATTGTGAGAAAAATTTTTGTATAGATTTTGTATCCTACTCAGGGAGTTATCTAATAATGTAGTGGACTGACGATTTCGTCTTCGCTTTACCTTAAATGTTGATACAGTTATACATCATACATATGTGAATTCAGTTCAGTTATAGAATATTTATTTAGAACTATGAAATAAACACGGGGCGTCCCGCTAGTAAGATTTAGATACGTTAGAGATTTGTAGCTCAAGTGGATGATTTTTATGTGGTTGTGTTCTCTGTGCTGGATAGTTAATTTGAGAAGCTTTCATTGCCCTACTAGGTGACATCTTCGGCGCATACTTCAATTTGAAGTGAGCTTTTGGATTTCTCCACGGGTTTGTTAATCATCTCTTCTTGTGACCTTGGACGTGATTAGTTGTTTTTGTGTGTTTTCGCACCTTCTAGGCAGCTACTTGTATTGGAACTGATTGTTTCTTTGACTTGAACAATGACCCTTTGTATGTGAAGTTTCTTTCTTATCGGTTGATAAATTTTGTCTACCTCGATGTGTCTATTAATTGATGATCCACTGGAATACCAGGTAGGCTTCTAAAAATTCTCCAGCATTCTTGTTGTTTCCTGTCTCTAATATTTGGACGTTGGTTTTGTTGTCCCAATCGAATTGATATTCGTAGTTGTCTGTATGCAGTGAGGCGATATGAGGGAGTGGATGTCTTGTATTTTTACCAAAGTGGATGTCTCCTTCATCTTCGTATCCATGAACATAACCTAGCCGTCAAAAGACATGATATCACTACATACAGACAACCACGGACATCGATTCGACTGGGACAACCAACGTTCAAATATTAGAGACAGGAAACAACAAGAATGCTAGAGAATTTTTAGAAGCCAGCCTGGGATTCCAGTGAACCACCAATCCCACAGACACACTGAAATAGACAAAATTTACCAACCGATAAGAAGGAAACCTCACACACACACACATTGGGTCAAAGTTCAAGTCAAAGAAACAATCAATTTCAATACAAGTAAACTAGAAGGTGTGAAAACACGCAAAAACAACTTATCACATCCAAGGTCACAAGGAGAGATAATTAATAGACTCGTGGAGAAATCGAAAAGCTCACTTCAAATTGAATTATGCGCTGAAGGTGTCTTCTAGTAGGGCGATGAAAGCCTCGAAAATTAACTATCCAGCTCAGAGAACACAAACACATCAAAAACATGTGGCGTCAACTAAAATCCAATTTCCATTCATATCCACATTTCGGATATATAAGTGAATATTGATCAGGGAAATTTATTGCTTCCCGCACATCATATGAGCCAGTGGTTTAGTGGTACAGTGCTCTTCAACCATGCAAGTGGTCCTGGGTTCGACTTCCGGCTGGCGCACACCATTGACATTCTTAACAGGTTGTAAGCCTGACAAAGAGGGAAGATTGGTCGTGAGGCTAGCAACCCCACCCTAGAAGAAAACACGACTGTTACTAATACATCAAAGCTGAAGCTTGAAGCCCTATGTTCTGTTTGACACTCAAAAGAATATAAGAAAGCTAAGATATATTCCTTTCTACATCATTTTGAAAGAAGCGTAACAACATGAATTAGACTGCTTTAGGAAACTAATCAAAACTTTAGAAGATACTATGTTAACTATCTTGTTCATTGGTCTCTCTTATTAGTATAAGGTTATATTTAGCCGAGGAGAAAATCTCTTCGTTTAGTACCAGCCAGCATCTTCAAATATGAAAAATATTCAATTTCTGTCGGATTACCTTCATTCCCTATTTTTTTATAAATTTGTTATTACCAGGTAAATCACTGACTTCTTTTCAAAAATTTAAAACAATTAGTCCCTTTTATAAATTTTGATAGCGTTATTAGAAGACGGAGACTGTCTGAAAAATGTGATGTATTAGCGCTATACATTTCGAACAATCTGATCACACATTTACTTGTCAAGTCAATATATATATATAGAAAGGTTAAATTAAACAAAGTGAGAGAAAACGGAATTAAGAATAATTAACACAAACCTTTGGTAATCCAATCAAATAAGGATTACCAAGGTAGGTTAAGAGTAATGACAAACTGTTTTTGAATACACAAGGGGGGCTTAAGTCTATGAATAGCTATAGCCTCAGCGTATTTCAGTAAACGCCCTTGACCGTTTTTATAGATGACCTTAAAGGCTGAGTTAACATCAATCTTATGGTTCATCTCGATTAGAAGTTTAGCTATAGACGAATTCGGTAGTCTGCCACCTGCATCTATTAGCTTGTCACAATTCATCTGTTTTTCTAACCATTTTGGGATATGCTCTCCCACCCTCACGTGCAAAGCGCGATTACTCCTCCCTATGTATGTATGTCCACACACACGAAAATTGGTAAATTGTATGGGATGTGATATAATCACTTGTGCACTTGTGCCTATTAGACAGACTCAACTCTGTACAAAATCATATTAGTCTTACATATGAGGAAGAAAGTCGCAACCAGCTAGCATTTTTAGACATACTTCTGAGTCGAAGAGATGATGGCTCAATACGACGGTCTATCTACAGAAAGCCCACTTGGACAGGGCAATACCTTAGTTTTCACAGCTTCTGCCCATTACAGTATAAGAGGGGCTTGGTGAAGTGTCTATTCAAGAGGATTTAGCGTATTTGCACGGCTGATGTTATGGACAGAGAAAACGAAATATTAATGGATACTCTTGTTGAAAACGGATATCCTTTGAAATTTTTAAACAGGTGTAGAAGTCAACTAGCCTCTAAACCTACATTCCATACCGTCCCTAAGAAAAAGGTTTTTATCGAATTACCATATAACGGGGAAATAAACAGTAGGATTGTGAGACAAAGATTGAATTCAATCATCCGTAGAACCTACTATGCAGCCCAGCTTGTAATTGTGGAAAAAGCTAAAAATATGCTTCACTGTAAACCCCAAAAGTGCACAAGTGATTATATCACATCCCATACAATTTACCAATTTTCGTGTGTGTGGACATACATACATAGGGAGGAGTAATCGCGCTTTGCACGTGAGGGTGGGAGAGCATATCCCAAAATGGTTAGAAAAACAGATGAATTGTGACAAGCTAATAGATGCAGGTGGCAGACTACCGAATTCGTCTATAGCTAAACTTCTAATCGAGATGAACCATAAGATTGATGTTAACTCAGCCTTTAAGGTCATCTATAAAAACGGTCAAGGGCGTTTACTGAAATACGCTGAGGCTATAGCTATTCATAGACTTAAGCCCCCCTTGTGTATTCAAAAACAGTTTGTCATTACTCTTAACCTACCTTGGTAATCCTTATTTGATTGGATTACCAAAGGTTTGTGTTAATTATTCTTAATTCCGTTTTCTCTCACTTTGTTTAATTTAACCTTTCTATATATATATATTGACTTGACAAGTAAATGTGTGATCAGATTGTTCGAAATGTATAGCGCTAATACATCACATTTTTCAGACAGTCTCCGTCTTCTAATAACGCTATCAAAATCACTGACTTTAAATTTTCAGCAAAAGTCCACCGGCCTATGAATTCTTACTCTAAGAGTGTTGATGAGAACATGCTACCGCAGGCGTCCACTCGGTTCACAGTGAAGACTATATGGCGATTAGACAAATTGTAACTCATTGCCCACTGAATTTCAACCCAGTAGCCCGATGGTAATGGTTTGTTTTGTAATCTTAAGACCCTGGTCTTGATATCTGTTGGGATCGTTAGTGCCTACCAGTGAAGATTCCTAAGCTAGGACGAAATAGCATTCTAGTGCCTCTTGGTTTTCAGTCAGTTCGTGATGGCCCGCGAATTTTGACAAAGATTTCTGTAGTATTAATATATATATATATATATATATATATATATATATATATATATATATATATATATTGATATCTGTAGCTGACTGCAAGGTTTGCCAGTGCAGTATAGAATACCTAACTGGATTTCATATTAAACAAAAAAGTATTTTCACCTGACATTCAAACACTGAGAAAATAAAGACAGGGAAAACCAGATTGTGAGCTTTGCGAATATCTTTCAGTGAGTTTATCTTTTTGAAGCAGTAGAATCCCTCTATATATTTTTGAGGGGAGAGGAAAATATGAAGTCAACCTAGTGAATTTAGTAACTAAAATCGTTGACTCTACTTTGAAAACATCTGCACTACTGAAGTGTGTTCCTTTAATATAGGATACTTGACTTAGTTTTAAGTCAAGCAATGTTAATGACATTAGAAAAGTTTCACTTAAAGTTAAGTGGAATGCAAGATAAGAGAGATATTAAATTATCATAAGTGAATAGAAAAATGTTAAAAATCTAACGATTTAACTGTAAATATTGAAGCCACCATTATCAAGCAATCGTTTTCATTTGTTTACGTGTTTAAATATTAAACATATCATTAACGACCAACTGAAATTATTCACTTGAATATAATGAGAAAGATACTCAAGGTAGCTGACAACGATTCACTGCTCCTTGTCATTACGCTAAGCTGTTTATATATATATATATATATATATATATATATATATATAGTTATTATTTCCTTTAATTCCTAGAGGAACATAGGGCTTCAGCCAAACGTCTCCATTGCGTTCGGTCCTCTGCCAACGTTTTCACCCCACTCCAAGTCTGCCCACATGCTTTTATCTCCTCTTCACATGACCTCCTCCATGTCACCCTTTCACTGACGACCAACTCGCCGCTTCCATTCAAGTTCCACTCGAGCTATGGTCTGGCGTGTGATGTCACTTGATGGTCTGCTCAGAGTATGGCCAATCCATCTCCACTTCTTCCTGCCTATTAGTTTCACAATCGGTTTCTGCTGGGTTGGTTTGCTCCTAGAGATCCTTCCCTATTGCTGATCTTTTCTGGCTGGTCATGTGATCTTGAGTATTGAGCGAAGACAACTGTTAATGAAAGTCTGTAGTTTGTTTGAGATGCTCTTTATGATGTGCCAAGTTTCTGATCCATACAGTAGCACTAACTTCATATTGCAGTTGAAAATCCGGATCTTATTTCCATTGTCATGCTGAATGTTGATGACCTCCACACAGAATTGAGAGTAATGAAAGAATATATATATATATATATGGCTTTGAACGACTGGTCATCCACTTCAGTCGAGCGATAAACACAAGAAAATAAGCATTTATGTAACCACCAAAGCCAATCTATTATGATCGAAACGCAGGAAATCAATACTTACGTCCTACTATATAGCTAGCTGACCTGAACTTCCTTGAGTTATTGACGGATATAAAATGCCTCGAAAACAGTAGAAAAGATGGTTATTTGCCATAAAATCTGAGGTATTATTAAACAAATGTAATATATTCATTATAATAAAGGTTTTTGTATTTCCCAATGAATGATGAAAAACAAAACGATATTGTTTTTACTGACGTTTCGCTATTTAATGCTCATAGCTTTATCAAAGTATTATAATATATAATAATTATATATATTATATCATTATATCATATAAAGCTATTAGCATTAAATAGCGAAACATCAGTAAAACCAATATAGTTTTGTTTTTCATCATTCATTGGGAAATACAAAAACCTTTATTATAATGAATATAAGATACCCAACGCCCAAAATTTTTCAAACCGTTAAAAGTGAACTCGGTTTGAACATATATTACTATATGTTATGTACTAGTTTTCCCCGTCGCCAAATTGTTATGGTCTCGTCGCTAAATTATTGTTATGGACTGGTCGAGAATTTAATAGTCCTGACGCAAGAAGGCGGAAATCAGAAGACCGCTAGGTTTGCGATGATACTTCAATTTTCCAAACACAAGGAGAAGCAATAAGTGGTATCACACCAAAATAAATAAGTAAGCAAGTGTAAGTCACACAAATTGTGAGAACAAAACATATATATGAATGTTCAGACAAAGGTGTGAACAATCATTAGACAGTCTTAACATGAATGGCTAATTATAATGAAGTATCGATCCATATATACATAGCGAACTATAGCAGACATGTCAACAACCACACATATAATATGGATATATGTCACTAAGCAACGGACTATCAACAAACACTCATATTACATTATATATAATGTAAGGGGAATATACATTGTTAAAGGAGACAAGTTCATACAAGTGAAATGGTCACAGACTAAGAGAGCAAATAGAAAGAGAGACCAACATACACATACACATATATAAATATATATATGTGGATACATATCACTATATATATATATATATATATATATATATATATATATCAAATCTCAAAATTACCTCAACACTTGCGCTTTACAGATCAAATTAGTTCTCAAGTGCCTACCATACTGCAGATTCATTTTGACCAAGTCAACTGTAAGAGGTACCTGAGATTCAAGTGGAATATTCTCAACCAGAGTTGGATAAAAACTCTGTCAGTAAGAACCATACACTCTAAAGAACCCTCACAAACAATCCAAGATCAGAACGACTTTGACTCGCCTAAATAAAGTCGCAGTCATGCAACAACATATTATCAGTATCATCATCATCACACAACCATAAACAGAAGCATTAAAAGTAGAGCTTAAACAGGAACAAAGACAAATTATTATTTTTTAATTAAATCGTTGCGGAGGGATTTTTCAAACAATTGTTCCATGAATAAAGTGCTTGGAAATGGATTGAATTTCACATATAAAACGGTTAATAAACTAAAACTAGAGGATGTCGTTCCTAACATAGAGGTAGTATTAAAAATACAGTGGATAAGACGACACCAGAAATGGTTCGAGCACAGTGTGCATTAAGTCTAAAAAATGCAAAAGGAAGCACATTCAAAATTAAACAAAATCTGCAAGACTAGCTCCCCAGTGAATCTAAAACAGGATAAGAATATTTTTATACCAAAAGGCTGATGTGAGAAACTCAGCCTTAGTTATGGATAAATCAAACTATAAAGTCATTGAACACACTACAGTGGGAGAATTTGAGGAAATTAAGAGGCCTGTAGATACATGAATGATAATAATATGAAGACATTTATAACGAATTTAATACGCAGAATGAAGCTGTCACTGTGTGAGTCTAAATGGTTGAATTTAATGCCTAAAACTAATAACGCTAGTAGAATATATGCTACTATAAAAATAAGGCCAACAGTTGAATTCAGAAATATTCCTACTTATGAATTCTCAACACTTAGTTTTAATATTATGTCCGATTAGAGATCGTTCATTTTCTAGGTGACCTAATTCATAAGAAATGAAAAAACAAACTATATGATTATCAAACAGAGAATATTGGAAGAATGGTTAGTCTCGATATAACTAGCCTCTATACTAATATACCAATCAATATGGCCTTTAAAGTCTTAGAACTTACGCACAAGACATAGCTACTTATTGAAGACATTATTTCACCTATTCAATTATGCCTCACGTCCACTGTCTTCAAATTCCAAGTAGAATATATACTTCATGCATTTATTCTCCTTGATGAATTTGAATAAAGCAAGAACAACAGTGGTGGTTTGTGCAGAATAATATGATACTATCATTGTTTATTTCGTTGGCTTCTCAGCAGCTAGCTGCGTCTACAGACTAAATAAATTATGAGGTTTATGTACAGAAAAGATTTAACATACTTGTAAATTTTACATGATACCAATTGACAGAAAGTTCCACAATAAGTGAACAGTGCTCAAAGAATTGCGCTTATGTAGTTTTTACACAGGCAGTTCAAGTTTAAACAAAATAAATGTATGCTTACAATGGTAAAGGAGTTACGTAATAAAGACGAGATATGCGGACGAGGTTAAAGACAAAGATTACGCAGTCAAATGAAAGAAAGAATAAAGACACCCGGTTACTAGGGCAAGGAAAGACTAACAACTGCTTCTTTCTGAACACATGAATTTGATGGAAATTGCTTCGACAAACTTGAGGAGAATGGAGCTCCTTTGTCTATTGATAGTTTTAAAGGATTTCTCGATTTCCACCTCATGACGCGTGTCAAGGAGATGTCTGGTAATAGCGCCACTATAAGAGTTTGTTCACTAGAGACGTAGGCTTTTCGGCACATTTTCAGACAAACAGACGGTGTGGCAATGGGATCACCAATATCCCTAATCATAACAGATATCTTTATGGACAGTTGCGAATATATGACCCTTAATATATGTAATCCTACTCCACAAATATGGTGGAGATTTGTGGATGACACTTTCACACACAGTGTTAAAAATAGAGCATATCGCTAGCTTCTTGACACACCTAAACGCACTAGTAGAGGGAATGAAATTTACAATTGAATCGGGAAATGAACAAAGAGTATTAGCTATGTTGGAATGCAAAATCAAACGAACAAAAGAAGGTAGACTGCACACTAGTGTGTACAGAAAACCAACTCATTCTAATAGATACTTAGACTTTAATTCGTCTCATCCGTTAAGCGTCTAACAATTCGAGCAACGGCACTAATTTGTGTAACAAAAGACCTAAATGATGAAATAATACAGAGAGAAGAATGGCTGGTTGGTGTTGAATAACTATCACATTAAATTCATTAGAGAAGAACAGACAAGGTCAAAAGTAAAAATAATGGTGAAACCGATAATAATATGACAAATAAAAAAGGTTATAAGGCATCTACAGTTATACCATATAAGGAGGGGACATCTTAATAAAGCAGGAATTAGGGTGACATTAAAACCTACAAACTCACTCAGGCAGGATTAACTCTGTAGGTTAAAGGACCCTGTTGGTTGACCCAACTAAAAAATAATATAATTTACAAAATATCTTGCAATGACTGTGAGTTCGATCACCTAAACAGGTCAAACTGGTGGATCGGGGGTAGTCAGAATATCAGAACATGGCAACTCAGCTAAATGTAGAATGACTAACCCCGAGAAGATAAGTAATATAGAAAAAGCTCAGCACTACATTGCACTGCAGGCATTAACACACCACCGCACAAAGGGTGAGGCACAATTACCATTCTAAGAAGTAAGAGATGAATGGAGAGAGAGGGAGAGGTTGATTACTGAATCTTAGTGTATAGAATCTACACCGAATACATACAATAGGAATGACTCATCACCAATACCATAGCTATGGAAGATATTACTATCAATCGAATGAAGAGATGAAAAATTCTGGAATCCGTGTAAACGAAGTCAGAAACTTGTGTAATAAACTTCAGATGATAATGAGGAATAAATTGTATTCGAAACGCCATCAGTGAATATCAGTGCATAACACACTATGTGAAACTTTATCAGAATAAATTTACTCCGTAATGGAATTATTCCGTTACAATTTATTGACAGTGTTCAATTTATCCAGTAAAAATAATTTGCTTTAGTTGCACATCTGACACAAATATTTGTATTATGTACAGTACGTTTAGCTAAAAATGAGTCTAATTTAAATTTCTAGTAAAATTTAAGATCTTTGTAAGAAACCGTGCTAAGTGTTTTTTCTTCGAAGTGAAAAGGAATTTTGTCAGCAAAAGTGTAGCAAATATCTGTAGAAAATATTTATAAATATTCTTTTGAAAACAATTAGTTTCGCCAGTGTTTTAAACCAGCAGTATTGATTATGGGATTTTGTAGGGATTGGGAATAATTATTTTAATGTAGATTTCTTCACAAACTGTCACCCATTGGAGATCATTGAAAACCAGAGAGGACTGGAAAGCTAATTGATTGTACTTTGGGGCTCTTCGTAGCGTTCATCCATGATGCCATTAGAATTCGAACTAGGGACCAGAAGGGTAGCACTGTATCACGCATTGGCAAAGTCAGAATTCAGGAGTCATTTAGTTCACACTCAAGTTGTTGAATGGTTGACAACCTTGGTCTCAAAACCTGAAAGGCTGCAGTCTGATCCCTGATGCGGTGATAGGTGCGCACTGTACGGTTGAAGTGTCCCAACCTAGGATGAAACGGCTGTCCAGTGCCCTGTGGTTTTCAATGATTCTCAATGTTTGTTTATGCCAAAATCAACGTTGTAATAATACTGCATAAATAAAACAAATCAGGTCTATATGCACTAGTTCAACTGATATTGTGTTTGGTAAGCTAACAAAGTCGCAACCTGAAAGCGCTCTGTCCGTCATAGGTCTCAGAATGTACATCATAAGTGATGAATAATATATTACCTAGAGCTCCATCAAATAAAACTTCAAGCCATAGAACAACACCTTTCACAGCTTCTCAGGAACTGTAAAATATAATTTTTCTATCTCGTTAAATTTGTTGGACATCTTGAGATGTGTTTTTTATATTATATTTCGTTAATTACAACTTCCAGCAAATACCTCCTCTTGTGCTAACCCACTACAAATACATAATAGTAGTAATTATGTTACATTCATTAGGCAACATCACGTAATTAAGAAAAGAACAAAACAGAATATTTCTTCCAAATCTTCATATAATTCGAGTGTGCACCTGGATTTAAAATTTCACGGCAAATCACTATTTTTATTTTCAAGGATGACGTCTCTTGTCTTTGAATTTTCAGTTTGATAATCTTATCAGTAAACCTTCGTGGATATCCGTTTTGTACGAAGATTTCTTTCAAAACTCATAGGTCTTCTTCCAGAGAATCAAGAGTGCAGGGATGTAGGACGTGAGTAACAACAGGTATAATTAGGTTTCGTTTACGACTAACCGGTACTAAGCTGTAGAAACATGTCAGGTGGCTGTTCCATGTGAGTTTCTTATGGATGAACCTTCTCACAGTTTCACTGGCTGTTCCTGTAGATTCAATACCAATAAGAATAATTTTAGATCCATTTTCCGTTTCAAGAGTAAACTTTGTTGCTAGATGATAGTTGATGAATATCTCTCGTCCTAAAGAGAATAAAAGATGTGTTGGGTAAAGAACTCCGCCAACCTGTAGCAAGCTCGATTCAGGAAAGGCAAATGATGTACTAGTCAAACTGAAACTCTACACATCGTCATTACAGAACAAAGCAAAGAATGTCAGCAGTCAAACCTCCTTACCTCAACTTCATCGGTTTCGAAAAACTCTTCGACAGACAGCCTTGACCGAGAATTAATTTGAAGACTACTTCAACACTATGACGTGCGATGCGAAAGTCTTTATTAATCTCATTCAACAGCTGGCTATATGACAAAGAAGCCACGTGATCTACAACGGGAAACTCAATCAGCTAGTCGTTCGAAGTGAATACAGCAGTAAGACAAGTTGGCTAACTGTCTGGCTGGCTATTATCACCAATGCGATTCTTAATTGTGGTGAAGTGAATTATGCGCTAGACTGTACACAGGGAGTGAGAAGACAGGAATACGCTGGACTGGCCAATAAGAAGACTCTAGAAGATGTGGATTTCGTATGTGGATGATTTATGTTCAATGTCACACGAAATCAGCGATTTGCAGGCGAAAACCAGCAAACTGGCAGAAGATGCAGGCAGTGAAAACAGGACTACAGGTGAACATAGAGAAGATGGAGCTGATGAAGATAATCAACCGACAAAAACTGCAGCAACAACCAGCAGCAATCCCCATCAACGGGAGAGATTCGACAGAGGTTACTTCCTGCCTCCACTTATCTAGGAAGCATCGTTTCAGTCATAGTCAGTCGGACAGCTAGCCAGCCAGGAAGAATCCAATAGGCAAGATACACCTTCATCACTCTGAAATCAATCTGTAAACTTCTGCTGTCACTCAGCTAACATAAGAAAGAAGACTCGGATTTTCAACACAAACCTGAAGTCAGTCAGTCAGTCAGTCAATTCTTCTATATGAGTCAGACACTTGGAGGCTAGCAGAAAGCATTCTGAATGACATCGTGTGCAGTTCAGGTCACTGATTGCTTGAGTGGAATCCCAATGGTAAGCAATGAGTAGGTGGTCAGTAAGAGGGTGACATGGAGGAGATCATGTAAGGAGGAGGAGATATGAGATTATGGTCAATCGTAGACCCATCTGAAGAGGATGGCAAAGAATAGGACAAAGTGGAGATGTGTTTTTGAAACCCTATGTTCCACTCGGAACCCAAGGTAACAATAATAATCTGTAGGAAGGTTCATCCATAAGAAACTTACATGGAACAGCCAACTGACATGTTTTTTACAGCTTAGTACCAGTTAGTCGTAAACGAAACCTAATTATTGGTCTTGCAAGTCACGTCCTACGTGCCTGCATTCTCGATGCTCTGGAAGGAGACGTATGATCTTTGAAAGAAATCTTCATACAACACAGCTATGTACGAAGATTTATTGACAATAGTATCAAGCTGAAAATTCAAAGATAAGAGACGTCAACTATGATAAAAAAGAAATGTTACAGGAACTTCGAATTCAAAGGTGACCTATTCAGTGAAATCACTGTTTCTACAATAGGTAAAGTTTACGAAGTGGACAATATTTTACTAAAATAATGAACTTAATATTAACAAACACAAACAATGTACATAATGTTTATATATATATATATATATATGGAATTTTTATTACAATACACAACAATTTACCAATCAAGTGGCACTGATATGTTTGTTAACAATAATTAGTCAGTGTCAAAATGTCAATAGGTTGATAATTAACGAAGAAAATTAATATACACAATTAAAAGGTGGAAATGGTTACAACAAGTGGATTGCATAATGCATAATTTAGTTGCCATACTGACTGTCTTAGGTGGTGAATTCATATTTTTCTCAGCGAACTTATCTGGATAACCATTTTTTCTAAGTAATTCTTTAATAATCTTAAGCTCCATATTGAAGCAGTCGTCTGAACAGATCAACCTAGCTCTATGAACCAGACACTTTACCAGGTTACGTTTATACTTCAAAGGTACAAAACTCAAAAAAAAATGAGTTTACTGACCTGTTGTTGTAGGTTTCCTATACACACTCCTTCTTAGTGTGCCATCTTCTTTCCTTGCCATGAAGATGTCTGGGAATGAGATACTGTCACTACTTTCTTTCTCTATGGTAAAGTTTATTGCTGAATGTGCATCACTGAACTTGTCAAGGATGTTCATTGCATCATTCTCGTCTTTCATAACCAGAAATGTATAATCCATATATCGACAGTAGAAATCCATGTCAATAACTACTCCTTTCAGTGGTCCATTCTCTAACTTAGCGAGGAAAAAATCAGCTAGGAATAGACCTAATGGGGAACCTATAGCCACACCATCAGTTTGTCTGTAATATTCCTTATTGAGTAAGAAACGAACATTCATTGTACATCTTAAAATAAGTTCCTTCAAGGAGGATATAGAAAAGCCGAAGCCTATGTTTCGCGCAGTAGTCTCATCATATATAAAATTCACTGCCTCCATTAATGGTACATTAGTGAACAAGGAGGATAGATCAAAAGATATCATAAACTTGTCACTCACACTAAGATCTCTTATTTTTCCAACAAATTGAAAACTGCCGTTTACGCTATGCTTTACCAACTCATTATGCAGAGGTTTCAGGAGCTTCACAAACCATTTTGTTGTGGCGTGATATGGGGAATTACACATATCTAACACTGGTCGAAGTGGCACACCACTTTTGTGCACTTTTGGTAGTTCGTATATACTATGGACTGATATATATATATGTTATATATATATAAAATGTTAGAGGACATGACTACAAATCGAAAATAAGTAGCTGGTTTTCAGTGTGAATAAAAAAATTATTGAAATCAAAATACATAGTTCAGAGGAAACGATCTTTTAGAAGAATTCCTTCTCCATTTTTTAAGCTCTACAATCGAATTGATATACGATATTTTCTCCATGACACAGGGTAGTAACAAAAGTGATGAACTGTCACAAACTAACTTGCTAATGGATTTCATCATGAGCTGACATTGGTTAGAGAACCATTGGGAAACCTGGGAGTACTGGACAGCTGTTTCGTCTTACTTTAGCACTCTTCATCAGTACGAAACCACCGGAATTCGAACCCACTACCTTCTAGTTACAAGGCGAAATGAGATAGCCACTAGTGAGCATCTCACTAACTACTTGCCCTATTCAGGTAGGTAGTTACCTGGGGTTCTAGTGAGAGGTCGTGACCAGCAGGGTACAGCAGGTCGGGTGTGAGGATAAATACCCGCCGAAGACATTGGCTAGGGGTCACGTTATGTCGTGAATAGGCAGAAGTTAGAATTCATGGGCTATTGGATTGGGTCCCAGTGGCTCAATGGTCTACGAGCTCGCTCGCCTTGTCCTGGGTTCGAACCCTGTCAGTGAGTGTGGCGTACTGTGAATAGTCCCAAACTAGGATGAAATAGCTGTTCAGTACTCCCTGTTGGTTTTCCAGTGATTCTCTAACTAATGTCAGCTCATGATGAAATCCTGTAACCAATCAAATCCCTACAAACCAACACTTGAATAACCTGTTAATATTAGTCAGTGCATAAAAGGAGTTGAATAAGTGTACAAGAGTCACGTGATAAGACGAATAATTTAATGAATGAGTTGTAATCAGGAGGGACATGAAAACGAAGGAAAATATGGAATCATGTAGGAGTTCCAAAGATATACAAAAGTCATAAGCGTTTACAAAAACAGATGAGCGGAGACCAAGTCAGTGGAAATGAACAGTATTGCTAACATTATATCAGGAGTGATAGAATAATTTTCTTCTCTATGCATAGCTCCAGTTTCCCTATCTGAATGGCTAGAGCTTCAGCAATGAAAAGAAGCAGGCAATTGTGTTGCCTTCGATGGACTGTTCTTCACTTTGTAGATAACTTTGAAGGGTGCACTTGTTGAGATGGAATGAGCAGCGTTAATAAGGTGTACGAATATCTCACTCCTTATAGGGCCACTACTACCTTTCTGCAACCATGTAGGGTAGTGTTCTTGGACCATTTTAGATAAGATACGTGTGAAGCGACCAATATACCTGGCTACAAGGAGAAAGGTATATTGATAAATGCATGTAGAATTGTATATAAATGCGGGTGTAAAGCTAATGAGGAGAAAATAGCCTCTTCGCTGGATTACGTGCTTTGTTTTCATTAATTTCTAGGTGAGAATTATTCTGGAAATAAAGATTAGCTGCATAATGAAGTAATTTAAAGAGTTAAACAGAAAAGTTCAATATTCTCTTCATGTTCACACACACAAGTTGTGTATTATTAAATATTTTTTTAAATAATGGCGCTTTGGTCTATTTTGGTAGTTGCAGGTTCGCATATATATATATATATATATATATATATATATCACACAAAACCGAAGACTTACAAGCGAAAACCGACCGACAAACTGGTCGAAGAAGCAGCTGGCGAAGACAGGACTCCAAGTGGACATTGACAAGACGGAGGTGATGAAAATAACCAACCAACAGCAACATCCAGCGTCCTTCAACATCAACGGGAGGGATTTGAAAGAGATTACTTATCTAGGTCACTTATCTAGGGAGCATTGTCTCAACTAAAGGCAGTCGGAACGGACGAGGATGTCAAATCGAGCGAGAATTGAGAAGGCGAGCGAGAAACACATTCATCATCAACCTGAAACCAATCTGGAAATCTTCGTCACACAACTCAGCATCAACAACAAAATTCAGTAGGATTTTCAATATAAACGTCAGGTCAGTCAGCTCTTCTATACAGATCAGAAACTTGGCGGGCGGGTCACAAAGAATATTTCCAACTAACAGCCTGTTGCAGACCAGACCTTTGTCAACCACCAACTGTCTTCGTTGGATCTATACTGAAGATCAGATGGCCGGGCCGGGTCGGAAAGAATCACCAACAAGAAACTATGGCTGGGAACAAACAAAACAAGAACAAACCAATCGACAACCAACAAATATGCAGGAGAAAGTAGAGATGGATGGATTGGACACTCGCTCGCTGAGAAGGCCGCCACTGGGTGACATAGCGCGCGTGTCAGGCCATTGCTCGGGTGGAACCAGGCCGAAAGGGAAGCATGCGGCGAGTTGGACGTCAGTGCATGGGTGACATGGAGGAGATCGTGTGATGAGGAGTTGAAACAGTATGGACTAGCATGGATGCAGGTGAAAAGTAGAGCAGAAGACAGGAGCAAGTGGAGACGTGCAGTTGAATCCCTATGTTCCACTGGGAACCGAAGGGAACAATAAAAGATAAAAATAATATATATACACTGATTTATAAAAGGTTTTAACAATGTGGACAGTCGGCTAGCATTGTCATTTAATTTTAGGCTTGTACCTTGTTATGAATAAAAGGCAAAGAGAAAAAAAAACATGCCTTTTACCGCTGACATTTAGCTATTTTAATGTTAACAGCTTCATCACATTAATAGGTAAATTCTAGTCTTTATGTGTCCAAATGCATCTAAGGTCATTATTTACACAATATTCTGTGTTTAGTGAATAATGCATACTTTGTTTTTGAAAATTTGTGTTTTATATTTTTAGTCTAAAAAACAAAGATGTTCCGTAACTTTTGTTTAACTTTTAACCAGCCTAATTAATAATGTCTATTAGTTTAGTTAAAAATGTTTTAATTTGCTTATTGTTGATTTTAAAACGCCCCTTTCAAAACTGGCCATAAAACAGTATGCTAAAAGCGGCTCACGAGAAGATCCCATTGAGCTTTTGATTCCATCTTTCTGTTTGTAGATTCTGCTATTGTAGGCAAATTGTATATTCAGCGTGCATCTCAAAGACAATTTTTTCAGCTGTGATGTTGGCATTCCGATGCTCATATTTGAGTTCTCCATATGAGTGCACAGGAAGCAAATTATTTCTGTTAGTGGCACGTTGGTACAAGGAGATTCGACGTCTGGGGATAACATTTGTTTGCCATTTATTTTCAAATCTTTTATGCATTCAGCGAACTCAAAGTTTCACGAAGGGGGGTAATTGTATAGGTGTTGTCTTACAGGCTCCAACATCTTGGACAGCCATGTGGCGATCGGATTGTATGATGACCCCGACATGTCTAGAATCGATCGAAGTGGCAAGCCAGGTTTGTGCACCTATGGTAAGCCGTAGATTCAAAAAGCTGTTGATCCTATTGGTTTCAGGCGATCGAACAGTTCCTCAGTTATCAGACGGTTATTCTTCATTCTTCTGAGAACATCTGTTAGTTGACTTTCAGTCAGTTTCTTCCTATCTTTTTTGTTGTTGTTGGGCTGGGAAAATTTGTTGCCATCTCATGAGTTGTCAATTTATTAAGGTATACATCTGTATCTTGAACTTTTGTCGGGACGTTTTATTGTTAGATCTTATTGTCTCGCAGTTCTTTGAGTTGATGTCTGTGTTCTTTTCTGAGGAGACGTCGGGTTTTAGTTTTCAGGCTGAGATATTGATTATAACAGTAGAAGATTGTTGACTTAAAATTTAGAAATTCTATACTGGAAACTCGAGTAATGCCATTCTTTTGACTTATAAGATCCTCGAATTGAATATATGTGTGAAGTCTGTTGCTGTTAAGATTTATGTCGCAGAATTTTAATCCAAGAAATTGAGGTTCTAGTTGTAGCTGTGATAACGAAACTAAACAGTAATTGAAGACAAATTTATTAGGATTACTGGGGAACCTATTCTGGACTTCGACGGGTTACAGGCTTTTGTTCAATTTCTATTTAACATTTTCAGATCTTTTGTTCTGCACCAGTGTAAAATATTCATTAAACGATTGTTTCTCGTTTGATGATAATTCAGATATAGCAAAAGACCCCTGTGATACGTTTCTCTGCAATTCGAATTTGCGTGAAATGATGGAATCGATGACCTTTCTAGTGTGGCGTTGAAGAGTTTTCGAATTAAAATATATATGATGTCTACGCAGCGCTTTCCAGAACAATATTTTTGAGAATTCATGATTCTTAATACAGCTATCGAAGAATTCCAATTTCGCATTTATTTCGGTAAGTTTGACAGAGTAACGGTGGGACTCGCTGAGTTCCTTCTCTGTCGAAGGGTCCTTTCGATTTTTGAGATCGTGAAAAATACCCATTAGGACATTAGAAAGAAGGGAACATGAAGTTCAGCAAAGACTTCTTTTCGGAGATTTCATTCCTAAAAGTAGCTGTACGATCGCATGTAAATGTATAAATTTGCATAGATACAATTATTATTTAATTCCACATGATTACGAATGCGACGATACCTGTTTAGTGTTTGCTACGATAACTCCAACATCAGTTGTATCTCACAAGGATTTAATAAAAAACGTTTTAAACGAAAAGGAAATTTTTTTCACATATACGATAAGAAATCTGCCGGATTTAAACTGTAACAGCATGTATATTAAATATATGAAATGTTAATTTATAAAGCAATTTTATAATACCAAATGCCATATTTAAGGTTGGTGTTAAAGAATATAGTGTACGTCCATGGTTCAGTGATAAAATGCTCACCAGCCTGGCACGTGTTCCGCGGTTCGATTTCCCAACAATGTACTCTTAAACCTAGCCCATTTTACCAGTTGATAATAAATCCGAAAATTAGGAAAGATTTCGCTGCGAACCAATATCAGTTAGAATGTTGTAAAATAATTCGGCCAATTGAAACGTTCACCCCCACCCCAAAAGTATGGTGGAGGTTTGTAGATGAAACCTTCGTTGTACATAGAACACAAGATATAGATAGATTTTTTGAACACATCAACTCAAAGTTAAAGGCAATTCAATTCACTTATGAATTGGAAAGTCAGGAAGGGGAGCTCTCAATGTTAGATTGCAACGTAAAAAGGAAAGAAGATGAGAAGTTAAATACTAGTATTTACAGGAAATCTACATATTCAAACAGATATTTGAACTGCCGATCATCCCATCCCATGTCAGCAAAAATAGGACTGGTGAAATGTTTAAATGACAGAGCACAAAAACTAAGTAGTACCAAAGAAAATCTAAGACAGGAAGAAAGACATATAAAAGAAGCCTTGAAACTTAATAATTACCCGGATAAATTAGTCAGGAAATATATAGGGAAATGTAAAAATAAAATAAACAATGATAGTAGTGATAATAATAATAATAATATCAATGACGACAAGCATGTCAAATATGCACAAGACAACACCAACAATAAGGAGTCTAAATCATCAGTAGTAATTCCATACAAGGAAGGAACCTCGGAAACCTTACACAGAATTCTTAACAAAGCAGTAAAAAATTGGCAGTCAAACCCACAAACTCAATTAGGAACAAGCCTTGTCGGTTAAAAGATCCGGTGGAGCCTCTAAACAAAACAATTTGGTTTATTTAATGCCCTACCTGCAATGATTGTCAGGTCAAATACATAGGTCAAAGTAGTACAACAGGGGTAGTCAGACTAGCCGAACATAAAAACCTAGCAAGATTTAAATTGGTTGACCCAAATAATTGAAAACATTTATTTCCCGATACGAATTTAAAATGACCCAAATAAGATAAGAAATCTCGAGAATAGTTTAGCTATAGCATTACATGCAGTTACACACAGCCATACAATAGGATGAGTGGAATAGAATGACATTTGTAAAATCTAATGTCACAGGGTGGAGGGAGCGATTGATAACAGAAGCTTTGTTTATTGAATTAACTGCAAATACGTGTAATAGGAATGATTCAACACCTGTCCACTCAGATATCTGGGAAATTCTACTACCCCAACGACAATAAATAGGAGAAAACAAAAAAACCCATAAAACTCAAGTTTCGAAGTCGTGTGATTTTAATTGATATGATCATGAACCGCAATAAACTGTGTTATCCAGTAGTTAATAATACTGTTTCATCACTGTGTGATACATCTAATAAACAAACTAATAAAGAATTACTTACTACCACAGTGCCCAAATTTTACACATATAATTCAGCTGAGTTAAATTTCAACCACCGGTTATTAACAGTACAGTGTGACCGCACCAATGACCTTGAAACACATAGTGAGGAAGTTAGTGATACCTAGTTAATAATATTGTAATTATAAACAAAATATGCTTAATGAAATGTTGTGTTATTAAATGAGATACCTAGCAAGTTTCAGGTTAGGTTTGTGACAGATTAAGATTTCGACTAAGGATAGGTTAGAGGTAGGTTAACCTAATGAAGGCTAGTTCGAGTTAGATTAGGGTTAGTTTGGGGATGCTTTTTTCAATTAGGGTAACGTTAGGGAGAATAGAATTATTGTTAGGGTTAGAAGACCTAGATAAGTGCATGCATAAAATGTGATTATATTTTTTAAATTTTTAATTTAAGCACATAAATTGGTGGATGAAAACAAAGGTTAATTATCAAATTCGATGATCAATGCTTTTTTGACTTAAAAACAACTGGTGCATAAATAGTTTACTTAGTTTCAGGATTTCATCATGAGCTGACATCAGTTAGAGAACCATTGGAAAACCAACTGAGAGTACTGGACAGCTGTTTCGTCCTGGTTTGGGACTCTTCATCAGTATGCACCCAACGACAGGGTTCTAGCCCAGGATCTTCTGGAAACAAGGCGAGCTCGTATACCATTAAGCCACTGGGACCCAATCCAATGGTCTTTGAATTCAAACTTCTGCCAATTCACGACATAGCGAAACCGCTAGCCAATGTCTTCGGCGAGTATTTGTACTCACACCTGACCCGCTGCACCCTACTGGTCACGACTTCCCAATGGAACCCAGGTAAATACCTACCTGAATAGGGCCAGTCGCCAGTGAGCATCTTATTGGTATTCAAGTGTTGGTTTGTAGTGTTCATTAATTACTACATATGTATGCAATGTTTTGTTTTGTGTACAAAGCGTAATATTTATTATCAATGTTTCAGAAACTTTCAATCACTTGTGATAAATTTTTTCACGGTACATGTGGTTGGCTATAATATTACTCTATTTTTTTAAAATTTTTGGTGATTTTACGGCCATTTATTATTTATCCATTGAAAATAAAAAGCTTCCTCATGTTGTATATTTAAATGAACTTCGTTTTTCATTATAATAATGGTTTTTGTATTTCCCAATGAATGAAAAACAAAACTATATTGTTTTTACTGACGTTCCGCTATTTAATGCTAATAGCTTTATCAAAGTATTATTATAGAACTTTGTTTTTGTCGTAGCAAATGTGTGTGTGCGTGTGCATAGTGTATTTATAAGAGAAATACAACGAGTTGCAGAGACGAGGCACTATGACTTTGAGTAGTATGTTGAGTTCTAGACTCATTTACGTGTATAAAAAGCCTTATCTAAACAAAAATGATGATAATCAGTGTATATATGCCTCATTAGAAGACAGTATTATCATTGTTCTTTTGCGTTCCTAATGAAACATGGGGTAAAATTGCACGTCTCCACTTGCTTCTGTCTTCCCTCTGCTGTATTTTTCACCTGCATCCATGTTAGTCCATACTGTTTCAACTCCTCTTCACACGATCTCCTCCATGTCATCCTTGCACTGACGACCTTATAGCCACTTCCCTTTCGGCCTGATTCCACTCGAGCAATGGGCTGACGTGGACGCGATGTCACCCAACGGCCTCCTCAACGAGTGTCCAATTTCATCTCTACTTTCTCCTGCATATTTGTTGGGCGGCGATTGGTTCTTGAATTGTTTCTTCCCATAGTTTCTTGTTGGTGATTCTTTCCGACCCGGCCCGGCCATCTAATTTTCAGTATTGATCCAGCAAAGACAGCTGGTGGTTGATAAAGGTCTGATCTGCAACAGGCTGTTAGTTGGAAATATTCTTTGTGACCCGCCCGCCAAGTTTCTGATCTGTATAGAAGAGCTGACTGACTTGACGTTTATATTGAAAATCCAACCGAATTTTTTTGTTGGTGCTGGCTGAGTGACGAAGAATAGTATTCCAGATTGGTTTCAGGTTGATGATGAATGTGTTTCTCCCTCACCTTCCCGATTCTCGCTCGATTTGACATCCTCGTCCGTTCCGACTGCCTTTAGTTGAGACAATGCTCCCTAGATAAGTGACCTAGATAAGTTATCTCTTTCAAATCCCTCCTGTTGATGGTGATTAGCACTGGAAGTTTCTGCTGTTGTTGTTGTTGTTGGTTGGTTGGTTATTTTCATCACCTCCGTCTTGTCAATGTCCACTTGGAGTCCTGTCTTCTCTGGCTGCTTCTTCGACCAGTTTGTCGGTCGGTTTTTGCTTGTAAGTCTTCGATTTTGTGTGACATGAAAGATAAATCATCCACGCGCGAAATCCAGCCTTTTCAGGTTCTTCACGTCAGTCCAGGATAACCCCCCTTGTCTTCTCGTTTCCCACTGTCTGACGCATAATCCAGTCAGTCCACCACAATTAGGAATATCATTGGTGATAATAAGCACCCTTGCTTGACGCATGTGTTTACTCCAAACGCCCTGCTGAGTTTTCCGGTGTGGATCACTCGACATGTGACGTTGTCGTACAGCTGTAGAATAAGGTTGACGAATATTTGGGGTACGCCGTAGTACTTCGGGGTCAACGCTGTCGAAGGCTTTCTCAAAGTCCATAAAGTTGAGGAACAGGTTTGATTGCCATTCCGTGCTCTGTTCGATGATGACGCGTATAGTTGCAATTCGGTCAGAACATGATTTGCCTTTCCTGAATCCAGCTTTTTCTGATCGGAGTTCTGCATCCAGTGTGTCCTTTTTTCTCTCCAGGATGATGCGACTCAGGATTTTACTTGACGTCGACAGGAGCATGATTCCTCGCCAGTTCTTGTAGAGCCCTTATTTGGTAGAACACAATATGCGAAGAATAAATTGTCCACAGTGTAAAATTATATTGTAGTGAAAGTTCAATTATTTCAGGTTTGACGACGGAAGGATCGATGTCAGTTAGAGAACCACTGAGCATCAAGGAGTACTGGAAAGCTGTTTCGTTCTAGTTTGGAACTCATCGGCAATAAGCACCCACTGGGTTTCAAACTCAGGACCTCCCAGTCCTAAAGGAATCTCGAATACCATTCATTTATAATTTTATTGATGGATGGTGACTAGCAGAGGAATCCAGGATGCATATTTCGTCCTATTTAAGACTCGTCATTTGTATGTACCTGCATTTCCCAGTAAGTGTCTTTAAAACTGATGCATTCCATATGAACGTCTATCTATACGTATGGATGTGTTGTCCGTTTGTTTGTTGTGTGAGTAGTGTTATATCCTTTATAATATTGGTCAATTCATCTTATACATACATGTACATATAACAAAGAATAAATGACAATCTGTTTATGAGTGAATAATAATCAAAATAAATGAACATCAAAGTTCATTTAGAATATTTTTTAAAATTAAAACACATTAATAAAAGAAAATGAAATAGTTTCAGTTTCAATAATGCGAAATAAACAAATTTCCTCCACCGAAACTTGATATATCCAAAAAGAATACGTCCAGATGCTGTTTCTGCCGTCGACAAACTTCCATTAACGCTTCTTCTTCTCACCGAGAGTGCCTTTTTCCCTTATCCCTCTTGGTATGACTTTTTGTTGTTGTTTTGCTTTGCTTATCATTACAATTATTACTGTTCGTTGTAGTTTATACCCTTCATGAAAACATTCTCTCAATACTATCGAATTTTTCATTTATACTATCCGGAATTATTACTAGTAGTATTACCGCTTTTCTCAATGTATGCTTCCACTTGTTTCTTCATTTCACTTATTGGTTATTTCATTATGAACCTCTCATTGCAGTCTTACTATCTCCTCCTTAATATACACTACTTTGTACTAGCCACTCACTCACCTGACACCTTTTATAACCTTGAACTGACTTATCACTTCTTGTTATCCCACAGTGTATAAATCTTTTATGACTAATCACCACCATTGTCTCCCATCTTACAATGTTTTGTAATCGATTTCAGCGTAGCCCATTTTTCACGTAAATACAACTATTTATTTTGACACCCCATAACTTTTCTATAGTTTGATTTGTAAGAGTTAGTTATGTTTTTACGAGTTGATCACGGAGTGATATCAGTTAGAGAACTATTGAAGACCAGGGAGTACTGGACAGCTGCTGTTTAATCCTAGTTTGGGAATCATCGGCACTACTCACCCACTGGGATTCAAACCCAGGACCTTCCGGTTACAAGACAAGCCCGCATACCATTCAGCCACTGGGAAGAGATTCAATGGCTCATGAATTCTTACTTCTACGAATTCGTGATTTAGCGCTAACCCAACGACTGTCGTTGGTGGGACATCCATCCGCACACATGACATCTAATTGGACCTAACTAGTCACGATTTCTCACTGGAACTCCAGGAAACTCCATGCTGTAGCAAGTCACTAGCGAGTATCACATTAATTTTCTATAGTTTGGTTTGTAAGGGTTGCCTTGTAACCGGAAGGTTTCTACGGGTGGATGAATGGTAAACGAGCTTGTCTTGTGACCGGAAGGTCCTGGGTTCGAATCCCAGTGGGTGCGTACTGCTGATGATTCCCAAACTAGGATTAAACAGCAGCTGTCCAGTACTGTGTGCTGGTTTTCAATGGTTCTCCAGCTGATATCGATCCGTGATAAAGTTGTAAAAACACCCCATAATTCCCAATTTGTTATTCTACGTTAAAAATGTATCCGCCGAAAAACTAAATGGCCATTATTGTAACGTCAACAAATATTATATTTTACAATTGTAAGAACCTCAAGAGAAATTGTTGAGAAGAATATTTTTCATTATATTATTATACTCGAATTTCTTCTCACTACTCAAAGTAGAAAGTAACACACTTTAACCTAATTTTTCAAAGTATTCAAGGTAACTAAAACTGGTTACTTAGTTAAACGAAAAATTAGTACTGATAGCATATCTGCCCATTTTTATAGAATATACATGTAAATATGTGGTGAGAGCTGGCTGTTAGCGAAAATTGGTGGACAGTAATTCACGTCAATGTTTATGTCCCCAATATTGGTCGTGAGAAAAATGAGAAGAAAGGCTTTGCGTAGGCGGATACAGTTAACATACAGATGATCTGTTGCCTGCCCCTTGTCTTCTCTTGTTCCATTTGGTGTCGCTGCCTACCGACAAATGGAAAGCCTATGGCCTGCAGTTTTTGATGGAGACATATGCATCTTCGAGGACTTCGAGGCTTCTGCGCAGTTGAGTGACGTTCAAGATCTGTTAGCGATGAGGCTGCTACTTGGGACGCTGCTGGGAGGTCGGGAGAAAGCAGCATATGGAAGTGTGGGGCCAAATACTGACGAATGTGCGACAGGGTCAGGAAAACAGTTTCCAGAGTAGGAAGGACCACATATGGTCACTTGGAGATGAGGTTACGCAGACACAATCGCAATGGTAAACAAAGAGAAACAGGTGAACATCGGCGAGCACCGAGATTCCAGACAGCAACACAAACGAGCAAAGCCGCTACAACTATGAAGACCGAACCAACTTCAGTCGGAAGTCTTTGACCGGCGGACGAATGTGGTGAGAGCTGGCTGTTAGTCAAAATTGGTGGACAGTGATTTACGTCGATGTTTATGTCCCCAATGTTGGTCGTGAGAAAAACGAGGAGAAACGCTTTGCGTAGGCGGATACAGGTAACATATAGATGATCTGTTGCCTGGCCCTTGTCTCCCGTTGTTACAAATACACCAGATGTTCATTGGTTTATTTGTTGATAAATGTATTCTCTAGTTGTATTTGATGAACCACACCCTAAAAGAATATTATGAAATGTAGTGAGTGAGAAGTTAACTGATAATGAGTCGAAATTAAATACTTTTTTTAACACTTTGGAAAAATATTTCATCATGAGCTGACATCGGTTACAAAGCCGTTGGGAAGACACCAGGGAGTACTGGACAGCCACGTGTTTCATCCTGGTTTGCAAAATTTCACCAGTACGCCCACACAACCGAGGTCCGAATGCGGGACCTTCCGGTTACAAGGTGAGGTCGTAAACCATTCAGCTGCTGAGGCCCACCTAATCCAATGGCCAGCCCAGGAATTCCAACGTCTGCCAAGGTTTTGTACTTAATATGGGATGCAGCGATTCAAGGTTTACATAATTTTTTAATATATAACATTTCTATTAGAGTTAGATAGCTCAGTTGCGTACGTCGAATATCCATCTAAAAGACAAAATTAGTATCAGGTTGAAAGAAACCTCTGCATCAAATGGTTCAGATAACTTCATTGTAAAGTTAGCGGTGAAGATGTAGTCTAGAAAGGACAATAAAATGTTCACAACGCAACCACCAAGATTGAAGAATAATACTGACACCAAAAAATATGCGTCACCAACACATGAAAGTTAATCTGATCTAATGCTCACTAGCGACTAACTGCAGGATGAAACTGCCTGAAGTCCTAGTGATAAATCGTGACCAGTGCAGTCCTCCAATAACGACAAATACTTACCGATATCACTGACTGACTGACGGTGGCGCTAAAAATTACGAATTAACACAAACTAGAACTTATGATCCCCCAGATTCTGATTGAGTGGCTGAATACTCAAAAGTGTTACCTCATAACCCTTAAGATAATGGGTACGATCCTCGATAGAGTCATTGGATACGTACGCCTGAAAAGTTTCAAGGTAAGACGAAACAGTTATCCCTTTTATTACTCCTTGGTTTTTAATGGTTTGTCAAATGAAGTGATTCTGTGATCCAAACTGAAATAATTCAAATCCTTACCAAAAATAAGTTAAAATATTATTAGGTATTATTATGCGAACAAATTGAAATTGAAATTTACTCATATTATGTTAATTGTACTTACTCATTGACTTTATAACAAAAACTATTTCACTATCATCATTTGTTGTGTATAAAACTGATAGGCATGTAGTGAAATGCGGGGTTCAAACCTGTTAAAAGAGAAAAGAGACATTTCTCTGTAGATTTTTTGTGCAGATGTACAGGAAAGAAGTAGGAATTAAAATGAATGAAACAAATAACTGAAAGTTAGAAAGAATATTCATTTTGTCGATAATATTTCACAGTGAATGCAAGTAAGTCAGGGAGTTGTGGTTTATCAGTTAAGGAATCCGATTTTCGATTCAAGAGTCGTAGGTTGAAATAATAATAATAATGATTTGCTTCCAAAAACAGTACTTGTGATACAGAATGGAATTTTCAGCAATAATCACAATATTGCATCTAATTTCCTCAAATTATAAATAAAAATTAATCACACAGAAAATTTTCCACATTTAAAATAGGGTTAATGTGAAAAACATGCAGCTTATAAAATGGAAATAATAATAATAATCTTGAACAAAGCAAGAACAACAATTGTACCAGGATAATATGAGCTCATCTTTTATTATTTCGAGGATTCTTCTCAACTAGTTACAACCTGAACGTTAAAAAATATGAATTACATTAAAGATATGAACATACTTTTCCACGATTATAAGGAGTAATTGGTTGGTAGGAATTAAAAGTAACATTAGTCTGGAATGATTTAACTGATTAGGATTTACAAACCCTGACTATTTACAGAATAATTAGACAATTAGGCTTGGAAACAAAAAACAGGGTTGTGTATATAATAATGATAACAGCTAAGGTAATAATAATACTACAAGTGAAAATTATCGTGGGCTTGTTTCACACTGTATTGTTGATTCGGTAGAGAAATCCTAGCATGTTTAAAAATATCGAGCATAATGTTCTCTTTACATAATATGGTGAGGGAAAAAACAAAGATAACAGCAGTCATAGAGATAAGTTGGTGTTTGCAATTATGAGAGTAAAAAAAACAGAAGTAACAGGACCATAAATATAATAGAAGTAATAAAAGTAAAACTTGAAGGTATATAAGGATGGATGGAGGAAACTGTTTATTTACTAGATGAAAAAAGTTAGGTAATTCTTTCTTGACTGACACTATTTTCATCACATAAAATACGTGCCAAATATGGTATCATAGAATTTCTATGCTTGTACGTGCAAGCATACAGTTTTCTGAAGTTACTTCATGTTCTACCTGAGGAGATGTAAGGTGAAAGCTGAGGGTAAAGTGGATGCCCCAAGTCAGACAAAACCCCTCTAGCAAAATTATTGCATGAAGTCAAGTGCCTATCGACAACGACGTTAACTATGTGGTCCATTGGGACACCACTCACCCTACTGACCGTCTTCAGAATTCTACGAATTGTGACATAGTCCTTTTTAAGCAAACCAGGAAAGAATAAGGGTGAACAATAAAGAAGAATAGGTCGGATGCAAGAATTTATGAACTGTAAAAGGAGGAGAGGTTGAGTTGTACCCGAGTGTCTTAACTTCTTAATGTTTAATGTCAGGCGGAATATTTTACTAGAGATCGCTAATGCATGGGAAGACCAGGAGAGATCAGAAGAGAGAATGAGTCCAAGATACTTAATTTCTGATTTGATTCCTATATCATCAATGTCGTCAATTTTACAACTGCCTTGAGAAACGATGACTTCATTTAACTGTCTTTTACATCTTAAGCTGAAATTAACAGTTTGATATTTAGAAGGATTCAGTTTAAGACCGTTAGACTCAGACCATTTACCGACTTCCGACAGAAAGCTATTTATTTTAGTACAATCTAGCTGGGAGTTAACAGCCATTGAAACCGTTAAGTCATCAGCGTACTTCACAAAGTTAATTTCATCAGAGCGAGGCAAATCTCACTCCACTTAATTTGGTTTGAATATCTCGTGAATATTATTGCCTCATACATAAAAAACCAGGTTCAGTGAGAAATAAATATGAGGACAACCGCTTATATATGTATATATATATATATATATATTCTATTGAGTTTGACATTTAGTATAAAAAGTAGAGCTTTTACCTTATTTTTAGCAGAAATCCAATTGTCTCCAGTGGGGCAGTCAGGATTTTCATAGACAGTTTAGATTAACAGATAACAATCCCACAGTCAAGTACAATTTTCGCATTTGATAACATCTAGTTTTCTTCCGATGACATTCGATATTATCAATCAAATATAAAACATGTTCCAAATCAATCGAATCTTCCTTGATGCTCGTAATCACTGCAATGAATTGCAGAATCGTATGTAATGTAACTCTTCTATTATTAGATGTTAAAAAGTGTTGGGCGGTCAAAGAGATAGACAAGAAGCCTTGGATCTAGGTTTCGTGCATGTTGGCACTGATTAGCAGGGCATATCTGTAAGCGCGAAGAAACTCATGTCCCTTTTGAGATATAAACCAGGGTTTCTTGAAGAGTGCAGATACACTTTTCCGACCGCTAAGTGTCAACATACACAAAACCTAAGCCAAGTGAGGCTTCGTACTGATTGCCTTCAACCACTCAATAACAACAATCCAGAGTGCACCATGATGTCTAGACACTCTAGAAAATGGTGGAGCTATTGCGAAGTTGACTGATGATAGGCCTCACTCTTCACCCATTACAAGCACGAGACGCTTGACCCAAGTTACTATCAACTTTCCGGTCATTGTATGATAGAGGCGTTTACGGTGAATACAGAAATAACTTCTTTACAAGTTTCAAGAATTCATGAAATAAAATTTTCAATAAGTTAAGTTCGACTCCTAAGATAATATTCGCTTAGAATACCATCAGGTGAATAAAGATGTTTACTGTGAAATTTGTTGAACAAAATTGCTAAACAGATGTGACAACTCCACATGAAATTAGTTCAACATTTGCTCGGTGTTGTATTGACGCTTGTAGTCGACTGAATTCCATCTCTCTAATATACTATAATCTATCTTTTAAGATCTATCTCAGTAAAATTTAATGTACAAGTATATTATATTCAAGTGTTGGTTTGTGGAGGTTTGATTTGATTGGTTACAGGATTTTAGCATCAGCTGACATCGGTTACAGAGCCATTGGAAGACAACAATAGAATGCTGGATAGTCAGCTGTTTTATCCTAGTTTGGGACCTTCCAGCAATATGCACTCACTACCAAGGTTCGAATCCAGGACCTTCCGGTTGCAAGATGACCTCGTAAGCCATTCAGACGCTTGACTGCACCAGATTGAATGTCCAGCTCATGAATTTTAACTTCTACCATTTCATAATGTGGAGCTACCATCCGACAATATCATCCGTTACGAGTATTTTCCCTCACTTCCTACTGGGTGAACCCCACTGTTCATGACTTCTTGCTAGAATTCAAGTAACTACTTACCTCATCACGTAAAAAGTAACGCCCAAGGCTTCTGTAACTGCAAGGTTTCAAGCTCGAATTCGTATGTTCTATTCAGAACATAAATTTTCGAGGTACTGTTTCATTAGTGACTTTTGTGGTGTTCTATATTATGCCCAGTTATTATTTTAACTACGTTTCAATCATTTCAGTACCTTTTGAGCACATTTAGCAAAAATATGAGGAAATTCTACTTAATATTTTGTTTTATTTATTTCACTTGATTACCACTAACATTTTATTTAAATTATGAGATTTTATTTCCAAGAGTTTTTTGTAGGGATTTGATTTGTTTTTTAAGTTTGGTAAAGGAATGATATCAGCTATAGAACCGTAGAAAAACAGCAAGGAGTGCTGGATAGCTATTTCTTCCTAGCTTGGAACTCTTCACCAATACAAACCCACAGGGTTTCGAACCTAGCACGTTTCGGTTACAAGGTGAGCTTGTAGACCATTTAACTACTGAGACCTAATTCAGTGACTGGCCCATAGATTCTAACTTTTTCCGATTTGTGATTTTAGGGCGACCGCCAGCTAATGCCACTGGAGAGTATTTGTCCTCACTCCCGAGTGGGTGGACAACCCAGGAACTAGGAAACATCATATTAATTCTCAAGATTTTGCTTTCAAGGATTTGATTCGTTTTAAGTTTGACTACAGGTTGGGAGAGATCAAAACCTAGTGGGTGAGTAATGCTGATGAATCCCGAACTTGGACGAAACAGTCACCAATACTCTGTTGTGATTTTCAATGGTTTTCTAACAGATTTCATTTCCTAACTAGTTTCATTTAGATAGGTGGTCTATTGTTATCTACAGAGAGAAGAAATTTAGGTGTTTTTTTATTTTGCCCGGAACAATACTGTTTATTTGATAACGTGTTTACAAAGTGGTTTTCATTTTTAGTTAGGTATTCATATACATTCCATACCTTTTAAAACAATGTCACTGATATTCATATAAAATTCATATAAGAGATACTTTACGAACCTTATTTTGTAAAATATTCAAACAATTAACTGGGTGAAAATGAAGTGAAACTTCCTTTAAACGAAAGGTGTTTCAACGGCCAGCAGAAAAGGTAAACAACATCAGGAAAAAATATTTCTGATTTGGTGTTAACTATTAAAACGGATGTGTGCTAACTTATAGCATAATCTTATAAATGGTAGAAGTTTTAGTTGAAAATATATAATCGGTGAACTATTTACTGAAAGTTGGTTCGTTTCCATATTTGGTTATCCCTAGGTTCTTCCCTCAATTTATGCTTTTATAGAAAGAAAGTTTTCTGTCACTTTTTTGTTGGCAGTGGATTACTAACGTGTTTGTAGAAATTTATTCTGAAAGTGGAAATCTAAATGAAATTAATGACAAAATCTGCATTGATGATAATTTATTCATATAAGAAAAATAAGCGGGAAATTTGTGTAGAACTGAAATAGGTACAATGCTGAGAGCTGTATTGGTGGATGGTGACTTGTGGATAAATCCAGGAGCAGTATGTCATCCTGCCTGCTGCTAGTCAGTGGAAATATTGTCATTCAATCGGGATTCTAGACACATTCACCTGACGAGTCCTACATAGGAAGAAACGTATATCTTGCCTTCTTCTCCTGATCACCACCATGCCATCATATAATCCTCAGACACAGTCGAAAAGTATGTACTAGACGTGTTATATAGACCCAATTTTATTAAAATACTATATTTATCTTCACAGTACAGTGCAGTTTGTCCCGCCTCTCACGCATGGTTGACTCTTTCAACTTACCATTGTAATTAGTGTCTCGTAAGGCTATTTTGATCATATTCATACATAATTGCTGTCAACCCTTTTCGCTGTTCAATCGAGACAGTCAAAGATCTCTACGTCAACTATCTGTCTTCTTGCGCCGTGGGTTCAGTGGTATCATATCATGCCGCTGTTGTTGCTTATAGTGAATATGGCAGTAGGCTAGCGACCTGACAAGGTGGGAAGTTCATTAATGCAAACTACCAAGTGTACTAAGGTTTATAACAAGAGTGGAGGTGACAACGGATACAAAACATTATTGTTCGAGAGAACGGAAAAATGGACACACCTCCGATTTTCTGAATATGTACCGAGGAGCCTACGTCTCAGGGGAACAAACGCTTACATTAGTGCCATTACCAGTCATCTCCTTGGTACGGGTTATGAATTTTAGGTCACAAATTTCTTAAAAATCACCAATGGACAAAAAAAGCTCAATTCTGCTCAAGTTTGCTGAGTCAATCTCCATCAAACGCCCAGAACCCTATGTATGTGTTCGGAAGGAAGCAGTTATCGGTCTTTCCTTGCCCTGGTAACTAGATGTCTTTATTCTCTCTTCCACTTGATTGCGTAGTCTTTAGATTTAAGCCCTTCTGATATCGTGTAATTTTGCTTGTCTCTTGTTTTTATGATGTGAGTTGAACTCAGTACTCTGTTAACTAATTTATTGGTTACTCTTCATCTTACGCATCTCTCTTCCTTATTACGTCGCTCTTTTACCATTGCATTTATACATTTACTTTGTTTAAATTTGAACTTCCTGAGTAAAAACTATATAAGCATAATTTTATGAGCACTGTTCACTAAGTTCAGAACCTCCTGTCAACTGACATCATGTAAAATTTGCAAGTAATTTAAAACGTTTCTTTACTTAAACCGCATAATTTATTTAGTCTGTAAGCAGCTGATGAGAAGTCAAACAAAATAAATTGTTGTACCATATTTTGCTGCTGAAACTGTTGTTCTTACTTCATTCAAAAGCATTTCTGTCTTACATAACTGATCAATAACGGTGGTGGGAAGTGGAATGAGACTCAGTGATGCAGGCATTTAGTACCACCAGTGGAAACCTTAGGTCCTATTCTTATTGATAATAATAATAACCGCTTTATTCTGCACTAAAAGTTTACATAGTATACAGAATTTTCGGCGTAGTTTATTGCGTAATTTTTCATGTCCACTCAAGGTCTACAGTACCTTATGTGAGGTGATACAGTTTGATTTGAAGAGTAAAATAATAATAATAATAGTGGTGTGGTGAGAGCAGGCTGCTAGCCTATTGGTAGACATCAATTTACGTCAATGTCCACGTCACTAATATTGGCCGTGAGAAAATATGAACAAGGCTGACTCAACAATCAATCACAGCAGACTCAATGTGGGCAAATCAGATTCACAAATACATGGCTTAACTTTCCGAGAAACCAGAAACAACCAATCAGAAGACTGTGTTTGTCTGCTTGAATAAGCTATAATAATGTACATGAAATATATATAAAAAGGTGCTGATTTCCGTAGGAAAATGATCTGTTGCCGGCCCTTGTCTTCTCTTGTTACAGTGGTAGTTTTCTTTCATCTCCGTGTTGAGTTGAAAGCCAATTAAAATTGTGAGTGAGTGTATTTGGTAACCTATGAACTAACATAACTGAATAGACAAAAAACAATAAGAAATAGAGAGAATTTTATGCATTGTATTGTATGATTCAAGTAGGCCGCCGATAATTCAGCGTGATTTGTTATTCTTTGTGTCTACTGCAGTGGAAATTTCGTCATGAGGAGAAAAATCGAAAGAAGAAGACATTGCCAAGTGGTCACGCTATGTCGTGAATTGGCAGAAGTTAGAATTCAAGAACCATTGGATCGGGTCCCAATGGCTCAACGGTCTACGAGCTCGCCTTGTAACCAGAAGGTCCTGGGTTCGAACCCCGGTGGGTGGGTACTGCTGAGGAGTCCCAAACTAGGACGAAACAGCTGTCCAGTACTCCCAGTTGGTTTTCCAATGGTTCTCTAACTGATGTCAGCTCATGATTAAATCCTCCATACAATCAAACCAAATCCCTACAAAACCAACACTTGAAAAAATCGAAATGATGAAACAAAAAGAACATACTGCATTCTATCTTTTATGAAGATAATGTAGATGTGTGATTAATGCTATTATTGTTTGGTTAAGTCATTACATCACACAATTTATTTTTATTCTTAATCTATCAAGATTTCAAAGAATTTTATCTTTTTTATCATTGTAGTCCACAACGGAAAATTCAATCAGCGAGGCGTTCGAAGTGAATACAGGAGTTAAAAAAAGCTGACTGCCCGCCTGCCTGCCTGCCTATTATCACCTATGATGTTCTGAATTGAGGTGAAGTGGGTTATGCGTCAGACTGTACACAGGGAGTGAGAAGACAGGAATACGCTGGACTGACCAATAAGAAGACTCTAGAAGATCTTGATTTGGCACGTGGATGATTTATGCCACACACACAAACTCGAAGACTTCCAGTCGAAAACCAACAAACTGGTAGAAGAGGAAGGAAGCGAAAACAGGACTCCAGGTAAATGTGTGGTGAGAGCAGGCCGTGAGAAAATATGAGCAAGGCTGATCCAACAGCCAATCACAGCAGACTTAACGTGGCAAAATATGATTCGCAGATAGAGAACTCTATTTTTCGAGGAATCCCGAAGCAACCAATCAAAAGCCTGCGTTTGCCTGCTTAACTTCTGATAAACAACCAATCAGATGACTGCGCTTGTCTACTTGCATAAGCTATAATAATGTATGTGAAATATATATAAATACGTGTTGATTTTCATAATAAAACGATCTGTTGCCTGGCCCTTGTCTTCTGTTGTTACAAATGTAGTGATGAAGATAAACAACCAACAGCATCACAAACAACGACCACCACCAGTCGTTATCAACGAAAGAGATTTAATAGAGGTTACTTCCTGCCTTCACTTGTCTAGGAACCATCGTTTCAACCACAGTCAGTCGAACAGCACGGATGAAGATTTCAAAGCTAGCCAGCCAAGCAGAATCAGAAAAGTATGACACTTCTTCATCACTCTGAAATCATTTTAGAAATCTTCTACTGTCACGCAGCTAACAAACATAAGAAAGAAGATTCGAATTTTCAACACAAATATGAAGACAGTCACCGCTTTTAGAAGTGTCAGAAACTTGCAGTGTGTGTCAGTCACGAAAAGGATTTCCAACAGTCACTTATAGATTTTTATTAACAACTGTCTTTGCCGGCCACATGTTGAAGATCAGATGGCCAGTCAGAAAGAATTAACCACAAGAAACTCTGGCTGGGAACACACAAACGAAGAGCCAATCGCTCAAAAAATATGTAGGAGAAAGTGGAGATGGATCGGGCTTACGTTGAGGAGGCTGTCAAATGATGACATCGCGCTCAATGCAGGCTATGGCTCCAACAGAATCCAAATAAGAAATGATGAATTGGTTATGAGTTCGAGGGTTACATGGAGGAGATGAGATCATGATCAATGGTGGGCCCAGCTGAAGACGACAGCGCCAAATATAACAAAGCGGAGATATGTTGTTGAATCCTTAAGTTCCACTCGGAACCCAAGGGTATAATAATATGTAATAATATAATAATCGTTGTAGTCCTAGACAGATCAGCAGGCAAGTGATCGGAGTCACTGACTTCTGGTTGATTAGTGTGGTCACGATGAATTATAGCCACAGAAGAAAATAACTGCAAAAAACATCTAAGACTTATAATTACCATAAAAAATCCTGATGCATACACACCTGACAGATTTGGTTCATCAGTGTCTTTTTATATTATTTGATTCACTTGACCTCTTCTCTTACTTCATATAACTTTGAACCTGGAAACCAGCATATAATTCTATTACAAATTCACAAAAGCGCTTTTCTTCCAATCATATGATATTAGTTGTATTGTGGGTGTCCCTTTCTAATGTTGCATTCTATAACACTAAACTTCAATCAGTCATTCTCTGGGTTGGAATCTGATGTCCTATAAACTCTAACTTCTATCCCATGAATTCACAATGTAGTGATAGATAATCTCATTGATGGGTATCTGTCCTCACACCTAAAGTAGAACAAACAATTATATCGAGTTTCAGGCGTCTTGAGGAAGACCTACTTCGCTTTAATAAGCCAGTCTGATACAATACACTGTGATGTATTAATAATCACTTATTGGTCTTTCTAGCACAATTTATGGCTCATAATACTATCAATGCATTCTCATACACTTCCTTAATTCTTCCTCTGTACCGTAATACTTCTGACTGTTTTTTAAAAGAGTTTTTCATGTATCCACAATTAATCTTGTGTCATCATCTTAAATTACATATGTTGGTTGCCGGTACACTGAATCCATCCTTAACGATCTAATTACAGTAGTGATGCTCATTTGCATACTTAAAAAAAATCTTTGTTATTATTATCATCCGTTTTTCTACTACACTGTATATCATTGTTCTGACGCTTGTATATCACCTGTTGACTTAATCCTCATTATTTGTCTTTCTTCCCGTTTCGCAATCTCCAATTTCAATACTTCTCGTTTTCAAGTGTTGGTTTGTAGGAATTTGATTGATTAAAGGATTTCATCACTAGCTGACACCAGTTAGAGAACTATTGGGAAACCTGCAGGGAGTACTGGACAGCTGTTTCGTCAGCCTAGTTTGGGACTCTTCATCAGTACGCACTCACCGGGATTCGAACCCAGGACCTTCTGGTTACAAGGTGAGCTAGCTCGTATACCATAAAACCACTAGGACCAGATCCCATGGCCCATGAATTCTAGCCTCTGCTAAATCACGAAAAAGTGGGACCACTAGCCAATTGTCTTCGGCTAGTATTTGTCCTCACATCCAACCTGTTGCACCCTACTGGTCACGACTTCTCATTAGAACCCCAGGTAACTACCTGCCTGAATATGGCAAGTTGGTAGAGAGCATCTCATCGATATTCAAGTGTTGGTTTGTAGGGATTTGATGGGTTTCGTGATTTCATCATCAAGCGTACTACTGAAGAGTTCCAAACTGGAACGAAACAGCTGTCCAGTACTCCCAGGTTCTTCGATGGTTCTCTAACTAATATTAGCTCATGATGAAATCCTGTAACTTCTCTTTCTGTGGTTACGTGATGATGACATTGATAATGAGTTGTTTCACGACTACGGTTATATTTGACTCAATCAGGATCATTCTGACCATGGATTGTGTGCAGAAAGTGCTTGGTGAGTGATTCTTGTTGACGGAATTCTGATGAGAATATTCTCTTTGATGCTTACGTAACTCTCACAGTTGATTTGGTTGAATAGTTTTGTTCTACTGTACTTTTTCTGTACTTGAGAGCTAATTTGATCGGACGGGATTTTTGAGGTAATTTAGCTTTTTGATATGTTTTTATTATTAAGTATTAAGGTGGATTTGAATAGAAGTAAGTGTCCTTTTACTGTCGTTGGAACATTATTGTCCTGCGCGTAAACCAAGAAATTTCTGGTCAGCTAGGTATACAGCACAACGCAAATATTAGTTTGCTGGCTTAAGTCCATAACAGGTGGGTTTTATTCGTTACACAATTTACTCTCACTTATATTTCTGGCAGCTAAGAAGGTGTTCTCATCAACAAAGTTAACAAAATAATCAAAGTTAAGTGTGAAACTTTCAGGATTATTTGTTTGATTGAATGGAAGATTTCATCATGAGCTGATATCATTTAGGGAACTCTTCATCAGTACGCACTCACCGGGGTTCGAATCCAGGATCTTCTGGTTACACAGTTAGAATGCTCGTGGACCACTGGGACCTCCAACCAATCAAACACAATCCTCACAAAACCAATACTTGAAAAATTGACCTAATGCCCACTAGGAACTGATCCTATTGAGGCAGTTACCTGGGGTTCTAGTGTGAGGTCATGACCAGTAGAGTACAGCAGGTTGAAGTGAGGTAGTAATTCATGGAAGAAGACATTATGAATTGGTCAAACTATGTCGTGAATTGGTAGAATTAAGAATTTATGGGCTGGCTATTTGGTTAGGTCCCAGTAGCTTAATGATCTACGAGCTTGTTGGCTTTGTAACCAGTGGCGGGTGCATACTGGTAAAATTTCCCAAACTAGGACGAAACAACTGTCCAGTACTCCCTGCAGGTTTTTCAATGGTTCTCTAACTGATGTCAGCTCATAATGAAATCCTCCAACCATTTAATTGCGAAATGTTAGGAATTAACTGAACCAGTTATACCATTAAATCTAGAGCCATGTTTAGTGGCATTAATAAGGTTGTTCACGGCAAAGTTTTTGTCAAGTAGGGAAATGAATTTGCGTCAGACATCTGTTAATTTGGGGGTATCTAAGACATTATACGACTGAACACTGAGATCACAGTTGTTGTCCCGCTTCATGGAAAGATTGAAGATTGGAAGTCTGAGTTGCTTGATTTTTATTTGCCAACTGTCTGGAAGTTTGTTAACTATGGGAACTGATAGTTTAGCGGCTGATCCCTAATCTAACGATCACGTCACACTCACAAGACGTATTAAAATAGTGTACCCCTGTTTTTTCTGGTATGCATTAGTCTAAATCTGTATGACGATAATATCGGTATTAATCAAATTTTAACTAATAAGACAGTGTACACACAAATATACAGGCGAAAGTCAACCAACTGACAGAAGTGGAAGGCAGCAAAGTCAGGACTTCTGGTGAACATAGAGGAGAAGTAAATGATAAAGATATCTAGTCACTATCGATGGAAGAAGTTTGAAAGAGGTCACTTATCTAGGCGCAATCGTTTGAACTACAGGAGGAACGCATGTGGATGTCAACAACAGAATCGTAAAGGCTAGACAGACCTTCGTTACTCTGAAATCAGCTTGTAATTCTTCTGCAATCAAACATAAAGAAGAAGTTTCAGATTTTCAGCATAAATGTTAAGTCAGCTATTTTTTGAGAGACTGAAACTTGCCATGGGTATAACCAAAAATATTTCGTACAGGCTATTGCAGACTTTTATCAACAGCTGCCCCCTTCGGTGGCTCCATATTGTAGATTTTATCGGTACGTCAGAGAAGACTAGCTACAAGAAACTTTGGGAACGAATCAACCAAGGACCTACTGCTCAACAAATACGTAGGAGAAAATGGACCTGAATGGAACACATGCTGGAGACACCGTCGAATGACATTGTACTTTAGACCATCACTCGAATGGAACCCGAATGGGAAACGACGAGTTCAGTATATGTCCAGCGGTGATGCAGAAGAGATGAGAAACTATGGGGAATTTTGAAGCCAGTTAAATAGGACCGCAGAAAACAAGACAAAATGCAGACGTACTGCATAATACACAAAGATTAAGCGCATAGGGTATTAAAATCATTCGATCCTATGCAGCTTTGTCGCATCCCAGACTAATGATGTCATTTTTTTTCAGCTTCCTCCGATTTTTCTGGTCATCAGGTTGGTATGCGATTAGTTACTTCAAATGTTGTTATTCAATAATTTTATACATTCAGTTGACCGTATCATTAGGGCTTTAAAGAATTGTTATTGTAACGAATTCCTTCTCTGTGTAATATTAATTTCACACAAACAATGAACAAGAATTAAAAAGAAAGAAAAAAAATATAAGACATATGTTTTATGAGTCATCTTTCCTAAATATAGTTACCATTTTACACCATATGTCTAAAAATTGTATGCAGGATTTAATCATCTTATTCCGAGGTTAACTGCTTTAAAAAAGAAAGGCATAAACATGGAATGTCAATATTCACACACACCCCCCCCCATCGAAACTGACATTATGATTTGAAAGGTGTTATTTGTATTTGTATTGTAAAGTTGTGTGCACATACATCCAATAAGATTTAAAGTGCCATTTCATTATTCTTTCAACACACTTAAAATGGTATACGTTTGTGTTATGAAACATAAAATGTACTTTTCTTTGGCATGAATACAAAAAACTTTCTGGTCGACGTTTTGTTTGTTTACGTTGACAGAAATTTACAAGAAATCGAAAATGCGAATTCTTTTTTTGGAAGCTTTTTCTTCGAATAAAAAAGTGAGGTTTCCTGAGGGACGGCAAAAAAAATGTGAAGATAGGTTGTATGAGAGATATTGTTATGACATACAGATGAAAGGAGCAAAAGTGTTCTATTTAGCATGAAATTCCTTATGTTTTATGCCAATTGTTTTACCGTACATAAATATTTAGACACTCAGGTTACAAAAAATTTCATATAGAAACTTAATGCAATGAGATAACTGTTCGGAAAATCCCTCCAGAATGATATAATTACAATATTTGAACTAACTTGAATGTTCCAACTAACGCTGCGATTATTTTCCTCTTCTCTCCTGGGCTACAACAAATCGTTGTTCTGACGTTTGTATATCATCCACTTATTGTTATTTCCTTTAATTCCTAGAGAAACAAAGATTCAGCCGCACGTATCCATTGCTTTAGGTTCTCTGCTAATTTTCTCACCTGGCTCCAAGCCTGCCCACATGCTTTCATTTCCTCTTCCATGTCACCCCTCCATAGCACTGACTACCAATTTGCCGCTTAACTTTCAGGTCCCACTCGAAGGCTTGTCCAGTGATGTCACCTGATGGTTTCTTCAGAGTGTAGCCAATCCACCTCCATTTCTTCCTGCGTATTTGTTGCACAATCAGTTACTGGTTGGTCTGATCTCAGATATCCCTATTGGTGATCTTTTCTGGCCAGCCATCTGATCTTGAGTATTGAGCGAAGACAACTGTTAATGAAAGTCTGTAGTTTGTTTGAGATGCTCTTTATGACGCGCCAAGTCTCTGATCCGTATAGTGAGTAGCACTGACTTCACTTTTGGGTTGAAAATCCGGATCTTATTTTTGATGCTGAGTAGGGCTGCTGACCTCCACACAAACTCGAGAGTAATGAAAGCTTGTCTTGCTTTTAGGATCCTTGCTTTGATATCCTCATCAGTTCCGGTTGTAGTTGAAACGATGCCCCTCAGGCGGGTAGGTAAAGGAGGTTGTTTCTTTCAGGTTCCTCCCATTTATGCTGGCTGATTGTTGTCTGTTGTTGTTGTGGCTGTTGCTGTCGGCCAGGAATCTTCATCACCTCTGTTTTCTCTATGTTCACCTGAAGTGAAGTCCTATCTTCTCCGGATGCTTTTTCTGCCACGTTGCCTTACACTTGGATATCTTTGAGTTTGTGAGAAACCAGACATATATCATCGGCGAAGTCCAGATCCTCAACGTCTTTTGTGTGGGTCCATTTCATGCCTGTCTCCCTTCTTCCCTCAGGAAAATCACTGGAGACAGTAAGCAGCCTTGTTTTACTTCTGTCGACACTCCGAAGGATTCCATGAGTTTCCCGTTGTGGATTACTTGGTATGCAGCATTGTCGTACAACAGTTGGATGAGATGCATAATTGTTGGCAGCGCCCCGTAGTTTCCAAATAACCTCTCGATCGACGCTGTCTGCTGAAGGCCTTTTCAAAGTCGATGAAGTTGAGTGAGGTAGAGAGCTGACTGACATTTCAAGCTCTGTTCAATGATGATCTGTATTGGTTTTTGTCTTCCTTCCTGTTTATTCTCTAATTTCAAAGTTTCTCTCTGTGGTTTTCTGTTGATCACATTGTTAATGTGTTGTTTTATGATTTGACTTTGTTTTAGTGAGTTTAGGTCATTCTGACCTTGGAATGTCATTAGGATTTGCTTGATGTGTGATTCTTGCTGGCAGAATTTTCATCCCACCTATTAGGTAAATATTCCTCTTGTTTCTCAGGTACCTCTTACGTTTGATTTAGTTAAATAATTAAATTGTACAATACTTAGTTTATAAATGAGAAGGCATTCGATCTATATAGCTGCATAATGACATTGTTCAGGTAATTTTGAGTGATCAATATGTTATTATTAACCCAGATGCTATCGTAAATAAATGTCGTTTGCTGTTATTGTGGTTTTTCGTAACTGTGAGCGATTCGACGAAATTCTGCTCAGGTTGCTATATAGACCTAGTTTTTTCTAAAATACTACATTTGTTTTTACAGTTCAGTACTATTTATAGTTCGCTCACCCGCCTATGGCCTTGGAGCACTATTAGTTGCCAACTGTTTCAACTTATCGAGGTAATAAGTGTCCCTCAGGGGCATTTAAAGAATGTTTCTACGCAACTGCTTTCAACCCTTTTCGCTGTTGATTCGAGACAGTAAAAGGCCTCTACATCAACGACCTGTCTTATAATCTTCTTGAGGTGTTATCGTGTCATGTCGTTGTTGTTGTTGCCAACAGTGGTTAGAACAGCAGGCTGGCGAATCGACTAGGTAGGAAGTTCGTTAGCGTAAACTGTCAAGTACATTAACGATCTTAAGATAGATTTACAGCAGAACGCATAAATTAGTTTTCTCGGTTCAGACAATAACAAATAAGCTTTTATCATTCTACCTATTGAATAGGATAATTCCAATGTACTTCTTTTAATTCCATATCAATTTGTTTATTAGATATTTCTCACAGTGAAACAGTGAATGACGTTTTGAACAAAATGTATTACTGTCCATAATCATATCAATTGTAATCACACGATTTTGGAACTTGAGTTTTATAGTCTCCTATGTTGTCTCCTATTTGTCGTCGTTGGGGTGGACAGGTGTTGAATCATTCCTATTACACAAGTTGGTTTGCAGTTGATTTGATAAGCAAAGCTTCCACTGTTATCAATCTGTCCCTAATACACTTAATTTTAAAACTGTCATCTTATCCCGTCCTATTGTATGGTTGTGTATGATTGCATGTTGTAAGTAGTATACCTGAACTATTCTCTAGATTTCTTATCTTATTCGGGTCAACTAATCTAGATTTTGCCAGGATTTTATGTTCGGCTAGTCTGACTGTCCCTGTTCTACTGCTCTGACCTATGTATTTGACCTGAGAATCATCACAGGCAGCGTATTGGATAAACTAAATTGATTCGTTTTGGAAGTTTCACAGAGTCCTTTAACCGATAAAGTTTGTTTCTAATTGAGCTTGTGGGTTTGAACGCCAATTTTTTACTGCATTGATAAGAATTCTCCGTAAGCTGGTTCCCGGAGTTCCTTCTTTGTATGGAATTACTACTAGGGATTTAGATTCCTTGTAGTCATCATTAATATTATTATTATGACTTCACTACTGTTGTTGTTTGTTCTATTTTTACATTATCCTACATACTTCCTGATTAATTTATCAGGGTAATTATTAAGTTTCAAAGCTTCTCTGATATACTTCACTTCCTATCTTGGATTTTCCTCGGTACAATGTAATAAATTAATATGGAATTACATACTACCCCAGGGAGCAAGTTTTACAGACATGCTAGCACTTCTTTTAACTTCTAAAACGGTTTTTTATGTATTTTGTGATGTCCCCCTAAAATTCATTCTCTCTATTGAATTAACACCTCCTAGTGTAAATAAAGAAGCGTGAAATAAATTCACATATGTATCCCTAATATTGTGTTATTTTGTATTCTTCTTGGTTAAACGGAATACTCTAGACAATTAGTGCCTGGTATGAATTTTGACAAAACACTAAGAAGATTCATTTTTATGTGATATTTATAATGTGTTTACTTAACAGATTTTGAAAATTCTTAGCACAAATTGAATTCGCAATTTATAAATTAATTTGCAATACATTATAGATAGCGAATAGGGTGAACTGGTTCCTTGACTACCACTCATGGTAACAAGCAGATGATATATTGTGGCCTGAATAATTCCAGTTTCTAAAAGAAACATTGAAATTTCACCTGTTCGAACTGTATAAATTACGTATTTGATTTAAGGTATTACCACTTCGCTTAGGTGGTTGACTGGAGATCGCGTGGTTTCAGATGAGTGAATCCGAGTACATAGCTGATTACCTCAGCCCCAAATAACTGTAACGCTTGTCCGGTGATCAGATCACTTTGAAAGTATAGTTAACAAATCATCATGGTTGATGTGAATGCTATTCGAGTACTCATCTCAATCAGTCGGTTGTGCATTGTTTCATTCTTATCCCATACTAATTTATACTGCCTATTTATATCGAAGTCGACAGAATATAAATGAACAACATTGAAAAGGAATACGATTAAAATAGACTGAAAGCTAATTAGAGACCAACTGGTAAGGTGTCTAATAATAATAATAATAATTTGCTTTTATTCCAGAAAAAGTACTAGTGGTACAGTGTAGAATTTTCAGTACATATCTACAATATTGCATCTAATTTCATCGCACATTTAAAAGGAGTCTTACAAAAAAATAAATATAAAAGAAAAACAAGAACAGAAACCAAAAAGAAACACAAAAATAACGAAAAAAATACAAATAAAAATACCAAGTAGAAAGGAAGATAAACACCAATAATGAATAATATTTCAGTATTTAGCAGTGGAAGCTATGACATGTGTTTACGTCGTGAACAGTAACAGCTATAATCATACAAGAAATTATGAAATGTTCTTAAGAATGTTTATAGCCAAGATGATCAGTTAATTTGATTGAACTACACTAAACAATCATAAAATAAACATTTTAGGTTTTTTTATTGTCAGATCTAATGCGGTGTTTGTAGTGGTAGTAGTGTGAGTAATCCTGCATAATAAAAAATTTAAGGATGGTGATAATGGTGTTCACAACCAAGATTGTCAGTTAATATTGCCGAACAAAAAACAACCGCAAAACTAATATTACATGATGGTTAATGACAGGACAACTTTGTAATACTCACAGTGATAATATAGTCGGGACCAGAAGATACACAAAAGAAGGAATACAATAAAGAATACAAAAGTAAGTCAATAATAATAATTTTAGGTAACTAAGTGTGGTAAAGAAGGTTGTTCACTATAGAGTACAAATAAGAGAGAATAAGAGAGAAATAACAAGGGCCAAAATTATGTTATTAACAACAAAGCAAGTCATAGGTTTCGCGCTTAACATTGTCTCTGTCACTTAGAACACGGGCGAAATATGGTATCGTTGAGTTCCTTGAGTACTTGGTTGTACGAGCATATATTATTTTGTACTGATTTCTGGTTCTACTCGATGAGATGCAAGGAGAGAGTTGGGAATAGAGGGGGTGTTGGGGAGGGTCGGAGAGTATGGTTTTAGACCATTTTTCGCATGTATTCAGATGCCCTTCTACTAATGTAGTGACGAGCTGACTGAATTTTACACCACTAGTCCTACTAACTACCTGTAACATCCTTCTCAGGAAGGTACAGTTCTTTTTCAGTAACCCAGGAAAGACTAATGGAAAGCAGTAAAGTAGAATAGGTAAGATACGAGAGTTGACAATTTCTGAAAGCAGAGGTTGAGTGATTCCAGTTAGTCTGAGTTTCTTAATGTAGTAGGTTAGACGAAACACTTTCTTGGAAATCATTCCGATATGAGATGACCAAGTAAGGTCAGAAGATAGAACTAATCCGAGGTATTTTGCATTAGACTTTGTTTCAATTATAGTCCCCTCAATGCTACAGGCATCATGAGTGCTTACTAGTGTTTGTAGATCTCGTTTACGCCTAAAGGAGAAGTCAATAGTCTGGCATTTTGAGGGATTCAGCATGAGTCCATTTAGTTTCGACCACTCACTGATATCCGATATCTATTTGTTTTTCTTTCCGTTTCTTGATAAATAAACTCGAGACACTAAATGGAAAGTTTACGAATCACTAAAAAACATTCATGCATTAAGATTAAAATTATTTAAGGTATCAAAGTAATCGCTGTATAATCATTTATGGTACTCTAGTTGAAAACAGATTCTTCCATCATAACAAACTCATAGAGTACTATCATTACTATTTCTGTAGGTCCGACAGCATATAGGCGTTTCATCCTATTCTGTGAAGTCCTCTTCACCTGGCCGCACGATTACCTTTAGGATCTCATCTCCTCTCCAGACAGGTGCGCACTAAGTTTCTTACCCCAATCGAAGAACTGACTGACTTGACACTGGTGCTGAAAATTAGAATCTTGTTGTTTATGCTGGGTGTAGAGGATTTCCAAAGTGATTTTAGAGTGATGAAGGTCATTGTTACCTTTCTGATTTTGACTGGTTTTGACATCGTCATCCATGCTGTCGCTGCTGTGGTTGAAACGATAAGCTTAGATTAGTGATGTAAGTGACAACCTTCAGATTTATTCTGTTGACAATGATTGGTGCTTGTTGCGCAGTTGGTTGGTTATCTTCATCCCCCCCACCACCACCACCATCTCTATTATTATTATTATTGTATCCTTTAGTTCCTAGAGGAACATAGGGCTTCAGCTGCGCACCTCCATTGACTTCGGTTTTCTGACAACTTTTTCACCCTGCTCCAGGTCTGTCCACATGCTTTCATCTCCTCCTCGCATGACCTCCTCCAAGTCACCCTTGGACGACCAACTCGCCGCCTCCCTTTCGGGTTCCACTCGAGGGCTTGTCTAGTGATGTCACTTGATGGTTTCCTCAGCGTATGGCCAATCCATCTCCATTTCTTTCTGCCTATTTGTTTCACAATCGGTTCCTGATTGGTTCGCTCCCAGAGATCCCTGTTGCTGATCTTTTCTGGCCATCTGATCTTGAGTATTGAGCGGAGACAGTTGTTAATGAAGGTTTGAAGTTTGTTTGAGATGCTCTTTATGACTCGCCAAGTCTCTGATCCGTATAGTAGCACTGACTTCACATTGGAGTTGAAAATCCGGATCTTATTTTTGATGCTGATTGCTGTTGACCTCCACACAGATTTGAGAGTAATGAAAGCTTGTCTTGCTTTTCCGATTCTGGCTTTGATGTCCTCGTCAGTTCCGCCTGTAGTTGAGACGATGCTTCCCAGGTAGGTGAAGGAGGTTGTTTCTTTCAGGTTCTTCCCATTTATGCTTATTGTGGTCTGTTGTGTTGTTGCTGTTGATGTTGGCTAGGAATCTTCATCATCTCTGTTTTATCTATGTTCACGTGAAGTCCTATCTTTGATGCTTCTTCTGCCAACTTGTTACTTTTCACTTGCATATCTTCCAGTTTATGGGAAATCAGACATATATCATCGGCGAAATCCAGATCCTCCAAGTCTTTTGTGTCAGTCCATTTTATGCCTGTTCCCTCGTTGGTTGCCGTTGTCTGTCGCATTATCCAATCAATTGCAATCAGGAAGATCATTGGTGATAGTAGACAGCCTTGCCTCACTCCCGTCCTCACTTCGAAGGCTTCCGTAAGTTTCCCGTTGTGGATTACTTGGCATGCAGCATTGTCGTATAACTGTTGGATGAGGTGTATAATTGTCGATGGGACCCCGTAGTAGCGAAGTAGTTTCCAAATGACCTCTCGATCGACGCTGTCGAAGGCCTTTTCAAAGTCGATGAAGTTGAGATAGAGAGGTGACTGCCATTCCAAGCTTTGTTCAATGATGATCCGTAGAGTGGCGATTTGATCAATACATGATTTGTTTCTCCTGAATCCAGCCTGTTCCGGACGAAGTTTTTCATCTAGGGCTTGTTTGATTCTCTCCAGGATGATGCGACTTAGTATCTTGCTTGGAATGGACAGAAGCATAATTCCACGCCAGTTTTTACATTGACTTAAGTCTCCTTTCTTTGGAAGTTTGAATAAGTAACTGTTCTTCCAATCCTCGGGTACTTTGCCCTCTTTCCACACCTTCTCCAGTAGTGGTGTCATCAAGTCCGCTGTTGTCTCTGGGTCTATTTTCAAAGCCTCTGCTGGGATTCCATCTGGTCCCGGTGTTTTCCCAGCTTTAAGCATCTTGATTGCATTCAGGACTTCTGATTTCGTCGGGGGGTCAGTGTTCACTGGTAGTTCTGCTTCCGTTGTTGGTATTGCTGGACGTGTTGTAGGTGGCGGACGATTTAGAAGTCTTTTGAAGTGTTCAACCCAGTGCTTTCTCTGTTCCACCTCTTTGGTGATTGACTTTCCATTGTCGTCCTTTATTGGCTTAATCTGTGTCGAACGTTTGCCCGAAAGGTTCCTAGTTGTTTGGTAGAGTGTGGCGAGGTCTCCTTTGCCTGCAGCTTGTTCTGCTTCGTTTGCCATGGTTTCATAATATTTTCTTTTGTCTTCCCTGGCACTTTTCTTCACTCTTTTGTTCAGTGTATTGTAGCTTGCATTCAGCTCCTGTTTTTGTTGCTCGTCAGTGCACTGGATAATCTTTTGCTTCACTGTCCTTCTCTCTTCTATTAGTTTCCAAGTGTCCGTAGTGAGCCACTGTTTGTCCTGTCTCTTTTTTCTGCCTAGAATTTCTATGCAGGTTTGGCTCCACACCGTTTTCAAGTTGTTCCAGTGCTTTTCAACGCCGACCTCTTCGCTAGTGTTGATTTGTGTCTCGGCTTTGTCCTTTATGCTTGCAATGAAGATGTCCTTTGTAGCCTGGTCCTTCAGCTTTTGAGTGTTGAACTTGGCTTGTGGTCTATCTGCAGCTCCTGATTCCCTGAAAGCTTTTAATTTGATTTGGATTGTCCCTTGTACGAGATAGTGGTCTGAGCCAACGTCTGCTCCTCTTCTTGCTTTTGTGTCCAGTAGGCTGCGCCTCCACTTCCTTGAGATTGAGATGAAGTCGATTTGGTTTTTGGTTTGCCCGTCTGGTGACACCCATGTAGCCTTGTGGATATCTTTGTGCTTGTATACACTGCCACCAATCACCAGTTCGTTGAAGGCGCAGAAGTCGGCGAAGAGTTCTCCGTTTTCATTCATTTCTCCTAGAGCTTCTCTACCCATGATGAGTTCCCTTCCCGTATTGTCTGGTCCCAGTTTGGCGTTCATGTCTCCCATTAGTATTTTCATGTCGCCAGCTGGAGTATTGTCCATTGTTGCCTGTAGTTGCCTGTAGAATTCTTCTTTCTTCTCGAGGTCTGCGTTGTTTGTGGGTGCATAACATTGTATGATTGACACTTTCCTTCCTTTGGAGTTGAACCTGGCGGTCATTATCCTGGACGAAATCGCCTCCCATTGTATCAGGGCTTTCGTTGCCGTTGGTGACATCATGATAGCCACGCCCTCGGTGTGCGTGTGGTTATCTTCTGGGTGACCGGAGTAGATCACTGACTCACCTGTTGACAATTTGGTGAGTCCACTCCCATTCCATCTGCTCTCACATATTCCCAGCACTTGTATTCCGTATCTTTTCATCTCGTTGGCGATCTGGGCAGCTTTCCCAGTCTCGTACATAGTTCGGACGTTCCATGTTCCTACACAGACTTTTTCTTTTGGTGCAAGGAGGTTCAACATACTGAAGTTTCTTTAGCAATTTTTGTTTACAGGGTGGGGTTGCTAGCCTCACGCCTGAGAAAAGAATGATTACATTAAGTAAAAGTTTAGAGAGAAGCAACTTTTTGGGTTGCTCCCCTCAAAATCAGAAAATAACGGACAAACAATGAGAACAACATCAACAAAGGAAACAGTTCACAGAAAAAAGGGCAAAAAGCGACGACAACTATACAATAAGACAACATGCAATATAGTTCAGTACATTTAACTAAAATGATATCTTAACCATAAACTCACTGACTTGGAGCAACTTGAACATATAAATCCAACAATATATACAATTATAGATGTGTTTATGTTTAAAAATTCCACAAATCCAAACAGTGGGTTATGTGTATTATCTGTCAATAAGATTGTATTTTTTGGATTCAGTGTTCGAAAGGTTAATAATTGTGATAATTTCCGCAAACTCTTTGCATAAAATTTTAGAGTAATAAGAGATTTTATTTATGACCAAAATGTAGCGTAATAGTCGAAAAGCGCGCGCGTAGCTATCCCACCATCTCTATGTTCAGTCGAATTCCTGTAATGGTTGCTCACTTCTTCTGCCAGTCTGTTGATTTTCGCCTGTAAGTCTTAGAGTTTGTGTAACATTGTAAATCCAATATCCCAGGAGTCCAGATATCCTAGAGTCTTCTTCTTACTGTTAAAACAACTTCATTGAGTATGATGGTAAAATAGCTGTTGCATAAATACAAGACAATAATCAGTTAAGTGAATTTATCTACCATCTAAGGATTTTATTGACAGGAATAATAAGTTGGGAGTTTGTTGCAATGGATAGTTAGATAGAGTAAATCGAGGATAACTAGTCCTTGTAGCTTCATATTCATAATAATCGAACAAACTTACTGCTTCTCATCATGTGGAAGGTGGAAATTCTCCTATGTAAGTTAACAATCTATATGTAAATTGATATGAAATTTTATATTGGTCTAACATTAAACAGTAATTCTGTAGGTTTTTCAAAACGAAAGCCTGAACGAAGCCTTTGAAGTGAAGAAAATGGCTGGACGAGACTACCTACTTTCATCGATGGCATTCTCAGTTGTGCTGGCCTGTCTTTTTTCGAAATAGAGCTTTGCACAGATGTGCAACAGTTCAAGTCGCCACGCTCTATGAAGCACACAAAACAAAAGAAGAAAGTAGAAGAAATGCATAATAGAGACAGTAAACAGAGGTGTGAGATAAAGGAATAGTAATAGTGAAGAACAATATAGTTTCATTGGAAATCATAAGTCACAAGGAGTGAATGCATCTGCACCTGCCACTGAGAAGGAATTTGAGCCATATCACCAATTGTTTCCAATCATTGATTCTTACCGTCACGAGCATCCCAGCCAGGAAGCCTACACCTTCTTACATGGTTGGCTGGCTTAAACTAACTGTTGTGGATTTCATTGACTGATGAAGCCATAATTTGGTTTGACCTCCGCTAGCTGTTTTCCAACCTGGCCGTGTGTCAGCTAACATTGCCCATCGAGGAAGTCGATGACTAGGTATGCGTAACACGTGTCCTAACCACCTCAGTCGATGTAGCTTCACATCCTCGTCAATTGATTTCCCCTCCTTACCTAAAACTCGACGCTTAACTTCAATATTGCTCACCTTATTATACCACATCACACGGGAGATAGAGCGTGGGCACCTATGATCGCAGACAGCTAATCTTTTCATGTCTTCCACTCTCAATGGTCATGTCTCACTGGATCATTAAAAGACTGTGAGAAGCAGGAAGAAGGGTAAATGTTAGACTAACAGATAGTTTCTAGGAGATTTGGACTTTGAGGATGATTCTTGTCTAATGTCATGCTAACTCGAGGACCTACAGACGAAACCGACAAACTTTTCAAAAGAAACAGCCAAGAGAGGACTTTAAGCAAACATAGAGAAGACAGAAGGGCTTAAGACACACAGAACAATAGCAGTAGAAAGTACCAATCACTATCAATGCGAGAAATCCAAATAAAGTCACTTCTTTTACTTAACGAGGCAAAAATGTTTCAATTACAGGAGACATCGTGGGTGAGCATGTCAGCATCAGGATCGAAAGGGCAAGGCAGACATTCATTAGTCTGGAATCAGTATAGTAATCGCCTGCACTCAAAGCAGCACTAATGCTGAGTCAGTTCTTTTATATGGGTCAGAAACTTCCACTGAGCGTCACAAAAAAGTACTTTCAGTAGGCTTCAAATGTTTATCAACAGCTCCCTCTCTATGACTCCATACTGGATGGAGATCAGCTAACAGGCTGGAAAGAATTAGCAAGGCGTAACTCTGGCAGGCGAAGATCCACATAAGAACCTACTGCCTAGAAGAAATATACCGAAAAAATGGAGAGGGATTTGACGCACGCTGAAAGAAACGTTGAATAACTTAACGCGACAGAACATCGAGTGGAAACCGTATACGAATAAAAGAGTTGGATGTGTGATGCTGAAACCACTTGTTTCACTCAGAACCTAGGGGAATCATAATAGTGATGATCAAATACTGTAATTTCTAGATTAGGAAATAACTAATGTGTCCAGTTCTAGAATTATTATTGTATTATTATTGTTCCCTTAAGTTCCTAGTGGAACACAGGGCTTCAATTGCACGTCTCCACTTGCCACTGCTGTCTTCTGCTGTACTTTTCACCTGCATCCATCCATTTTAGTCCATACTGTTTCAACTCCTCTTCACACGATCTACTCCATGTCACCCTTACACTGACAACCAACTAGCCGCTTCCCTTTCGGCCTGGTTCCACTCGAGAAATGGCCTGACGCGCGCGCGATGTCACCCAGCGGTGGCCTCCTCAGCGAGTGAGTGTCCAATCCATCCATCTTCACTTTCTCCTGCATATTTATTGGCTGGTGATTGGTTTGTTCTTGTTTTGTTTGTTCCCAGCCATAGTTTCTTGTTGGTGATTCTTTCCGACCCGGCCCGGCCATCTGATCTTCAGTATAGAGCGAAGACTTCGCCTAGATTACTAGCTCTCTAGTTTTCTAGCCGATCGCAAGGCCGGATAAAGAGGGAGGGTTGGGGCGTGTTGCTAGGATCTTCACCTCCGAAACTTAGCCAAATTACTACAGAAACTTCAACGCATAAATATATTAAAAATACTAAAATTATAAACAATAACCTTATTTTTCGCTGGAATCGAGGAAGTGAAACGACACAGTCTGATGAAAGCCTTCGGGAAGCCAGTCAGCCTATGTGGTGCCTTCTTTCGATGAAATCAAAAATTAGGATGGGGAAGATATGGAATACAAGTGTTGGAAATCTGTGAGAGAGCAGATGGAACGGATGGGGTGGGGTGGTGCCAACTATCAACTTGGAGAGACAGTAATCTATTCCAGTTTTAGAATAGCATACTGCTTACTATCTAATTGTTGATGAAGAAGAGAAAAGAAGAACAAAAATCTCTCACACACACTTACACACACACACACAGGATAGAGTTTTAAACTGATGTTCAACCCTATTTCTTATAAATTATCCCATAAAATGGATAAACGAAATTAGAGTAAAAAATTAACATGCTTAGATAATTAATTATTATTATTACTGCTGCCAACTAAAATCCTTGTAAATTTTGTAATATTCACGGAAATATTCTTTGCCAATAACACTGCATAATCTCATTTTTTTTCTTATATGTTTTATTATATATATATATATATATATATATATATATATATATATATATATATATATATATATACTACAAAATACTGTGATAGATAGTCTTTAACATTTCCCTTTTTTATCCCTTGTACATATTTAAACCTTGATGCTTTCACAGTTCGAAAAGTGTTTCTCTATGATAGACAGTAAAAGGCTTTCTTTCTAAAAGGAAAAACACTGTTGGGCATAATTAGTGACACTCTGTATAGAAGGAAAAGCAAAAACGACAAAAAGAAACGACTTGTTTATTTGTGTGTGTGTGTGTGTGAACAGTTGGAAAATCACTTTTCTAGATGAATAATATGAATTTATCACGTATGACTGCTACTACTACTATTGTGATTGCTATTTGCTGTGCTTTACATTTCACCTCAATAACACTCATTGTTTTCTATAGGTAAATGCGTTGTGTGTGTGCGCGTGTGTGTGTGGGAGGGAGTGTACATGCATCGATAAATTCCTAAACTGCAGCAATAAATGAATGACAATCAATGCTGAATGAATTTCAGTGTTTCCCTCTCTCTCTCTCTCGTGCGCGCCCTCTCTCATGTATGTAGAACAACTGACATGCATCATACACACTAACTCCTCCCTCACACACACACACACACACACACACACTGGAGGACTGTCCATTTGACTAAATATGTTGAAGAGGTAGGATTAAGGAAGAAATTATGGGTAGAAATATATAAACGCCAACAACAAGAAAGAGAAGAACAACAACGACAAACATAAAACAGACATGTAAAAATGAGGAGGGAGAAAGTTTTTTTCCATATATTTTTTGAAGACAAAATGTATGACAAACAAATTTATGAAACTTTCTCTTTAGCCTTTTATTCTAAAAGTTTTTAAATTCTACTACCCCAATAATAATAATAATAATATGAAGGAATCGTTCATTTCTAACATTATATGATATGATTAATTTCTTATCAGTTTTTATAATGATCTAAATTATGTATTATATAATTCCAGTGATTTACGATTATACTCAGCTTGGAATTGATGATGAAAACATTTGATTGAATTATTCTATATTTTCAGTATAAAGTGATGAGTGGAAATTATTCAAAATTATCCAATTGATTTTAAAAAAACTCAAAGGATTTCATATTTTATTTCATGAAATGTAAGTTATCAGTGATTTGGTGAATAAAGGAGTAAAGTCTATACGTGTATGTAAACTGACAATGTCAAAACTAACCATTTTCTCTTCAATATCTAGTTTTAAATTGCCTAATCTATGTTTTGGTTTTATAAGATTTTGTTAGTCTAGATTTCGAGTGGTTTTTGAGGGGATTTAAAACCATACAATTGGTGGATGGTGGCTAGCAGTGGAATCCAGGATGCGCATTTCGTCCTATTTGGGACTCGTCAGCTGGATGTACCTGCATTTCTCAGTGAGTGATGATGTTCCCACCGAGGCTCGAACCCAGTACCCATAGTTTCAAACGCCAAAGCGTTATCCACTAGACCACTTGGGCCACGAGAGCCACCTCTTGTGCGACGGGTCATATTAATTATTGAATTGAATTTTTGATTTTCCCGTCGATTGATTGGACCGAAGTGCTCGGTCTCAGGTTGACATGTCGGCTTCTTGTGCAGATGCTTCGACGATGTCTGGGCATTTAGTTAGTATACAAACTAAATGCCCAGACATCGTCGAAGCATCTGCACAAGAAGCCGACATGTCAACCTGAGACCGAGCACTTCGGTCCAATCAATCGACGGGAAAATCAAAAATTCAATTCAAGGATTTAAAACCATGTCTATATATATTTAGATAATTCATAAGCAGGTGTATTTCTAAAATCAACTATAAGCCTTATAGTGTATCCTGACTTATGATGTTGTCATGACTTATGGTGTTGTTAAGTTTAATTCATGATTTTTAGAGCCAATTCTGGCAAAAGTTTTCGGTGAGTATTTGTCTTTACACCCAATTTAGCGTACCCTGCTGGTCATGACTTCCCACTAGAGTTTTATGCAACTTCATCCTGAGTCAGCAATTGGTGAACATATTAGATTAATTTTCAAGTGTTTCACTAACAGTTATCTGGGAAAGGTTTAATTTGTCAGTGAATGTTAAATCAGCGAATTTTATTAAAAGATGGAATAAAGTAGAGAGACATTTTAATTTAATTTTTATTATATTATCATTATTTTTCCATTGGATTCCGAGTGAAACATAAGGGGCTTCACATTCATATTTCCATTTAATCCTGTTTTCTTTAGTTACCTTTAATTGACTATACGACTACCCATAAGTTTTCAACTCTTGTTCACAAACCTTCCTCCGTGTCCGCCTCAGACACACGATCAGCATGACATTTCACATTCAGATCCCACTCAAGGACCTGTCTTGCTGGCGATGTTACCTAACAGTCTCCTCAGCGTGTGTCCAGTTTCACTTCCATTTCAATTGTTAAAACTGTTAAAATTCATTCCATATTAGTTTGTTTATTAGAAGTATCATACAGTGAAACAGTATTATTTACTGGATGACGTTTAGAACACAATTTAATACTGTCCATAATCGTATCAATTATAATCACACGACTTCAAAACTTGAGTTTTATAGTTTTCTTTGTTCCCTCCTATTTGTCGTCGTTGGGGTAATAGAATTTTTCAGATATCTGAGTGGACAGGTGTTGAATCATTCCTATTACACGTGTTGGTTTGGGGTTGATTCAATAAACGAAGCTTCCACCAGATAAGATAGAGAAGATTGGCAGCTCAGGTGGATGATTTTGATGTGGTTGTATTCTCTGAGCTGGATAGTTAATTTGCAAATTGTATCACTCTAAGGAACTCCAGGATAAAATTTATCCAAAGAATTATACAGAAAACTAAAACACCTGACGGAATCTTGTGATCACTCCATCAACTCTGCTATCCGATTCCTGGAGAAAATCGGAGGTATCCAAATAGATGAACAAGAAATAATGATATCCTTCGACGTCACAGCATTATATACCTCAATCGAACAAAAACTAGCAAAATAAACCATGGAGCAACTACTTAGCAACGACGAACGCCTTCCACAACAATCAAAAATGCAACACACAAGCTGTATGGAATGCATAAACCTATGCCTAACAACGTCCTTCCAGTTCGACGGCCAAATATATGAACAAGTCAAAGGAACACTCATGGGGTCGCCAATATGAGGGTTGATTCCAGAAGCAGTGATTTTTAAAGGCTCAAAAACATAATTCTACCAAAGATTGAACCCAAGATTTGGATACGCTACGTCAACGACACATACGAGTCAAAACGAGTTAGATAAAACTCACAACTCAATAAACAACATCTTCAACGACATCAAATTCACAAAGGAAGAAGATTCTGAGAACCAAATCCCATTTTTGGACGTCTTAGCCAAGCGAATAACCACAGGGGAATTAGAAACTAAAGTTTATAGAAAACCAACTCACATAGACCAAAGACTAAATTACAACAGCAACAATCCAATAACACACAAAAGGAATTGCATACAAACACCATTCAAGAGGGCCGGCCAGGAATCATTGCAGCACTCTCATCTTAAGAAAAATTGAAGAAAAACATCTCATGGACGTCTTCTAAGAGAATGGAATCCACGTAACTTCATTAAAAGACACATACCCCCAAGACAACCTATCAAACCAAAAGCCGCAACCAAGGAGAGCACAAAGAAAATCGCCTTACCATGTGTAAAGGATATCTCAGAAATCACCACAAGACTCTTCAAACCTCTAGGAATTGACGTCGTACACAAACCAACAAAGTCAACTCACTCAATTCTATGTCAACCAAAAGACTCAACAGCGAAGGAATATGAAACCAACATCATCTACAAAATAAATTGTAACAACTGCGAAAAACACGACACTGGCCAAAATGGACGTCCCCTTCATCTTCGTATCCACGAACATAAGCTAACCGTCAAAAGACATGATATCCACTCCCTCATACCACTACATACAGACAACCATGGAAATCAATTAGACTGAGACAGCGTCCAAATATAAGACAGAGGAAACAAAAAGAATGCTAGAGAAGTTTTAGAAGCCCGCCTGGTATTCCAGTGAATCATCAATCAATAGACACATGGAGATAGACAAAATTTACCAACTGATAAGAAGGAAACCTCATACACAAAGGGTCAAAGTTCAAGTCAGAGAAACAATCAATTCCAAGTAGTCTAGAAGATATGAAAACACACAAAAACTACCAATCATGTCCAAGGTCCAGTAACCATGAGAGATGATTAATAAACTCGTGGAGAAATCTAAGGGCTAACTTCAAATTGAAGTATGCGCTGAAGATGTCGCCTAATAGGGCGACGAAAGCTTCGTAAATTAAATATCTAGCTCGGAGAACACAACCACATCGCAAAGCTTCCGCTGTCATCAATCTGTGACTTCACCCTGTGACATTAGATTTTAAAACTGTCATCTAAGCCCATCCTATTATATGGTTGTGTACAACTGCATGTAGTGCTATACCTGAACTATTCTCTAGAAAACTATAAAACCCAAGTTTCAAAGTTCTGTGATTGTAATCGATACGATTATGAACCACAATAAATAAATAATAATAATGTTTCACTGCGTGATACATCTAATAAACAAACTAATATGGAATAACTTATTACCACAGTGCCCAAGTTTTACACATATACTAAAATTCATGTTCATTGCTAGCACGCAGCATTAATAATAATAATAATAGTACAGCTTTATTTCAGACAATATGGGAACATATTTTACAGAAATTCTCAGGGTATTTAGTTCCAAAATACATTTCGTCTTCATTCAGAATTAGTAATAATATGAAGTACATAGTTTGTCGTAGTGTTGCTGCATATGAGGTGAGAACCAGTTCTATATATTTTTCTCCAATTTCTTCGAAAACTGCCCAGTGTTTAGTGGGTAACTTATCAAATATACTCTCGAGTTCATGTATCGGTCATTTCACATAATTGCACGATTAAAACAATAAGAAATGCAGAAGAGGTCAAGCATTTCGATGAATGGAAATTCTGGTAGCCTAGTGGTATAAGTAGGCTGACACTCATACCTTGTAAATTAAATCGAGAGTTCTAGTTCTCTGTCTTTGTTAACGCCATAATGATTCCAGAATTCATTGACTGTATTCGGTGGATATGTTCGTGACAGTGTGTGTGTGTGTGTGTATGCTGAAAATATATTTGCAAGCCTATTTTACAACACAATGTCCTGACAACACTAAGCCTTTATAGTAATCGCAAAATCCGAACACAGTTCCCTTCAAAAGAGTATCAACACACCTAATAGTTTAGTGGTAAGACTACTGATTTCATAACTTTTTTTCATCTCTACTTCTCCAAGTTTGTAAATAAATGTCAATAGTTGAATATGATGGGCAGAATTTGCTATTGGCTGATTGATAAAATCCAAAACCACATAATTAGTTACTTGTATTACTGGATACACTGGATTCTGATGTCACAGTCAGATACGCCTTCATCAACCTGAAACCAGTTTGCAAATCTTCCGCACTCAGCATAAGAAAGAAGATTCGCATTTTTCAACACCAATGCGAAGTTGCTTCTTCTATACGTATCATAGACGTGTACTACTTACCGGTCACGAACAGCATTTCCAAACAGATTGCAGACTTTCAATGACAACTGCCTTCGCTAGCTCCATACTGAAGATCATATGGCCAGAAAGAATTAGTAACAAGAAACTTTTCAGTGGAACAAACCAATTAAAAGCCAACTGGTCAAAAGATATGTAGGCGAAAATGGAGATGGATTGCGCATACATTGAGGAGGCCGTCGAATAACATTACACACAATGCAGGCTATTGCTGTAGTGAGATACCAATGGTAGACGATGAGTGGGTCGTCATTGCAAGGGTGACATGGAGGAGATCGTGTGAAGAAGAGATGAGAGAGTTTGGTTAATCGCCGACCCAACTGAGGCGGGGGGGACGGCACAAAACAGAACAAAGTTCAGTTGTGTGTTGTTGAAGCCGTATGTTCCAATTGGAAGGTAAGAGAAGGCTGAGTCAAAGACATGAAATCCAAGACAGTTATCGGTAGTATTTTTACGAGTAAAATGATTACTAGCATCTGTAGAATGTTAACAGATATTTTATTTTGTGTTTTCGAGTTTTGCCCTGAAGAAATCAGGCAAGCCTAAATAAATTTCTGAATAATAAAATAAAAAATTAATAATAAGAATAATGATTTATTTTATTCCAAAAACAGTACTTGTGATACAGAATGGAATTTTCAGCATTAATCACAATATTGCATCCAATTTCCTCAAATTATAAATAAAATTAATCACACAGAAAATTTTCCACACTTACAATAGAGGTAGTGTCAAAAACATGCAGCATATAAAATGGAAATAGCAATAATAATGATAACAGCTAGGGTAATAATAATAAGAATACAAGTGAAAATTAGCGTTGGCTTGTGTCACACAGTATTGTCAATGTGGTATAGAAATCCTAACATGTTTAAAAATATTGAATATAATGTTCTCTTTACATTATATGGTGAGGGGAAAAACAAAGATTACTGCCGTCATGGAGATAAGTTGGTGCTTGCAATTCTGAGAGTAAAACAGAGAAGTAACGGGACCATAAATATAATAGAAGTAATAAAAGTAAAACTTGAAAGTATATAAGAATGAATGGAGGAAATTGTTTATTTACTAGACGAAAAAAGGTTAGTTAATTCTTTCTTGACTGACACTATTTTCATCACATAAAATATGTTCCAAATATGGTATCATAGGATTCTTATACTTAGACGTGCGACCATACAGTTTTCTGAAGTTACTCCTTGTTCTACCTGAGGAGATGCAAGGTGAAAGCTGAGGGTAAAGTGGATGCTCCAAGTCAGACAAAACCCCTCTAGCAAATTTATTGCACGAAGTCAAGTGCCTATCGACAACGACGTTAACTATGTGGTCCATTGGGACACCACTCACCCTACTGACCGTCTTCAGAATTCTGCGAATTGTGACATAGTCCTTTTTAAGCAAACCAGGAAAGAATAAGGGTGAACAATAAAGAAGAATAGGTTGGATGCAAGAGTTTATGAACTGTAAAAGGAGGAGGGGTTGAGTTATACCCGAGTGACTTAACTTCTTAATGTAAAATGTCAGGCGGAATATTTTACTAGAGATCGCTAAGACATGGGAAGACCAGGAGAGATCCGAAGAGAGAAAGAGTCCAAGATACTTAATTTCTGATTTGATTCCTATATCATCATTGTCGTCAATTTTACAACGGCCTTGAGAAACGATGACTTCATTTAGCTGTCTTTTACATCTTAAGCTGAAATTAACAGTTTGACACTTAGAAGGATTCAGTTTAAGACCGTTAGACTCAGACCATTTGCTGACTCCCGATAGAAAGCTATTTATTTAAGTACAATCTACAATTACATATGTTGTCGTCATTTATCAAGGAGCTGACTAGTGAATAAAGAATATTCTTTTCGATAGCCTTCTCTTTATCAGGCTCTACATTTATCTGACCATGAAAACTGAATGAATATTTTTACTAACAATATTAACACTGTTTTAAACTAAATTCAATTAATACTATCCACAGATTACAATAGAAAAGTATCAGGAAGAGACAGAGAGATAATATTGATTAATATAACACTAAACTAAGCGAAGATCAGATAAATTAAGGAAAGTAACATAGAATTTACGAATCCATAGGTTTGACAACAGGCCTAGGTGGCGAGAGTGTTTGAAACTGTTTCCTTTACACTCACAGCTCTGGTTGATTTAAGAGAATTTCAGTGACCTCTGATGTTTGGTGTGTCCATTAACGTGGAGGCCTTTGGTGATTCATTCATTATCCGATAGATGAGGAAGGGAAAGGCTCTTCAATGCTGCCTAGCTTTATAATAAATAATGTTTCCTTCACGTTCCCCTGTGGAACATAGGGCTTCAAGCTAGTGGCTTGAAGTTTCTGTAGCAGTGTTTATCTTACAGGATGAGGTTGCTAGCCTCATGCCCAACCTTTCCTCTTTACCAGGATTATTTCTGGCTTAGCGAGGTAAAGGAGTGCGCCGGCCGGGAATCAATCCCCGGACCATGTGCATGGTCGGCGAGCGTGCTAACCGCTATGCCACCGACGCACCCCTAGCTTTATGGCATGTTATTACTGTAAGACATAAGGTAACTATCAAAGTATCACATGAAGGTAGTTTTTGTAAGAGAAACTAATAATTATCTTCGGTTGAATATTCCCAATGAAATAATTTGTAAATCGTCACAGTATAAAGGAAGTGTACTCTTCGCAGATTTAATAATAATAACAGCTTTATTCCAAACAGTATTTGTGGTACAGGTATGGAATTTTCAGCGTGCACTACAATATATTGCATCTAATTACCTCATAAATTTTATAAGATTTTAAAATCAAAAAGCAACACCCCCAAATAAAAGATAAATAAAAGGAAGTAAAAAAGAACAGCGTTGCGTTTACATTTTAAATAATGCAACCACAGGATATGAAATATAAAATTAATGTGTAGTAGAAGATGAGAACAACAGTGTAGCAGTAACGAGGAAAGGAAAACAAAAACGAATGGGACTATTTGTTAGAGTGCCACAGTAAGTTTATCGTGTCATACCTAACGGATTTCTCATCATATAACAGCTGTGCCAGATATGCTCTTGTGGAGTTTTGTACTTGGTAGTCCTAGCATATAGCCTCCCATAGCTGCTTCTAGTTCTACCAGATGAAATGCGAAGAGAGAGCTGCGTATAGAGAGGATGCTCAGAGTCTGACAATATTTTATTCGCTAGTTTCTTACATGACATAATATGTCTATCCTCAAAAGTGTTAATCAGTTGATTTAACGATATCCCGCTTGCCCTACTAACGGCTTTTAGTACCCTTCTCAGCAAAGCAAAGTCTTTCTTAAGTAGTCCAGGAAAGATTAGTGGGTAGAATAGAAGAATTGACAAATTGAGAAAGCAAAGACTGCTTTATGCCAGATTGCCTAAATTTCCTAATGTAGAACGTTAAGCGAAACATCTTTCTAGTAACTAGCAAGATGTGGGAGAACCAGGAAAGATTGGTGGAAAAACTCAGCCCAAGTCTAGACGTATTTTCAACCTCTATGCCGTCAATGATAGTGGGGCCATGTGAGCTAGCTAGTTGTTGTAGGTCACGTTTACGTCTGAAAGTGAAATTGAATACCTGACATTAAGTTATTTGTGAGTCACAGGATTTCATCATGAGCTGACACTAGTTAGAGAACCACTGGAAAACCTTGGAGTACTGGACAGCTGGCTGTTTCGTCCTAGTTTGGGACTCTTCAGCAGTACGCCGCACCTACCGACAGGATTTGAACCAAGGTCCTTCTGGTTACAGGGCGAGTTCCTTGACCATTAAGCCAATGGGACCCGATCCAATGGCCGGCCCATGATTTATAACTTCTGCGAATTCACGACATAGCTTGATCCCTAGCCAATGTCCTCGGTGAGTCGTTAGTGAGCATCTCATTGATATTCAAGTGTTGGTTTGTAGAGATTTGGTTGATTGGTTACAGGATTTCATCATGAGCTGACATTGGTTAGAGAACCATTGGAAAACCTGCAGGGAGTACTGGATTCGATTAGATGCTTAAGAGATGACTTTAGTCCAATAATAACAAGTTAAGAGCTGAAATGCCTTAAGATTTCCACTATACAAGAAATATTCATTTTATTAGATTTGTTAAACCCACAATCTGGAGTGGTATAAAGTTGTCTGTATATAGTTTTTTCTTTATTGAAAAAAAATTAGTTTTTTCATTTCAATTTCTTCAGAAATGTCAAAAATGACACTAGATTTTTGAAAAAAGGAGTGACATCTATTTTTCTCCTTCTAACAGTAAAATAAAGTCAAGGCATTCATTGCCATAACATCGAGTTAACAGTTTGGATAATAACCAGAATGTGTATAAACTGAAATGCTTTACATAGATAGATTGTTATATCAAATATATAAGGTGTATAATGTTTGAAAAGACTAACTTTTAACGTGTTTCACTGTATTTTTCAAGTTTAAGTAGATCTCTTTTACACATTGGAAGTATTAAAATTTAAAAAAAACATCTGACTTTTTGTTGGACGCCAGTTTGATATGTGTGTGCATACATACACAGGAGAAGAGGAATCTTCTCTGGAATATAGTTGTGAGTTTAGTGTTTTCACAATTAAATGAAGGAGTTTAATGTCAGCATCAAAGTAAGCAGGAGTACACAGACTCTTTGGGTACCCCAGGATTTTATTTCCCTTCTATAGCATTTCCATACGTTAAATAAAATAACAAACTGCTCAGAGGGTAAATGCATACACAATATTGGAAAAATAAAGTTTATTTCATTTATAAAGTTAAAGAAAAGCATGTGTCGGTATATAAACATACATATATCCTGAGGTTCCTGCTATTCATATTGATATCGATTATTCAGGAAGAAGATCACGTAAAAATGTGTAAAACAATATTTGAAGTGATTTGAAATGAAATAAGAGCAATAAAATTAGTAAATTATGAAAAACAGTATAAAACCGAACAATAATAATAATGCATTGCTTTATTCCGTAACAAGATGTACGATACAGTATGGAATTCTCATCAGTTGGCATGGGTAACTCTAATATATAATGGCAAATTTTTGGGCATTAGCGTTACCAAACAAATTTAGAAGTTCAAGTGTCGGTTTGTGGGGATTTGATTGACTACAGGATCTCATCATGAGCTGATATTAGTTAGGGAACCATTGGAAAACCTGCAGAGAGGACTAAACAACTGTTTTGTCAGCTTGGTTTGGGACTCTTCAGCAGTACACACCCACCACCCGAGTTCGAACCCAAGACCTTCTGGTTACAAGGCGAGTGAGCTCGTAGACCATTAAGCCACTGGGACCCAATCCAATAGCAAGCCCATGAATTCTAACTTCTGCCAATTCACGATATGGCGCCACCGTTAGTCAATGTCTTGGGTGAGTATTTGTCCTCACACCCGACCTGCTGGTCACGACTTCTTGCTAGAACCACAGGTAATTACCTACCTGAATAGGGCAAGTCACTCATCAATATTCAAGTGTTGGTTTGTAGGGATATGCTTGTTTACAGGACTTCATCATGAGCTGTCATTGGTAAGAGAAACATTGGAAAAATCTACTGAAAGTATAAAATGATGGCATTGACAATACCAATAACTAACATTATTATTTTTTTGTTCCTCTACGTTACCAGTGGAATATAAGGCTTCAAGCTACAGGATTGAAGTTTCTGTAGCAGGAGTGGAGTTGCTAGCCTGATGCCCAACCTTCCCTCTTTACCGGTCTAATTACTAGGTTAGTAACGTATAGGAGTGCGTCGGTGGCCGGAAATCTAATGCTGTGCTGCCAACTCAAAATTAAAATTGTAAGGTAAATGAAATAGTATCACCATTAATTACAAATACGAGAAGATCGAATAGCCATTTATTTTGCTAACCGCATAGTAGGTTATAAGTTTTACGCCTGAAACGTTCTTTCTAGCAACAAATAGAGCTCGGGATAAATAGGGTTTTGTTCAGTTGTTAGTTGTGGGAGCATATAAACTTTTATAATTGCTTCTACAGAAATTATATCCTGTGAGGGAATTGAGTCATAGGTGTGAATGCATAAAATAACTTGTTATTATTATATCCTTTAATTCCTAGAGGAACATAGGGCTTCAGCCACACGTCTCCATTGAGTTCGGTTCTCTGCCAACGTTTTCACCGCGCTCCAATTCCGCCCACATGATTTCATCTCCTCCTCACATGACCTCCTCCGAGTCACCCTTGAACGACCAACTCGCTGCTTCCCTTTCGGGTTCCACTCGAGCAATCGCTTGTCTAGTGATGTCACTTGATGGTTTCCCCAGCGTATGGCCAATCCATCTCAATTTCTTCCTGCCTGTTTGTTGCACAATCGGTGTATATAGAAAATCAAATTAAGTGATTCAGCGAAGAGACTATTTTCAACGAATTTATCATCAAGCTGTACAATCGTATATATATCGTTCATTTTTAAGAAGTTATATCTGGTGAGGGAGTTGAATCCTAGGTGTGAATGCATAAAATAATAATAATAGTATGAAATGCAATTAAAAACTAAAATATTCGTGATTATAATCATAGGTAATTGTCAAGTGGCAAAACAATTAATGTCATATACAAGAGAATTCATAGGATGGATAGAACTTGAAATGGGTGTGCAATTATTGGATTAGTAGACAAACCGAATAAAACAAAAAACGTTACGTAATATTGTATGAAATTTGATAGCATAGAATTTATCGTTGTAAAAACAACTGATTTAGAATGACAAGTGGAACAAGTGAAATAATACCGGGGACAGTTCAAAGTGAGAATTGTAATAATAACAGTTGACGTAATAAAGGAAGAGAATACAAATTGAAGAGACGAAGTGAAAAAATTAAAAATTGGTAGAGCTAGAATATGATTGGGGATTATCATATTTCAGCATAGAGGGATTAAAACCATGAAAGTTGGAGGGGTTGAATAAACCTTTTCTGTACACACAGATCTGGCTTTTCTGTATCGATAGCCAAGGCTTCAGCAACACGGATGAGTCGGGTACGTAGGGATTTAGGTAAATTACTCTTTCCCTTGTAGATGACTTTAAAGGCGGAGGCTATAGAGATAGGGTGATCATTGTCGATCAGATGTTCAATGATCGCGCTTCTTATTGCTCCACTTCCATATCTTCGTAACCATGCAGTATAGTGTTGTTGCACCCTATTGGACAAAACTCGAGTCGAACGACCGATGTAACCAGCTCCACAAGAGCATATGAATTGATAAACACACATAGAGTTGGTCAATAGCGCGGTCTTGTCCTTCAGGTTATTGAACAGTAATGGTCAACTAGTAAAAGGTATTCTCAGAGATGCAGCAGGATATGTTATTTTCAAGGAACATTCGGAAGCTAAGTCCCCTTTGAATTCCAAGCTCATGTAAAGTATTTTCTTGGGTACGGATGATAAATCACGTTTTATAGGATTCGAATGTATATTCTTATCTATAAAACGTGGTGGAAATCCATTTTCCATTAGGATTTTCCTCAAAATCTATAACTCATCTTCCACAAATCAGGGCTACATTTGCGCCGAGCCTGATTGGCAAGCGACTGGACCAGGTTTCGTTTTCGACCAATGGGTACCCAGCTGTAGAAATTTGTCAGTTGACCATTCTATGATAGCTTTTGATAAGTCGATCTCTTCAGAGTTCCATTGGTCCTCCTTGATAAATTCACATCGAGAAAATGAATGCTAGATACGATTGTACAGCTTGGTGATAAATTCGCTGAAAAGAGTGTCTTTGTTGAATCACTTGTTTTGATTTTCCATATATTACAATGAAAATTTTCCATGAGTATGAATTTAGGCCATTTCTCGCATGAGTTCACATATCCGTCAACTATAATAGTAAACTAAAGGATAAGGCGGAGTAATATTTAATTTTCAATTAGATCCTCATCTTTGACTGTACTCTAATTTATAAAAATAACATTTTTATTACGTTACACAACACTTTACCAATCAAGTGACTACATATCTGTTAATAATAAGTCAGTGTCAACACGTCAGAGGGGTGATAATTAACGAAGAAAATCAATACACACAGCTGAAAAGTAGAAATAGTTACAACAATTGGATTGCATAATACATAATTTTGGAAGATTGAAGAGTAATTAGGGAATAAGCAAGTGCTCAAGTTGATTACATAACAGATTGTCAAAGAACAATAAAATAGTTTGGACAATTTTAATTTTTAAAGGTTTAGGGGGAGAGGTGCCAAAGTAGTCTGGTTTATACATTCATATAACGATGGCCAAGGTAAGGAAAGTGACTGTACAAATATCTTCTGAACACACAGGTTTGACTTGTTCTTCAGATGGATTCCAATGGCTTCAGCTGTTTGTAAAAGACGGACAGGTAAAGCAAAATTAAGATTAGTAGGAATGTCATAAATAATTTTAAATACTATTTTAACATAAATTTTATGCTCACTATCTAAAAGGTGTGTTAAAATAGGGCTACGAATAGATCTTGATGGTCCCTTGCTTAAATTTAATAAAAACGATATGACATAGTGTCACATTACTTGCTCTACTGACAATTTTTAATGCTCTTCACAATGTTCCATAGTAATTTTTGAGTAGCCTAGTAAAGACTTAGGGGAGCGATAAAGAACAATAGGTATGATGCAAGAGTTAGCAAACTGTAAAAGCGAAGGTTAAGTGATACTCGATTATTTTAACTTCTTTATGAAGAGTGTTAGAAGGAACATTTTCTTAGAAATCAACAAGATATGTGACGACCAAGAAAGATCAGACGAAGGAATTTTTCCAAGGTATTTATTGCTTGACTTGGTTTCTATTTAAGTACCGTCTATGCCACAAGCATTGAGTGAGCAAACTAGTTCGTGTGGACCACTTTATACTTAAAAAGTGAAGTCGCTTTACAATAATAGATTCGTTGAAGGATTTCATCATGAGCTGATATCAGTTGAAGAACCACCGGGAAGTACTGGACAGCTGTTTTGTCGTAGTTTGGGACCCAGTGAGGTTTGAACCCAGGACCTCCTGGTTAGAAAGCGAGCTTGTAAGCCATTAGGCCACTGGGACGTGACCAAATAGTCCACCCATGGATTCCAAATCCTGCTAATTCACGACACAGAGCGATCACTAGCCAGTGTCATCAGTGATGAGTATTTGTCCCCACACCCGAACCCTGCGGGTGCGTACTGCTGAAGCGTCCCAAACTAGGGCAAAACAGCTCTCCAGTACTCCAATGGTTCTCTAATCAATGTCAGACAATGATGGAATCCTCCAAACAATCAAAAAATGATCCCTACAAATCAATACTTGTAAGTAATAGATTCAGCGAAACGATATGAAGCTTGGGGGTTTTTCACTTGTAGGTGATGATAAATACACTCAGAATATATAGATTATCTCCTTGTTCTATTAGATGTCAAGCAGTTACGGTGGTAAGGGACTAGAGACCTTTGAGCCTCACACTTTAATTCTCCACTACTTTTCAACTCTAGTGCTTTTCAGGTTGTCAGTACCAGTTGATCTTGAGCTATGTACTAAAATATCATCATCACTTTAAGTGATCCTCTTAGGTGTGACTAAAATACTTTCCGTGATTTTTCTTGAATAAGTTAGTAAATTCGTGATCATTATGAAAAGGCCAAAAAATGTGTTCTTAATAGGAAGCATTTCTCATGCTAAGAAAAATGTATTAGAAATACACAAGTGACACAAACAAATAAACATATTTTGATTGATTAAAGACACCCATTGAAAATTTAAAGGAATAACTAATGGCTGACCTAGACTAGCCACTTCAATATTGCATCTCCTAATTCAACTGCACTGCTTGTGGAGCTAGTTATATTGGTCGATGCTCTAGTAACCTGATTTCTCATACTCGAGAACATATCCCACTATGGCCAAGTAAAGGTGTAGTGAAAACCATCATGAACAGTTCGATATTGGACCATCTGCTACAAACCGGCCACAAAGTCAAACAGCGTTGAAGAACCCTTGTCTATAATCTATCAGGTGCCTAATAAATTGCTAAAATCACCGAAGCACCGCATGCTCCAAACAGCACAGGTTATTGCAATTTGCCTCAAACAACCAGTTCTCTGTGTTCAAAAGAAGCAAGTCCAGCCAGTCCCTACTACTGGCCTGACCGGCCAGTAGAGACTATAAATTCATGAATTTGTAATATTATCTTTCCTAATTTGCCTTTCTGACATTCAGCTTATTTTATGTTTATGCTGCTGAGCTGTAATCTATCAGTGTTATTGATTCGACGTTATTTAAACAACATTAATCTTGTTCATAACACTAATCCATTCATTCATTCACTATAATGTATGTATAACTGTGGAGCCTGATGAAGAGGTTATCGAAAAGAGTACTCTTTGTTCAGAATCCATTCTTTTGAATAAAGAATATTCTTTTCAATAAATTCGACATGAGCTTGTAAATTCATGAAATCATAATAATTAGATAAATATTGCTTTTGACAACATTAATGCTGCCTTAAATTGCATTGAATCAACAGTATCTACAGATTACAGTTGAAAAGCATCTGTAAGCGAGAGAGAGAGAGATAATATGCCCTAATCTAACATTGAACTGACTGAATATCAGATAAATTTAGAAACATTTAGACAAAATTTACGAAGTCATGACCAGTAGGGTGCAGCAGGTCGGGTGTGGGGACAAATACTCGCCGAAGACATTGACTAGCGTTGGCGCTATATCGTGAATTGGCAGAAGTTAGAATTCATGGGCTTGCTATTGGATTGGGTCCCAGTGGCCTAATGGTCTACGAGCTCACTCGCCTTGTAACCAGAAGGTCTTGGGTTCAAACCCTGTCGGTGGGTGTGGCGTACTGCTGAAGAGTCCCAAACCAGGCTGACAAAACAGCTGTCAAGTCCTCCCTGCAGGTTTTCCAATGGTTCTCTAACTAATGTCAGCTCATAATGAAATCCTGTAACCAAAATTTACGAAGTTGTAAATTTGACAGCAGGCTGGGTAAGCAATAGTGACCGACTGGATCTGTTTTTTCTTCCGCACTCACAACTCCGGTTTTTTGCTGAACGAATTACAATGATCCCTGTTATTTAAGGTGTTGATAATATAGAGGCTTTCGAGAGTTCATTCACTTTCTGACTGCTGATTGAAAAAGATTTTTTTTTTAATGCTCACTAACTTTGCGACCTGTTTTGAACGAGGCTATTTAACGCAGAACTGTTGGTGGTTTTAACAAAAAACACCTTTATTTAAGCAAGCTGCTGGGGCGTTTCGTAACACGATAAATAGGGTTCTCAGAGCAGCAGCCAATATAACTGACTTCAGGGGATCAGATGAACTGATAGATACAACTGGAAGTGGTTAGTCAAGTAAGTTAGTTCGCTTGTCTTTCAGTTTCTGAGTCATAACCAGCTGTGTGGATAAAATGACTAGCAGCTAACTGTCTACCCTAACAGGCTGTCAAATGTATAAATTCAACAATTCTGTGTTACTTTCCTTAATTTATCTGATATCTGTAAAAACACAAATAACTGAGCAAAGAACATCCTTTCCGATAATTTTCTCTTCCTGTGCTACTATTATATATCTATATGTTTTTAAATAATATCGATTTGTAAAGTAAGACCAATGGAATTACAGTCCATTAAAGATCCTTAAATCATAACCAGCATACAAATATAATAGCAATTAGAATACAAAATAAAAATTAAGGAAATTCCTACAACCAAATGAGGATTATTAGGACCTTCATGACCAAGGTAAGGATAGTGTCTGAATCAGCTTCTTTTGAATACATAAGTTAGGCTTCTTAATGTTGATCCTAACGGCCTCAGCATTATGTAGTAGTCGAGCTCTTAAGGCAAAATTGAGATTTGCATGTATGCAGTAAATTACCCTGAAAGCATGGCTAACGTCAATCTTGTGTTCTGTATCCACAAAATGAGACAAAATAGCACTGCGAATAGATCTTGTTTGTCCTTTACTCAACCACTTTTCAGGGTGATGTTCGGAAATCCGACGAGAAACACGCCTAATTTTACGGCCTATGTAACTGGCTCCACAGGAGCAGCTAAATTGTTAGGTACATATGGAAAAGGCAAAGTTATGCAATTTATCATTTACTCCTGAACGAAAATCACGAGTGGTTTTGAAGACACAGTATAATTCAGCCGCAGAGAATGCTCTTTTTATCGCATTCTTAAGGCGTCGTGTTAGTATCTCTATGGTATTATCCCGAAGAACTGCATATGTGAGAATAAGGCCTTTTTTGGAGATGTTGGTACCTTGGCCTGCTTTAATTTTAGATTCATAATCTGTCGATATTATTGATTCCATATAATTTAGAAAGGCATTAATATTGTTAATAAGAGTATTTCTTTGATTATTGTCACATAGATGCGGAACCTGATGAAGAAGAGGTTATTGAAAGAATATTCTTTGTTCATCAGTCAGTCTTTAAAGCATATTTTACATGTTAAATCCACAGCTATATAATTTTTTTAATGCATATTTAAAAGGTATTGATGGGACCACTATTTAAAAAAATTATCATCCCATTACAAGGTGAATAGCATGCATAGTATTCATTCTGTACTAATCATCTTTTGAACTACTTATATGATACCATAAAGTGTTCTGACACAGTCCTTAGATATCCCATTTTTAAAAACTTTTATTTAGGTTATATTTTCATTAGTAATTGAGTCCATTATCAGGTGATTTGATGTCATTTCCCCTTATTCAGAATGATGCATGAAAGATTGACGCGAATTAACACAAACCTTCAATGAGAATTGAGATCATTTACAATTCGATATTATCAAATGATTGAAATGAAACACCTGACTTTTAAGTAATAGTGTTCTCTGGGCTGGTTGGTTTAGTTGCGGAGCTGTCGTCGTCCTTCTGGACAACATCTTCATCGCAATTTTTAGCATAAAGTGAAATGATTTAAATTTCTTTATTAGTGATATAATTGCATCTCCCGGTAACCATCTTTACATATGTATTGACCATTATATATTGACTGGGATTTTAAACTTTCTGGTCACCTGATTTACTTTTTATTAGTTGGTATATTTCGTCTATATTAACGTGTCTGTCAGTTGCATACTCTTTTGAGTACCAAGCTTCTAAGAATTCCCTGACTGCACTTTTGGTGTTTCCTCTCTCTAAGATTTCGACATTATTCCAATCAAATTGATATCCATAATTGTCTATATGGATTGATACTAAAGAATATATCGTGTCGTATCACAGCTGATTTATATTCTTGGATTCTAATTCGAAGGGGACTCCCACTTTGGCCGATGTAATGCTTATTACAGTTCATACAGCTTATTTTGTAAATGGTGTTAATTTTATCTCCTTTTTCTGTTGGATCTTTTGGTTTGCATAATATCGAATTAAGTGATTTGACTGGCTTGTTTGCTATATCTATATCAAACGGTTTCAGTATTCCAGCTGTTATTTCAGAGATATTTTTCATGTATGGTAGGATGAATTTTCAGAGAACACTATTAATTGCAAATCATCCACCTGAACTACAAATCTTCTCTATTATTTCGAAATACCTGACTATTTGAATATAGCAGTATTATCAACATTTATATAGTGTTAGTTACTTTTGTAATTATGGCAACGTTAAATTCATTAACTTAGTCATTTAGCTTAGAAACTAAGGAAGCAAACTGTGAATAGAGATGAATTGTCAAGATTATTATTAAATTTCGGGGATGAAAACAGATGATATTTAAGAAAATATTTTCATGAATCTACCCTCAGGACATAATTTGCCTTAAGAAGCATCATAAATAGCTGTTCTTAAATGAATGAAAATTTAGATGGGAAACTAGTATTCCCCAAACACATGAGATCATGTTATACATGTGTGAGAAAAATATTGCAAATAGAAATAATAACTTTCACTTGTCAATTTGCAAGGATTTTATTGATTTCTTGTTTTGTCATGGGTTGACGTCGGTTGGAGAACCATTGGAAAATAACTAGAGGGTACTAGAGAGCTGTTTCACCTTGGTTTTTAGACTCTTTAGTGGCACGCATCCTGTGTTGGATGCTCACTAGTGACCGGCTCTGTACACCAAGCTACACGAAGCGAGAAGTCATGATTAGTAGGTTCTGCTAAGTCAGGTAAGAGGACGATTACTTGCCGATGACACTGGTTGTTGGTTACACTCTATACACTGACTAATGAACCTGGTCCCAGTGGCTGAATGGTCTATGAGTTTACCTTGAAACAGGATAGCCATAGGTTCGAAACACTCCTTTGGTGCGCACTAGGACGAAAGAACCCTTCAATACTCCTTAGTTTTCTAATGGTTCCCTAACTGTTGTCAACTCGCGATCAAACCTGCAAAGAAATAAGGGCGGATTCAAAGTTAATCCTTACTACTCTGATCACTATACGTATTGTAGTTATATATTGTTTATTTATAACAACGTGAATCAGTGGCACCTGGTGTTAGCATATTTTAAGCCTACACAACTTTATATATGAGACATCTAGTGTTAAAGCCTAACTACGAAAGGACTGCACTCATAAAGAAGCTTTACACTAAATGTAGGATAAACGACATATTTTAAAAATATTCAACATTTTTAGTAAGTGAAAGTGAAAATCAAAATATTTTTTTATCAGAATGCTAGAATCGATGAAATTATGTATGAACTGAAGATGATTGCGAAGAACTGTTTGACAAAGAAATAGTTAACGACATCAACAGTGAAGAAATGGAAGGACTCCTGTTTTGAATGTAATACTGGGAATCATCCATGCATATCATCGAGACTTTGTTGATTCAATGGAAACAGTTATAGTAACTTTGAGAAATGAATAATTCAAGCTGAAGTCATCATTTAAGGCTGCCTTAAGTAAATTCTCATGTACATAGGAGGTACATTGATTGGACAATATTATTTTCATAATATTCTGTCAATAGGTCAAACTGTATAGATTTATTCCTTATTTTTTATGGAAAGCTTTTGGTTCCAAAACTAAAACGAGATGATTTGTTTATTTGTTAGGAAACGTGGACTTCATAGATAGCTTCCTTTTAACCGATGATACAAGTCTGATTTCTCACAAATTGGAAGATATGCAAGTGAAAAGCAACAGGTTGGCTATAGAAGAAGCATCAAAGATAGGACCTCCTTCAGATGAACATAGAGAAAACAGAAGTGATGAAGATTCCTGGCCAACAGCAACAACAACAACAGACAACAATCAGCCAGCGTAAGTGGAAGAAATCTGAAAGAAGCAACCCTCTCTTACTTACCCACCGACCTAGGAAGCATCGCTTCAACTACAGGCCAACGGAACTGACGGGGATATCAAAGCAGGGATCGGAAAAGCAAGACAAGCTTTCATTACTCTCAAGTCTGTATGCAGGTCAGTAGCACTCAGCATCAAAAATGAGATCCGGATTTTCAACTCCAATGTGAATTCAGTGCTACTCACTATACGGATCAGAGACTTGGCGTGTCATAAAGAGCATCTCAAACAAACTACAGACTTTCATTAACAGTTGTCTTCGCTCAATACTCAAGATCAGATGGCTGGCCAGAAAAGATCACCAACAGGGATCTCTGGCAATTAGCGAACCAATCAGGAACCGACTGGGAAACAAATAGGCAGGAAGAAATGGAGATGGATTGGCCATACTCTGAAGAAACCATCAAGTGACGTCACTAGACAAGCCATTGCTCGAGTGGAACCTAGCCGAAAGGGAAGCGGCGAGTTGGTCGTCAGTGCGAGGGTGACATTGAGGAGGTCATGTGAAGAGGAGATGAAAGCATGTGGGCAGACTTGGAGCCAGGTGAAAACTTTAGTAGAGAACCGAACTCAATGGAGACGTGTGGCTGAAGCCCTATGTTCCTCTAGGAATTAAAGGCAACAATACTAATAATTTAGTCCTAGCCTACTTATGTGTACACGTATAGGAATGTTTTAGTTACCAGAAATTTATTTGCTTTACAACAACAAAACTGTTTCCTTACATATCGATTAAGTCTACTGTTTTGTTCAAGTATTTTAATTAATTAGTTAATTTGTAGAAATGACTCTTGAGGAAGAAATAAATAATCAGCTAATTAACCTAAAATCACTTCTGTCAATCCTGTGTACTTTTATATACATCTGATTTGTTAAAAGTTAAGGTCATTTAGTTGTTACAGTGACAATGTCATCTATCTATCCTCAGTTTATTTTCTAAAGATTATCTATCATTCCTTCTTCAAATATCTGGTCAACTTCAATACGGTCAACAGATATTATCTCACAATGAAATGAAAATAACAACTATCTTTCTGATATAAGTATAAAACTTGGGCACTGTGGTGTTAGAGTATAACTTCATTATGGATAAGATTTTATTTTGATAAAGTGTCACACAGTGTTACACAGTATTATTAACTGATGACCACGTTTTGAGCAAAAACTAGTGCCAATCATAATCATATCAAGTCACTACTCACACGACGTTTTCCTTCATTTATATACACGGGTGGAATTGACTAGATATTTGAATAAAAGTCGGTATGAGATAATGTACTTTCAGAAATAATAATAATATGAGTGTGATTGATCAATTACAATTAACTTACATAAGCCAGGTTCCCTCATATGACCCATAGTAGATTTCAGAAATACCCCTATGCTCCATTAGAAATCATTCAAACTCTATATTAACCAATTCATATGAGATGGAAAATAAACTAAATGACATTCAACTAGAAAGTGGCGAAACGTTGGTTAGTTTCGATATAACTAGTGTTTACACTAATATACCAATCAATATGATCTTAGAAGAACTGACTGCAGATCCTGAACTCACTCAGAGGAAAAGGTGCCCATTGAAGAAATTATTTTAGGAATTCAATTATGCCTCACATCTGCTATCTTTAAATTCCAAGGCAAAATATATGGACAAACTGAAGGTGTAGCAATGGGATCACCAATATCCCCTGTCGTAGCAGACATATTTATGGACAGCTGGGAAAATAGTGCACTCAATACATTTAATCCTACTCCAAAAATATGATGGAGATATGTGAATGACACTTTCACACAGTGTTGAAAACAGAACATATCTCTAGCTTCTTCACACATGTAAACTCACCAGTAGAGGGAATAAAATTCACATTTGAATCGGAAAATAAACAAGGAGAATTAACTATATTGAATTGTAAAATAAAACGAATAGAAGAATGTAAACTACACACTAGTGTTTATAAAAAACTAACGCATTCTAAAAGATATTTAGACTTTAATTCACTTCATCCGTCATCTGTCTGTGAAGACAGGCTTAGTTAAGTATCTAACAAACCGAGCAGTAGCACCAAGTAGTACAAAAAAAGACCTGAATGATGAAATAAAACAGACAGAAGAAGCGTTGGTCTCACATAGGTCATACTAGTAGATCAGGAGTAGTGAGGTTATCAGAACATGAGAATTTAGCTAAGGTAAGAATGGTTGACCCCGAGATGAGTAATTTAGAAAAAAGCTCAGCAATCGCACTGCATGCATGCATTAACGCACAACCACACAATAGGATGGGAGAGGGTTAAGATTCTAAGAAGTAATCTATGTAGGTGGAGAGCGTCAGAGATTGATTACTGAGTCCTGTGTGGTTCATCGAGTCTACACCCAAGACAACACATGCAATAGAAATGACTCAATGCGAATACCAGAAATATGGAAGATATTATTACCACCAGTCAGTCAAATCAGAAGAGGATAATAAATAATCATAAAATTCGATTTCAATTCACGTACATCATAACATTTTAACAAGTCACTTATTTTGACTATATAAACACTCATCTTATTTCCCATCTGATTGTATTTGATCAATAACACTCATATTATTATTATTTTATTCAGATATCTCGTCCATTCCGAACTTGTATATATAAATGAAGGAAAAAGTTGTGTTAGTGAGTAACTTGATATGATTATGAGTGGCAGTTTCTCGTGCTTGAAACGTGGTCATCAGTTAATATTACTATGTTACACTGTGTGACTTATCAGAATAAAATCTTATCCATAATGGAATAATCTTTCTGGTAAATACTCACTACCCAACCAATCTACAGATATTATAAATTATTTGAATTAATCCCAGAGTGTTTAATATAGTCAAGGTAAGATTTTTTTGGACGCTTTGCTATGTAATCCACAGCTTCTTCAGCAGATTTATTCAGATTTATAATGAATCAATCTGACTCGGCGGTCAGATTATTCCAGGAAGTTCGCAACACCTACGGTCTGGAAACTTATAATCTTACAATCTAAAAATGTGTTATCTTTCTTATCCTGAGAAAACTTTTTCGTGAATAAAACTCATACATGAGACTAATTATTACGCTGCAGATTTGAGTGAATTAATAGCAAGAATATTTTGCATTAGTATCATAGATTTGTAACGTAACAATTGCTTGGAAAATCCATCCCGAACGATCTATTTAGAATACTGATAATTATTCAGACATTTCAACTGACTTCGTAATTATTTTCTCTTTTGCTTATAGACTCTGTGTCACCGCCTTAACGTCTGCACATCGTATTTTGATTTTTTCTTTATTATTCGTCTTATTTTCTGATGTAATTTCTAATTTAAACACTTCTCTGTTAGTTTGTGTGATGATATCGACAATGCATCGTATTACGATTGAGATTTTATTTGAGTTAGTCAGGGAAATTCTGACTTTGGACTGTCTGCAGGAAGTTTTTGAAGTGTTCTTTCCGCTGACAGGCTTTGATCCCACCCTGTTGTGAATATTCTGCTAGGTCTTCAGGTACTTCTTACCACTGACTTTGGGTAAATACTTTTGTTGTATAGTACTTGTTTGTATCCGGCATCTTCTTTGATTTGTATCGCTAGCATTTCACATATATGTCTGTATGGGGCGCTTAGTAGCATGTTTTAACAAACTCAGTATATTTCAATTTCTATCAACCCTGGAGTTTAGAAAAGCGTAAGACCCTCTTAATAGTTTCCCTTGTTAAATAAATTTACAAACATTAAACTCACTTGTTAGATTTACTCATGGACCGAAATCAGTGATGGAGAGATCATTGAGAACTGAGGAGTACTGTACAGTTGTTTCGTCAGATTTTTGAACTCTCCATCAGTGTGCTCCCCCCCCCCCAACACCACTAAGGATAGAATCTGGGACCTCTAGGTATCGAGACGAATCTCGTTTACCGTCCACATACTTAGGCCGGAATTCAGTGACTCTTCGATAAAAAACTTCGTCAACTCATTATACACCACTGCCTTGAGAGTCGCGGGTTCGATCTATGGTGGCGTCGTCAGTTCGCACTGATGAAGAGCCCTAAAACTGGACAAAATAGCTGCCGAACACTGCCCTCTGGTTTTCAGTGATTTCTCTGACTGATGGCGGTTTGCAAATGAATCTAACAAATGAAATGAAATCATTCTGAATCCCCAAAAATCCCATAATCTTAACTGAAAACAATACCTTTCATTCAGATTTGAACAGTCGGTGGCAAAAAAAGTAGATTTCTCTATAAATTAAGATACTACTTTAGGTATATCTTCAATGTACCCAAGATCAGAAAACCGCTTTAGTGGAACGTGAATGTACCGAATTCCTTTTGAGTTTGCACTATAATGACCTCCAAGGAATTGATATTTGAAACATGAAAATTGCATTCAGATACCAGTTAAGAGAATACTGCAACATGCTTAGGGATTTATTTGCTGACAAAGTTTTGGACTGGCAGACAGGATTAACTGTAATATGCAGCTTCCCTTGCTCAGAAAGCAGTGACCATTATCAGTTATTGAAGACACCAGATTGATTTCAATATTTCCTTCTTTCATATAAATATCCAGTGGATTATAACTGCGAAAAGAAATTCGGTTGAAAAAATCGCTTACTTCAGTTTAAAGCAAGGCGTCGATCGGTTTCGATTGGAATTCTTCCCATTTCAAATCTATCCATTATTTTCATATTACACGGAAATTTTCGCACTGTAGTTGTATGGCAGGTAATATTGTATCACTATGTGCTACCTGTTGTTCTAAAGGTGTTTTTATTCCTCCACTTTCCCAGTGGAACACAGGGGACTTCAAGCTAGAGGCTTGAAGTTTAGGTAGCAGTGGTGTTTACTTTTACGGGGTATGGTTGCTAGCCTCATGCCCAACCTTCCCTCTTTACCAGCTTTATTACTGGCTTAGCGAGGTGAAGGGATGAGTTGGCTGGGGATTGAACCCTGGACTATGTGCATGGTTGTCGAGCATCCTAACCACTGTGCCACCGACTTACTTTTGATCCTGCTTTGGCAATCATTGGCAGTAAGCACCCATCGTCAGTGTTCGAACCCAGGACCTTCCAGTAACAAGGCAAGCTCGTATATCGTTCAGCCACTGGGACCCGATCAACACGATATACCGAAGAAAACAGAGATTGATCGGACACACTCTGAGGCGACCTTTGGGTGACACCACGCGCCAAGCAGAACTTCGAATGGAACCCGGATGGAGAACAACAAGTTTGGAGTGGGTCCGAGGGTGACACGTAGGTAATCATCTGAGGAGGAGATGGGAGCCTATGGGAAATTGTCAAGCCAACTAAAGAGGACTCAATAGAAAAGCACAAAATGGAGACTTGGCGTTGAAGCTCCGATTCCCACTAGGAAGACAAAGAAATAATAATATTATACGCTACCTGATACTTTAATTGAACACTAACTGGTGTCATGTGTCTTGTCTAATGTTTGCTGCAGAATGAAATTCTGTCAGTCAGGTTTACAATATGGCCACCATGCTAGGTTTAAAGCCATCATGGTGAGCGCTACGGAAGGTCAACCGCCGAAAGCTCCAACAATCTAATATGCTACCTCAAGCAGACTAACCTCCACGAAGTTGTAATACAATTATATTCATCAGATTGATCTAGAAATAACAACTAGGTAACTTTAGTCTTAAATTTATCGATAAGAAACCGACTAAGACATCTACTTGGGGGCACAAATTCTGCACAAAATATATGTCATGTATGCTTGCATAAATATAAATCACTATTTAAAGTGGTTTAAGGCTGAACCAGTCTGTGGAATATACAAATGTATATATTATATTAGAAATAACTTTTGATGAATATTCACAGGATTTATCACTTACTTAATCTTGCTTTCACATTTTCTTTGTAGACTAAGGGGATGACTACAACTCTTTCGGAGATTTTTCGTTATTTATTTTTAGGTAAGTTCAATAACCAAAGCATCTTGTTAATATAATCAAAAAAATTAATAATTATTATATTATTATTGTTTCCTTTAATTCCTAGAGGAACATAGGGCTTCAGCCACACGTCTCCATTGCGTTCGGTTCTCTACTAAAGTTTTCACCTGACTCCAAGTCTGCCTACATGCTTTCATCTCCTCTTCACATGACATCCTCCATGTCACCCTCGCACTGACGACCAACTCGCCGCTCCACGCGAGCGATGGCTTCTCTAGTGATGATACTTTATGGTTTCCTCAGAGTGTGGCGATTCCATCTCCATTTCCTTCTGCTTATATGTTGCACAATCGGTTCCTACTGAGTCGGTTCGCTCATTGCCAGAGATCCCTATTGCTGATCTTTTCTGCCCCTCTGATCTTGAGCAAAGTATTGAGCGAAGGCAGTTGTTGACGAAGGTCTGCAGTTTGTTTGAGGTGCTCTTTATGATGCGCCAAGTCTCTGATCCGTGTAGTAAGTAGCACTGACTTCACATTGGAGTTGAAAATCCGGATCTTATTTCTGAGTGCTGTTGATCTATCTCTACATATACTTGAGTGTAATGGAAGCTTGTCTTACTTTCCCGATCCTCACTTTGATATCCTCGTCAGTTTCGCCTTTAGTTGAAACGATGCTTCCCAGGTAGGTGAAGGAGGTTGTTTCTTTTAGGTCCCTCCCATTTATGCTGGCCAATTTTTGTCTGTTGTTGTGGCAGTTGCTGTTGGCCAGGAATCTTCATCACCTCTGTTTTCTCTGTGTTAACCTGAAGTGAAGTCCTATCTTCTCTGGATGCTTCTTCTATAGCCAACTTGTTGCTTTCACTTGCATATCTTCCAGTTTGTGGGAAATCAGATATATATCATCGGCGAAGTCCAGATCCTCCACGTTTTTTGTGTGGGTCCATTTTATGCCTGTTTCCTCGCTTCTCGCTGTCTGTCACATTATGTAGTCTCCTGCAATCAGGAAAATGATTGGTGATATTAGGCAGTGTTTTCCAACTCCCGTCTTCACTTCGAAGGATGCCGTAATTATCGTTTCATATATAATTCTATATTTTTTATTTATTCATATCAAAACATGAAGTCATCAAATTAGAGAGAAACCGTTAAGTACCCTCCTCACCTTCTGAAGTTCCCTGCTAGGTGTTATTCATACAAATATTTGATGACCTGTCCAAAAGAAGTAGCAAGTAGCACACAAAGCAGATTTTCACAAAAAGTACGCCACTAAGCAGGAAGTTTTATCCTCTAAGCCGTTTAGTATGTTAAAAATGCACTGTAGTGACAGATATTCAGTATTATTTTAGATGGTTGGTGGCAATCGGCCACAGGAAGCCTTGGACCTAGGTTTCGTACTAGTTGGCACTCACCAGTCAGCAAGACGTATCTTCACTGAAGAAAGGACTAGACACATCACACTAGTTACTCGTGTCCAAACAAAATTCAGTATTGTTGTTAGTGAAAATATTGTTATAAACGAAATCAGATAATTTAAAAGTTAACTAAGAATAATTTATCTCCAGCGGTTGTACCAGTGAGTCGGTGGTTCTATAGTAAAATGCTCGTCGATCACGCACTTAGTCAGGGTTCGCTTCCTGACCAACGCGCTGTTAAACCTCTTTTGTTATTATTATTTCCTTTAATTTCTTAGAGGGACATAAGACTTTAGCCGCTCGACTCCATTGCGTTGGAAACCTCTTTTCGGCGGTAGTAATCCTGAGAAAAAAGGAAGGTTGGCTACCAACTTCACTCTGTGGAAGCACCACTACTTCTTAAACTGCAGACCTTAAACTCAAAGTCGCATGTTCCCCCATAAACGCAAAGGGATGGAAAGCGAAATTTAAAAAAGGAGAAAATTAAGTAGAACCTCCATTTTCTTCGCGAACTCTAAGATGTTAGATAAAAATTCGTATTAAAACCAGTCAACATGCAGCACCTATGATATGAACAAAAAATTCGTTTCATCAGTTCCACTATGCCATGTCAAAGCGACATTTAACACAGATGCTTGTTGCATCCTCTAAGCAGAAGCCCATGGAGAGATAATAAATATGCGGTCAAAGAGTTTATTTTTATGGGTTCATTTCATGCTTAAAAAACAAAAATACAGTGACTACCAAGTCAGGTGTATTTAATTACTTATTTTTTTATTCCTTCACGTTTGCAGTGGAACACAGGGGGCTTCAAGCTAGAGGCTTGAAGTTTCGGTAGCAGTGGTGTTTACTTTTACGGGATGGGTTTGCTAGCCCCATGCCTAACCTTCCGTCTTTACCAGTCTTAATACTGGTTTGGCAAGGTAAGGAAGTGCGTCTATGGCGGGGGATCGAACCGCGAACCACTTGCAGCGTGGTTGGCGAGCATTCCACCTCCGTGCCACCGATGCACAGCTGTATTCATGTTCGAATTCTATTTCTTCACCCATGAGTATTTTGTGCTTTTAGCACAGTCAAATATCCTAAGTATATATTTTCTGAAATAATACACGAATTTTAATCAAACCGTTCAGTCGGCAAAGATTTATTCACCGATTGATAACTATAGCACTGAAAATGCCCAGTATGAAGCGCTATTGTATTTCGAATGAATGAGGTCACTCTCTCCTTACCATATAAATTAAATTGAATTTACTTATGTGTATTTTTCTCAAGAATGCTAGGCATAGTTCTCCTGAAGTTTTAGTTTTGATCACTAACTATCTTTGATCTTTTGTGTGGAAGGCATTGTGAAATGCATCAATTCTTCATTACACAAGCTTCGAATGTGCAATTAATAAGCACTCAAAAAGTAAATGCTCCTATTTCTTATTATCATTTCTTTGTCAATTTCTTTAGAAATGAAGGAATTTCAATCATTACCAAGATCACTTCATAATTTCCTTTGATTGTGTATGAAATTTGGCAAAGTTTCAGTTTTGCTTGCAGTAATTCGGAAGATTTTGTTTTGAGAAAAATCTAGAAAATGTCTTCTTCGATGACTGAAAATGTTGTATTTTCATGAGAGGTGATCCAGTGAGACACACCTTTACTAATAATATCATTCTATCATATTCAGTTTATACTATAACTAAACCAAAGAAAACAAAACATGTATTTCAGCGGAAACGCTTTTTCCAGAAAATTTATTTATTAAGCCACACCACCATATTTACTTGCAATTTTTCATGAAAAAGAGTAGGAACAAAAGTGACAAGTTCCATGATCATAACTGGCAGTATTAGACAGCTGTTTCGTCACAGTTTTTGGGCTCTTCATCAGCACGAGCCAAATGGGGTTCGAATCCAGACGCTTCTGGTTACAAGGCTAGCAAGCTAGTAAACCATCAAGCCACTGGAAACTGACCCAATAACCTGTCCATGAATTCCAAATCATGCCAGTTCACGGTATAGCCCAGCTGACACTGACCAGTGTCATCCGTGGTGAGTATTTGTCCCCACACCCGACCGGCTGTACCCCACTGGCCACGACTTCTCACTATCAATTTAATGCTTACTAGTGACTGGCCCTATTCAGGTAGGTAGGGTCATGAGGTTTAGTGAGAAGTCGTGATCAGAATGAGTTTTAATCATGATGCATATGGAAAGGAAGGAAAACATAGAATTGTGTAAGAGTTTAATAGAAATACAAAAGTTATAAGAAGTTAGGAAAACAAACAAATAAAAATGAGGTTGGTAGAAATCAAAAAGTTCGTTACCATGGTAGTAGAAGGGGGTAAATAATTTTCTTCTTTATGCATAGCTACAGTTTTTCTAGCTGATTAGAACAAGAACACTATCATGTGTGGTTGCAGAATGTCAGTGATGCCTCCATAAGGACTTAGATAAGTGCACTCCTTGTCAACACTTCTCATTCCATCTCAACAAAAAACGTCTCCTTCAAAGTAATCTACAAAGTGAAGAATAACCTGCCAAAGGCAATAAGCTTTGGTCTTCTGTTCACTGCTCAGGCTCTAGACATTCAGATGTAGAAATCGCAGCTATGCATGCAATCTTGTTCATCATTTCTACTGTCTTGGTCTCTGCTTGTCTGTTTTTGTAACCCCTTATAACTCTTGTATTTCTTTAGAACTCTCACATAATTCCATATTTTCCTTCATTTTTTACATGTGCATCCTGATTACTACTCATTCAATAAATCATTCATCTTTCTATGTAACTCTAATAAATTTCCTCAAATTTTCTTAAGTATTGACTAATATTAAGAAGCATATTTGTGACAACTCATCATTTTTGTTACTACTATCTTTAATGAAATATGATATATAATTTCGACTGTACAACTGATATTTTGATTGGATACTAGTAACTAGTGTTATGTGTCTAGTCCTTTCTTTGGTGCAGACTGAATTCTATCAGTCAGGTTTGTAATGTGGCCATCATTCTGGGTAGCTCACCATCATGTTGCACATTGATTTGATGATATTAGATGTTTGGAGGCAATCGGCCACAGGAAGCCATGCCTTACCTAGGTTTCTTGCCAGTTGGCACTCATCAGCAAGGCGTATCTGCAACCTTGAAGGAACTCATGTTCCTTCTGAGAGTCGAACCCGCGTCACCCACAAAAGACCCACTACGGTCCTACAGGGGGTCAATCGCGAGCTCGAATAGCTCAGTGGTAACGTCTTTGACTGCAGCGCTTGGTGACGCGGGTTCGAATCTCAGAAGGGACATGAGTTCCTTCAAGGTTGCAGATACGCCTTGCTAATGAGTGTCAGCTAGCAAGGAGTGGCTTCCTGCCGATCGCCTCCAACCATTTCATACTGTAAAAGATGAAGAAGAGAATGAATTCGCCGAAAACAGCCTCTTAGCTGGACTACTTGTTTTGTTTTCATCAATGTCTGGTTGGAGATTATTCATGAATATCATTAAACTGCTGAATTTCGGACCTAAAACTTGTGGCTAAGATTCTTACGAAGTTTATATTTCAGATAGGTATTTGTTGTGACTGCAAATATAAATTCCATGGAAATGTAAAATGTTACTAGATAGCTTAGAAAAAAGCAAAACAATCCAGGTATAGAAATTGTATATTCAACTTTCTCACTTTTGTCACAGTCTTTTTTGAGATAGATGATTGTCTGCTTTAACATGTGTTTTTTACCCAGCTGACAGATAGCTGTCTGATATTGACAGGAGTTTTGTGATAAAGATGAACTACCTTCGTTTTAGTGAGAGGATCATCTTAAATTCCATTATGGATAAGATTTTATTTTGATAAAGTCTCACACAGTGTGTTACACAGTATTATTAACTGATGACCACGTTTCTAGCACAAACTATTGCCACTCATAATCATATCAAGGCACCTAATCACACAACTTTTTCCTTCATTTAAATACATGAGTGGAACTGACTAGATATTTAAGTAAAAATCAGTATGGGATAATGTACATTCAGAAATAATAATATGAGTGTTATTGTTCAATTACAGTTAGATGGGAAATAAGATGAGTGTTTTTATGGTCATAAGAAGTAACTTGTTAGAATGTTATGATGTACGTGAATTGAAATCGAATTTTGAGATTATTTATTATCCTCCTCTGATTTGACTGACTGGTGGTAATAATATCTTCCATATTTCTGGTATTTCTGTTGAGTCGTTTGTATTGCATGTGTTGCCTTGGGTATGGACTCGATGAAGAAGGATTCAGTAATCAATCATTCTCGCTCTCCACCTACATAGATTACGTCTTAGGATCTTAACCCTCTCCCATCCTATTGTGTGGTTGTGTGTGAGATTGATTACTGAATCCTGGTTCATGGAGTCTACATCCAACACGTGGATCAGAAATGACTCAAAGCAAATACCAGAAATATGGAAGATATTATCACCACCAGTCAATCAAATCAGACGAGGATAATAAATAATCAAAAAATTCCATTTCAGTTCAAGCACATCACAACATTCTAACAAGTTATTTTTTTTGACTATAAAGAAACTCGTCTTATTTCCATCTGATTGTAAGTGATTGATAACACACATATTATTATTATTTCTGAATGTACATTATGACATATTGATTTTTACTCAGATATCCGGTCAGTTCCACACGTGTATATAAATGAAAGAAAAAAGTTGTGTGAGTACCTTGATACGACTATGAGTGGAAATAGTTTGTGCTCGAAATGTGGTTATCAGTGAATATTAGTGTATAACACTGTGTGACACTTTATCAAAATAAAATCTTATCCATAATGGAGTTATACTCTAACACCACAGTGCCCAAGATGTATACTTTGATCATCTTGAATATTTTCGCGTGTTGCTTTATAGCGACTAGATTCAAGTGAAACTTAAACATGAATTAATGTTAATTTGAGAACCAATAGAAACAAAGGAGTACCTAACATCTGTTTCGTCTTAGTACTAGACACTTGCAAATTAACCTACTACTCATTGGTGATCAGCTACAGGATGGAGTCGCCTACAGTTCCACTGAGAAGTCGTAACAAGCAAGGGGTATACCATTTTGGGTATGAGGGCTGATACTCTCTGATAACAGTGACTGTTTGGGGGGGGGGATGACAGCATACATCAGAAGTTAGTGGAATTTTAAGTTCATGGACCACTGTGCTGCATTTCATTGACTTAATATTAACGTGTTCACACTATAACCTGACTGCCTAAAACTCAATTACCGCTGAGACGATGAGTGTCTATAGCTGAAGACAATCAAAGTGAGACGAAATAGCCATCTAATACTATTTAGATTTGAATGCTTCTCTAAATGATGTTAGTTTAAGATGAAATATAACTTTTTTGCCATCTGAATGCATATTCGTTCTTGATAGTAAGATAGGTCAAAGAAATTACACAAATATTTTTTGATTCTTAAATGTATTGATTAGGAATAATATGAAACAGGAAAGCATCAGTGTATTATCCTTGGTGATCAGTGCAGTTATAAAATATCATGTGGCTCAATTCTTAGTTGTGACTGAATTCTATAAGTCGTGAACATACTGATTAGCACACACAGCTTCATAAGAATATAAGTATTTCAGCCTCTAAGTGGTCTAATTATTCTACTTTAATTTTATATCGGAAGTGGTATGATTATTCCCTTGGGTTCTGAGTGAAATATAGGGCTGCAACAACACATTTTCACGCTCTTCTATTTGGTGCCGTTCTATTCACCTGGATCCACGATTGACTATAACCTCGCATCTTCTCCTCCAACTCCAGTTCACACGATCCTTTCCATGTCATCCTTGCTTAGACAATTCAGTCATCGCTTCCCATTAGGATTCCACTCGGGTGATGGAGTACACTGTGCGCAATGTTGTCACTGGAGAGCCTTCTCAACGTGTGCCCTACTCATCTGCATTTTCTCCTACATATTTATTGGGCGAATGGCTCTTAGTTGATCTGTCCCCAGTCAGAGTTTCTTGCTGTTAATTCTTTCTGGTTGCCCGGCCGGCTATTTGATATTGCCAGCTGCTGATGAAAGTCTGCATTATGTTGGAACTCTTTTTCATGACTGACAGGCATTGCAAGTTTATGATCCCTATAGAAGAACTGACTGACTTCACATTTGTGTTGAAGATCCGAATCTTCTTCTTCTTTATGCTGACTAAGTCAGTGCAGAAGATTTCCAAACTGGTTTCAAGTTGATGAAAGCGTATCTCGCCTTGCCGATTCTGACTTTGACATCTTTGACATCCGTGCTGTTCGACTGACTGTGATTAAAACAGTGTTTCCCGGATAAGTGAAGGAAGTCACCTCTGTTAAATCTCTCCCGTTGATGTCGATTGGTGCTGGTGGTGGTAGGTTATCTTCATCACCTCCGTCTCCTTTATGTCTATCTGTAGTCAGGTTTTCGCTGCTTCTTTTGCCAGTTTGTTCCACAGTGCCACGCAGATAGGTATAAACAATATATTATCATTTTTGCAGTTAGCTTCCCTCACACATACTTCATTATCCATGCATATATTCTTTTTATGGGCAACTTTCAAGCCTACGTCATTGCCTGTGCAGATATGTATGTCTCCTTTTGTAAGTATACTGCGGGTGCTTCTGTAATATACTTTCCGACTCACATCGTTCTCTGTTCTCTTTTGGGGAAAAATTTGGCTGTTGTTTACGAAGAGGGAATAGGCTAGTGAGTGATTTACGATATCGCCGTGTCTGTGTTCAGCCCACCCCCCCTCCGTACCGCGTTTCAACTCATCTCAAAGCATTGCAAAACACAAGATTGGCGACATCATAACACATAAGTGTTTAGCAAAAACTAAAGTTTTCCTGATGCAAGTTCTAAAAACAAACTGTTATTTACCTGTGTCCAGTTAATGACAGACACTCAAAATATAACGTTTCTTTTTTGTTTCTCTGACCATGACCTAAAACATACAGTACTTAACTAGAAAGCATTGATGCGGTAAAACAACACATGTTAAAATATTATCCTCTCTTTAATCTATGCAAAACTAATGTTAAAGTGATTAGATGAAATGACCTGAACACTCTTTTTGAGAGAGATTTTTTATTGAGACTACGCATGCTTCTTAATTACAATGCGAACATGGTGAACTTCTAAATGAAACGTTGCTTGCAGCGGTGGGATAATTCATTTATTTCGGTTGCATTTGGTGTTGTATTTTGTGGCAAAGACTGTTACATATGTTTGTCTGTGTGTGTGTGTGTGTGTGTGTGCGAATTTCATCATAATAAGTGACCAGAAGAGACAAAATATGCCTGTATCATCCCATCTGTCAATCTTCTGAAAGCGGTTTTATTTTTTGTTGAAACGGTGACCTTAAATTGTACAAATTGTACAATAGTACAATACAATAGTAAGGTAAATATAAATATATTTGGAACTACAAAATAAACTGGGGGCTTTTTTCACACAGTGTGACGAAAACAAAGTGGACAATTGTAAGGACATTAATTTTAAAAAAAAGTCATCGCTTCTTATATTACCTGCTAAAAAATGGAATAAAGAGGTGTGATGGCAGTACTGCATTCAGGCTTGATGAAAAGTTTGCGTAGTGATGCTATTTTTATTATCAAAATCAGACAGTAATTTATGTATGCACTAGTTATCTTGCATAGATGTTCAGATGCCTTAATATCATAATAACTAGACAAAAGCTAGTCTAAATTTAATGTTGGGCGTACTACTAGACAGCTTAGCCAACGCGTTAGTGAACATCTCCCATCGTGATGGTTCGGCAAAGGACAGACAAAAACAATCCGTAGCTCAATTTTGTCACCTTTAATTGATAGTGGTCATATATTGGAGAAAACAAGAGCTTTCAAAGTAATTCATCGTATCCCACCGAATCATTCCCATAGACTTCGTATTCGTCTACTGTACACAGCTGAGGCTATAGGCATTCGGACTATTAAACCTAAACTATGCATTCACAAGAAGTTCGTACAGCCATTATCCCTTCCTTGGCCTATCAAGACGTAACCAGCTAATGACTTCTACACCACCCCTTACTAACTTATATTTTCAACCCCTTTCTTATCATCCCTTAATCTTATCATAACTTCATTATAAACGTGTCTCATTTACATCCCTTACAATCTAGCATTACTTAGGCGGTTCATTTGATTTTACTAGCCTTTATCGATTACGATGTCTACCTGAACATTTTTTTGTTTAATCATGCTGTTTTTCATTATTCGTGTTATCACAGATTGCCTCACTTTTTCATCCTTATTACTGATAAGACCATTATTATTAATACTATTATTATTGTTATATTTGCTACTTTCATGACTAATTGCACAATTTATATTCACCATCTTATTATCCTATGGACAAAACACCATGAGTGGTTTATATTTGAATTTTTATTTGTAAAGTTATGTAGGTGTATTAGAGTTAAGCCTGATGGGATCTAATTGAAAGCCCAATATTATTCTCTTATATGTGTTGCTCTAAATTTAAAGAATCGTGTCGGATAATCCAACTGAGATATCACTTTTATTCAGGTTTTTTGACTGAAATAGTCAGGGCCTGAGATTCCCCTAAATGTCTTATGGTTTTTAAGGCAGCTGCATTTCAGAAGAATTTATAGCTGTACTAAGACAAGTCTGTGTGGTGTGAGAATGAATAGCTGCTAATTTAAAGTTTAGGTTGCATAAAAAAACAAGTACGGGAGTGACACAAAGGGTGCTAGTTTTTATGAAGTAAAACTTTTGTGTAACATTTATAGAGTGGGATTTACTTTGATTAAATCGAACAGACAAAACCCACCCTAATTGTATTCTCTATGATAAGTTACAGGGTGATTTTCAGTTAATCATTATCAAAATATGTTTTTATCTTGCCTGCACAACTATTCGTAGGTAACTGACATTTCCCATTGAATTACATGTATTGATACTTTTTTTCATGCACAGTATGTCTGCCTTAGTAATAAGGAGTCGGTTTCCGATACTAAATGTCTCTCAGTAAAAGGTAAAAATATTTCCCATTCAGTGATTTAACTGCTTCATTCTGAGGATCAGACGGCCAATAGGAAAGAGCTGGCAATAAGAAACTCTGAGTGAGAACAAGCCAACTAACAGTCGATTGCCTAACGAATATTTAAGAGAAAATAGAGATCAATCAGGCATATGCTGGCTGGGGAGGCTATTGAATGACGTCGTGCACAATGCAGGCCATCACTTGAGTGGAATCCTAATGGTAAGCGACGAGTGGATCGTCTTTGCGAAGGTGACATAGAGGGGGTCGTATGAACTGGAGGAGGATATGAGATATTATGGACAATTATGAACCCGTCTGAAGGGGACGGCAGAAAAGAGAAGAAAGCGGAGATATTTTGTTGAAGCCTTTTGTCACGCTCAGAGCCAAAGGGAATCATAATAAGGATTTAATTGCACTTATGACTGGCTTACGTTAGTCAACACTTTAGCTATGTAAACTCCTAAAATGATATATGTAAGTCAAGCGACTAGAAGATATATTCCCAGTCATAATGTGGCATAAATTCGACATGAATAACTACCTTATTTTCCTCTGACAGTACTTACAATGTTCAAAAGTTAGTTTGTCTGCCTAAGTAATAAGGAGTCGGTTTCCGATATTTTATTTTTTTCAACTTTAGCCATGAATCGAAGTTAGTCAGAGAGCTATTGAAAACTTTCAGGGAGTGCCGGACAGATGTTTCTGCCTGGTCTGTGACTCTTTGGCGGTAAGCACCCACCAGGTGTGAACTCAGAACCTCGCAATTACAAGGAAAGCTCTCAGACTGTTCAATCACTGGAATCCAATTCACTGGCACATCAATTCTAAATTCTACCAATTCATCCTTTTAGCGTGACCAATAGCCAGTATCATCAGCGAGTTTCTGTCCTCATGCCTGACATGGTGTGTCTCAATAGTCACGACTTCTCACTAGAACTCCAGTCGGCTTCCTCCTGTATCCAGTAACTAGATTATTATAATATTATTATTATTTCCTTCAATTCCTAGAGGAACATAGGGCTACAGACGCGTATCTCCATTGCGTTTAGTTATCTGCTACCTTTTTCACTTGGCTCCACGTCTGCCCATATGCTTTAATCTCCTCTTCACATGACCTCCTCCAGGCCACCCTAGCATTGACTACCAACTCGCCGCTTCCCTTTTGGGTTCCACTCGAGCAATGGCCTGTCTAGTGATGTCACTTGATGGTTTCCTCAGAGTATGGTCAATCCACCTTCATTTCTACCTGCATATTTGTTGCAGAACTGGTTCCTGCTGGGTTGGTTCGTTCATTGTCAGAGATCTCTGTTTCTGATCTTTTCTGGCCGGCCATCTGATCTTGAGTAGTATTTAGCAAAGATGGCTAGCTGTTGATGAAGGTCTGTAGTTTGTTTGAGTTGCTATTTACGACGCGTCAAGTCTCTGATCAGTGTAGTAAGTAGCACTGATTTCACATTTGAGTTGAAAATCCGGATCTTATTTTCGTTTTCATGCAGAGTGCTATTGACCTCCATATAGACTTGAGAGTAATGAAAGCTTGTCTTGCTTTCCCTATCCGTGCTTTGATATCCTCGTCAGTTCTGCCTGTAGTTGAAACTATGCTTCCCAGTCACTAGATAGCGTCGGATTTATTTTCAGGGATTCGCTTTTAGGGATTTGACTTGTTTCAAGTCTGACCATAGTCCTGCATATCTGTAAACTGTTCACAGTAGGACTATATGCAGGTTAACTTGACAATTATAACTGATTGCCAGTTTAATTTCGAATGAAATACGTCTGAAATGGGAGAAATATTTATGAATTTACACTGCATGCATTTGTCTACTTGGAAATACTTGAATAACACGCTAATGAAAATGCATTTACTTGTGACATTTGCAAAAAAATGGAAAGGTGTTAATTTCACCCCTTCTTCTTCACTTAACATGACGTTTTGACATAACGGTAACTGTGATTTGTCTGTAATGTGAATGAATGAATTTCATTTCATTTTATGTCAAGCAGATAATTATCGTAAAATCAGATAAGTTTAATAACTAGTGAGTGTCTGTCTGAATCAAGGGAATTGCTGCGTGCATTTTCGCGGAAAAATTCCTTTTCCCTTGTTATTTCATTATTTTGGTTCCATACACTGGCATTTTAAATCAAACAGAGATTTTTGAATGATTCTATCACAGATAAGCGCGAAATTATCAGGAATCCAGAATGATTGATGTCAACAATCCTCATAAGCAATTACTGCTCCTGCTGACTTGAATGCATTTCGTGCATAAATGAAGAAGAGACTTGTCTGGAAAAAAAGGCAAAAAGTGTACTTCAAATTATTAATTATGCATCATGAAATTGTGTTTTTGCAGGATAGAGGATTAAGTATTTTTTAATAAATCATATCAAACTATTAGAAGAACAATAATGCAGGGAACTTATGAAATATTTAAATCTTTTCCTATCATATAAGGAATAGAAAGTTTCTCTCAGAATGAAATGAATAATACGTTTGGACAGTGTTATTAGAAGACAAAGATTATCTAAATAATGTGATGTGTCTGTGAGATACACCTCGAACAATAGTCTGATCATACATTTACTTATCAGATCAATTTATACGATAAATAAAAGGTCAAACAAACGGATAAGGGAGAAAGAAAGGGTGTGCAACGATTGATCGACTTCCGTCACTCTGCGATCCCTGAACATTATTTTAAGATTATCTACTGAATCCATGGTAACTTACAGAGTTTTCTTCGGTATAGACTTCTAACGACAACAGATCCCCTTGCCATTCATGAATTTAAGTCAGCTCTTTGTGTACAAAAGAAGTATGGGTAAACTTTACTTCTGCCTTGGCGTTAGACGGATAGACACTTATTTATTTTTAAAAGAATGGATACTGAACAAAGAGTACTCTTTTAGATAACCTGCTCTTCAACATATACGTTATAGTGAATGAATGAATAAGTGTTCTTTTTAAATGACATCGAATCAATAATATTGATAAATTACAGCTCAATAGCATCAACATAAAATAAGCTGAAAGTCAGAAAGGCAAATTAGGAAAGATAATATTACAAATTCATGAATTTATAGTCTCTACTGAAGGTCGGCCAGGGCAGTAGTAGGGGCTGAACTTGCTTCTTTTGAACACAGAGCACTGGTTGTTTGAGGTGAATTCCAATCGACTCTGCTGTTTGGAGGATGCGGTGCTTCGATGATTTCGGCAATTTACTAGGCAACCGGTGGATGATAGAGAAGGATTCTTCCACGCTGGCTGGCTTTGTGGCCAGTTTGCACCAGATGGTCCAATATCGAATTGTTCATGATGGTTTTCACTACACCTTTGCTTAGCAATAGTGGGATATGTTCTCGAGCGAGTACGAAATATCAAGTTCCTAGAGCAAAGGCTAATATAACTGGCTCTAACACAAGCGCAGTTGAATTGGTAGATACAATTTGAAGTGGCTAGGCTAGGTACTTCATCTTTCAGTCGAGGTAGCACCATCGGTAGTGTAGAGAATAATACGTGTAGTTCGCCAGCATGAGGAGTTTTTTGAACCGATTTTCATAATTTCTTCGTAATTATCTCATTTGGTATATCGCTCTTGAATTGCAGTCGTATATAAGGTAACTTCTTGTTTACAGATAGTGAGGGGTCCTTTTCAGCTTTCTTTGCCATGTGTTTCTTGATAAATTTGTCGGGATAGCCATTTTCGATCAAAGTATCATACACAATGCTTAATTCATCTTCAGTTACTTCTCCTGAGCGAATGGCTCTTACCGTGTGGCTTAGAGTCTCCACTAAATTTCTTTTGTACCAGCATGGAGTACTGACCAGCTGTTTCGTCCTAGTTTGGGACTGATCATCAACAGACAAACAAAGTGGTAAAACTTGGAACAAATCAGATGCAAACAAACTAATTCTCAAAAATTATCCTTGATCGGAGTTCTAGTGAGAAGTCATGACCATTGGGGTCATCCACGTCAGGAATGAGAACAAATACTTGCCAAATATGACATTTCCAGGTGTTCACACTAAAATCACGAACTCGTATAAGTTAGAATATATAGGTCTTTTGATTCGGGTTCAAGTGGTTGAATGGTCTATGAGCATTCCTTGTAACCGGTAGTTGTTGAGTTGGAACCCTTGGGGTGGGTGTGTGCTACTGGGAAATGGCAAAGTAGGACGAAACAGCTTTCCACTAACTACTCTCTGTTTGTCCTCACTGATTCTCTAACTGATATAAATCCATGGGCGAACTTGAAACAAATCAAACTGTGGCAGACTAACCCTTGAAAACTCTCTTTATTTCCCAAAAGCATGAATACAGTAAAACGGTTTTTAGTACATAGGTATGCATTGAAATTTTACGAACATTAAATTCTATAAGTCCACAAAGAAAAATAAAACAATAAACAGATTGTTAACGAGTTATAACAATACAAACAATGCAGTAAGAATCAGCAAATATTTCCAATTTTTATGTATAATCACATTTAGAGTCGGTGTAAATAATTACTACAGTAATAAATAACATTCACTTGTATTTTGCACTAGTGGAAGTACTGATAGCTGATATAAATTTATGACTTAAAATCTCTGTTTACAACTTAATCTCAGAATTTTATGAGAAACGATTAACGTAGCGTACAATAACATTCATTTTATTAAGAGCCGGGTGGTAATGACAAAATTAAAATAAAATCTCATACATTTATTCCCCTTAATGAATTTGAAAAAAGCAAGAACTACAGTTTTTGCACAATAAAGAGGTACCATCTTTTATTTCGTTGCCTTCTCGTCAGCTGCTTACAGTTCAAAGACGTTTTTAAATACATCTACAAAAACAATTCTAACATACTTGCACAGGGTTCATTTTAAACAAAAAACCAATCGACCATACACAATGTAAACTTTTCAGCATTACGCATTCAGATAAAAGAGAGATGAAAATATCCTGTTAGCAGACAGGGCAAAGAAAGACTGATAACTGCTTCTTTCTGGACGCATAAATCAGGTTTCAGGCGCTTGATGGAAATGGCTTCAGCAAACTTGACAAGAATTGAGCTCTTTTGCCCATTGATAATTTTGAAGGATCTTGCGAAGTTCTCCTCATGACCCATGTCAAGGAAATGCATAGCGGTGACACTTTTTAAAGCATTTGTTTCCTTTAGACATAAGCTTTTTGGTACATGCTCAGGAAATCGTAGATATGCCCTACTTTCTGTCCTTCAAATGTAACTGCTCACGATACTACATGTAAATTTGTATATACAGTTTGAGTTGTTAACAAGAGAAGGATATCTATCGATTTTTGATTGCACGAAAGAGCAAGTTGTTCGATAGACGGAGACGAGCTTAGCTGCAGGATACGCCATGGCTAGTGATGTACTCAGCCTTCTGTTGACCATCGCTGCAATATTTCCACCTTTATAGTCATGCTGAAGGTAGACTGGCTTTGTACCCACTGTGATTTGTTTTACATTTGTCACTTGAGATCTTCCATAACTGTTGATAAACCTTTGAGGGTACCCATTGCTCTGCAACATCTTTGCACACTATAAATGTGTGCAACAATGAAAGTCATGCTTCACACTTACTCAGATTATTCAATGATGCACACACCAATATTGAGTTTACTATGGGACATGAAAGTGGCGGAAATTTTCACTTCCTCGACAGCGCCATGCAACGCCTAGAAGACGGTAGTCTTTAGAAGTCAATTTATAGAAAGCCTACATGGAAAGAACAATACTTACATTTTAAAAGCTTTTGTCCAATTAGCTTTAAATGTGGTCTAGTCAAGACTCTGTAATATAGAGCGAGGATAATATGCTCTATAGACAAATTAGAGGAAGAATTTGAGTTTCTTGAAAAGATCTTGAAGAGCAGTGGGTACCCTCAAAGGTTCATCAACAAGTATGGAAGATCTGAAGTCACAGATGTAAAATAAATCACAGTGGATAAAAAGCCAATCCACATTCAGCTTGATTATAAAGGTGAAAATATTACAGCAACTGTAAACAGAAGATTGAAGACGTCACTAGCTGAAGCCTATCCTGGAGCTAAGCTCTTCTCCGCCTATCGAACAAATTGCTCTTTCGTGCAATCAAAAATTTATAGATATCCTTCTGATATTGACTCAAACTGTATATACAAATTTACATGTGGCATATCGTTTCTGGCCACTTAAATGTAGTATGAAGCGACCATAGGTGTTGATTAAATTTTGCACAAGCCTGTCGGAAATGCTATTGCTAACGCACCAAGTCAGTGTACCACAAAGAGGAAGTGATTTAACACTTGCGTTAATAATCCGAATTTCATTCCAAATGCTGACTGAGCGGAGAAGATTTCCAAGCTGATTTCATCATGGTGATGAGGGTCTGTTTTGCTATTCATATTCTAGTTTTGGCTATCACCTGTAGACGAAATGGAATTGCCTTGATAAGTGATAAGGTGAAAGCCTCTTCTACATTTTCTATGTTGTTAGTAATTGATGCTGGTTGTTTTTGTTATCGGTTGGTTGATTACCTTTCACTGTCAACTTGAAGTCGTGTTTTTGCTGCCAGCCTATTCTATCAACTTGTTGGCTTTCACCTGTAAACCTTCGAATTTGTGTAACGGTAGACATATATCATCCAAGAAGTTCAAATCTTCTGGAATCTTCTTATCGGTTCGACGTATTCCTGCCTTTGCGCTCCCCACTCACGGGGGCCATACAGTCCAGCCTATCACGAACAGGAATATTGCTGGAGATAGTAGGAAGCTGCTTTGTCTTACTCCTGTCTTCACATCACATGACTTCTTAGGATTTTCTGTTTTGGTTCACTGGGTATGTGGTATTGTTGGTTAGCTTTTGAATGAGTTTGATAAAGGTTCAGGACATTCCATAGTGTTGAAATAGTTTCTAAATTACGATCAAAATTCAGTGTGGACATCAAATTGACAAGTATAACAATCTGTTAGGACTCTTATTGTCAGAATGAAATGAGAGAAGTCACCAGACTTACACTACACCAATGTGTCAAGCCTGCAGTATGTTGTCTGTAGCATTTAAAATGTGTTCAGTTTCCTTTAACTGATGTTCTCAGGCTTTCTGTTTTGTATTTTCTGCATGACATATGTTGTGTTTTAATCGAGCGACAAATTCTGCTTCTGACATGTGTATAATAACATATATAAATTTTTCTATCTGTCCATCAGATTATGATGGGATAACTGATAACTTACCGAAAAATAATCCCCACCTGTTTTTCCACATAAATTTTAAATGTTGTGGACTGCAGGCTTAAATTTATATGAGATTATCACTTAGTATTGTTCCCGAGGACTTCGAGTGGAACATACGGCTTCAACAACACATCTCCACTTTGTTCTATTCTCTGTGATCCCTTTTTATCTGTTCATATATTCGCCCATAGCCGCTTGTCTCTTCCTCACACGATATCCTCCGTGTCACCAATCATGCCCAACTTTCCATTCCCAATTCGGGTTCCGATCGAGGTTCTGCATGGCGTTCGATGTCATCTGACGATCTCCTCAGAGTATGTCCGATACACCTCAATTTTCTTCGACATATTTGTTGAGCAATTTAAATATCATAAAATAATATAATTGGCACAAGGAATAAATTCTGTTCAGTCAGCATTTGTTTTAGTCACTTTTGATTCGCTCATTGGTTGGTCTAGCCAGAATGTTCAACCTGTGTAGACATACTGGTTCCTAGTACGGTTCTCCGACAATGTCTGAGAATTAACATACAGGCGTTTGGTGGATAGTGTCTAGAAGTAGAATCCTGGATGCACATCTCACCCTATTTGGGGCGTATTGGCTGGAAAAGTCTACAATTCAAGGCGACTGACTGTATTTCCACTGGGACTCGAACCCTGTACTTGGGAGTGAGTGCGCATCCTGGATTCCATTGCTAGTCACGACTCGTCAGATTACTTTATTCAGTCACACTGAGAAGGAATTTCAATCGCATAATCAGAAAGCACTTTTACAAACAAAAAATATCCGTTAGCGGCTACTGGGTGACATTCTATCAATATTTGCCATTCTGTATGTTTTGAAGAGCATAATTTTTGATATGGTAGCGAAAGTGAACACATGCATTGTTAAGTTTAAAATTATATGGAAGAATACATTTAAGAGATTTAGAGATTGAATTTGTATTTCAATTAACTAACCATTTTTTCAGTTGTTAGATTTCCGTCATAAGCTATCATCAGTTAGAGGGATCACTAGAAACCAAAGGGCACTGGAAACCTTTTTCACTGGGCAGCCACGACTCCGACAAGGATCACACCAACGACTTTCAAGTTATGAGACAAAGCTCATTGACCATTTTGTCACTTGAGTTGTAATTCATTGACTAGTAAATTCGAACTTTGTCAACTCGTAACATGCATTCAGAGGCCTCTGAATTCCGACTCAAGTGGCTGAATTGTCACTGAGTTTGGTCTCGTAACCTGAAGGTCCTGAATTCGATTCTTGTAGGGGTTACTAATAACACACAAACATTATGACATACTGCTTCTATGAACTTGAATAAGATCACAGGTTCATCTCGGAATTTAAGGGAATTACGCTTATCATTCCGGTTTACTCAGCAGACATATTTAGTGCAATTAGCGAGGAAAAAGTATTAAACCTGCAGTTTTCCCATCTATCGTTCATGCACAGAGTTTATCATTATCAATATTCTCTTGGGCTCTCAGTGGAACGCAGAGCATTATCAGTACATCTGCATTTTATCCTGTTCTCATGCAGAAAGTAATTGAAGTTAGTTTAAAATTTGTCAGCGGAACTACATTCAATCAAGATGATTACTTCAGGGTTGCTAAGAATTTGTATGTGCACTGGATGGTGGTTGCACTATATATATATATATATCAAAAATTAGCAGAGGTTGGAACTCACGGACCATTTGGTTAGGTCTTAGTGGCTTGTGGTCTACGAGCTCGCATCATAACCGGTAGATCCTGGGTTCGCACCCTACCGGGTGCATACTTCCAAAGAGTCACAAACTAGGATTAGTCAGACCCCCCGTATTCCCGGGTTTTTCAATGGCTCGTTAAACTGATGTCTGATCGTGATCAACCCTGTAGCCAATCACATCGATACTAACCAACAATTGACAAATATGATCATTTTTTTATCCGGTGAATTTGATTAGGATCCGCACATAAATATAAAAACAAAAGAGCGATTTGCTCCGACGAATGTCTTGATGAGGAACTTAATAATATAAAATGGTCATCCAGAAAAATCTATTGATAAGAATATGAATCTAAAATCAAAGCAGCCTAAGTTACCAACAGTTCGAAAAAAAGGCCTTATTCTTACAACTGTAGTTCCTTGGGGACAAAAACAGCGAGATACTAACATAGCGCCTTAGAAATGCGGTAAAACGCAGAGCATTTAGTGCTGCTGCCGAATTACGCTGTGTTTTCAAAACCACTCCTCATTTGCGTTCGAGAGTGAAAGACAAACTGCCCAATTTCGTCTCTCCCATGTGTATCTACCAATTTAACTGCTCCTGTGGACCCAGTTAGTTGCATAGGGCGTACAACCAGGCGTGTTTCTCGTTGAATTTCCGAAAATCACGCTGAAAAGTGGTTAAGTATAAAGGACAAACAAAATCTATTCGGAGCGCTATTCTATCTCATCTTGTCGTTACAGAACACAAGATTGACGTTAACCATGCTTTCAGGGTCATTTACCGCATATCTACGAATCTCAATTTTGCCTTAAGAGTTCGACTACTAAATATTGCTGAGCATGTGTAAATCCATATTAACAAGCCTAATTTGTGCGTCCAAAAGAAGTTAGTTCAGACATTATCATTACCTTGGCCATCTAGGTTTGAGTGATCATAAATTTTTGTGGAATTTTCCTAATTTTAGTTGATATTTTATGTACTACTATTATATCTTTAAAGAGCTGTAATTCCCCTGATCTTACTTTACAAATCGATATTATTTAGAAAACCCTAATATTGTAATTGACTACTAATCTAGGATATTCTATATGGTACAGCGGTTAGGACGCTCGCCGACTATGCAAATGCTCCGGGGTTCGATCCCCGGCCGACGATTCACTCTTTTACCCCGCTAAGCCAGAAATAATGCTGGTAAAGAGGAAAGGTTGGGCATGAGGTTAGCTACCCCATCCTGTAAAATAAACACTGCCACAGAAACTTCAAGACACTAGATTGAAGCCCTATGGGAACGTGAAGGAAAAAATCTAGAATATTCTATGTAAATAAAGATATATATATATATATATAATTGTAGAGGGAGAAGGGGAAATTATCGAAAAGGATATTCTTTGCTCAATTAGTTTGTGTTTTATAGATGTCTGAATGAATATTTCTGCAGTTTGTTTGATACAAATAATGTTACTTGAACCAAATATATATTATCTCCTCTGATCACTTCTTCATGTGTCTTTTTTTCAGTACTACACTGCTGCAGCAATATGGTATATCCTTTTCATGAAGATCAAAATGTTACATCACAGCATTTAGAACTGAAAACCTCCACCAATAAAAATGATAGTATAATTGTTGAAGCACTATGGGATGAAGCCACTAGAAATCAAACACAAACTACAATACAGGCTGGTGACTCCATAACATTTGTATGCCGTATATGGACTTTTGATCCAAGTCTTAAATATGCATTAAAGACAGGAGTACATAAACCTGAACAGTCAGTATTTTTATTCTGTCCAATGAGTGTTGCCTACTGTGCTCAAGATTGTTTGCTGGTCGATGCTAACTGGCCATTTCAATGTACTAGACAGTTCAGAATAGTATCTAATTCAGATTTAATTTGGTCTAAATCTAGAGAATTTTTAGATGATGCAGAAGAGTGGCGTTTACAAGAAGTTATCTATAAGGTGGATATTGCTACTATCATTTCTACTGGTTCATGGAGTTGTTCATATGGTGGATATCATTCTAACAGTTTGGAACTTCTTGTACGAGGTAATTCTTTTCGTTAATTTTAACCCTGGTTTCGTTTCAAAACATATCGGTCGAAGTATCCATATCAAAATAAGTTCAGATAAAATAAACAGTTTAGGGCCATATGCATTGCTGTTAACTTCCAGAAAAATGTTTTCAAAAAATGCGTAATTGTATGCATTGTGTAGGCGTGGTCATGTCCGGGTGTAGAAATTATCCTGAAATATGCACTAACCTCGATTGACGTCAAAGTATTACAGTTCGTATAATTAACTGGGCATTTATGCGACACAAAGTAGGACTATTGAGAGCTGTTGTTAACTTCTGTTGTACCGAAAGTTGTACGACGTTTCAAATTTTACTTCACACTGAAACAAGTAATGATGATATTTAGACAGACAGTGAAAGCTCTACAGTTAAACCAGTTAGCTCAGGTAACTTAACCACAGCAAAAATATCCACCTGAGGAGTTACTAAACTAAGCCATTATTCTGATATCTGCGTAAGGAAATCTATCTTCGTCTTGCATGACTGTGTTACGTTCCTTAAGTTATGTTTGTGTTTGTTATGAAAACTCTAGGTTTAGAAAATATGAATAGAATTGAACTAAACCAGTATCGATTAAGCAGCGGATATATCTTAATTCGCATTCTAGGTTATACAATATGTTAGAGAAGATTTGTAGCTCAGGTGGATGATTTTGATGTGGTTGTGTTCTCTGACCTGAATAGTTAATTTGCGAAGCTTTCATTGCCCTACTGGGTGACATCTTCAGCGCGAAGTCCCATTTTTGGACGTCTTAGTCAAGTGAACAAACACAGGGGAATCAGAAACTCAAGTTTATAGAAAATTAACTCACACAGACCAAATACTCAATTACAACAGCAACAATTCAATAATACACAAAAGGAATTGCATACGGACACTATTCAAGAGGGCAAGGACTCATTGCAGCACTCCTACCTTAAACAAAATTGAAGAAAAATATCTCATGGAAATCTTCCAAAAAAATGGATATCCGCAGAATTTCATCAAAAGACATAACCCCCCAACCTAACTTATCAAACCAAAAGCCCCAACCAAGAAGAGCACAAAGAAAATCGCCTCACCATATATAAAGGATATCTCAGAAATCACTACAAGACTCTTCAAACCTTTAGGAATTGACGTCGTATACAAACCAACAAAGTCACTTCACTCAATTCTATGTCGACCAAAAGTCTCAACAACGAAAGAAGATGAAATCAACATCATCTACAAAATGAATTGTAACAACAGTGAAAAACAGTACATTGGCCAAAGTCGACGTCCCCTTCGTCTTCGTATCCATGAACATAAGCTAACCGTCAAAAGATATGATATCCACTCCTTCATATCGCCTCACTACATACAGACAACCACGGACATCAATTCGACTGAGACAACCAGTGTTCAAATATTAGACAGAGGAAACAACAAGAATGCTAGAGAATTTTTAGAAGCCTACCTGGTATTCCAGTGAATCACCAATCAGTGGACTCATCGAGATAGACAAAATTTATCAACCGATAAGAAAGAATCCTCGCACACAAATTTTCAAAGTTCAAGTCAAAGAAACAATCAGTTCCAATACAAGTAGCTGCCTATAAGGTGTGAAAACACACAAAAACAACGAATGACCTTCAAGTTCAAGTCACCAGGCGAGATGATTAATAGACTCGTGGAAAAATCTTAAAGCTCATTTCAACAAATTGAAGTATGCACTAAAGATGTCGCCTGGTAGGGCGATGAAAGGTTAGAAAATTTACTATCCAGCTCGGAGAATACAACCACATCAAAAAGGTTATGCAATAAATAGTGAATACTGAAAAACCTGTATTGGGATAGATATTACATTAAGTAAATGTTAATTCCATTAAGTACTTGTTATTAAACACTTCAGAATAATCGGATTATTTTCAGATAATTTGTGCAGATCCTTACTACATAACGTGGGGATCCTTTGCTACATTCGTCCATATATTCAACTTTGATTTTTATCGTGATCTCCTTCCTAGTCACCTGAAGACACAAATGTAATAAATTCAAAGTTATTATGCTGCTATTATAAAATCTGAACAGTTTTCAACATAAAGTTTGTCATCTAATTTCATGACTTTCCATAGCATTTATTCTTTCAAATATCTCAACTTCATACCCTCTGAGTTCTGAGGAGTCATCAGTGGTGGGATACATCAACTTGGGTGTGAGGATAGATAGTCTCTCACAAGCCGATAAAAAACTTAATCTAATGAGCTACTGGGTGCCAAACCACAAATGCCACAAATGATAATGTATGTGTCTTGTTATCTGAAGATCCTAGGTTTAACCAATGGTAGTATTATGGTTTCACACTGTTAAAACTGACTGTACTTACATATTAATTATCTAACGATTTGAAAGTTACGAGAGACTTTTCCAGATATGTATTTGCTTTCAAATTTTTTACAACGACGTAGTGCACATTTGATTGAACATTGGCGTCGGTCAACGAAGCAGCAAGATAATGTACACTGATCCTGTCAAGAATCAGCAGCAGCAAGAGATCACTGGAAACCAGGGATCATTGGACTGGCGTTTCGTCCTACCATGAGACTCTTCATCAGTTCGCAAACTTGAAAAATAAGGCTGTGTAGTGCTCTGTGAAATTAACCCAAATCTTTACAAAATCTCACAATCGTAAAAATCAATCTTCAGCTCATTGGTGGTTACTGGATGGATGTCCTGAAGTTTTACTGAGGAGTCGTGGACAGTGAGATCTACTGTGTCAAACTGATGTCACTGAAGGCATCGATTTAGGGTAGATCTATGTACGTCATAGGCAGTAGATAGGATTCACGAGTTGTTGAATCTCAGCCAAACTGGCTAAATAGTCAAAAAGCTTAGCCTCGTAATCTGAAGGTCCGAGGGTCGATCCTTGCTGGGGTCATGGATGCGCGCAGATGAAGAGTACCGAGGATGGTTGAAACAACTGACTAGTGCACCATGGTTTACGGTGATCTATAATTGGTGTTGCTTTTTAATAAGATCCACGTTGACAGCTGCCTTTAAGCACACTAGTGTTTGATAAGCTGTAATTGCTAGCCTCATGCTCAACCTTCCCTCTTTACCAGTCGCATTACTGGTTTAGCTATGTAAAGGAGAACGTCGACCAGGGATTGAGCTCCAAACCACATGCAGCGTGGTTAGCGAGCATTCTTCCTCTGGGCAACCGATGCACTAGGTATGAAAGTTCCCCTATTCATTTTGGAAGGCTCTTCAGATTTCACGCTTATATTTATTAGGAAAGTTGTTCAATAGTGTTATGAATCGTAAAACTGAAACACTTCTTCAAAATGTCGCCACATTTCTCAATTTTTAAGGTCTGTTAACTTCATGGCAAATTAAGATTCAAAATGGTGAGCATTTAATTACATTTATAGTTGTCAGTAATGCTATGTGATTATATTATGTTTATGTCCGTGATCGAACCCCGGACCATGTGCATGGTAGCGAGCAATCGACGCATTATATTATGTCTACAAAGAAGTCTCCCACTGAGTGTTTATCTTATGCACCTCTGTTTTATATTACTATTTTATAGATCGACCTGCTCTTTTATCACTAACCTCAAGTCCACCTAGTCCTGTTTCAACTGGAGATAATGTCAAGTTAACATGTGAAGCTGCTCCTAGTCCTAATGCTCCATGGTATTCATTTGTATGGCGTCGTCTTGGAAGTCCGCTGCCTCTAGCACACTCTACTCTACGTTTATCTGACACGATCTCCGTGTTAACACTGATATCTATACAACCAACTGACGACGGGATTTACACTTGTCGCATATTACAGTCTAGTTCAAATGCAGTAAACGATGAATGGTGGGAGAAATCTGAGATTGTAGAATCAAAAATCGGTAATTCTACAGGCAAAATGATGAAACTTACAAAAGACCCAGCAATTAGACGTCTACATTTAAGTGTTTTTCGTAAGTAATTTATGCTTGGAAAAACTTTTTAGGTTTTAAGTTTGATAAAAAAAATTTTAAATTCGGAAAATTTATTTCAGAACAGTTTGTAATTTATTCACTTTTGACTAGGTGAAATTGTGCCTGATAAAAATATCTTGGCCGAAGTAAATTTATCCCTTACTGACAAAGGATAGTGAGTCTATCTTAAATAGCCTCACTGTCACTTAACCACCTTCTTCTATCTCAATGACTCACCACGATGAAGTCTAACAGGAGAATGTCTAGCTGGGCAGTTAGTAATGTATCCTCCACTCTCATAAAATCTGGGCATTTCAAGTAGTGATTTCGGTGAAACGATGATGTAATTAGCAGTTGGTTCCCATTGCTGGATTCTTAGAGTCCCTGACTTGTAATTCAGAGGGTCCTAGGTTCGAAACCTGATGGGTGAGCACTGACGATGACTTTCCAGCTAGTACAAAACAGCCGTCCAGTAATCCCGGGTGGATTTCAGTGCTTCTCTCTAACTGACATTAATCCTTGGGTGAACATGAAACAAATCAAATCCCTACAAATAAACTCTTGAGAATTCAGGAGCCATTATTTCGAGTCCTTCCGTGGCCAACATTTTTCGCTTCACATACAATCATGTGCTAGAATCGAACTGCAGAAATGAAGAGTAGTGTATCAATATATAAACGTGAAGTTATTCACTGCAATGGCATGTTACACTCAGGCGTTAAACAGACAGCATTATACAAGCACTTTAGATTTTGAGGTCCACTTAGGAAGAAAGTCTTTGCTTACTGCTATTATTAATGATAATTTTATATATAGTTTGGGTTTGTAAGGGTTAGTTTTATTTTTACTAGTTGATCACGGATTGATACCAGCTAGAGTTTCCTGGAGTTCTACTGAGAAGTCGTGACCAGTGATATCCATCCAAATGTCACGTGTGAGGATGGATGTCACACCTACGACAATGGTTGGGGTTGCGCTAAATCACGAACTGGTAGAAGTTAGAATTCATGAGACATTGAATTGAGTCCCAATGGCTGAATGGTATACGAGGCAGCTTGCCTTGTAACCAGGAGATCCTGGGTTTGAACTCTAGTGGGTGCGTACTGATGATGATTCCCAAACTAGGATGAAACAGCAGCTGTTGAGTACTCCCTGGTTTTCAATGGTTCTGTAGCTGATATCAATCCGTGACCAAAAAATGATGATAGTATATAAGGTCTTATAAAACACAGTATAGATGACACTAAGCATTTGCGCTTATTCAAATTGAATCCCAGTGGTCTGTTGCAACTTGAATTTGTAAGGCATTCAACTATTCATCATCTTCCATAACACTTTATTACGATAATCAACACACGTCTTCGGGGTTGCAAATTTTGGTTTTTTTAGCAGTTCCGCGAATCGGTGGTAGCTGATTCATTTCTAGGAGGCAAGATAAATTGCGATTAAAGTAGTAGCAGTGTAAGTATATAGTTTCGACTTAACGTATCCCCTTTTAAAGAAATTCGCCTTTATAAATTTGGAAAGATAGAACAAATGAACATAGGTGAAGAATAACGTGGATCTGTCTTATTTTGTGATTTTCCTTTTTTCTGTATACATAAAACTTGTAGAATTTCATAAAACCAGTTTTGTTTATCAAAAATCACCCCTGTAAATAATGCTGAAAGTATGTCATAGTGAATTAAAAAGTAGGGTTGAGATATCTTAAAGCATTTCAGTACATATATATATATATATATATATATATATATATATATATATATATATATATATATATATATATATATGGTGGTCTCTCTTTCTGTTTGCTCGCTTAGTCTGTGACCATTTCACTTTGATGAACCTGTCGCCTTTACCAATGTATATTCCCCTTATATTATATATAATATGAGTGTTTGTTGACAGTCCGTTGCTTGGTAACATATATCCATATTATATGTGTGGTTGTTGTCATGTCTGCTATATTTTGCTATGTATATATGGATCGACACTCCATTATAATTAGCCATTCATGTTAAGACTGTCTATTGATTTGTTCACACACTTGTCTGGACATTCATATATATTTCCCTCTCACAATCTTGTGTGACCTTTTTGGTGTTATACCACTTATTGATTCTCCTGGTGTTTTGGAAAATAGAAGTATCATCTCAAACCTAGTGGTCTTCTGAATTCCGTCTTTCTTGTGTCAGGACTATTAAATTCTCGACCAGTACATAGCAATAATTTGGCGACGAGTACATAATAATATAATGTTCCTTTGGGGGGAAAGCAGAATATAAGGTTTCAACAGCATGTCTGCATTTATTTCCTATCCTCTATGGTCCTCTTCAGGTGGCACCCGGGTTTTTCATAGTCTCACACTTTCTCAATGCATTAACTCCGATAACCCACACATTATTTTTTAATTGGGCTTCAGTCAAGGTTCTACCTGGAACACGAGGCACCCAGTGATCTTCACAGGATGTATCTGATCAGTATTTATTTTCCCTGTCGTATTTATTGAGCGATAGGTTGTTGATTGGTCGGTTGGTTCCCACAGTTTCCTGTTGTTAATCCATTCTGGCTAGCTACCTGATATTCAGTATGAAGTGGCTGTTGATTAAGGTTTTCAGTAGCCTGCTCAAAGTGCTTTATGTGATTCTCCCTATATTTGACCCATATAGAACAACTGACTTGAAAGTGATGTTTTTTAAATCCCGGTTTTTTTCCTTTATGTTGAGTCAAGAAGATTTCCAAACTGATTTGAGAGTGATGGATATCTGTTTTACCACTTTTTCATCCTGTTATTGGCATCATCGTTCGCTCCACCTATGGTTGAAACGATGCTCCCTAGATAAGCGTGTGGAGTAACCTCTTTCAAATTTTTGTCAGTTGACATTGGTTGGTGCATATTGTTGTTAACTGATTATCTTCATCACCTTCGTCTTCTCTGTGTTTACTTGAAGTCCTCCAATCACCAAATTATTGAAGTCTCAGAAACCTGTGAAGAATCCCGAGTTCCGATTAATTTTGCCTTGAGCTTCTTGACTAATAATGAGTTCTCTTCCTGTATTGTCTGCTCCAAGTTTAGCGTTTATATCACCCATCAGTTTTTTGATGTCCTCATTTGGGATGTCTTCGAACGCCGTCTGCAGTTTTACATAGAAATCTTCCTTCTTCTCATATTATCAATCGTTTGTAGGTGAGTAGCATTGGATAACTGTAGCCATCCCTTCTTTTCACCTGAATCTTACTGTTATTTTCTTTGAGGAGATTAATTCCCACGGCATAAAAAGCTTTTTCTGCCATTGGTGACATCATGATAGCCACTCACTGCCTCAGTGTGCTCATGGCTATCGTCTAGCTGACCAGACCGGAGTATATCACTGACTCACCAGTTAAGAATTCGGAAAGCTCGCTTCCATTCCGCTGGCTTTCATAGATTACTAGCACTTCTAAGCCATATCCTCTCATTTCTTTGGCAATCTGGACAGCCTTCCAAACTTTGTACATTGTACTTATGTTCCACGCTGCCGTTCTTATTTTTGCTTTCATCGAAAGAAGACATACCAGGTGACTGGCTTCCCGAAGACTTTCACCAGTCCGCTTCACTTCGTCTCTCCAATTCCAGCAAAGAATAAGTCTATAATTGGTGGATGGTGGCTAGCAGTGGAATCCAGGATGTGCATTTCGTCCTATTTGGGACTCGTCAGCTGGATGTACCTGCATTTCTAAGTGAGTGATGACGTTCCCACCGAGGCTCGAACCCAGTACTCATAGTTTCAAACGCCAAAGCGTTATCCACTAGACCACTCGGGCCTCGAGAGCCACCTCTTGTGCAACGGGTGATATTATTATTGAATTGAATTTTTGATTTTCCCGTCGATTGATTGGACCGAAGTGCTCGGTCTCAGGTTGACATGTCGGCTTCTTGTGCAGATGCTTCGACGATGTCTGGGTATTTAATTAGTATACAATTGGTGGATGGTGGCTAGCAGTGGAATCCAGGATAAAGCGCATTTCGTCCTATTTGGGACTCGTCATCTGGATGTACCTGCATTTCTCAGTGAGTGATGGTGTTCCTACTGTGGGCACTGGGTTCGAGCCTCAGTGGGAACACCATCACTCACTGACGAGTCCCAAATAGGACGAAATGCGCGTTATCCTGGATTCCACTGCTAGCCACCATCCACCAATTGTATACTAATTAAATACCCAGACATCGTCGAAGCATCTGCACAAGAAGCCGACATGTCAACCTGAGACCGAGCACTTCGGTCCAATCAATCGACGGGAAAATCAAAAATTCAATTCAATAAAGAAAGTCTTTTTGAAAAAAATATATATTTCGTGTTTTTAATACTTTTTTTGTGCGTTGATGTTTCTGTGGCAGTTTGATTGATTTTCTAGGGTAGGGTAGCGTGCCTCACGGTCATCCTTTCTTCTTCTGCCTATCTCAGGACTGACCAAAATAACTCGCAACCTAGTAAACTAGGCAAGTTTTTTTTATTTGTATATAAATAAATATCCTGGAAAAACGAAGTTTATTGTAAAAAAGTAAATTTGCTAATGAGTCAGTCAACATTTTTGTAATAACACAATAAAGTACTATGAGTAAAACTAAGAAGATCGATAAAGATAAGGATAATATTATTTTAACATCTACACCAAAGACTCATGACGCCGTATACAACTGATTCATTGACTGACTGAATGGCATGAGTTAGTGGATACAACTCATATCAACCAGTAAGGTTTGCTAGACAGAATTAATTGATCTATTGTACCAGACGACCATTTCATTTTTGTTTGGAGCAGAGTCCATAAGCCATGTCCCCCTGTTTTTAACTCAGTTCAGAGAGCCGGATCATTTCGAACCATCCAATTTTCTGTTTGGCTAGTTGGGTGAATGGGTTGAGTCGAATTCGAAATTAAGATCATATATGTGTTGCGATTTGAATAATTTCCATTTAAAAAAAGCATTTATGATGAGATTTCACTTAAAACTGTGTTAATTGCAAGTCATGAACTAATTTAAAGACTGTGAATTCTAATTACACCAGTGACTTACTTTCACTTATATTTATCCGGAAATTAACATGAATCGTTTTAGCAATTTAGTAATAACTCTTGTGCAGAATTAAATGTAAAATATCAATACTATTTGGTACACTGATAACTATTTTTGTAACATATTTGTTATAATGTATTTTAAATACCTTTTAAAAATGCCATACAGATCCTCCGACGCATTTAAATCTCACTGTTCACCCGATTGGACCTTACAAACCTCAAACTAAGGTCAATTTCACTTGTCATGTTCATGGGGGTAAACCAAAACCGATGATTCACTTTTATCGTACAACTCTTCACTTAAACAACGGAAATATTTCTTATCTACAGTCGAATTCACAGAATGTGAAACATATGCTAGAGAATATAACACAATCAGTCCAGTCAACAGAGTTGATATGGCAATTAACAGAGGCTGATAATACAGCAAGTTTTGGTTGTGCTGCTACAAGTCCTGTTATTAAAGATCAAATCTACTCTGGATTCATTAAAACAGAGATTATTTGTAAGTGTTGACTGTAGGTACACTTTGATTTATAGTAAAATATATATTTGAAAATTATATATTCATAGGCACCGATATATTATTCATTTTCGCGACTTGTGGATGTATTTGGACGGATTAGAAGCAGTGTGGTATGTGACTGATTCTGAAAAAAACACGAACGCTTGTCAAACTACAGAACTTGACCATGAGCCTTATGGTGGTATAACGTTTATACTCCGAGGTAGATAGCTGTCACAGATCTGAAAACCTATTCTGCCATTAAGCATAAATATATATTGAGACCTACAGTGGCATCTGGATACAGAACTCCTCCCGGAAGATGCATTCAAAAAAGGCAAATCATGTGCTGATCAAATTGCAACTCTACACATCATCATCATCATCACAGAACAAAGCATAGAATGGCAGTCGAACCTCTGGCTAAATTCATCGACTTCGAATAGGTTTTCCACAGCGTTGACCGAGAGGTATTTTGGAGAGTACTTCAGCACTACGGCGTGCAGCTCCCCAAGTCTTTATCAACCTCATTCAACAGTTGGCTATATGGCAATGAGTTAACGTGACAGGTGATCCACAACGGGAACGGCAATCAGCGAGGCATTCTAAGTCAATACAGGAGTAAGACAAGCTGGCTGGCTGGATGGTTGGCTGGCTGCCTATTGTCACCGATGGTATCCTTAGTTGTGGTGGACTAGATTATGCGTCAGACTCTGCTTTGGGAGCGAGGAGACAGGAATACGCTGAACAACCGATAAGAACACTCTAGAAGATCTGGATTTCTCAGATGGTATTTGTCTAATGTCACAAACAGAAACTCGAAGACTTGCAGGCGAAAATCAACAAACTGGCTGAAGACGCAACGAAAACAGGACTCCAGATGGACACAGAGAAGAGGAAAGTAGTGGGAATAACTAATCAACAACAACAACAACAACCAATCACCATCAACGGGAGAGACTTAACAGAGGTTGCCTCATTCATTTATCTAAGAAGCATCGTTTCGACTACAGGCACTCGGAACGGATGCAGATATCGAAGCCAGCCAGAACTAGGAAGGCAAGATACACCTTCATCAAAGAAATTTGGAAATCTTCTGCATTCAGCATAAGGTACAAGATTCAGGTTTTCAACATCAATGTGAAGTTGGTTCTTCCATACGGGTCAGAAACTTAGCGGGCGTATCATGAACAAAATTTCCAACAGCTTGTTGCAGACTTTCATCACCAGCTGCCGTCGCTGGATTCATACTGAAGATCAAATGGCCAGAAAGAATAAGTAACAAGGAACTATGGTAACAAACCAACAGGCGGGAGCCGATCACTCAACAAATATGTAGGAGAAAGTGGAGATGAATTGGGCATACATTGAGGAAGCCGTCGAATGACACCATCCACCACGCCCTCGAGTGAATTACCAGTAGGAAGCGACGAGTGAGTCGTCGATGCGATGGTGACATGGAGAAGATCGTATGAGGAAGAGATGGGTGAGTTTGGTCAATCGTGGACTCAGCTGAAGTGGAGACGTGTTGCTGAAGCCCTATGTACCACTCGGAACGCCAAGGAAGGATAATAATAATACAGTTACATCTGACTTTGGGGTTTAGTTAGTATTTCTGAATTATTTTGAATTACTTTATGGATATACTTGCATGTCTGATTCTTGTAAGAATTTTGTTTTTCAGTTCTCCTTCAAACTAAGATAGGGGGATACAAGCAGGTACTTTAAACTAAAAGAAATTATTGGTTTATTTAGTTGAAATAAATCAATTCATGAATAATCTCCGCTGACAAATAATTGATAACAAAGTACGTAGCTCAGTAAAGCACCTGTTGGCAGTGAATTTATTCTCTTCTTTGGCTATACAACCTCAGGAAAACGCGGAATTACGTAAGATTCCCAGAGAAATACAAAAGTTATAAGGGATTAGATAGACAAACAAGGAAACAGACAAAAATCAAGTTAGTAGCATAAAAAAGGAGCTGTTACCATGTCAATGAAAGTGATTGAATAATTCTCCCTTGTATGCCTAGCTCTAGCTTATCCAGTTAGATCAATAATTAAGAGAATGTAAGTGTAGAACTTTGACAATACAAAGAATGTAATTCTATATTAGTCATTTGGTTTCACAAACTGTGTGAGACTGTATGTCTAAAATCGATTTGATTATGAACAATAATTTATGCTGTAAACGTAATCCAGTTGTTAATACCACGTCATCACTGTGTGATATTTATAATTAACTTATCTAATATGGGATAAGAAGAGAGGTTCAGCGGGAAACTAAATAAGCACTGGTGTAAGAATTTAACGGTAATTACCTAATTCAGTTTTCTAATTTGTGATATTTCATCAATTTAACCCCGTTAAGAAATTTGAATAAAGCAAGAACAACAGTGGTTTTTACAGAATAAAATGGTACCAACATTGTTTATTTCGTTGGCCTCTCATCAGCTGCCTACAGCCCAAAGTCATTATTACAAAAATCTACAGAAACGATTTTACCATACTTGCACGGAGTTCATTTTTAAATAAAAATCAATCAATATATGCATGCAGTAAATATATATATATATATACAAAACACAAAATAATTGAACGAAGAATATCTTTTTCGATAAATTCCTCTTATGGATCTACAATTATATATATACATGTTTATATACATAGAATATTCTAGATTAGTAGTTAATAACAAAATTAGTGTTTTTTTAAATCATATCGATTTGTAAAGGAAGATCACAATAGAATTACCACAGTTCATTAAAGATGCATAAGTTATAATAATAATGATAAGGATATAATAGCGAATAGAATATCAACTAAAATTAGGGAGATTCCACAAAACTTCAGGATCATTCAAACCTAGATGACCAAGGTAAGGACAATGTCTGAACTGGCACTTTTATGACGCATAAATTAGGCTTCTTAACGTGTACCTTTACGGCCTCAGCAATAATCAGTAAACGAACTCTTAAGGCGAAATTAAGATTAGTTGGAATGCGATGAATGACTTTGAAAGCCTCGCTGACATCATTTTTGTGTTCTGTAACCACAAGGTAAAATAGAATAGCTCTCCAAATAGATTTTGTTTGTCCTATACTTAATCACATTGGGTGATGTCCAGAAATTCGACGAGAAACACGCTTAATTTTATGGCCTATGTAACTTACTTTGCAAATCGATATTATCTAAAAAACACTAATATTGGCATTGGCTACTAATCTAGAATATTCCATGTATATAAACATATATATGCATATAATTGTAGATCCAGAAGAGGAATTTATCGAAAAGGATATTCTTAGCTCAATTTTTTGTTTTTTATAGATGTCTGAAAGAATGTTTTCCCTATATATATATAATATTAAACACTATTCCGAACAATAATGATCATACACAATGGAAACTTCCAGTATTACTTAATCAAATGAACCTGAACGCATAAATCAGTTTTCAGGCGCTTGATAGAGATCGCTTCAGCAAACCTGAGGAAAGTTGAGCTCTTTTGCCTATTGATAATTTTGAACGACTTTTCGACGTCCATTTCATGACCTGTGTCAAGGAGATGCCTGGCGATGGCACCATTTAAGGCATCTGTTCCCTTTAGACATAAGCTTTTTGGCAGACGTTCAAGAAATCGTAAATAGGCCCTTCTTTCAGTTCTTCCGATGTAACTGTACATGAAAATTTGTGTATACAGTTGGAGCTAACATGAGAAGGATATCTATCAATTTTTGATTGCACCAAAGGGGACAAGCTTAGCTGCAGGATAGACTTTGGCTAGTGAAGTCTTCAATCTTCTGTTGACAGTTGCTGTAATATTTTCACCTTTGTAATCAAGTTGAAACTAGATGGGCTTTTTCTCACTTTCTTTGTGATATTCTAACTTGTATTATGTAGAAGAAATACGAATAAAGTTTATACAGTCTGACTGACTCATTATTAAAAACCATTATGGCTACTGGAGGAAACACTTAAGCTGGCAACACTAATCATGTCATGAATCGCTTAATATGTAACTGACAAGAAGCTTAGACCGATGTCGATGTTCTACTGAAAATACAAAGATGAACAAGTACAATATTTTGTTTAACTGAAACACAAGACTTACACTATCGATCTTGGCAAGTGTCTGTGCTTAGTATTCTCTTGTGTTGTCAACTAAGTCGTTAAACCAAGGCTAAATGATGGACATTTTATTTACTTGTTTAATTTCACTCATATTTCAGTTCCACCTGGTCAACCCATACTCTCAGCATCACCACACGGTCCAGTAAGTGAAAATCGTACCAAAGTGTTCACATGTCAGTCTTCTAAAGGTAGTAATCCAACAGCTAAAATTCTATGGGAACTTATACCCGCTGTGGAATATATAACTGCTACTGCTGTCTCAAAAAGAAATTATGCCAACCAAACTGGAACAAATGAAAAACAAACAACTATTCAGCCTAAAAGAAATTCTGATTTTCAAATGGAAATGTCTGATACCTATTCAAATACCAAAGAAGATCCTAACAACAAAGGCTACATGGCATACAGCGAGATACGTTTGATAGCACGACCATGGTTTAACGGTGCCAGAGTATTCTGTCATTTGATATGGAATGAAGAAGGGAATTATACCGATAAGCGTCAACATGACTATCATAAAACAGTCTATTTATCCATTGAAGTGTTTTGTAAGTTTAAGTTTGCAACACATATGACATTGCCTTTACTTATTGGGATAACTATATTCCCTATTCGTGATGTTAAAAACATATTCATGTTGTGTATTTTTTGTGTTGTAGCTGTAAAATCTCATTAAACCTGTCAGTTAAGAAGCTTTTCTAATGACTCATTTGCACCCACTCACTGATTTTCCCAACAAGGTGAAAAACTTCGATTTACTGCTTTTCAGGAATTATAATAATAAGATTATTTTGGATAGTAAATGGCTGATAAAATCCCGAGGAATAGACGAATTCATAGGCAGTGTTTCGGAAAAATATGTTTCACCCCCCCTGTTGATCAGCTACGGAATAGTAAGCCTATGTCAGTGTGATTTTGTTCATTTATTTGTGGTGACAAAATACGGTCACTGAATTTTGGAATGTCAGCATACATTCAACTGTATCAGCATTCCTGTAACTGTTTTTACTTGTGAAAACTTGAGTAAACGGTCGATATAAGGTTGGAGTTGACATAAACAAAAATATTGATTTACATAAGCATGAAACAAGGCCAATTAAGTGGTGGAAAAGATTTTTTGTAGCGGAAATTTAACTGTTTTCTAGGTAGAACTATAGGATTGTTTACAAGAGCAATCAACACAGGATATACATGTAATTGGTTACAGGATTTCATAATGAGTTAACATCGATTGGAACACCTTGCGGTATTAGAGAGATGTCTGTTTCGTCCTAGTTTGGGACTCTTCATAGAACTGAGCCGCTGACAGGGTTCGAGTCCAGGACCTCCTGGTAATAAGATGAGCTAGCTCTCAGACAATGAAGTCACTGGGATCCGATCCAATGTCGAGTTCGGGAATTCTAACTTCTTCCAATTCACGACGTAGCGCAACTGCTGGCCAATGTCTTTGGCGAGTATTTTTCCTCCCACCCAACTTGCTGAACCCTACTGGCCACGACTTCCCACTAGAGCCTCATGTAACTACCTACCTGATTAGTGCCAGTCACTAGTGAGCATCTCACTGATTTTCAGGTACTGATTTCTAGGGTGGGTGCATACTGTGAAGAGTCCCAAACTAAGACGAAACAACTGTCCAGTAATCCCTGTTGTTTTTCCGATGGTTCTCTAACCAATGTCAGCTCAAGATGAAATCCTGTAACTAATCAAACAAATCCCTAAAATTTTTAAAAGAATGTATACTGAACGAAGAGTACTCTTTTCGATAAATTCATCATCAGGCTCCACAGTTATATGCATACATAACAGCGAATAAATGAATGAATTAGTGTTATGAACAACATTAATGCTGTTTAAATGACATCAAATCAATAATAATATTGATAGATTACAGCTGAATCGCATCAACATAAAATAAGCTGAATGTTAGAAGAATTAAGAAAGATAATATTACAAATTCATGAGTTTATATTCAAGTGTTGGTTTGTAGGGATCTGATTGGTTTCAGGATTTCATCAAAAAATCTTGAAACCAATCATATCCCTACAAACCAACACTTGAATACCAATGAGATGCTCCCTGGCGACTGGCCTTATTCAGGTAGGTAGTTACTTGGGGTTCTAGTGAGAAGTCGTGGCCAGTAGGGTGCAGCGGGTCAGGTGTAAGGACAAATACTCGCCTAAGACATTGGCCAGCGGTCGTGATACGTCGTGAATTGACAGAAGTTAGAAATCAAGAACCATTGGATCAGGTCCCAGTGGCTTAATGGTATACGAGCTCGCCTTGTAACCAGAGGGTCCTGGGTTCGAATCCCGGTGGGTGTGGCGTACTGATGAAGAGTCCCAAACTAGTCTGACGAAACAGCTGTCCAGTACTCTCAGTTGGTTTTCCAATGGTTCTCTACCTAATGTCAGCTCATGATGAAATCATGAGTTTATAGTTTCTACTGAAGACCAGGATAATAGTAGGGGTTGAACTTGCTTCTTTTGAACACAGAGAACTGGTTGTTTGAAGCGAATTGCAATAGCCTCTGCTGTTTAAATTATGCGGTGCTTCGATGAGCTTGGCAACTTATTAGGCACCTAGTAGATTACAGAGAAGGATTCTTCAACGCTGGCTGTCTTCGTGGCCGGCCGGTTTGTACCAGATGGTCCAATATGGAACTGTTAATGGTTTTCACTACACCTTTACCTAGCCATACTGGGAGATGTACCCCAGCGAGCACGAAAAATCAAGTCCCTAGAGCAGCGGACAATATAACTGGCTCCAGCACAAGCGCAGTTGAATTGGTAGATATAATTTGAAATGGATATTCTAGTCTAGGTACTTCATCTTTCAATTGAGGAATAACCATCGGTCGTATATAGAATAATAATAATAATTACTTGATATACAAGTAATATCAATCAAACTTAGAAGAGAAAACTTTGTTTTCCGGAAGACACTACTGTCAGATAAGTACAATGTAATCTCTGTATACTAAAATATATTCTTGTAAATCTCACAACTAATCAGAAAAATGGATCAGTTTGTTGCTACATCTCATTATATATCTGACTGCTGGCCCTCATTTCTTGACCTGAAGAAATTATTAAGCCATCTAAATTGTCTATTCACCTTTATTTTGCATATCTATTGACCCGCAATAATTCGAACTCTTTCTTCTTCTATGAACCTTAGAACTGTCTATCATATCAATAAGACAGATGATTTATTCCTTTGCGTTCCGAGTGGAACATAAGGCTTCAAGCTTCATCTTTGAATTCTCAGCATCAGTAGCTTCATTCTTACGGAGTATGGTTGCTAGTCTTGCACCCAACCTTCCTGCTTTCCCGGGATTTCTACCAGCTGACAGAAATTTACGAGTGCGTCGGTTCAGGGTAGAACCCCAGACCACGCGAGGAGTGGTTAGCGTGCACTCTTCCACTGCACTACTAACTCATAATACCGATAAACTCTGGTTAATTCCTTATTACAGCATAAACTGCTTCATATTCGTTAATGTAAAAGTAAAATACGGGTATGACTGACTGTCCGGTTTCAACATACAATTTTGCACAGATGTGTAGCAGTTCGAGTCGCCCCACTCCACGTAGCACGCAAAGCAAGAGAAGAAAGCAAAAGGAAATGCATAATAGAGACAGTAAACATAGATATGAGGCAAAAAAATAGTAATATCGAAGAACAATATAGTTTTATCAGATATGATAAACCACAAAGAGTCAATTTATCTGTTCCAATGAGAACGATTTTGAGGCATGGCACCAATTTTCTCCAGCCACCATTGGTGTCTACTGTCCCGAGGATCCCAACTATTCAGTGAAGTCTGCACCTCACTACGTGGCTTAAACTAACTGTTGTGGATTTTACTGACTGATGAAGCTAAATTTTGGTTTGACCACTACTAGCTGGCTCTCTTCCAACCTGACCCTATGTCAGCTAACATTGCCCGTCGAGGAAGGCGATGACTGGGCATATGTAAGACATGTTCTAACCATCTCAGTTGATGTAACTTCACAGCCTCGTCTTTTGATTTCCCCTCCTTACCGAGCACTCAACCGGTGCTTAACCTCAGTATTGCTCACCTCATTATACCATTGAACACGGGAGACAGAACGCAGGCACCTGTGATCAAAGACAGCTAGCCTTTTCGTTCCCTACACTCTCAATGGCCATGCCACGCTCACAGCCATAAAGGAGGACGAAGCGAACTGCTGAGCAGTAAACACGTCCTTTGGTCGACAGCCAGTCAGATATCACATTAACGCCAGAGATGGCGTTAACTGGCATATGCCAAACTAGCCTTCTGTATCCGTGCTGAGATTTCGTCAGCAATCAACCCGCTGGTGCTGGCTGATGCAACTTCTCAAATAAGTGAAGCAGTCAATACGGGTATTATAGTAGTGATGCAGTATTAATAACTGAATGAAGTTTTGAGAAGAATTTATTGCTCATAATCTTATTAGTTTGGTCCCATGGCTTCACAGTTTGCATTATTTATCTTTCCTTTCCTCGCATATTTTTAGTTGCCACTCTTTATATCTCCAATATAGATTTTGAATCATCCCGACTGCACGTGTGCGGTGTTGAATCGATAAACAAAGATTCAGCGATGAACCTCTAAGTCTCCACCTAACTATATTACTTATTAATACTATCACTCTCTCTTCCACCTTATTTTGTTATTACATGCAAGTAAATCCAATGCCAATCCTTTTTATAAGTTACTAAATTTAGCAGGGTGAATCACTCCATGTCTAGCTACATTTTCATGTTCCGATAATCCAATTGACTGCGATCTACTTATGGGACCTGTGTAATTTACCTCACAGTCATTACATGGTATTTGGTAAATTGTATTATTTCTCCTAACCTAATCTATTGAATCCTAAATCCGACAAAGTTTGTCTCTGATAGAGTGATTGAGATGAATTAAAATAAAAGTTTTGTTAGATTTTGTCGGTTTCTTATAAATGCTGGGATCTTACCCAACACATCTTATTTCCGTTATATTTTTCAGTATAGCATGGTCAAGTCACCCTGTTCATCTTGTTCTAACTGCAAAGTGAATCGAATTCTGTCGGCTGTTGAGTATTATGTGTGAAGAACTTAAAGATCTGTTTATTTGCCATGCACATAGCTCAGCTATCGCATAGGAGAAAGACTAAATGTTTTAAAAGGTGTATGCTCCCAACTATCTATTAAATATGTCTGCTACTACTGGGGATACCTGTGATCTCATTGCGAACCCATTTGTTCATTTTTATATTTTATTTTTAAATTATAATACAGTGGAGGTTAGACATAACTAAACACCTAATATAAACAGTGTAACTATCAGCGTTTTTACTGACTGCTTCCAGATCTGTATTAATTAGGATATTTACTGTAATACATTCATTCCTCTTAATTCACTGGAGCTTTGAGGATTATAAACTGAACCTCTAGTTGAACAGTTGCTTAAGTATTTCAGGTGTTTCCCCTATTTATATTGATTTAAAGGGTTTCAGGCTGTTAGCAGCTTCGCGAAAGCAATGGAAAAAATGAGCACAGTTTGATATGAGTGTTATACAACTACACTAATATATTTGCTATCTTGATTACCCCCAGTCGAACAGTGTACAGTGCAAATTGCCAACTAATTTGTGAATTATGAATCTGATTCATAGTGTAATCAGTTAACCCAAGTTGATATAGCAGGACATCGGTCGATTCAAATTGATTCATTTCGATAAAGAAAGGAAGACGAAATTTTCAGTATAAAATGATATCATCATTCTATTTCACAGGTTCCGATCAGCTGCAGACTACCTGAAAGTACAAAGGTTATATAGATGATAATAACATACTTTAATGTTTGAGTGGTAGTAGAGAAGAGATACTATAAAATTGACGCATCCAAAATGTAAGCATTACAATTTTTAGTTTAAGATTTCATCATCAATTTATACGCTTTTGAAGTTGGAAAGAGGGGGGAAGGGGTAAGACAGAAAAGAGAAAAAATTAATTAACAGAACAGTGTTAGCTTGTAGGTTCTTATAGCGACTCAAAAAAATAAAAGCGGTTACAGTTTGTGAGATTAAGATTTGTTCAGTGAGTTGAGATCACTGAATTAGAGGACTAATTAATGTAATCAAAATCAAAATTCAGTTACCAAGGGAGTGAGTGGTTAATCACACTCTCTTTCTGTATGCATAAGTCTGGTTTAAACCGTTTTATTGCGATTGCTTCGGCTAATCGTAGTAGATTTGCTGTCCTTTGTCTATTTAATATTTTGAAGGACTTTGGATGCGTCAGTTTTATAGTATCTCTTCTCTACTGCCACTCAAACATTAAAGTATGTTATTATCATCTATATAACGACTGTAATTTCAGGTAGTTTACAGCAGCTGATGAGAACCTGTGAAGTAGAATGATATCATTTTATACCGCGAATTTCGTCTTCCTTTCTTTATCGAAATTTATCAAGGGAACCAAATGTATCAAACTGATTCAATTCCCTGAGCTGAGCAAAATCGGGTACATTGCTCATGAACTCAGCTGCAAACGAGGGAAACTGCCGCCTGATGTTTAAATCCCTTCGATAATCCGGCTAGCAGGCACTACTGGTTTTTATGAGTGGTGCTATACAATTACTCATCTGAGTCGATCAGCAGTATTTGGTTTTATGCAATTCAAATAGATTTATGTACACCTAGTAATATGTGGCATAGACATAATAAAAAGACTTTGAATTAATAAAAAGTATTTTTTTTTATTGTCAACATTTAGTTTGTCCATCAGCTGTCAGTTTAATCACAATCCCACAGAATGGAATTCAAGAAACCTATGGTGAGCAAATCCTTGAATGTACAGCAACATCGTCTCATCCTCCAGCAATAATCAATTGGTTTCAACATAACTCATCTGGAAGTGTTCATAAAACTACAACAGAAAATGTGATAATGGAAAGTTCGCTGATGAAAGTTGAAGCATTGCCTAAATCAAACTTGTTAATTACAACTGAAACAGTAAGTGTTTAAATTATTGTTTTTTTTCTACTTACGTGACCTGTACTTTTTATTTAATATTATATTCTGCAAATTCTAATATAACTGACCTAGCTTCCTTAATCCATGAGAACATTTTGCAAAGCTTGGCTTTCAACGCAAAACAAAAACTTTTAAATTCGTAAGAAAAGAAGTCGCCCTAATGCTTTATACGCAACGACGTGTGTTGTTCGAAACTCCCTCCTTTGCAGATTTACAACCAGCGGTCAACACAGACATTGATGAAATACTTTCGGCATTTGAGGAAAACTTCTAGTCCTTGGTGATGGCTGCAGGTGGAGTGCACTATCATGGCAAGGTGCGTAGCATCGTGGTCACATTGTAAACTGGACTGATAGAATTCAGTCTGCACCAGTTAGTTACTGCCTAATTTCCAATCAAAGTATCCATTACAGTCCTACAGGAAGTCAATCACGAGGAGGTCGAATAGCTCAGTGGTATCGTCTCTGACGTTTAGCAGAAGGTGACTTAGGTCTAAATCTAGCAAGGGAAATAAGTTCCAGTAAGCACAAAACTCAAGTCATAGGCTTCCTGATGATTGTCCTCGCCCTTCTACCAAAACCAGTTTACCCAATAGAAAATAGTGATTAGACAAATACTGAACGTTTCTAAAGCATTTTCATTAAATGAGATGGAACACGTTGCTAATTATGGTTATACCGAATTCCGACAGGTGTAAAAATCACAAAATTTACAAAAAAACTGGCCAACTGATGAACCCCAAACTTCAGGGTAAACATATTTCCTAATTTTGAATGACTCGTACTTCATCAGTTTGCATTAATACCTATTATTGTGAAGTTCATCTTAGTATTAGGTTTCAAGGTATCTGAGGTATAACCAGAAGATTTTAGGCTTATAATCTGATAATTTGATGTACTTGCCCTACTGGGGCAACAAAAGCTTCGCAAATAAACCATGCAGCTCAGAGAACACAACCACCTGAGTTACAAATCCACTCCATTAAATCTTATTGGATATTATCTAGAATAAAGGAATGCTGACCCCATGGGATTTAACTCAGATCCCAAATCGGAAACAAAACTCATTTTTCATTTGTTGGAATGCAGCTGGTATATTGGAACTTCCTACGGTCTGAAAGTGAGGAAACGAAGTATGTGCCTTTCAGTTTAGCTGAAATAAGCCTTCTGAAGTACTCACAGTTACAATATGCTCACATCGAAAGCAAAATCACAGTTATTCACAATAAAAGATATATGGTACTATATGACACCCGAAATTACCTCAACAATGCTGTTAGCCAGCTATACAGATCCAATAGTATCTGGGATACAGAATAAGTACTATACAAAGAAGTTATTTATCCTCAGAATCAGAAAAAAGAATATTCCCAACAAGGTGGGATCAAAACCTCTGTTCACAGGAATAACACAGCAAACAGTTCTCACAGACAGTTAAAAAATCACAATGATCTGAACTCACTCAAAAAAAAATCACAATCGTAAAACAACACAAAGTCGAAATCACACAACCAGAAAGGGAAGCATTAAAATTACAGGTTAAACAGGAAGAACGACAAATAGTAAGGATATAGTCATCAAATGATATGTAAACGTCAGGATAGTGATATGGAGTCCAGGAGAAATAATAATAATATGCTTTATTCCAAAACAGTACTTCTGATACAGAATGGAATTCTCAACATTTCACTAAATATAGTATTGCATACAGTTAGTACATTAACAATAAATAAAATTCTACATAGATTAAGCGTAATCTCAGTTAGTTTTGGCAACAATATATGAGCATATCGGTAGCAAAGCCAAAAATGAAAAGAATGTTTGAAGGTGTTAGAAAAGTAGATGCTAGCATATTTACTGGTGTAAGTGGTATCAAAAAGGTCGAGATATACAGAGTTTGAAGGGATGAAGAAGAATGTTTCAAGTAGAGAAAAGAAAGAAAACGTTGTACCTATAAATGATATGAATTGGAAAGACGAGATCCACTTGTTCTACTGACTATTTAATAGGTTATAGGTATCACGCCTAATGCTTTCTGTATCGCACAGAACACGAGCTAAGTAGGTTATGGTTGAGTTGGGTTTTTGTACTTACTAGTATGAGCATATTCTTTTCTATATAGGCTCCTGGTTTTCCCTGATGAGATACAAGGGGGGAGTTGTGAATGAAGAGGGTGGTGAGAGTTAGATAGATAGAATGGATTAAGCCCATTTTTCACATAAGTCCAAGTGCCTGTCGACCAAAATATTAATAAGGTGTTTTAGTGGCACGTTGCTTACCCTGCAGACAACCTTTAATATCCTGAGTAATAAGATATAGTCTTTCTTCGGTAGCCTAGGAAAAACTAAGGAGGAACAATAGAGAATAATAGGCAGGATGCAACAGTTAACGAATCGTAATAGTAAGGATTGGAATATTCCAGAATGTCTTAACTTCTTGATATAGAAAGAAAAGACGGAATATTTTCTTATAAATAATCATGATCTGAGACGACCGGGAAAGATCAGCGGATAGAATGATTCCGACTTGGTCTCTATTTTAGTACCATCTATGTTGCACACCTCGTGAGTGCTAACCAATTTGTTTAGATCAGGTTTATGCCTGAAGGTGAAATTGACTGCGTCGGTGGCACAGTGGTTAGGACTCTCGCCGATCATGAACATGGTCCGAGGTTCGATCCCCTGCCGACCCACACCTGATATCTATGGTCGGCCTGCAAAATTTGGGCTACCAATATCACATGCTGAAAATTCCATACTTGCATAAAAATACAGTGTGGAATCAAGCTGTAATCAAAAATAAAAAAATAAAATAAAATTTAAGGTTAGACCGTTTTCCTTGGACAACTGGCTGGTTTCTTATAAAAAGCCATTTAATTAGAGCAGTCACTTTGACATTTGACAGGCAAAGATACGGTCAGGTCGTCAGCATATTTAACAAAAGTAATGTCATTTGAAGATGGTAAGTTATTTAGAAAGAAAGAAAGAAAAGAGAAGTGAGGAGAATTCAGCACCTTGGGGGACACCAGCTTCAGTGAGGACAGTAAAGGAGGATTTACCTTTCTTTACAGTGTACTGCACTCTTTTTGAGAAATAGGAATCCAATCAGTGTGTGACCCAAGTTTTAGTTTGTCTCATGGAGAACTTATTTAGCAAAAGACAGAAGTGAAGTCGAGAAACGTGCAAGAAGGATAATAATTACAAAGTTGGTTGAAGCATCCAAATACGCATTAATATTGTAGTTTGATCATTCAGAAAGCATTTCTTAGATAATTATTTTGTTACATACATTCCTGAGTTAAATCTTTCGCTTGCATTTTAAAAAACTAGTTTCAAACAATGTCATGCCATATGGATATAAGTAAATCTCTTACCTAAGGATATATTGTACGTACTAGTATGCCTAGGAATGTATGGATATTTCTTCAGGGAATAGGTGAATAATCTCATGTCGATTCATCTTCTATGTAATGTAAAGCAAAAATGGGGGAAATAACACCTCCCTCCTGCTGTGATGTAAAAGTAAACATGTTTTTCGACTAATGTTAATCCTGTATAAACTGAAAATACACTGAGATGAAAACATGACTGAATTTAGTCAGAAAAAACATGATGAAATGATTTAGAGGCATCAGCGTCAATCAATGACTTCTTATGTCTTATGTCTTTCTTTGCCATTATGTTGTGATTCTTATTGTTGCTTTAAGTGGTAACCAAAAGACAGACATACGCCTTACACTAAGAAGATTATTTTGTTAAATTGACCATCACATTATCCGAGAGAAGACGTTTCAAATGAAAGAAGTGTTAAGGGCGAACCATTGATGACACAAAGACTTTGACCCAACTTAGCACTACTACTAATAATAATGATGGCCTTATTCTGAAAGATGCATTTATACACACCATACAGAATTTTCAATGAGTTACATTGTAAGATATTTACTCTTTGTGCAAAAAATCTTCAAATAATTTGATAATCTGTATTATCATTTACAAGAAAACCAGATGGTAGAATAAAAAGAAATTTACATAGAAAAAGAAGTACTTGGACAGGACAATATACACACTTCCACAGCTTCATTCCCATCAAGTACAAAAAAAATTTAGTGAAGACCCTAACTCAGCCACAGAGTTAGAGCTATATGCCCAGAAGAAGAAATTGAAGATGAACTCAGCATTTTATACGATACTTTGATCAAAAAATTGTTATTCCGAAAAATTTATCAAGAAACACATGACAAAGAAAGTGGTAAAGGACTACTCACTATCTATAAACAAGAAGCCACCTTATATTCGGCTGCAATTCAAGGGCGATATACCAAGTGAGATAATTGCGAAGAAATTACGAAAATGAGTTCAAAGAACTTTTCAATGCTAGCGACTACACGTATCATTCTCTACACGACTGATGGTGCTGCCTCGACTGAAAGATGAAGTACCTAGGCTAGCCACTTCAAATCGTTTCTACCAATTCAACTGCGCTGCTTGTGGAGCAAGTTATGTTGGCCGTTGCTCTAGGAACTTGACTTTTTGTGCACGCTCGAGAACATATCCCACTATGGCTAAGTAAAGGTGTAGTGAAAACCATTAACGATTCGATAATGGACCATCTGATGCAAACTGGCCACAAAGACAGCCAGTGTCAAAGAATCCTCCTCTTTCATCTACCGGGTGCCCAATAAATTACCAAAATCACCGAAAAACCGCATGCTCCAAATAGCAGAGGCTATTGCGATTCGCCTCAAACAACCAGTGCTCTGTGTTCAAAAGAAGCAATTCCAGACCCTACTATTGCCCTGGCCAGCCTTCAGTAGAAACTGTAAACTCATGAATTTGTAATATTATCTTTCCTAATTCTTCTAACATTCAGCTTATTTTATGTTGATGCGATTCAGCTGTAATCTATCAATATTATTATTGGTTTGATGTCATTTAAACGGCATTAATGTTGTTCATAACAGTAATTCATTCATTCACTGTTATGTATGCATATAACTGTGGAGCCTGATGATGAATTTATCGAAAAGAATATTCTTTGTTCAGTATCCATTCTTCTGAAAATTTTAATGGGCATTTTTAATCAGTTAATCTGTATTATATCAACTGATACAATATGGTTCCAGCTTTAGCTTGCTTCAGTACCACTCTACACTGTTTCCCCTCCATCTCCTTCCAAAACTTCCTAGCAGAGGGTAAAAGTTGATTTGAAACTGTACGCGAATAAAGATTCTGAATCATCGCGGTAATTAGATCATTAAGAGGATATGAAACAGAGTAAATAGGCTGCTTTTTGATGGACAGAAAATTTAGGTAGACCACCAAATATATAAACTGAAACGAACAAAATCAGTCGTTTCTTTTCCATGGTAAGGACTAAAGCATGTTTGTGATGCGTGAATGCAGATGAAAGCTGTTCATATTAAACAAATCTCTTCCCCCAGCATATAAGAAACATATTTATTTTTTATTAAATTCAAGAGTCAGTTACACGGGTTATAAATAAAAATTCGCTGAATATTAAGTATGCACATTTCGAGTTTGATCGTCTGTCGTACAGCGGTAGAATGCTCGCCAACCACGGCTCATGTGATTCGGGGTCCGATTCTCGGCCGTCGACGCACTCCTTTACCTAGCTAAGCCAGTAAGTGATAAGACTGGTGAAGAGGAAATGTCGGGCATGAGGCTAACAACCCAACCCTGTAAAAATAAATACCACTACTACCGAAACTTTAGAGCTATAGCTTGAAGCTCTATGTTCCACTGAGAACTTAAAGGAATAAAACACCTTTCGTGCTAGGCATAAAAAATGTACTAAGTCAAACTTAAAGGCACACGGCTGACTAAATAATGATAACTGAATAGTGTTAACATACTAAATCCTTCTGTATCCAGACGGGAAGTTTCGTGAATCAAAAGCTTTACAGTTTCGAATATCACAGTTCACGAAACTTGTCTGTGACTTAATACAAACGTGGAGATTTCGATGTATTTCATACAAGTAATGTTTAATTTGACAACTTGTTACCCTTTTTATTGCGGTCTAACAGCCAATAAAACTGGAATTGATTACAAGATTTCATCATGAGCTGACAGCGGTTAGAGAACAATTGAAAAACCTGAGGGTACTGGATAGCTGTTTCGTCCCAGTTTGAGGCTCTTCATCGGTACGCACCGACCGACAGGGTTCCAACCCAACGCCTGCTGGTAATAAGATGAGATAGCACTTAGACCATCAAGTCAGTGGGACACGATCCAGTGCCTCATGAATTCTAACTTCTGCCAATTCACGATATAGCGTGACCGCTAGCCAATGTCTTCGGCGAGTATTTTTCCCCACACCTGACCTGCTAGTCACGACTTCTCACTGGAACCACAGGTAATTACCTACCTGAATAGGGCCAGTCACTAGCGAGCATCTCATTAATATTCAAGTATTTATTTGTAGGGATTTTGGTTGATTGATTACAGGATTTCATGGACCATTGGATCGAGTCCCAGAGGCTTAATGGTCTACGAGCTCGCCTTGTAACCAGAAGGTCTTGTGTTCGAACCCTGGTGGGTGCGTACTGGTGAAGAGTCCCAAACTAGGACGAGATAACTGTCCAGTACTCCCAGGTTTTCCAATGGTTCTCTAACCAATGTCAACTCATTATAAAATCCTGTAACCAATCAACCGAATTCCTACAAACCACTACTTGAAAACCTGGAATTATTGATCTAGAAAACTATAAAAATGGATTTGCTTAGTCTGATGTGAATCACTTCTGTGTATTTATGTCACGTAAGAATCAACAAAAAGTTTCATGAAAGATAACTACTTCACAATGGTTAAGTCTTGCATCCTGCCTATTATTCTCTATTGTTCCCCCTTAGTTTTTCCTAGGCTACCGAAGAAAGACTATATCTTATTACTCAGAATATTAAAGGTTGTCAGCAGGGTAAGCAACGTGCCACTAAAAACACCTTATTAATATTTTGGTCGACAGGCACTTGGACTCAATCTATATAGAATTTCATATATTGATAATGTACTAACTGTATGCAATACTGTATTTAGTGAAATGCTGAGAATTCCATTCTGTATCGCAATTACTGTTTTGGAATAAAGCAAGTTATTATTATTAGGCTCAAAAATTATATGGTCAGTGCATTCATGGACTTTAGTGATTTGCTGTTATTCTGGAACTTTCCCCTCCATTTGATATAAATACACGAATGTATAACCTAGATGATGACTTAGTTGAAAAGAAAATTTTCTTCGCTGCAACTGTCTTCCTAATATCTGTGAAGTGTTGAAATTACAGTCATTTTAGTGTGTGGTACAGTGCAGTGTATCACATTGCATAGTATACTGACTGATTGATTGATATGAGTATTTGCATAACATTCATATCGACGAGCATTACTTCCTAGCCGGATTATCGAGGCGATCAATATGTAGAACAGCTTTTTCGCTCGTTTGAGGTCTATCTCATCAGTAGTGTACCCAGTTTGACTTTGTTAATACAGCCGAAACAGTTCAAAATACCTGATTTCTGGTTAGCTACTTCGATGAACTAATGACAACAAAAATCAAATTCACGATTCCGTCGGTCTGAACTAATTCATTTCTCGGAGCTGAGTCAAACCACGTAAATCACTCATGAGCCTGGTCCCAAACAAGCGAAACTACCGTCCAGTCGTTAGATTATATCGATCATCTGGCTAGCGAACACCACTGGTTAATGTGATTGGTGTACAAGTACTCACCTCAATCAGTTCATAGTATGAAGTTTTGTTCGAATACGCTTCCAATCTTGATTGCTATTCATGATATGAGGCAGGTGACACATTGTGTGTGATGCGAATTATTTGGTTTTCAAAGCAAACTCTGGTGAAAATTAAATCCGTCGAACTGTGTACATGGAATGCTGCTTACCTGTTTGCGAACAGTGAATTTGTTCAATTTATCTATGAAAATAGATGAAGGCAGCTTTCGCAGATGTAACATAATCTATCCTCCTAAATCGTCTCTCAAGACAAGTAGGATTACTGAGAAAAAATAACGAATCAAACACAAATATATTGTTTTTCACCTTTGGCATAAAAATGAGCATATATCCACAACAAGTTGTATGAATTGTGATCAAGATTTGACCGAAAAGTTCTAAAATAATGTTTTAAATGTAACAACTGTAGAAAACCTGATTATATGGTCGATGAGTGATAAAACTTGAACTTCAATCCTGGGTTGAGTATAGCCTCTTATAAACTCTTCATAAGCTAATGATTCAACCAATGAGCTACTGATCAGACAGACTGTAATCATTAGTGGAATAAACTTTAACTGAGCGTTTATTCGGGATCGCCACAATATCTGCATAAACAGGTTACTGATCCAGTTGCAGATAGCAATGTTAACAAAAATGTTGTCATTTCCTGGTAAAATGCCAGAACATTTAGTTAATTTAGTTACCTATTACGCAATCAGCTCGAACACCCGCTTATTCCTTTAATTACTTTTCATTTTCCGAAAACTATGCATTATGCAGTTTACATGCCTTAACCATTTCTACCCTCTAATTGTTCTTTGTTAATAATCACCCCTTTAACATGTTGCTACTGACTAAATATTGTTCACAAAGTTATTGGCACTTGATCGGTAAAATATTGTGTTTTGTGATTGGACACTAGTAACTAGGGTGATGTTTCTAGTCCTTTCTTTGATGCAGACTGAATTCTATCAGTCAGGTTTGTAATGTGGCCACCATCACAATGCACAATGATTTCATGATATTAGATGGTTGGAGGCAATCGGCTTCAGGAAGCCTTGGACCTAGGTTTCGTGCTAGTTGGCACTCGTCAACAAGGCGTATCTGCGACCTTCATGGAACTCATGTCCCTTCTGAGATTCCAACCTGCGTCACCCATGATGGCGAGCTACCTAGAGTGGTGGCCATTTTGCAAACCTAACTGATAGAATTCAGTTTGCACCAAACAAAGGACTAGATACATCACACTAGTTACCAGCGTCCAATCGAAATATCCAAAAGGAGGCGAATTGCGAGCTCGAATAGCTCAGTGGTAACGTCTCTGACTACAGTACTTACTGAGTAACGCGGGTTTGAATCTCAGAAGGGACATGAGTTCCTTCTAGGTTGCAGATACGAGTTGCTGATAAGCGCCAACTAGCACGAAACCTAGGTCAGGCGTGGCTTCCTGCCGATTGCCTTCAACCATCTAATATTGTGTATTGTATTAGAAATGTTACATATATTCAAGTAGAGGCATAGATGAGGATCCGACTGAAAATTAAATGTTTCTTCACTCCACCCTCTTGTCTTGTAGGACATTTTTACTAAAAAATTAATTTATTCTATAAGGGTAAAAACTGATACCTTTGTCTAAGTAAATTCAGTGGTTTAGAAAAGCCTAACTGCTAGAAATTCACTGGAATCTAAGATAACACACATTTCATCCTGTTTGCGACTCATCACTGGATATTTTGATGTGGTTGTTTTCTCTGAGCTGGATGGTGTATTTGCGAAGCTTTCATCACCCTACTAGGCGACATCTTCAGCGAATACTTCAGTTTGTTGAAGTGAGCTTTTAGATTCCTCCATGAGTTTATTAATCAGCTCTCATGGTGACATTGGACCTGATTGGTTGTTTTGTGTGTTTTCATACCTTCTAGGCAGCTACTTGTATTGGAACTGATTGTTTCCTTGACTTGAACTTGGAACCTTGATGAGTGAGGTTTCTTTCTTATCAGTTGGTAAATTTTGTTGATCTCGATGTGTCTATTGATTGATAATTCACTGGAATACCAGGAGGCTTCTAAAAGTTCTCTAGCATTCTTGTTGTTTCCTCTGTCTAATGTTTGGACGTTGTCCTATCAAATTAATGTCCGTTTGTGTAAAAACAGGATATGAAAACACACAAAAACAACCAATCAGGTCCAAGGTCACCTGGTGAGACGGTTAATAAACTCGTGGAGAAATCTAAAAGCTCACTTCAACAAATTGAAGTATGCACTGAATATGTCGCCTAGTAGGGTGATGAAAGCTTCGCAAATACACCATCCAGCTCAGAGAACACAACCACATCAAAATCATTCACCTGAACTATAAATCGTCTCCATCATATCATCACTGGATATGTCTGCATTCCCAAGTGAGTGAGTAATGATGGGGCTCTTATTGAGGCTGCAACCTTGTATCCATCATTCCAACCGCCAAAGCATTATCCACTAGACCACCTGGTCCATGAAAGCCACATCTTGTGCAACAGGTGTTGGTTATTATTTTATTATTATTATTTATTATTTTATCTTCCTGTTGATTGACTGCGCTGAAATGTTTGGCCTCTGTCTACATATCGGCTCCTAGTACCGACGCTTCAACTACATCTGAGAAGACGAAACATTTCGATCCAGTAAGTAAACAGGAAAATCAAAAGTGAATTAAGAAAAACACCTAGTAACTAACTGTTAGCTGCATGTGAAATTTGATAAGTCACTAAGTAATTTATTTTTGCGAGTTTGACCGCGGATTGATATCAGTTTGAGAACCATTGAAAACCAGCATTGGAGTACTGGACAGGTGTTTCGTCTTAGTCTGGGGGATCATTGGCAACACACACCCACTGGAGTTCGAACCCAGGATCTCCCGTTTCCAAGGCAATCTGGCTGTTATACCATTCGGCCACAGGGACTCGACTCAATGGCCGCCAGCCCATGAATTCTAACTTCTACCATTTCGTGATTTAGCGTGACCACCAACCAATGTCATCTACGGGAAATGCACTCTCACACTTGACTGGATAGACTTCACTGGTCATGACTTCTCAATAGAACTCCAAGAAACTCTGTCCTGTAGCAAGTCACTAGCAAGCATCAGATTAATTTTCAAGAGTTGGTTTGTAAGGATTAGATCACGAATTGGCAGAAGTTAGAATTCATGGGCTGGCGGTCATATACAAACTTGCCTTATAACTGGAAGATCCTGGGTTCGAACTCCAGGATGCGTATGCTGCCAATGATCCTTAGGCTTAGACGAAACAGCTGTCCAATACTCCAATGCTGGTTTTCAATGGTTCTCTAAATGATATGAATTCGTGTTGAAATTCGTAAAAATAAAACTGATCCTTACAAACCAATTACAGAAAAGTAAATTACTGTTGTAACGATTTCTTTGGATCGGATTTATAGAGAACTCTTGCATTATTCAGCTATTATAGTTGAAGTTATATCCTACTTTGTTGACCTGTAAAAATTTTCTGATTTCTTAGCTAAAATAAGTGTTCCTACTTCAGAATTTCTTGTCCCATAGAAAAGTGATTCGCACGGTAACAGCTTAGTGATTGATAAAATTAAATTGAAGTTAATTAATAAATTTCAGTTCATTTACAAATTTTCCAAATTTTGGTTTTAAGGATCATGTCTTTATTACGTCAAATGAAAAGTGAATTTAACTGTATGATTCACTAACTACTTATTGAGAAATAGCAATATTGGGTATACATTAATTAGTCCTTGGGTATACATTAATTATCTGATAATCCTAAGGTGCACGATATTCAATTAAATAAATGTGTCTTTTAGTAAACATTTGTTTCTGTGGTTCTAAATTTCGGATATTGGTTTCACATGAAAAAGAAGAAAGATTCTATGACTGATGCATTGGGAAGAAAGGTTTTGTGCTAACCAGTAGAAAAATCATTAGTAGGTATAACTGGTTACAAACGTATCTTTTGCAAGTGCCATTCTTATTCAAACCAATATGGTGTACTTCAAATCTGTACTGTACAACTAAGACCACAAATACAGCTGAACAGTAATCTGTGTGACTGGATTGATCACGAATTGATATCAGTTAGAGAACCATTTTAGAGACCTAGGAGTATTGTATAACTGTTTCGTCCCATTGCAGGACTCTTTAATGGTACGCAGGACCTACTGGTTACAAGGCTAGCGAGCTCGTAGACCATTCAACCACTGGAATATGACCCAATGGTGTCTATGAATTCTAACTTCTTCCAATTAGTGAAACATATTTAGTGCAACCGCCAGCTAGTTTCTTAAGTGAATAACTGTCCTCTCGCCTGACTCAGTGGACTCCGCTAGTTACATCTTCTCACTAGAACTCCAGGTGTATAAGACGAGTCGCTAGTGAGCATCAGAATAATTATCGAGTGATGGCTGGCAAGAATTTGACTGGTTACAAGACTGATCGTGAACTGACATCCGTTAGAGAACCATCGGGAGACCTGGGATTGCTGGATGTATATTTCGACCTAGTTCGGGATTCTTTATCCCAACGCCCTCATCATACAATCAATAATAAGGCTTCTTACACGAATTCCTCATTTGTGAAATTGAACAGAGATGGAGTAAACATTGGTGCAGAATAACATAAGGGCCATTTTATTTCGTTGGTTCTTGTCAGCTGCGCAAAAACTATGATATTTAATAAAAAAATATGAAAGACGATTTTGGGCATACGCTTTGTTTATATATATATATATATATATATATATATATATAATATTTATATATAAGGACGAATTTTCTTGCACAAAATGAATAAATTCATTGTCAGGGTGAAGACAAGACAGTGACGATTGTGTAATCAAAGACAATAAGGCACAGTGATAAGAATTCATAAGACTGGCGGATCAAAGTTTAGTGTGTACGGAGTCGAATGAAAGGAGAATGATGTATTACCGTGAGCAGAAATAGAAGGATTGAAGATTAGGTCTAATATGAAGATCATGCGAAGATCTTGGTAGGGGGAAACGAAGTGGTGAGGTCAGAAGACAAAAAAATTACTAAGTACAGAGTTATTAGGATAATTTAAGTCCTACAAAGTATTCCTTTTGAACACAAAGGGCAGGTTTTAGCGGTTTTATTACAACAGCTCCATTAAACCAAATTGGATTTGGGCTGTTTTGTCCGTAAATTATTTTGATTACTCTCGGTGTGTCTACTCAGTGTCCTGTGTCTATCAGGTGTCTGGTAATTGACTAGTCTTAACTATTCAGTCGCTTTAATTGAAGGTTATTCGGTATATATATTCAAGGAATTTGAAGTAGACCTTTTTTATGTTCCCCCAATGCAAATGCTCCTGCAGTTACACGTGAAGCGGTATATACATTTGGGGTTAACATAAGACGGACTGCTTTCCAATTTGCAATATACCAGTGAGCAGCACACTCAGAGTAGAGAGAATAGTTATACTGCAGGATAGGTGTATATGACTATATGTTGTCTTTGGTCAGTCTACAAACAATACTTCATAATTTTATCATAACGAAGAATGTCTCTTCATTTCATAGGTGATACTAACAGTGTTTCTACTTCTGATCTCTTAAGTAAATCCTTCACAGAGTCACTAGATATTATTCTGAAAACACACTGTCACTTAACCTACTATTATATGCATTTTTAAAACGATGCAAGCCCTACTTCCAGTCTTAAAGGAAGTCATGTCCTCTATGAAATTCTAATTCATGTCACTTTTTTCCTTCACGTTCCCAGTGGAACATAGGGCTTCAAGCTAGTGGCTTGAAGTTTCTGTAGCAGTGTTTATTTTACAGGATGGGGTTGCTAGCCTCATGCCGAACCTTTCCTCTTTACCAGCATTATTTCTGGCTCAGCGAGGTAAAGCGATGCATCGGCCGGGGATCAGACCCCGGACCATGTGCATGTCACCCAGTGCTGCAATCAGAGACGTTACCACTGAGCTATTTGCACTCGTGATTGACCTCTAGTAGGACTGAAATCGACGTTTTGACTGAACACTGAATAGTGTCATGATCTAGGTGACATCAGTTCGAATCTCTGAGTGAATAGGAGATTCGTCAAGATAGCAGACACACCCTTCTAACTTCTGAGTACCAACAATCACGAAGCCTTGGTTCAAGGCTTCCAAACACGGAATAACAAGAATTCTGAGTGTGCTGTGATGTAGTATGGTGGTCACATTGCAAACTTGACTGATAGAATTCAGACATCTATAAAACACAAAATAATCGAGCAAAAAATATCCTTTTCGATAAATTCCTTTTGTGGTTCTACAATTATATATATATATATATATATATATATATATAAAATATTCTAGATTAGTAGTCAATAACAATATTGGTGTTTTTTAAATAATATCGATTTGTAAACTATGATCGACAGAATTACAATTCACTAAAGATGCTTGAATTATTATAATAATAAAGATATAATAGTAAATAGAATATCAATTAAAATTAGGAAAATTCCAAAAAATTGAGGATCACTCCAATCTAGTTGGCCAAGGTATTGATAATGTCTGAACTAACTTCCTTTGGATGCACAAATTAATATGGATCCCCACAGCCTCAGCAATATTTAGTAGTCGAACTGTTAAGGCAAAATTGAGATTCGTAGGTATGCGGTAAATGACCCTGAAAGCATGGTTAACGTCAATCTCGTGTTCTGTAACCACAAGATGAGACAGAATAGCGCTCCGAATAGATTTTGTTTGTCTTTTGCTTAACTAGGTAGGGTGATGTTCCGATACTGAACGAGAAAGATGCCTGATTGTATGGCCTATGTAACTGACTCCACAGGAACAGTTACAGTGGTAGATACACATGGAAGAGGGAAAATTAGGCAGTTTGTCTTTTACTCCCCAACGCAAAAGAGGGGTGTGTGGTTTTGAAGACACACCTTAATTCAGCAGCAGGGAATGCTCTTTTCACCTCATTTCAAGGGTGCTGTGTTGGTATCTCGCTGGCCTTGTCCCCAAGGAACTGCATTTATAAGAATAAGGCCTTTTTGGAACCGTTGGTAACTTCGGTTGCTTTGGTTCCAAATTCATTTGCTTGTCAATTAACTTTTCTGGATAACGATTTTCACTTAGCAACCGTTTAATATTGTTAAGTTCCTCATCAAGATATTCGTCCCAGCAAATCGCTCTTGCTCTGTGAACCAAGCACTTTATCAGATTGCGTTTGTATTTGAAGGGCAAAAAGCTGAGAGAATGTGTGTACTGATCCGTTGATGTAGGTTTTCTATAAACACTTCTTATTGTGCCATCCTCTTTTCTGGTCATAAAGACGTCTAAAAATGAAATACTGGAGTCCTTTTCTTTCTCAATAGTAAAATTTATTGCAGGATGTACCTCAATAAATTTATCCAGGATGTTCTTTGCTTCCTTCTCATTTTTCGTAATCAAAAAAGTATCATCCATGTACTGGAAATAAAATTCGAGTTCATTAATAACATCCTTCAACGGCCCATTTTCTAGTTTCGCAAGGAAAATGTCGGCTAGAATGGGTCCTGGTGGTGACCCCATTGCCACACCTTCGATTTGTCTATATAGTTCCTTATTAAATAAAAAGTGGACATTCATTTTACATTTCAAGCGAAGCTCTTTCATAAAAGATATAGGAATGCCAACATCTATGTTTCGTCTTTTGAGTTCTTCGCATACAGTGTCCACTGTTTCCATGAGTGGTACATTGATGAATAAGGAAGTTACGTCAAATGATATCATGAATTTATTGTCAACATTTAAATCTCCTATCCTTTTAACAAATCCATAAGTATCCTTTACAGATTAGGTCAAACAATGCACTCGTGTAGGTGAATCAGTGACTGATTCGTAAAGGTATTTCCTAAGTTAGTCCACAAACTACCAAACCGCTCGAAAACATGTTTTTTTTCATGGTGTAAATACTGCAGGGTCGTGTTAGTTTACCAGTTAACAGTATCAGATTTTCTACAAAAGCTTTGGCATACTGAAAGCAAAAAGAGACGATTAAAATGTTGTCCATGTTTAATAGCTAGTTGTATGAAAGTGATTAAGAATATTTAAGCGATAAAAAGAAAGCCCTTCAATAAAAGAAATATTCCCATATTGTGTCATACGAAAAAGGCACAAACAGCGAAGCAAAAATTTTCTTTTCAACGATTCATTTTCATGAGCTGCTGTACAATCGTAATTATAGTTAACACAGAAATCTTTAGACCAATCAGATACTGGTAAGCTTTGTTGTTGAAAAATTGTATTACATAATGTAAGGTGTAAGAAGGGATGACTAATTGTAAGTTAGAAAGGAGACAGTAGTCGGCATGACTCAATAAGTGTGAGATAATGACTAATCACTAAGCTCGTGCAGAATGGACAGGGACTAGTGGAAAGGCTATAAAGTGTTTTTGTATAAAGTCTGTATGAAAAAGAAATGTTATTAATACACAGTAATAAAGTTGTAATAAAATGTGGATGATGGGAATAAAAATGACAGTAATAGTATCAATAATAATAATAATAATAGAGAATTATTAAAAAGACAGTTGCAGCGAAGAAAATTTTCTTTTCGACGAAGTCATCATCTAGGCTGTACATTCGTGTATTTATATCAAATGGATGGGAGAGTTCCAGAATAATTTCTGCTTAAGAGTCAAATTGATAAAAATTACAATTAGGAATTAAAATGCCATAATAAACAGTTAGGTGGATAAAACTCAAACAAAGTGACATCATAATTACTGAGAAGATTGACATATTGTGCAATTTGGAGTTAGAAATGTAGACATATGTATGTAGAAATATGTATACAGTTCAGGACATTCAGCGCCTTTCGAAAAATCCTTCACAGTAATATACAAGTTTCAGTCAAACCTATCAAAGGGAGTTAAATCAAGACATCTGGGCATAGCTGAGGCGCTAGCCTTTCAAAAGCTGAAACGCACGCTTTGTCTAAGCCTTGTCCTTGTCATGGCCATCATAAACAGGTAATTTTTGTAGTAATAACCATCCCATCGCCTTTCTTATCTAAACTTTCTTTTTTATCATGTTATTTTTAAGTTTTTCTTAATCCCTGTTTACACTGCCATATTTTCATATCCGAACTTTGTGTTTATTTTGTCATTTTACTATTTCTACATATATTTAATCCCTGATTGCATAAACAATTATTCATCACATTAGTTTTTTTTATCCAAACATCCTGTCTCTTTTGTTATTTCTACATTTCTTACCCCCGACTGCACAATGTCAACCTTCCCAGTAATTATGATGTCACTTTGTTTGAGTTTTATCCACCTAACTGTTTATTATGGCATTTTAATTCCTAATTGTAATTTTTATCAATTTGACTCTTAAGCAGAAATTATTCTGGAACTCTCCCATCCATTTGATATAAATACACGAATGTACAGCCTAGATGATGACTTCGTCGAAAAGAAAATTTTCTTCGCTGCAACTGTCTTTTCAATAATAAGGAACTTTCGTAATGAAAGCCGTTTCCAAATGCTTTAATGTAATTTCATAAAATTCACATTCAATATTGAGATAAATGAGGGTTTTGGTTTTTCGCCTTATTATTTTATTCCTTCCCGTTTCCAGTGGAACATTGGACTTCAAGCTCTGGGCTTTGAAGTCGCGGCAGTAGTGTTCTTTATTTTTCCGGGATGGAGTTGTTAGCCTCACACCCAGCCTGCCCTCTTTATCAGTCTTTTCATTACTGACTTAGCCAAGTGAAGAAGTGCATCGGCCTCCTCGGACCGATTGCCGAACCACCTACCTGGTTAGCGAGCATTCTGTCGCTGTGTCACTGATTCACTGTTTTTCGCACACTCATACGCAAACATCAAAATCTGTTGTATTTCATTTAGTGTTTTTTGCTGAAGTATTTAGCAAAGTTTGGTAATAGATATTCAGTGATAAAACTACTTTTAATCTACTTTTCTTTTTCTTAAAATAAATTTCATCTTTTTTTTTACAGTTCCCGGGAATTCATGGTGGGAAACGTGTGGTTAGCAGATTGAAATTGAATAATATTTCCAGAAATAATGATGGTATGCTGTACACATGTGTGGTCAAACATATTGAATGGACAGAATCAATTAGTCGAACACATCAGTTAATGGTATTATGTAAGATTTCAAAAATTCACCATTTTTCTATCTTAATAATAAAAGCTTTCACATATCAATTTTGTTGCATGAGAAATATTGATGGCATAGCGTTGAAATTTATTCATTTTTTGTGTGTGAGAACTTTTAGCTACTATTTTGTAATTGAAAATAGTAATGAGAATCATACGATATCCCCTAAACTTGAAATTTTCTAGCTCTTCTCTTGCATTAGACAAAGAATATTCACAATTCACTATGTTGAATTTCTGTGCATTTCGGTGTAAGGCTACTGAAAAACACTCGTTCTATGCAAACAACCTACATTTTTCAAAATTTAGCAAGAGAGTATAAAGTAGAACACATCTTATTGTTCAAAGATTTTCTCTATGCGTACTCTTTGCAAACGTGTGTCAGTGTTTTTGTCAATGTCTGCCAGCGACGTACGTGGGTCGAGATTCACTGTCCAGCCGATTTAATCTCCGACCTCACCTAGTTTACTAGTTGAAAATGAGCCCATGAAAGAAGAAAGGTTGGGCATGAAGCTAGTGACTTGCAGCCGTGGAAACACCATCTCTAGTAAAAATTCAAAGTATGAAACCCTTTGTTTATCTAGGAACGCAGAGGAAAACAAAAATGACTTCACAAACAGAAAAAAAATTCTATGCATTCTGATGTCCATATTGATACAATTTGATGTTTGGTTTACCACGAGCTCAGTCATTTTGTTCCATTTTAATAGTACCAATTAGAGCTTTGCTTTCTGTCAAGGAATATTGAACTTTGAAGGGAGGACGTTGCCTAAAATAATCCAAGTTCATGTATGATGTGTTATTGAAAATATATTAAACAAACGTGAAATACTTCCTAAACAAGTCAAAAACTAGTATTATTCATGTTTAGGCAGATAAATATGTCCGATATCTAAAACAATAACATAAATAGGAGAAATCTGAAAGCAGCACCTACCTACCTACCTACCTACTTACCTACCTGGAAAGCATCGTTTCAACCACAGGCGGAACTGACAAGGATATCAAGGCGAGGATCGAGAAAGCAAGGCGAGCTTTTTGTTCTTTTGCATTGTTGGCACAACGGTGAAGTGTTCGCCAACCACTCCACAAGCAGTCCGGGATTCGATCTTCGGCTGACGCACCCCTAAACCTCGTTAAGCTAGTAATTAAACTGGTAAAAATGGATAGTTAGGCATGAAGTTAACAACCCCATCCCATAAAAATAAACACCACTGTCATCGCGGCTTCATAGCTCTATCCTGGAGCCGTGTGTGTTCCACTAGAAACGTGAAGGAATAAAAAAACCATCATATGAATCTTCTAACTCACTAATTATGCTAATGGCCCAAATATAAAGAAAGTTTAGAGGCTGAGAGTGTTGCTGTTGACGGATAATACGATTTTTACTAACGCAAGATCTATTACCCCCAATTCCTCTAGAATTCTTTTCGCTTAAACCAAAAGCAAAGCAAAATTGATCGTCCAAATTACGAAGTATATTCCGGGACCGAATATCAGTGCGAGAGTGACTGCTTAGCTAGCTGGGAATCATACATGAATGAACAAACGAACGCAATATGACGGCGTGCCAAATGGCGTGGATGACTGAGTGTAAGCCTTCAGCTAAACAATTTGATCTAAACAGTGAGCGTCAGCATAAAGTTTTCAGTGATGAATTCTGTGACCAACAGCTGTTACCAACAGCTACAAAAGCATCACCGTGTGTTATTTCAAATAAAAACTTGTGTAAAATGGAGCTGTGCGTCGATGGGACAGCTGTAGAATGCTCACCCACCATGCAGGTGGTGCAGAGTTCGATCCTCGCCTGACGCACCACTTTACCTCATTAAACCAGTAATAAGACTGGTAAAATGAAAAAGTTGAACTTGAGCCTGGCAACCCCATCCCACAAAAATAATCACCACTGCTATCAAAACTTTACGCCTCTAACTTGAAGCTCTATGTTCCATTGGGAACTTAAAGGAATAAAAAGAATATGGAGCTACTTCGCGAGAGTCTTTCAATGGTCCGGTTAAACGAAATGTACCCATGATCAATATAAAATGTCTTCTTTAAACTTTTCTACACTAACTGCTTAGTTTTGTCACTATCAATATCTTTTCAGTAATTTGTTATCTCATAGAATACTAAATATTTAAATTCAATCAATTTTTAATGACATTAAATAATTGACTAATAAGGAATGTATGCGTATCAAGATAAAAATTGAAATGTCATTTTGGCTTGTAGTCAACATACCGATGAAGTTATGTGGTTTAACAAAGGTTCACAAGTACTGACTAAATAATTGTGAAACTTTTGAAGTTTGTTCACATTCATACCTCAGTTATGTAACCACTAGCCTACAAGTTGATGGTGACATTTAAATTTTTCGGCACAACTTTATGTACATAGATAGATAAAACATTACCGATAGATTTAACATATTTGGTTGTGGAGAGAATCCCACATTAAGGTAATCAGTATTTACTGTAGGTACATAAGGATAGAGCCCGACTTCAGTACTGATCAAGATCGTGAGAAATATTTTTTAAAAATGACAAAATAAATAACATAAATGATCAAATCTTATGGACGATGAAAAACCCAGATAATGGATCTATAAGTGTCACGTTTTTTTTCTATAGGTTTTTGACATAAATCCTACCCTAAAATAGTCATATCACAATGAACAAAACCACCGGCTTGAAGGACTTCTAAAACGGGCTATTCAACTAATAATAAAGAAGTTTTACCCAAGTCAAAAATTGAGTTAAATTTTAGTGAGAATATATTTGACCGCTAAGTCACTGAATATATTCCACTAATAACATACTATTTTGTCGAAAAATTCTGGATTCATACTCGAAATATAAATGGAACGGCTGATGCGTTTTGATAATGCACAACAATGAATATATATCTGAAAGACGAAAATTATTTTCCTGTGGAATGATAGTGATGTTTTTTTAAATTTCGGTGAAATCGAAAGGCTTCTAAATTAGTTGCTTACTGTCATTTAGGATAAAGTATGTATTACTAATTACTTTCACATGGGATCTGTGGTATTCTTCTTGCATCAACCGATATTAACAACAGTTAAAAATGTGTATTTATTGTGGTTCATGGTTCAGGACTCTTGAACTTACTATCACTTGCACACTGGCAACAAATACTGCCTATTGCTATAGAACTGTCAGTGGACATTAAATCACCAATGAAGGCAGCAGTCGTAAATTCACTCAAGCTACTGGGAAGGCCCTTTTGAAGCATTAAAAAAGAATCTAGAGAGATAAGTGCATATACTGATGCCATTAATGCAAAATTCTTGGGAGGAAGAAACCTTACCTACTGTTTGGAGGAAAGACTACCTTATTAAAATAATAAAGGAGGCAGACTTAGCTCCAAAATTTAGTTTTCAGTGATTGGATTGGTTGGCATCAGTTAGACAACCACTATCCCACCCTAGTTCGGTACTCTCTAGCAGAATGTACCTACTGGGGTTTGAACTCAGATCTTTCTGGTTACAGGGCGAGCTTGTAGACAAGTCAGCCACCTGGATCCATTCTGAGGAAGAGTGCTAAACTAGGGCGACTTAGGCGTCTGCAAGAACTGGCGCGGAATCTCGATCATTGTTCACGCCAAGTTAAATATTAAGTCATGTCATCATGCAGAGTATAAAAGATGCATTGGATGCAAAGCTCCGAATGGAAATCATGTGTGGATCAAATAACAACTTTAAGTATTATCATAGAACAGAACAGAGAGTGATAGTCAAATCTCTACCTCAATTCCGTCGACTCAGAAAAGGCCTTCGATAGCGTTAACCGTGAAGCAATTTGAAAGCTTCTTAATCATAACAGAGTGCAGCACCCTAAACCTTTATCAGCCTCATTCAATAACTATATGATAATGATACATGTCACGTAATCCACAACGAAAAACTTAGCAAAGCCATTCAAAGTATGGATACATGAGTAAGACAAAGTTACCTACTTTCACTTATGATATTACTGAGTGTGAAGGACTGGATTATAAGGCAGGTTGCGGGGTGCGAGAAGATAAAACCAAGTTGGATAGATAAGGAGGAAGACTCTAGAAAGTCACAACTTCGCAGACGATTTATGTCTTATGTTACTAACTCGAAGACTTACAGGCGAAAAAACCAACAAGTTCTCAGAATAGGTAGGTGACGAAGAAAAGATCTGAAGTGAACATAGAGCAAACAGAGGTGATGAAAAATAGCCAGCCAATAACTACTGACAAATTAATAAAGAACCTACTGCTCCACAAATATTTGCACGAAAACAAATTTGGCCTGGACACGGACTGAGAAGACTATTGAAGGCCGTCACACGCAATACAGGCTCTCTCTCTCTCTCTAGTGGAACCTGAAGAAGAAATGATGAATTGGGCATATGGCCAAGGGAGAGGTTATGTGATTAGGAAATGAGAGCTTGTGTACAATCGTTGAGGCAGCTAGAAAGGACTTAAGAGAAGAAGAGCCATATTGTTGGAGCCATATTTTCTTCTCTGAACTCAAAGGGCTAATAATCTACTTTCAAGAAGACAGCTTAGACACCATGATATCTTTCAGTACCTGATATTTACTGTATAAACAGAGCGCACAGCATTACTACCTATATCACTCCCTTGGTTTTTATATCAAGGGACAAAAATCACAAATTGACGATTAACAAATAAGTTGATTATAAACCAAGCAATTTACTCTGTGATTCAAATTAAGTGTATTTATGAAGAGATGTCAAAGAGCATCTGCTCATAAGTGATAATGTTGGCTTCACATTCAATGAGACTCTTTCTGGATCTCAACAAATATTCTTCTAGCTTGAATAGAAAGTATCTTGAAGATATACAACTAGAATGAGTACTACCTTCCTTTGGTACCTTTGTAATGAAATACCAGTATAATTCCGCCCTACTTTCTACACATAAGTCAATAGTACTTATTACAGAATTTTGAAATCAAACTGATTTTTGCAACCAGTTCCAATTCAGATACTGGTTTAAACATATTCGATGTACATGAATAATATAGTACAGCATATCATATACAGGGCAGGGTTTGTTGTCGAAATGACAAATACTCTTCACACTGATGAGTAATCTTCTCCTCGGGGATTATTTATGTTTCCCACATTCACGGTAAGGTAAAACACACAGTTGTTCAAAATTAGTCATATTGTAGTGTTAAAAAGTTTCCCAAGTTTTGGTTGAAACTATTTTAAAATGTCATTAAGTGTATAGGAATATGAAATTAGACAAGCTTAAGAACACTTAAAGCTTTATTAATCATTTTTTTTTCCTAAAGTACAAATATTCTTAACAAAACACAATTTTGTCTAAAGTTGATTGTTTTTGTTTTACTCAGTAGTATTTTACTAACTATTTTATTCCTTTACCTTCACAGTGGAACATAGGGAGCTTCAAGCTTAAAACTTGAAGTCTTGGCAGCAGTGGCGTTTATTTTTACAGGATGAGGTTGCTAGTCTAATGTCCAACCTTCCCTCTTTATCAGTTTTATTACTGGCTTATTAAGGTTGGAGGAGTGCGTCAGCCGGGAATCAAACCCCGAACCACATAAGGCCTAGTTAGCCAGCGTTCATTCGCTCTACCACCGACGCGTATTATACTATTAGTCAATATAATATAAACCATTTCACATGAATAATGAAAAAAGGGTTATACATGACAAAGTTGTCTTTCAAGGCATTACTTAGAAACTATTATGAATTGTATTTTAGTCGAAGTGAGTATTTCTCCACTCATCAAGTAGTAATTATCCTATCTGTGGAAATCTATCCATTTGCCGATAGTCAAGGTGTCTGTGTGTGTGTGGGGGGGATGTCCTTCATTTCAATAATGTCATCGTTTGCATTACAGTTTCACCTTTGTAAATGTTAATGACATGCCCAACTTATAAACACCACACAACTTAATATAAGGGCCTGATTAAATAAGTTAAGATTTATCTTCAGTAGGTGTGTGTGTGTGTTAAGCTGTGACACAACAGGGAGATGTAGAGTGTGAAAATTATTGTTGGTTTACACAGTGAAAACTGTCTACACATCGGTGTTGCGCTTCAATGATATCGTTTTGTAGTGGTTGTCTTCTTTTTAATAATAATAATTTGCTTTATTCAAAAACAGTAATTGCGATACAGAATGGAATTCTCAGAATTTCACTAAATACAGTATTGCATACAGTTAGTACATTAACAAGAAATAAAATTCTACATGGACTATGGGTAGTCTCAATTCATTATGAAAACAACATATTGGAATGTCGGTAGCAAAGTCAAAAGTGAACAGAATGTTTGAAGGTGTTAGAAAAGTAGATGGTAGCACATTTACTGGTGTAAGTGGTATCAAAAAGGTCGAGATGTACAGAGTTTGCAGGAATGAAGAAGAATGTTTCAAGTAGAGAAAATAAAGAAAACGTTGTACCTATAAATGATATGAGTTGAAAAGACGAGATCCAATTGTTCTACTGACTATTTAATAGGTTATAGGTATCACGCCTAATGCTTTCCGTATCGCACAGAACACGAGCTAAGCAGGTTATGGTTGAGTTGGGTTTTTGTACTTACTAGTATGAGCATATTCTTTTCTATATAGGCTCCTGGTTTTCCCTGATGAGATACAAGGGGCGAGTTGTGAATGAAGAGAGTGGTGAGAGTTAGATAGATGGAATGGATTTAGCCCATTTTTCACATGAGTCCAAGTGCCTGTCTACTAAAATATTAACAAGCTGGTTAAGTGGCACGTTGCTTACTCTACTGAAAACCTTCAATATCCTGAGTAGTAAGGTATAGTATTTTTTCGGTAGCCTAGGGAAAACTAAGGGGAACAATAGAGAATAAGAGGCAGGATGCAACAGTTAACGAATCGTAGTGGTAAGGGTCAGGTTATTCCAGAATGTCTTAACTTCTTGATATAGAAAGAAAAGACGGAATATTTTCTCAGAAATCATCAAGATATGGGACGAAATTTGATTAAAAGAGAGGCTCATGATGAAATCCTTCAAGCAATAGAAAAAAAGACTCGTAAATCGACTAGTCGTCTGGATGAAAAGCTGCAGATAATATTTTCCACACAACCGAATGTTATTCTGAAGCTCAAAGACCAATTTTACAGGCTAGTCATCCCGTATTCTATCTATCTATCTATCAGTTCAACTGCTCCTGTGGAGCCAGTTATATTGTACGTTGATCTAGGAACTCAATTTCCGTGGTCAGGAATACATCATGCACTAGTTTTGCTTAATAAAGAAGTTGTGAAAGCCATCAACTGTTCTATATTAGATCACTTCAGCCAAACAGCTAACAAGGCTAGCAATGAAGAATATTTCCCTATCGTCTATAGAGTACTGTATCGGATGAATTGGGAGAGACCTGTAAAGAGAGAACAATTTAGACGGCAGAGGCACTTACAATTCACTAAAATCAACAGGAGGCATTTGTGCAAACCAAACATGTCCAGCCACTATTATTTCACTGGCCTTTTGTCGAACCTATGGACTGATAAAATCCAGTGTGTTTCCTCCCTGAATTCATCTGGTGTTCAGTCAGTTTCGTGTTATGCTGGCGTATATCATCCCTCTCTCTTCCTGATACTTTTGAAATGTAATCTGTCGGTAATATTGATTCAGTCTAGGTTAAAATAGCATTAGTGTTGTCATTAACAATATCTATTCAACTATTTACTTTCATATAAATGTAGGACCTGGTGATGAATTTATCGAAGTTAATATTCTTTCTCCAATTAGTTCATCTTTTAAATTTTTAATGGATCTCTTCAGTCAGTTCAAATGAATTCATGAAAAACCCTTATTTGAATACTAATACAGTGCAGAGTCCCTTTTCGGCGAATTCATTTTACTTAGCTCTACAATCGCAAATATATATATATGAGTTATTCTGTATGCATGTGTACACTAAGTCTGTCAAACAAAAATACAATTGCTTATGGTTATTTTAAATAAACACGTGAGAATCAGTAAGTTCTGCGTGAAGTAACTAACGTAATACAAAAAGTATTCAGAGGAATTGGATGTTGATATAAGAGGGTAGTGTAACAAAACTGATGAGTTGTCACAAACGATTGTTGAAGAAGGTTAACATAATAACATGAATAGTTTGATGAAAGAGTTGTGCTCAGGGTGAACATGGAAACAAAATAAAATACGGAATTACGTAAGAGTTTTAAGTAGTTAGAAAAATGAGCAAACAAGCAAAAGTTAAGTCAAATCAACAGAGTTGTTACCATGATAGTAGAAGTGGCTGAATAATTTTCTCTTGTATGCATAGTACGGGTTCCTCTTACTGAATGGCTAGGGCCTCTACAACCCAAAGAAGACGAGAACGTATTGTCTTTATCATTCAGTAAGAGGAACCCGTACTATGCATACAAAAGAAAATTATTCAGCCACTTCTACTATCATGGTAACAACTCTGTTGATTTGATTTAACTTTTGCTTGTTTGCTCATTTTTCTAACTACTTAAAACTTTTACTTAATTCCGTATTTTATTTTGTTTCCATGTTCACCCTGAGCACAACTCTTTCATCAAACTATTCATGTTATTATGTTAACCTTCTTCAACAATCGTTTGTGACAACTCATCAGTTTTGTTACACTACCCTCTTATATCAACATCCAATTCCTCTGAATACTTTTTGTATTACGTTAGTTACTTCACGCAGAACTTACTGATTCTCACGTGTTTATTTAAAATAACCATAAGCAATTGTATTTTTGTTTGACAGACTTAGTGTACACATGCATACAGAATAACTCATATATATATATTTGCGATTGTAGAGCTAAGTAAAATGAATTCACCGAAAAGGGACTCTTCTCTGAACTACTCGTCTTCTCTCTATGAATGAATTCACTTGAAAATTGATTATTAAAAACAAAATTTATCACATACTGAATACGTATTTAAAGTATTTTCATCTTTCAGTTATTTACAGCATTCATGCAACTGTGAAAGTCATGTTTATTTCGTAAAATCTTGTTCTTATACACTCTGATATATAACCAACTGAGTTTGATGGGATACTAGTTAGAAACCATTGTCAAGCGTCTACTTCTTTGTTTAGTGAAAACTGAATTCTATCAGTCAACCTTGCAATGTGGCCACCATACTAAGTGACTCGTTATCATGGTGCAGTTCGAAATGTAGTCATTAGATGGTTGGAGTCAGTCGAGAGGAAGTCTTGGACTAGGTTTCGTGCTAGTTGACACTCATCAGTCTGCAAAGCATGTCTGTAGCCGCGAAGGAAATCATGTCTTTTCTGAGATTTGAACCCGCGTCACCCAGTGCTGCAGTTCAGATATGTTACCATTGAGCTATTTAGGCTCGCGACTGCCCCCCTGTAAGACTGTACTGGATTTTTCTGATTGGACACTAGTCAGTAACCAGTGTAGTGTGTTTATTCCTATCTTTGGTGCAGACTGAATTTGATCAGTCAGGTTTGAGATGTGGCCACCATCGTGGGTGGTTGATGGAATTCAGTCTGCAACGAAGATAGCGCTAGGTACATTACACTAGTTACTGACTAGTGCCCAGTCAGAAATATCCAATAAAGTCCTACAGGGGGTCAATCGCGAGCCCGAATAGCCTAGTGGTAACGTCTGTGACAGCAGCATTGGGTGATGCGGGTTCAAATCTCAGGAGGTACATGAGTTCCCTTGAGGTTGCAGAGACGCCTAGCACGAAACCTAGGTCCAAGCCTTCCTGCAGATTGTCTATAACCATTTAATACCAACAACGCTCAACTGTTGTTGTCACTACACAAAACGTACTTTGATATGTTGACTAAGCTGATGATAAAATTTCAGTTGGTCAATAGAATTGTTCATTAGTATATTAATCGTAAAAAGTATTGAGGAATCAAAAACACAGTAAATTTAAGCCCAGACGAGGTACTGTTAAACTTTAGATTGATTGATACAATATGCAGTCCTTCACATCATTTCATTGATATTTCATATTCTTCAAAAAAGATACTTCCCAATTAGCAATAAACCATTTACAATTTTTTTGATCTAACTAACCATAGATCCACCGGAGCTGAAAATGCTCATCTCACCAAAAACATGGCAAAAGCGTTTCCAATCTAATCAGACAACAGTTTTGTGTGAAGCAGAAGGCGGTCGTCCAAGATACATTGAAGAAGACTATACTGTTGAATATAACCAAATAAAATCACGAAACAATGAAAGTGTTTCTGCGTTGAACCGCCTACTTCGTCACGATGAAAGCAGTATGTGGAAATTCAGTTGGAAATTTCGTCCACATTATCCAGATAATTGGATGGAGTACGAAAATCAAGAATCAGTTTCTGATAATTTAAAAGTTCCCCAAACATCGAACAAGTTGGTTTTCAGTCATCCCGGGAGGAAACAAGCTGGTGAATACACGTGTCTGCTTGAAGGTCCAGCTGGAGTTTCACAAGTTACAAGAAGCTTAAACTTTGGGTGTAAGTTGTCTTTTAATTGTTCCACTTATTATCTGTATTGTATTTATATGACGTATGACATAGCCGTCTTAAATGAAAAGGAAATGCCGCAAGGTACAAAATGCAGTTTTCGCAATCCCATATTTAACGACACTCTAATGAAGGATTTTTCAGTCGTTCATTTAACAGGTTAATTATTTTTAACAGTGAACTGAAGCATCATTAATACCAGCAAACAGAAACGCTTTTATGAAGTAGTGAAGTTGTTCAGAAACGGGTTACTTTAGTATGGTCATTTATTAGGGGCACTAAGCACGAAAGAATGAAACCCAGTGAAAATTCTGGGAGTCACATTAGTACCGCAGTCAGGTCTTCCAGTTCATCCGTTAAGCGAAATAATTTTGACTTAAGAAAAAAGGAGGATGAAGAGCATACACAGCAGGTGTTTGAAGAGTTTGTTGCAACTTTTTAGGAACCGTCAAAAAGTCCGGCATGGGTTAAAGGTGGTATTGTTAACCCATTATCAGGCTCTTCAAAGGACTCATAGGGAGCCAGTCGTATACATAGACTCGTTTCTAGACTAGATTTGAAACCTAAGACTGAAGAACAGAACGTGACCGATAAGAAGTCAGCTGCAAAGCCACTTGCGCTTGGGAAAAACAAAGGCTAATAACAGAAGAAATCCAAGCTAGCACAGTTTAAAGAAGAGCTTAAATTGATACGGCAGCAAAGAGAACAAAGACATGCTATGAGACAAGGAAGAAATCAGTCGTTCACACAGTCTGAGCTAGACCTTTCGGAAGTTGGAGTTGGTGGTCGAGATTATCGTAGAGGCTCTTCAAATTCTCATTGTGGGGATTTGAGCATGAGTTCTCATAGTAACGACGCGCCTCCAAGCATTTATTCAAGGAGAAAGCAAAATGATCGTCATGATGTCGATTACCCATATGACTACGACTGTGATAGGACAACTACTAATCATTTTCTTGGAAATCTAAACTCTTAAATCAAAAAGTCATTCTATCAGTAAATATGAAAACAGGCTTTCAGTGCTCAAAAGAAATATTAAAGAATGGTTCTCCAACTGATATCGACCCGTGGCCAGATTTCAAACCAATCGAATCCCTAGAAAGTAACTATTGAAAACAAACCTGAGGCTATCTAGTGACTGGCTGGCTACAAGATGACGTTTCATGTCGTTCTAATGAGAAGTCGTGACTAGTGGGAACCACGTGGTCGCGAGTGAAAACAAACACACTGGTGGTTGTGCTAAAATCATGAATTGATAGAAGTTAGAATTCACTGGCCATTGAATTGGGTTCCAGTGGTTGAATGGTCTACGAGCTTGGCTTGTAACCGGAAGGTCGTGGGTTAAAAACCTGGCAGTGGGTGGTTAACTCCATTGAGTTCAAAACCAGGACAAAACAGTTGTCCAGTAATACTTATGTAATATCAATCCGTAGTAGAGCTTGAAAACCGGTGAATTTCTAAGGCAAGGCAAAGAACAACAGTAAAGTGAAATAATTTTTTACTGCATGAGAAAAAAATCTTTCTAATAAAACGAATGGTTACTAGATAGGCAATTAGAATATTGTTAAAACATTACTAGAACTACCGTAAAGCGACGATAGTCGACGATGTGAAGAAGGAGCTGATTCTTCGGAGTTGCTTATGAACTTTAGCACTTCAGAATTTCATACAACACTGACGAACATATTAAATATATGATTATTTAGAAAAACTTTTTCACCATATCACTTATCTGTTGTTAAGAATAAAAATGACCGTGTTCAGGTGTAGGTCATTCTAAGTATTTATTGTTGGAAATCTATTCCTCTGACTTCGGAGTATTAAACTCGGACTGCATCATCTGTCTGGTTGCTGCTTATATCTTTTATGCAAGTGTTGTCTGATGAACCATTCCAAGAAAGCGAAGGATGAGTACGAAAGCCACTTATAACAAACGTGATCAAAAAGTACAAAGAAAGATTATTGATCGTTAAATGTGATCAAACTTACCGCGTTTTCGGCTTTTTTGGATATTTTAAGAGCTGAGGACAAGGAGTTATCATATAAATATATATGTACTGTTTCAAGTGATAATTTTTTCATACCTCACTATCTTTTTATCTAAAGGAAGATTTATCAACTTCTACCCACTTAAACTTGTATAATACCATTATTATTCCCTTGGATTCCGATTGGAGTATTATTATTTCCTCTAATTCCTAGAGGAACATGAGGCTTAAGCTGCACGCGTCTCCACTGCGCTTGGTTCTCTGCCAACATCTTCACCTGACTGCAAGTCTGCCCACATGTTTTCATCGCCTCTTCACATGACCTCCTCCAAGTCACCCTTGCACTGACGACTAACTCGCCGCTTCGCATTCGGGTTCCACTCGAAAGATTGTCTCGTAATGTCACTTGATGGTTTCCTCAGAGTATGGCTAATCCATCTCCATTTCTTCCTGCCCATATGTTGCACAATCGGTTTCCGCTGGTTTGGTTCGCTCCCAGAGTTCCCTGTTGGTGATCTTTTCTGGAAATCTGTTCTTGAGTAGTATTAAACGAAGACAGCTGTTGATGAAAGTCTGTAATTTGTTTGAAGTACTCTCCATGACGCACCAAGTCACAGATTCATAAAGTAGCACTGAGTTCACACTCGAGTTGAAAATCCGGTTCCTATTTTTAATGCTGAGTGCTATTGACCTGCATACAGACTTGAGAGTAATGAAAGCTTGTCTTGCTTTTCCGATTCTGACTTTGATATTCATTCCAGTTCCGTTGGCCTGTAGTTGAAACGTTGCCTCTAAGGTAGATTGGTGAAGGAGGTTGCTTCTTTCAGATTTCTCCCATTTATCCTGATTGTTGTCTGTTTTTGTTGGCCAGGAATCTTCATCACCTCCGTTTTCTCTATGTTCACCTGAAGTCCTATCTCCTCTGTATGCTTCTTCTTCCAACTTGTTGCTTTTCACTCGCATATCTTCCAGTTTGTGTGAAATCAGACGTATGTCATCGGAGAAGTCCAGATCCTCCAAGTTCTTTGTGTGCCTGTTTCCTTGCTTCCCGCTCTCTGTCACATTATCTAATATACTGCAATCAGGAAAATCATTGGAGTACGCGAGCTCAACATCACATTACCATTTTCTGTTTACTGAATTCCTTTCTAGCTGGTCCCACGACTGCTCGTCCGCTTTCATCTCCTCTTCACAAAATGTCCTCCGTTTCACTGTCGAACATTTACCAAACTCTTCACTTCCCCTGGAGGTTCTGACTAGCGCGCGACGTCACCTGATAGCCTCTTCAGTGTGTGTCTGATCCGTTTTCATTTTCTTCAACACATTCATGGAGCAATAGATTCTTGATTTGTTCGCGTCCCAGCAGTTTCTATCTCTTATCTTTCCTGACCAGCCATCTGATTTTCAGTATAGAGCCAGTGCGGGCAGCTGTTGAAGTCTGAAGCCCACTGGAAGTGTTTCCTATGACGCGTCCGCCAAGTTACTGATCCAAATAAAAGAACTAACTGATTTAACGTTGGTGTTGAAAACCCTAATTATATTCTTTAAGTTGACTGTGTGCAGAGGATTTCCAAACAGACATCAGAGTAATGAAGATCTTGTTGTGCCTCGGTGGCACAGTGTTTAGGACTCTCACTGGCCATACACATGGTCCAGGGTTCGATCGCCTGTCGACGCACACCTACTATCAATGATCGGCCTGAAAAGTTTCGGCTACCAATATCACATGCTGGAAATTCCATAGTTTGTATCAAAAATACGGTTTGGAATCAAACTATATTTAGAAATGTTAAAAAAATCCTGATTTACTTGACATCATCATCCATATCGTCCCGTGTAGTTGAAGTTCTAGGAAGTCAAGTTATATTCAAAGACAAGAGTACTTATAAGTTTGTAACATAAAGCTGTATTGTACGACTGAATGAACACTTCTAAAACTTTCCGTTGAAGGTACTCTCCAAGCTAACTTAACGAAGGTAACCGAAGTCTTTACTCTTTTACTGTTTACTTTTATATAGTAATTAACGTGTTTCTTTAAGTACAGTAATATTTCATATGCAGTAGTTGTATATTCCTAACGAATAGTTATTTATTAACGCATATATACACTTTTAGTTCCACCAGAGTTGGCACCACCGGGAATAACTTCAGTTACTGCTGCGCTTGATTCACAAACAGTAATTGAACTCCATATCTGGACTTATCCAATACCTTCTTTCATAATTGATAATTCAAAAAGAACTAAAGCTAAACATCCTTCATCCAAAAATTGTGGTTTCTATGAGACTGACACACAACCGCCAAATAAAGTCAATACGCTCAAAAAAACAACATTCACTTGGTACAAAGTTAAAACAAAAAGAATATCATCTGAAGTTGACATACTTCAGAAAGAATTAATCCATGACAACTGGTCACCATCAAAACTATCTGAAGCGGTAAACACAGGACAACGAATTTGGACTGATGCGGTACTTATTCAGTTACCATACTACGATAGTGATGAACAAATCAATAAAAATGCTAGTCAAAATAATAAAGAAGAGACATTACGTAAGATACCAACTATAATTTATCGATTATTTTTAAGTCCAATTACAGAAAAAGATTATGGGGAATATATGTGTGAGATTGAACATGAAACAGGAAAGAGACAGTTTTTTATGCAAGTACAACCTCCAGGTAGGTTAACATATTTTGCTTTATTCTACCAATGGTTTATTTTTTAATATAAGAGAGCACTCACTTAGAAAAAGTACCTGTGTAATGAAGTGTCCTGTGGTAATTTTACACAGTCATATAGTGGACTAAACGCATGCATTTGATTTTTTTGATTTTTGATTTACAGCTTGATTCCACACTGTATTTTCGGTACAAGTATGGAATTTTCAGCATGGATATCGGTAGCCCAAATTTTGCAGGCCGACCATAGATATCAGGTGTGCGTCGGCAGAGGATTGAACCTCGGACCATGTGCATGATCGGCAACAGTCCTAACCACTGTGCCACCGACGCACATATGCCGCTCATTTCACAGTCCACATTCAAGTTTTCATCCCTACTATTTAATAAGGGGTTAGACAATAATTTTGAGGCTGTTAGCGAAAAATTCATGTTCAACACTTCGTTAGATTGTGAGCGTATAACTGCAAATATTAGTATGGATTTAATCTTGAAGACATTGGTTTCCAAATGTTAACACTCATTGTAACGACTAAATATACTCACTTGTGATCTAAACGCGAAAAATCATTCTCTACGTTCTACTGTATAGCTGACAAAACTTCCTTGAGACACGCACTATCAAGAAACGTTCCAAAACCAGGGAAAAGACAATTATTCTTCTACAATATTGTAGCGGTCCTATCAAATAATAACAAAATAAAACTCAAATTTACTTCAATGATGCCGTTGGACAGCCAGCTCTACAAGCAATGTAGGTTTCTAAATACAAAACAAGTATTAAGAACACACAATATTGAGCGAAGAGACTCTTTCCAACAACGAATTTATTGTCAAGCTGCACAGTCGTGTATATATGGTATTCAAGAGATTATATCCAGTGTGGGAATTGAATCATAGGTGTGAATGCATAAAGTAATAATAGTAGTAGTATGAAATGCAATTAAAATATTTGTGATTATAATCATATCAAGTGGCAAAACAATTAACGTCATATATAGAATAATTCATAAGATGTATAGATGTTCGGATAGGGTGCATAATTATAGGATTAGTAGGCTAATATAAAACATAACATGGTGTGAAATTTGATAAGATAGGATTCAATATAGTATAAAAATATAATTTGAGATTTAGAATGACAAGTGGGACAAACGGAAACAATTCAGAGAGAGAATAGTAACAATAATAATGGTAATTGTAGTAATAAGGGGAAAGTATATAGAATAACTAAATAAACAAAATAAATAAATTATTGAATTGAATTTTTGATTTTCCCGTCGATTGATTGGACCGAAGTGCCTCAGTGGGAACATCATCACTCACTGAGAAATGCAGGTACATCCAGCTGACGAGTCCCAAATAGGACGAAATGCGCATCCTGGATTCCACTGCTAGCCACCATCCACCAATTGTATACAAAATAAATAAATGTCTATCCCTCTGCGACCAAGGCAGGATCGTATATACTTCTTTGGTACACAAAGGTCTAGCTTAAAATCATGACCTGCCAAGGCCTCCACTGTCTTTATAAGCCCGTAACGAAGAAAACGCGGCAAGTTAGCATGGATTCGGTAGATGATCTTAATATCATAGTGTTAGGGTTGCAAATGCAGTGGGTTTTATTTTTTGATTAACAGCTTGATTCCACACTGTATTTTCGGTAAAAGTATGGAATTTTCAGCATGGGTATCGGTAGCCTAAATTTTGCAGACCGACCATAAATATCAGGTGTGCGTCGGTGCAGGCTCGAACCCCGGACCATGTGCATGGTCGGCGAGAGTCCTAACCACTGTGCTACCGACGCACAGTGAACGAACGAAGTTCTGTTTTTATATATGGAGGCACTCGGCTATGGAGGTTAGTCAGTGAATTGTCCACCCCACGTCGGATAGATCGTTTCAGATTTCATCTTGTTCATGTTATTTTAGTTGAAGGTCCAGTCAAGACATATTTGAGTCCGACTCCACTTTTAATTTCAACTGGATTGTAAGGCGCGGTGGCTGTTAGAATCGTCTAAAATGTCTTCTGAATTCTCTTGTTTATTATTCAGCAGCAAGGTTATACGACAACTTTCAAATTAATTTACTGTTTATGAATGAAGTGTATCATATAACTTTTGAATTACTCATTAAATTTAGTGTAAGTGCCTTAAACCATACTTATGAAGAAGGCCTATTTCTCAATACACTAAAATTCTACAGCGCAAGAATCTTGTATTTAGAAGTTATTAAGTCACGTCACTCATAGCATCGATTAAGTTTATTAATCTTTTGCATTATTCTATAGTCAACAATCTCAGTGATCTGGGAATTCCATGATGCTTCACAGGAAAACTTCAGCTTTTGTGAGGTAACACTGAATAATAATAATCTACTTTATTCCAAAAACAGTACTTGTAATACAGACTGGAATTCTCAGCATTTGTCACAATATTGCATCTGATTTACTTAAAATATAAATACAATTAAAAATTAATCAGAGGAATTTGTCTGCGTTTACGATATAAAGTCAAAAATATTCGAAGCACCAGTTGAGAGTGTTAAATATAATAATAATAACAATAGTAATAATATTAATCAATAATAACAGTGAGTTTGTTTCAAAAAGCATTGGCGATTCAGTTTGAAAATTTTAGCGTGTTATAGATTATTGGATCTAATGTTCTGTTGATGAAGTATAGTGAGGGGAAATACAAAATTAACAGTTATTCACGCAGCTTAAATAATGTCCACACTTATGAAAAAATAAACAAATAAAAAGAAAAAATTGAGAGGATTATAAATATTAGAAATCCAATAACAATAAAGGTTGATGTTGTAAGCGTGGAGGAAATGGTTTATTTAGTAGTGTAAAGAAGGTTAGTTAGTTCATGCCTAACAATATTTTCATCACATAAAGTACGTGCCGCCAAATATGGTATAATGGAATTTTTGTACTTAGACGTACGTGCATCAAGTCTTCTGAAAAGATTTCTTGTTTTACCTGAGGAGACACAAGGTTGGAGCTGCGGGTAGAGTGGGTGCCCAGACTCTGACAAAGTTCCTTTAGCAAATTTGTTGCATGACATCAAATGCCTACCAGTGACGATGTCAACGACTTGGCCCAATGGGATACCACTCGTCCTACTGACAGTCTTCAGAGTTCTACGGAGTATGACATAGTCTTTTTTAAGCAATCCAGGTCAGAATAAGCGTGGGTGAACAGTGAAGAAGAATAGGTAAAATACACGAGTTGACAAACTGTAGGAGGAGTGGGTGGGCTATGCCTGAGTACCTTAACTTTCCAATGTAAAAAGAAAGACGAAATATTCTTTTAGAAATCCCTATGACATGGGAGGACCAGGATAGATCAGAAGTAAGAATTAATCCAAGATACTTAACTTCAGACTTCATTTCTATATCCGCATGATCAATTTTGCAAGGGTCATAGGAATTAACAACTTCATTTAACTTTCGTTTACATCGGAAACTGAAATTAAAAGTCTGACATTTGGAAGGATTTAGTTTAAGGCCGTTAGACGAAGACCATTTGTTAATTTCTTAGTACAGTGTAGCTGGGAGTTAACAGACGTTGAAATAGTTAGATCATCAGCATACTTAACAAAGTTCATTTATTCAGAGTGAGACAAGTCATGCTAGAAGAAAGAAAACAGAAAAGGAGAAAGGACAGAACCTTCAGAGACACCAGCCTCAGTAAACAACAAAGCAACGACTTTTCCTGACATATGGTGTACTGCTTTTTTTCCTGAGAAATATGAATGCAGCCATTTGACAACCTAACAGTCAGTTTGAGTTTCAGCAAGCTTGTTTAACAAAATGACCCTAGGTACTGAGTCGGAAGCAGATGTGTAATCTAGGAAGGTGCAGCGAACAAATTTACCCCCCCCCTTTTCTAAGCTGGAGACAATGTTATGATACAAGACTGCAACTGCATCTAAAGTACTTCTACTGTGTTTACAGGCGAATTGTTTAGGATCGTTAAAGGTTTTAAGTGAAGGTTGAAGATTAATTAAGAGTAACTTTTCCATAGCTTTTAGGAAAGGGAGATAATAGCAATAGGTCTAAATATAAGACATGGTCCAGTAGACGACTTAGGTATAAGTACAATTTTAATGTCCTTCCAAACGGCTGGCACGGCATTTCTGGAAAAAGATTCATTTAATATGTTCATGTGAGGATAACACAGGATATCTGCACACTTTTTAAGAATAACACTAGGCAAACTATCTGGACCTAGGCTACAAGAAGGGTTCAGAGACTGGAGACATTTTAGAACATCATTTGTATTGAAACCAGGGAAGCAGGTTTCATTAACACTTGTTACACTAGAAATTTTGGCATTTGTGGGGGAATATATGAAAGACAGATAAGATAAGAAACGTTTATTGAAATTACCTCTTTCAAGCTATTGTTATTCTAAAATGAAAGTAAATTTCCTTCATACACAATTATTCGTTCTTTTCGTCAACTTATGCACTCAATATAGGTTGTAAATACAACACATATCCTGTGAAATACCCCCTTAGGTTTTTTTTTCAAAACGAATCTGAACTTTAAATATCCTGATAACTTTTTCCCTGAAAATGTTCTACATTATACCTATATTCTATTTTAGGTGATCCACCGATCACTGTAAAAATTATTCGTTTCGTACGTGAACAGTCGCATATTCGAGTTTATTTTGACCCTTTGAACCTTCTAAAGTCTAAGAAAACCAGTGGTGATCATGATTTAGGCAAGAATAAAATCGAAATGAAGACAGAGTTGGAGACGAACAGAAACGGAAAAATTTCATTGCCTCCATCGTCTGTAAACGACAACAGACAACAGCTGAAATGGAAAGCTTCATTGAGAATATGCGCTTCTTTCTATTCTGAACGTAATAAATTGTCTGGAAATTCAAATAACGAGTGTGCCTTTTCATCACATTTGTTAAAAAAGATACCTAGAAGACCTAATTATGTCCCGCGGTTGGAGTCGTACCGTTTGCCGTCGAATAATTTGTACGGAATCAGTTCACTGCCAAATGAATGTATCGAAGCATTAATTGAATATCCTGAGAAGGGGAGAATTGAAATTCCCATAATTTATTCAAACAGTTTTACAGAGAAAAATTTATCTAATGTGAGACAAAGAAATGAGACTAATCAGACGTTAGAGGTGAAAAACTTACTGGAGGATAAAACTATGCATAATGATATTGAAGCAATCAAAGTTTACTGGTCAGATAAGGAGAAGCTGACCTACCAGTTTAGATTTTATGATGAAACTGGAGGTTTAACATATGCAACGGATTGGTTTTATGAAGATGGTAAGTTTTAGCCTTTTAATGTATAATAATAATAATGCCCTGTTTACAGGTTACTGGCATTAGCCCAAAAATCACACTTTTCTTTTGATCTTAAATTATCACCACCTCATCATTGTGGGCAGTGATTTTTCAGCTAAATAACATCTAATAAAGTATAATTATTTTAAGTGAATTTGAGATTTTCCGATCGATTGACTGAACCGAAGTGCTTGGTCCAGGCTGACATGTCGGCTTCTTGTGCAGATACTTCGACGATGTCTGGACATGTAATTAGAAGTCAACTGGTGAATGTTGACTAGCAGTGGAATCCAGGACAACGCGCATTTCATCCAATTTGGGACTCGTCAACTGGATGTACCTGCATTTTTCAGTGAGTGATGATGTTCCCACCGAGGCTGGTGGCCGAAGTGGTCTAGTGGATAACGCTTTGGCGTTTGAAAGTATGGGCAAAGGGTTCGAGCCTCGGTGGGGACAACTTGATGGTACATCCAGATGACGAGTCTCAAATAGGACGAAATGCGCGTTGTCCTGGATTCCACTGCTAGTCAACATTCACCAATTAAAAAGTATAATTATATTTCAATAGTTTACACACAATGACAAGTTTTGTTATTGGTAATATTTCGGGGAAAATTACTCTCCGGGTTCACACACGATTTGTACTCATATATTTGGTTCATTTTGTTTTGCTAATTCATGTTTTTTGTATTCAGAATCATATTCCAAGTTGTTGATAGTTGTATTTCTGGGTCACTCTTGTTACATGTATCCGGTGTGAGTTTAATGAATATCGATTCTGTTATAAGTCTTTCCTTCCATTTGTTCATGTTAGTTTTTAGAATACACACATCATTCCAATTGATATTGTGCATTTTATCCCATGCATATGCAGCTATTGATTTTTTCCAAATTCTTGTAAGCTTGTGTTCTTGTTGGTTGACCTTTTTAGTTAGGCGTTTATGTTCATTCACTTTTATTTTGAGTGATCTGGACGTTTGACCCACATATTTAGTCGAACAGTCAGCACAAGATATTTTTTTATAAATCAAATTGTTTTTATCCATCATTTTTATGGGATCTTTCAGTGGATTTATTTTATTTTTTGATTAGATTGGTCGGTTTAAACGTTGTGCGAATCCCAATATTTTTGAGGTTTCTCTGAATTGCCTCTGATGTACCATTTTTATATGGTATTGCGACTGTTTTTTCGCATTCTTCCTTCTTGTTATTCTCCGGTTTTACTCTCTTTTTTATATTATCTTTTATAAATTCTTTTGGTTAGTTGTTTTCGAGTAGGATTTTGAATAAGACGTTTATTTCTTTACACTTGTCCTCTGGTGTTGTTGTAAGTCTACGTATTCTATCTGCAAGACCCTGTATTAATCCTCGTTTTACCGTGAGTGGATGAGATGAGTAATAATCAAGGAATCTTCCAGAGTGTGTGGTTTTTCCATATATCGTTGTTTTTATGCTACCATCTGTCATTCTTTGTATTTTGCAGTCTAACATAGGCAGTTCCCCAATTTCCTTCTCTATTTCCCTAGTGAATTTTAATGAGTCGACATGGCTGTTCACGTGTGAGAAGAGTTTCACAATATCGTTTTTTTTCACCATTACTAGTGTGTCGTCTACAAAAACCATGAATGAGCAAAACAAAAGGAACCATATATATGAGTGCAAATCATAAATGTGTGAATAAAACAATTCCAACAGTGGTGTGAACACGGGCAGTAATTTCCCTCAAAATATTACCAATAAAAAACAGTTTTCATTGTGTATAAACTATTGAAATATAATTATACTTTATTTGATCTAATCCACAATGCTCAAACGTTTTACTGACATTAACTAACCTGTGTTATAATTAGCTTATTTCATTCAATGAATTAAGTCATTTGAATTGGTTTTCCATAATAAATTTTTAAATAGATGTGATTCTTGACATTGATAGCATATGTATTATCAGAACTTAGTTGGATATCTGTAACTGAAATTTCATGGTAATTTATAGAAAAGATAACCACAATCTCATGGACCACCAAGAGCTTAGTGGATAGCGTTTCGACATCTGAAATGATGGACGTAGGAGTTTTAGTCTCTGTGTGAAAAACATTAATCACTGGGAATGTAGCTACATCCAGCCATCATTTCCAAAAAAACAGAACGAGATGCATATCGTGGAAAATCCCACTGCTAGTCCTCATCACCAACCAGAATGGCGCCTCCCTACAATCCTCAGACCTAGCCAAACCGTTTGCACTAGAAGTCGACTTGTTAGCAGGGAGTGAACATTTCGGTGTAAATGGATCGAATCAGCAGGAAATTCAATAACTGACCTAAACAGAGTTGCATACAAGGAATGGGCAGTTCTTTGAATCGAAGGCATGCACCTTACGATTGGTTAGGTAACACGTATAAAGACATAAAATGTGAAGACAGGATATTTTATTGGATTGAAAGATGCAGCTTAAATACCGAAAAAGGTACATTTTATGCATATAAAACTCTTATTAATGAAGTATTTAGGGTTGTTCAGCATGAAGGTATGACCACTTTCAATAAGAATTTCCTCAGCCACTAGAGACTAACTGTCACATGGGAAATAGATATGCTAACTACAAATTTATTTTTCCAGAAATTTAGATCACTATGTATTGATCGTGGTGTGTCTAAATTGCACTGGCACTTTTCCACTAGCAGTCTGTAGGAAGGTTAAAAATACCACAGACAGCTGCACTTATCAATTATTGGTTTATATGATATAAATGTGGACATAGTCACTAACTGACATCAAATAAAAAATCATGGAACACAAAGGAGCACTGGCCAGGTTTTCTGTTTTACCTTGAGATTTTGAAGAAATACCTACCTACAACCCTGACAGTTGTCGGTAACTTATGTTGGTTCATGATAAAGCCTTTATCGCATAAGTCATTTGCCGTAAATTAGTAACATTTTTCAGCTAAATAAGTGTTATTATGATATTGGTGAAATTTAGCACTTTTTTCATACATTTGGTTCCCTTGATAAGTTCCAACGAAGAAAGAAAGGCCAGATTTGCAGTATAAAATGATATCACCATTCCATTTCACAGCCTCTCATCAGCTGCAGACCACCGGAAATTAGAATAGTTACATAATTACTATTACTATTTCCTTTAATTCCTAGAGGAATATAAGGCTTCAGCTTCGCGTTTCTCCTGCGTTCGGTTCTCTGCCAACGTTCTCATCTAGCTCCACGTCTACCCGCATGCTTTCATCTCCTCTTCACATGACCTACTTCAAGTCACCCTCGCACTGACGACCAACTCGCCGCTTCCTATTCGGGTTCCACTTGAGGGCTTGTCAAATGATGTTACTTGATGGTTTCCTCAGAGTATGGTCAATTCACCTCCATTTCTTCCTGCTTATTTGTTGCACAATCGGTTCCTGGTTGGTTCACTCATTGCTAGAGATCCCTGTTTCTGATCTTTTATGACCATCCGTTCTCGAGTAGTATTAAACGAACACAGCTGCTGATGAAGGTCTGTAGTTTGTTCGAAGTACTCTCCATGACGCCCCAAGTCTCTGATCCATAAAGTAGCGCTGACCTCAAACTCTAGTTGAAAATCCGGATCTTGTTTATCAGGCTAAGTGCTGTTGACTGCCACACAGACTTAAGAGTAATGAGAGCTTGCGTTGCTTTCCCGATCCTCGCTGCTTTGATATCCTCGTCAGTTCTGCTTACAATTGAAACGATGCTTTCCAGGTCGGTAGGTAAAGGAGGTTATTTCTTTCAGTTTCCTCCCATTTATGCTGGTTGTTTGTCGTTGTTGTTGTTGCTGTTGATGTTGCCAAGAAATCTTCATCACCTCTTTTTATTCTATGTTCACCTGAAGTCCCTCCTATCGTTGGTGCTTCTTCAGCCAGATTGTTGCTTTTCGCCTGCATATCTTCCTGTTTGTGGGAAATCAGACATATTTCATCGTTGAAGTCCAGATCCTCCAAGTTTTTTACGTGGGTTCATTTAATGCCTGTTTCCTCGCTTCCCGCTGTCTGTCACATTATCCAGTCTACTGCTGTCAATAAAATCATTGGCGATAGTAGGCAGCCTCGATTTACTTCCGTCTTTTCTTCGATGTATTCTATGAGTTTCCCGCTCTGGATCACTTGGCATGCAGCGTTGTTGTACAATAGTTGTAAATAATACAATAATATACTTCAATGTTTGAATAGTAATACAGAAAGTATTATTAAACGGCTAACGCATCCATGATGTAAGCATTATAATCCTCAGTTTAATTTACCATCAGTTTATATGGTTCCAAAGTAGAAAACGTGCAAAAGGGGAGTAGAGAAGATAGAAAATAGAAAAAGCTGATAAAGATTGTTAGCTTATAGGTTCACATAACAACTGTAGAAGGTTATAGCTCAGTGAGTTGAAACAACTAATATGGATGACTGATCAATGTAATCGAAACTCAGCCAGTGATTGCACCCCGTCTCCGTATGCATAAGCTTGATTTTAAACGTCTGACGTTTTCTGTCATTTGTATATTTAGTATCTAAAGAGATCTTTAAATCTCAACGAGATGACCCATATCCAAAAGGTGTCTGGTAAATGCACGTTCCGAATATCTGCTTCCTTTTAGACATACGTTTCTTGGGATATGCTCAGAATAGCGTATAGAAGCCCTCTTTCTGTTCTTTCAATATAATTGCTACCGAGAGTGCACGTAAATTTATAAATGCAGTTAGAGATGATACCAGCAGGGTACTTTTAAAGTTTTGATTTTTTGAGCATGCAGTTTTACGAGCTTAGCTGTAAGAAAGCGTCTTTCTTTTTCGCCTTTCATTCTCTTGTCAATCTTTTTAGTGATCATGTTTCTGCTTTGAATGGGAGATAAATAAATACTATCTTCTTTTCAATAGTTAGGTGTTTCGTTTTCTAACCGTCTTCATTGTTATACTTTTGGATAAATCCCTTTGAATACCAATTTTCCCTTGGGTATTTCTCAACAAAGCCTAATTCTTCATTCAGCTTGTTGTAAGACAAAATGGCTTCCTGGCTCTATTATACAGTGTTCTCACTAATTTCGGCTTATAGCCCATAGAACAGGAAATGTTACAGTGAAGATAGCGTTTGATCCTGGTTTGTTTTCTACAGATGGACTTATAGATCTTACCATTAGGATACGGAAAGTTGAACTCATCGTTATATTCATCTCATTGAGACTGTCAAATAATAAATAAGCATTTTTGTATGATATAGAAGAGGTTCATTATTAGTGCTATAGAAATGTTACAGATACGGTTTTTTATAAATGGTGATTAACATTCATGATGACCGAAAAAAGTAAACTTCCTTCGGTTTATAATGAATAAAAGTTGACGATTACAAACTCCTGTACATTAGAATACTATAGTTGTCACATCAAGACATACTAGAGTTATTTAGACAACTCTTTACACAGAGCGAAACAATGAAATTTTAAAGGGTAATTCTCCTTTTGATCACGATAAGTGTAGTTTTTATTCATAGCATATATAAGGGTTGTCAACACTGAGGAATTGAAAGACGAAACTGCAAAAGATACCTTCCCCGCAGCCGTCAAACGAAATTCTGAGAAACTACAGGGTATAACTGAGGAAGTTTGAATTGAAGACAGGAGTAAAACAAGGCCATTTGCTGACTATCACCATCGTTATGTCTATTTGTCGTGAATTGCATCATGCAGCACATCATGCATGAGGAGCGAGAGGAGAGAAATACACTGAACCGACTAGGAAACTGCAGAAGATCTGGATTTAGAGGATAATTTATAGTTCAGTGTCAAATAAATTCAAAAAACTTACTGGAGTAAATCAACAGATCTGCTGAAGAGTCAGCCAAACCAGGACTTCATGTGAACACAGAGAAGATGAAGGCGATGAAGATAACCATCCGACAGCAACCAGTAGCAATCACTATCAACGAGAGAAATTTGAAAGTGGCGGCTTCCTTCAATTATCTTGGAGGTATAGTTTAAACTATAGGTGCAACGGATGATGTCAAATGCAGAATCGGGACACAGCTTCATCATTCTGAAATCAGTTTGGAAATCTTCTGATAATAATAATAATAATATTTGTATTTTCAACACCAAATCTTAAATTAGTCAGTCCTTCTATACATGACGCCAAAACTCGACTCCTCATTTCCAACAAGCCAATAAAGACCTTTATCAAAAGCTGCCTTCACTGGCTCCTTAGCGAAGGTCAGCTGACTGGCTGGCTTGAAGGAATTTGGCAACAAACCAAAAGAGAGCTTACAGGATTTCATCATGAGCTGACATCAGTTAGGGAACCATTGGAAAACCGACTGGGAGTACTGAACAGCTGTTTCATCCTAGTTTGGAACCCTTCATCAGTATGCATCCACCACAAAGGTTCGAAACCGGGACCTTCTGGTTACAAGGCCAGAGAGCTCGTAGACCATTAGGCTACTAGGGCTCGATCCAATTACCAGTTCATGAATACTAACTTCTGTTAATTCATGATATAACGTGGCTACTAGCCAATATCTTCGACGAATATTTGTCCTCACAAGCGACCTGCTGCACCCTACTGGTCACAACTTCCCACTAGAACCCTAGGTAACTACCTACCTGAATAGGGCAAGTCGCTATAAGAGCTCGCCTTGTAACCAGAAGGTCCTGGGTTCGAATCCCGGTGGGTGCCTACTGATGAAGAGTCCCAAACTAGGCTGACTAAACAGCTGTCTAGTACTCCCAGGTTTTCTAATGGTTCTCTAGCCACTATCAGCTCATAATGAAATCCTGTAACCAATCAATCAAATCCCTACAAACCAACACTTGAATATCAAAAAAGAGCTTATCGCTCGACAGATATTCTGAAGAAAATGGAGGTGGATTGGATACACGTTTGGCAGACTGGCGATATGTAATGGCGATAGTAATAGGAGGAAATCAGAAAATATAGGCAATTTTGATACGAGGTAAACAGGACTGAAGAAAATACGGCAAACATGGAGGCGTTCTGTTCAAGCCGTATATTCCACTCGGAACCCAAGGAAACATTAATAACATAATAGTCGAGTCATTAATTTATTTTTCTTTTTTCTTATTTTAATCCAGTAGATTGTAGGTTTATTTTTAGTTAGACATGCTTTATTTTCATGAATAATCATCGGATACGAAAATTAAAAAAAAAACTGATCGCCTTTCTTTTCCACTTGTTTCAGATAACTTCGTTATGCAGTCCGCCATTTCTATGCTCATTTATCATAAACCCTATATGTGGATTATAATTGCTGGTGTATTGATTTTCATTCTTTCGGCTATTCTCTTAATCCTCATATTACGGAAAAGATTCAGCATGAAAAAAGGTAAACGTTTTGTTTTTCGCCTTTTTATGATACTGATTTGATATGTAACACTACATTAACGATGCTGTTATTCCTTGATCTATAAAACTACATAAAGTTGGAGCGGGTTGAATAGCCTTAGTTTGCAATGATAGTTTCACTATTGCCTCACTCATCATTGTGAGTAGAGCAATGTACAGAAGTCAAGCTTACATTTGAATAAAAGCGTTCAAAATATACTGCACACCACTGGGATCAAGATGATCCAAACATTAAGCAGAAGATTCGATTGTTGGAAGCAAATCACATCTGCTGTTTATCTGGTTAGACGCGGCTCAGCTTATTATTATTGTTCCCTTGGGTTTCTAGTGGAACATAGGGCTTCAACTGCACGTCTCCACTTGCTTCTGTCTTTCTCCTGCTGTACTTTTCACCTGCATCCATGTTGGTTCATACTCGTTCAGCTCCCCTTTACCCCATCTCCTCCATGTCACCTTTGATGACGCGTAGAGTTTCAATTTTGTCAGAACATGATTTGCCTTTTCTGTATCCAGCTTGTTCTTGTCGGAATTCTGTATCCAGTGCATCCTTTATTCTCTCCAGGATGATGCGACTCAGGATTTGACTTGACGTCGACAGGAGCATGGTTCTTCGCCAGCTTTTAATTCTTCCTTCACGTCCCCAGTGGAACATAGGGCTTCAAGCTAGTGGCTTGAAGTTTCTGTAGCAGTGTTTATTTACAGGATGGGGTTGCTAGCTCCATGCTCAACCTTTCCTCTTTACCAGCATTATTTCTGGCTTAGAGAGGTAAAGGAGTGCGTCGGTCGTGGCTCGAACCCCGGACCATGTGCATGGTCGGTGAGCGTCCTAACCGCTATGCCACCGACGCCAGCTTAGCCTACCAGAATTCTAGTTACCTAAATAGGAGAATATGCGTCGGTGGTTCAGTGATAAAATACTCTACAGAAACACTTGTGTTCTGGGATTCAGTCTCCGGCTTACGCTCTCTTTAACCTTGCTTAAGCCATAGTAAGCCCGGTAAAGAGGGAAGGTCAGGAATGAAGGTAGCCATCCCGTTCTTTGAAAAATATTACCCCTGCCAAAGAATTTTCAAAGCTCATTTTTGAAGCTGTATTTTGCACTAGGAGTGCAAAAGAATAAGGAATTTCAACCCGATGCTCACTAGTGACCAGGTAGTCACCTGGGTTCTAGTGGGAATTCGTGACCAATGGGCTACAGCAGGTCAGGTGTGAGGACAAATACTCGTCGATAACATTCGCTAGTGGTCACGCCATATCATGAATCTCCAGAAGTTGGAATTTCTAAGTCCCTTGAGTCACTTAGGATCGATTTCAGTAGAACATCTATGATTAAATTTAACAGGAATGAGAATAGTAGGCATACCTGATGGACACCACTGTTTGTCGTCACCTCGGGTGACAACCCTCTGTAAGCTTTTGCATGGCTGCGTGTGTTCGAGTAGAGGTTTTTGATCAGTGAGATGTACTTTCTCGACACTCCTTTCCCGACCAAACGCTGACATAGTATCTCTCAGTGGACGGAGTCGAATTCTACCTTCAGGTCAAAAAATATTCAACATTTGTTAGACTCCGGTAAATTTACCTATTTTATGAGAGTCTGTTGAAGACTTCCTCTACGTGGTCTTGTCTGAACATACTCATCACTGAGTGATATTTCAATTCAGAGACTCGAAAATCATTCTTCAGAGTTATTTAAACTTACACAAACGCTAAACAATATTATACCATCTGAAATCAGAGTAATACAAGGAAAATATATTAAATATAGAAACTGATGTTGTTAACAAGCATATATATATATATATATATATATATATGCAACAATGTGTATTCAGGTTATTATTAATATGTCAGCAATACAAAGGATTGTCTGATAAAGCGTTTTCTGTTTATCCGTTTCTCTTACTTTGTATGTTTTCGCTTCACAAGTCAGATTACTAACTGACATCACTTAAAAAGCTCTGAAATAGACAGAGTACTGCATATCTGTTTTGTTTTTGAACTCGAACTATTCACCTTCCTAAATTTCAGAAATAAACGGTTTTCTGTGTTTCATTAAAAAGTTTAAAACATCACATAATATATGGAAGTTTTTTTGAGAAGTTTTGAAGTATTGGTTATGTAAGGATTTGATTGATTGGCTACAGGATTTCATCATGAGCTGATATCGGTTAGAGAACCACTGGAAAACCGACAAGGAGTACTGGACAACTGTTTCGTCCTAGTTTGGGACTGTTTAGCAGTACACAGCCACCAGAAGATCTACCAGAAGGTGCTGGGTTTGAACCTTGGTGCGTGCGTGCTGATGAAGAGTCCCAAACTAGGACGAAACAGCTGTCCTGTAGTCGAAGGCTTTTTTGAGAAGTGTTAATGCCCACGAAAGCATTTAATAGCTAGGTGTCAGGGATAGCTATAGAATGTAATGTCTTAGCCATTTTATCAAGACATAGCGAATTCACTTTGTTTAAGAAGTTGTATGATACTCATGAAATATCTACTGTTAGGTTTCTAATGAGGAACTGAAATACGACAGGCACAAACAAATTCACGAAACTTAGACTTCCTAAAAATAGAATGATAATAATAATGCGATAAATAGTCGGTCACTTGAAGATGAGGGTGTTTCGGACAGATCGACGAGAAAATACCAGTCTGATTTGGATGCTAAACATAATATTATTATTCCTTTTGGTTCCGAGTGGAACATAGAGCCTCAGCACCCCTTGTCTACTCTGTCCTGTTCATTTTAGTCGTCTTTTAAATGGCTTCATTATTGACAATTAATTGATTCCTTTACGTCCCCAGTGGAACACAGAGGGATTCAAGCTAGAGGCTTGAAGTTTCAGAAGCAGTGGTATTTTTATTTTTTAACCAATGGAGTTGCTAGTCTCATGCCCAACCTTTCCTCTATACCAGTGTTAATGAGGTAAAGCAGTGTATCGTCCAGGGATCGCGTGGTTGGCGAGCATTCTACCGCTGTGCCGTTGACGCTTAATACTACCCATAGTCTCCCATATCCTCCTCGAATAATCTACTCCGTGTCACTGACAACCAACTTGTTGTTTCACGATCGCATTCCACTCGACTGGCATGTGATGTCACTAAATGGTCCTATCAGTGTATGTCCAGTCGTTCTCCATTTCTTTCGGTACATTCACTGGGCAGTAGGCACTTGATTCGTAACACTTAGTAGTTTGTGACAAATGTTATTTTACCCACACACACACACATACCTAAAGCTCTATGTAAGGCCATTATGAATTTTACTGTAGTCATATTAACATATAAGTTGAGTAAAATATAATAGTTAAGTGAACGGAAGATAGCTATGTTTATGGAATTTTGTGAATCAATTTAGCGTATAAAAAATATCTTGACCGCACAAACTAAATATATTTGTAGTACAATTTGTGCATTATTTGAACCCGTAAAATTCAAATGACAGCCTTTTAATTAAAAGGGTGTTTTGCTTCAGCATTAACATCAAACTCAGCATGTATAACAATATATAGAAAGCCTGAAATGATGCATGAGGTCATTAGCACTGTCATGTGTAAATACAGTTGTTCTAATGGACTTATGTTGTTGTTGTTGCTATAGTGATGAACTCTGAATTTACAAGTCCTTTGTTTCAAATTCGTTTACCTTTAAGGTAGTAACCTGATAATAATAATAATCATAATAACAGTTTAAATAAAATTCAGTTATTTTAGGGATAGACAAGAATTGCTAGTGAATATATTTTAGTAAATTAACATACCTTATTTCTGAATTTATTCTTTCATAAGTTCTTTTGAGAGAGAGAGAGAGGGAGTAAAACTTGTATTAGTCATCCTTTTCTCTGAGGTTCACTTTAGCTGGTTCCACGACTCCACATAAACTTTCATCATGTTACCCTTGAACGTTCAACTCGTCTCGCATTTCCTATTCGGTTTCCACTCGGGAAGGTATGATGTATAAGGTTACCTGACGGTCTTCACATGGTGTTTCTGATCCTTGTCAATTTTCTTCACACTGTTTGTTGAACAAATGATTCTTGATTGGTTCCACCCCAGAGTTTCTTGCTGCCATGCCTTTCTGGTCATGTGATCTATTCTGTGGATCTAGCGATAGGACAGCTGACGATAAACGTTCTCAGTAGACTGTTGGGAATGCTTTCCGTGACATGAGCACCAAGTCACTGATCTATGTAGAAGAGGTCACTTAACATCGGAGTTGAAAATCCGAATTTTGTTCTTTACCCTGAGTGAGTGCAGCAGATTTCCACATTGATTTGAGAGTGATGAAAGTGTGCTTTGTCTTTCACATTCTGGTTGGGACATCCTCATCAGTGTTGTTGCCTGTAGTTGAGATGATGCTGCCTAGATAAGTAAACACTAAATATAAAACTTCTAGTAGAAAGTTGTGACCAGTAGGAGTACAGCAGGTCGGGCGTGAGGACAAATACTCTCCAAAGACAAATTAGACAGGAAGTTCGGATATGAAAATATGATAGTGTAAATAGGGATTAAGAAAAACTTAAAATAATATGAATAAACAAGAAGTTTGGATAAGAAAGGCAAAGGGATGGTCATTATTAAAAGAATTACCTGTTTATGATGGCCATGGCGGGGGCATGGGTTGGACGTATTTCTTTTGGATGCATAGCGCGGTTTTGAGCTCTTGGATAGCTAATGCCTCGTCACACTAGTTATGATCTCACTAGATTTTTTTATCCAAACATCTTGTCTATTTTTGCTATTTCTACATTTCTAACGCCAAATTGCACAATTTGTCAATCATCTCAGTAATTATGATGCTACTTTGTTTGCGTTTTATTCCTCCCCCCCTGTTTAGTATGACCTTTTAATTCCTAATTGTAATTTTAATTCATTTGACCCTTAACCGAAAATTATTCAAAATGAGTGTGCTGTTTACTTATTGGCTTAGAATATCAGTATCAAGTGATGAATTTTAAATGCATCTCACTGGTAAAATCAACACACATAAAACTCCTTTCATATTTATGCGTCAACATATACTGAGAAAAAAATTGATCAATTCTATGACCTGACTAGTCCATACACGAAATAAGTATAAATTCTTCCTTCTTAAGACAACAGGTCATCCTGCAAGAGATTAATCAGAAAAGTCAAAAGCAAATGATAATTCTATCTTACAATGATAAGGAAGCGTGTGAGATATTGCACTTTAAGGTGGTAGAGACATTTATATAGAGAAGGAAAGCTACAACATTAAATAACATAGATGATGTGTCAAATAGATTAGCAAAGGACAAACGAAGAATCTGAAGTATAACAGTCGTCATATGAAGTGAAATCAATTAGAAAATGTTGTACAGATGGATAATGATTGAGGACAACATTGAAGATAGTTAGAGGACAGAAGAAAAGATCAGCAACAGATTTGTATCTAAAGTTGTAAGAAAACAATAGTCAAATAAGCAGGATAGCAATAAAAATGTTTAATTTATTGAAAAAAAAGACTCTTATTCTTTGAGTTTTCAGTTCTCTAAAACATTTTATCTAAACATTTTGCTCTATTGTCCTCCATTCTGCAAAATTAGTCCACTCAAGTATGTAAAGATGATCGCTAAAAAGGCGAATTTGAATAAACACTTTCATAATACGTTGCCAGGGATGGGTATTTTTATAAAGAAAAATAAAGAAAAGAACACGAAGTTCAGCAATGATGGCGATCTTTTCGGCGATTTCATTCTCAAAAGCAGCTGTACAATCTCATTTATATAGATTAGTTTACATGGATACACAGTAACCAAGGTGATAATAATTTTCAACTTGATAGGAAAGTTTGAAGGTACGACTATAGATTACAAGAGGCATGAAAACAAAAAATTACACAGGATTAGAATATAATTGTAAAATGGTTATTTTTAAACGGATTACAAGTGTGATCAGGAGGAGCATGGAAAAAACTTAAAATAACTGATTTTATAACTGAAAAAAGGGGTGAATTGAATGCAGACAAAGAGAGAAAATTACACACATGTAGAGAACAAAACAAAAAAAAACAGAGGATAAGGGAACATACCGAACTAGGTCCATGGTAGTTGTAAAGGCTGGACTAGTTTCTTTTGAACACATAGCTACGGCTTTTCGATGCATATGTACTGCGGAAGCTGTCGCCTCCTTCTAACTTACATTTCAAGTTGAAAATTTTGCTTTCAATTTGTTTCCATGCTCATTTTGTTCACACCGCTAATTCGTTCTATCCCTGCATCTCTAAGCATCTTGTAATTCATACCAAGTTGAAAATAATTATCAGCTTTTATTTGCCTTTAAAAGTATTATTTCTCCAATTATCAAATATTAATTTTCCATACGTTGTAACTGTTTTCTAATCCTATGCAATCTTGTCTCTAAGCCCCTTGTAATCTCTTTTCTTACCTCAAAACTTTCATATCAAGTTGAAAATTATTATTACCTTCGTTACTATGTGGAATTAAACAAATAATAATTGTATCCATGTAAAATAATCTATGTAAATGCTATTGTACAGCTGCTTTTGAGAATGAAATCGCCGAAAAGATCTCCATCTCTGCTGAACTTCTTGTTCTTTTTAATCTAATGTTCCAATGGGTATTTTCCATGATTTGAAAAATAGCGAAAACACTGAATAGATAATGACAGTATAGAAGAAACGATTGTTTATTAAGTTACAATTTAATTGGGAGATTTTGTCCCACAGACTATTCAGAAGTTTGCGTAGAACATTTTTGGTTATCATTCTCTGGAAAACAAATAATGCAGACTAAAACGAAGGACAAGCTAGATAGTTTTGCCACATTTATGTATATTTATCATTTCAACTGGTGCTGAAGAGACAGTTGTGTTGGACGTACTACTGGACAGCTTAGTCAACGTGTCACTAAACACCTCAAATTGTGGTTTGCAAACGGACAGAAAAGGAAAGCACTCACTGATGATTCCTCACTTCCCACTGGATGTTTCTAATAGACTGTGTATTCGCCTACTACATATAGCTGAGACGATTGGCATTCAAACTATTAAGCCTAAACTATGCATTCAGAGGAAGTTGGTCAATTGAGACCTAACCAGGTGATATTGTCACTACCACCCCCTTACTTATATCTTCACATCTACATCAAAACATAGTTTGTTTACTCTTCTCTTACAAGCTAGCACTACTAAATAGGACCATTTGTTTTCTTTAGCCTTTATCGACTACCACGTCTATCCGAAGATTTGTTTGTTTAATCATACTATTTCTCATTAGTCTTGTTATCCTAAATCGCTACACTTTTTCATTTTTGTTGTCGCTAGAATTCTTATTCATTTATGACTAATGGCATAACTTATGTTATTATTATTGTTCCCTTGGGTTCCTAGTGGAACATAGGTCTTCAACTGCACGTCTCCACTTGCTTCTGTCTTCCTCCTGCTGTACTTTTCACCTGCATCCATCCATGTGAGTCCATACTGTTTCAACTCCTATTCACATGAACTCCTCCATGTCACCCTTGTACTGACGTCCCACTCGCCGTGTCCCTTTCGGCCTGATTTCACCAGAGCAATGGCCTGACGCGCGCGCGATGTTACCCAGCGGCCTGGCCTCTTCAGTGAGTGTCCAATCCATCCATCTCCACTTTCTCCTGCATATTTGATGCCTAGCGATTGGTTCTTGTTTTGTTTGTTAGTGCCCATAGTTTCTTGTTGGGGATTCTGTCCGGCCCGGCCATCTGATCTTCAGTATACATCCAGCGAAGACAGTTGTTGGTTGATAAAGGTCTGCATCACAACCTGTTGGAAATATTCTTTGTGACTCGCCCGCCAAGTTTCTCATCCGTATAGAAGAGGTGACTGACTGGACGTCTGTATGGAAAATCCGAATGAATTTTGTTGTTGATGCTGGCTGAGTGACGAAGATTGGTTTTCCAGATTGGTATCAGGTTGATGAATGTGTTTCTCGCTTGCCTTCCCGATTCTCGCTCGATTTGACATCCTCATCCATTCCGACTGCCTGTAGTTAAGACAATGCTCAATGCTAGATAAGTGAGTGAATAAAGTGACCTCTTTCAAATCCCTCCCGTTGATGGTGATTGGCGCTGGATGTTGCTGCGCCAATCTTATTAACCTATTGATAAATCCCTGTGATTGATTTATACTTTAATATTCACTTGCAATGTATATTATGAAGAGTTTGCTTGTAGAGATATGGCCACGAACTGGTATCAGTTAAAAAACCATCAAAAATCATGGAGTACTGGGAAGTTGTTTCGTCCTAGTTTAGTACTTGTTGGAAGCACGCACCCACCATTAAGATTAGAATTCAGGAGCTTTCTATTACAAGGCAAGCTTGTAGATCATTCAGCCATTTGGGACCATATTCAATGACCTGTGTTACCTGACTTCTACAAATTTATGATTTTAACGAGACTGGCGCGCCAGCTAATATCACAGGTGAGCATTTGGGCTCGCTGCCGACCGAGTAGACTCTACTGCTGTAAAGTTCTTAGCAGAATTTAAGTGAATTTCGTAGTGTAACTAATCAGATTAATTTTGCAAGAGTTTATTACCAGGGATTTGTTTTGTCTCAGTTCTGATTATGGAGTGATAGCAGTTAAAGAACAACTGAAAACCTGGTGAGTAGGTGCGCTGGATGATTCCTAAACTACGAGAAATAACTGTTCAGTACACCTTGTCGCTTTTCAGTGGTTCTCTAACGTATGCACATTAGAGTTAAGGGTGATGAGATCTTGAAAACTTGAAAACTTGAAAACACCATATTATTCACGCTTACATGTATCTTTTGAGCACAACACTGTGTTCAGCAAAACGATTAGAAGTTAATCAGTCATGATGACATTCTCTCTTTAAAAAATCATAACAAACTAGGATGAAAGTGTAAAAGTCTATCATTTTAACTAATCAAATATTTTCTCAATAAAACCTTGTAGTTATTTAATTGAATTTTTTTGATTTTCTCATCGATTGATTGGACCGAAGTGCTACTCGATCTCAAGTTGACATATCCGGCTTCTTGTGCAGATGCTTCGGCGATGTCTGGGCATGTAATTAGAGGTCAGTTGGTGGTTGGTGACAACGACTGGAATTTATCAGGATGCGCACTTCGTCCTGTTTTGGGACTTGTCACTGGATGTACCTGCATTCCGCAGTGAGTGATGATGGATTGGCACTGGGTTCGAGCCTCGGTGGGAACATCATCACTCACCGTGGAATGGAGGCACATCTATCTGATGAGTCCTAATTGAGACGAAATGCGCATTCTGGATTCCATTGCCAGTCACCACCCACCAATTAACCTCTAAAACCTTGTAGAGTATTTATCATTAGAGTCTATTATAAAATCATGTGTTAAAGACTTATTCGTATGCAGAGTAAGAAGGATATATACACCAATATTGTTATCACACATTTGTAAATGCACATATGCGCATTTGTAGGTGTCTGTGTGTGGGTTTGTGTGTTAGCTAGCCAGGGTATTATAGTTTGTCTAGTAAACGAGATATATTCTAGCCATTTGTTTATTTTTCGTCATACATCAGATATCACAGCTACCTCAGAGTGGGGCTGTTTATGCAGACCACTGCAATGAAACGTTACACAGTGAACAGAGGTTTTCTCTTGTCATTTTCTATATATATATATATATATATATATAAACATGGTTTTTTTGATTTTGGTTTCTGTAATGCCCAGTAGTATAAAAAGAACCACATAATTTTATAATATATATTCACACTAAAATAAATATATGCAGAAGTAAACCTATAAAATAACAATCTCATAAGAATCATCGAAAAATTATCATCATACCTTTCTTTCATTGTGTATTCAAGACGTCAGCATCACATTACACAGATATCAAGTGAAATAAGTGTAAAGAGTGAGAGAGAGAAGCAGAGAGGTTTTGAAATATAAATGACAACTGTTCTAGTAAAATCATTGATTCACTTGAATAAAGTGAATAATACGAAGTAAAAAAACATCCACTTCTTTGGCTTATCTATTTCTAATATTCTGTGGATTGTTTTATTTGGTGATTCACCTTCACATAAATCAATAATGATGATGATGATTATGATGATTATGATGATGATAATGGTGATGTAGGAGACTAATTAAACGAATCTAAATCACTACTTATAACCAGAATGAATTGTCTAAAGGAAGAGTTATACTTTATGTAGGTAATGTGATAGATTCCACAACGAGGAACTTACGAAATGCCTCGAAGAAGTGAAGACGGGAGTAAGACAAGCTGGCTGCCTACTATCACCAATGATTTTCCTGATTGCATTAGATTGAATAATGCGACAGACAGCGGCAGGCAGCGAGGAAACAGGCATAAAATGGACTCACACAAAACAAGAACTTGGAGGATCTGGACTTCGCCGACGATGATATACGTCTGATTTCCCACAAACTGGAAGATATGCAAGTGAAAAGCAACAAGTTGGCAGAAGAAGCAACCAGAGAAGATAGGACTTCAGGTGAACATAGAGAAAACAGAGGTGTTGAAGATTCCTGGCCAACAGCAATAGCAACAGACACCAATCAGGATATATAGGAGGAATCTGAAATAAGCGACCTTCTTCACCTAGCCACCTACCTGGGAAGTATTGTTTCAACTGCAGGTGGACGGAAGTGACGAGGATATCAAAGCAAGGTTTGGATAAGCAAGAGGAGCTTTCATTACTCTCAAGTCTGTGTGAAGGTCAAAAGTACTCAGCATGAAAATTAAAATAAGATGCAGATTTTCAACTGCAATTCCAACTGTTTCGTCCTAGTTTTTGGGGGCTCTTCATCTATATGCACATACAGAGGTTCGGACCCAGGACCTTCTGGTTACAAGGCAAGCTCGATGTCAGATCATGATGAAATCCCCTTACCAATCAAACAAAATCCCTACAAACCGATACTTGAAAATGAAATTTTTATCTTGTTCTGAATATTACCGAAACCTTTGGTGTAAACATTCAGTACATATATGCATTTAATAGACACGCAGAATATTCACCGTCTTTTATTTGACCACCAGGATGTGTATACGACATCATTTTGCGAAAAACGGATGTTTAATCGATGATTTTATTTTCATATTTTCAATTTAACGGTTATATAAATTATATCAGTTCCAATATATAAGTCCATTAATGATGAAGTTTTATTTCGATAAAATCACACAGTGTTGTAGTGTAATATCTAATGATGACCACGTTTCTACCACAGTTTATCGTTCCTACTCATAATCATATCAATGCATTACTCAAACAACTTTCTCCCTTCATTTATATATATATGAGTAAAGATTCATGACTAGATATTCCAATCAAACCAATATGACATAAAGTGCATTCGAAATAATACCAGTATTATCAAACAAATACAATCAGATGGGATATAAGACGAATGTTGTTTTAGTCATAATAAGTAACTTGTTTGAATGTTGCGATGTGCTTGAATTGAAATAGAATTTTGAGATTATTTATTATCCTCCTCTGATTTAACTGACTGGCGATATTAATATCTTCCATACTTCTGGTATTTGCATTAAGTCATTTCTGTTGCATGTGTTGTATTGGGTGTAGACTCAATGAACCAGGTAGTATTCAGCAATCAATCTCTCTCTCCACCTACATTGATTACTTCTTAGAATCTTAACCCTTTCCCACCCTATTGTGTGGTTGTGTGTTAATGCATTCAGTGTAATCGGTGAGCTTTTTTCTAAATTACTCACCTTCTCTGGGTCAACAATTCTTTCCTTAGCTAAATTCTTATATCCTGATAATCTCACTACCCCCTCACGATCTACTAGTTTGAACTATGTAGTTCACTCAACTCACAGTCATTGCAAGGCATTTTGTAAATTATATTATTTTGCATAATTAGGTCCACCGGATCTTTTAGCCTACGGAGATTGTCTCTGAGTGAGTTTGTTGGTTTGAATGCCACTCTGATTCCGGCTTTATTGAGAATCCTATGTAGTGTCACAGATGGCGCCTCCTTATGTGCTTCCTCATGTAGATGCCTTATATCCTTTCTTTCTTATGTTATCACTATTAGTTACGTTATTCTTTTAACTTATCCTTTGAAATTTTTTGATCTTCCAAATGAATCTTATAGGAGTTATACTCTACCACAATGCCCGTGTTTTATCCTTACATCAATAAAGTCATGATATGTTTAAGTGTATTTTCATTACATGACACTCGTCAAAATTGGCGTTTTTATTTCGCCTACTTATTTTCAGGGAATAGTAAAACCGAAACGCAAAAGTTGATGAAGATTAAATTGTGTTGATTAGGAAATAAATGAGAATAGAAAATATACTTGCTAACTGTTTACATAACAGTAATAGTTCATGGCATTAGAACTTAGGAAAGCTTCATCGTTACCCAGTTTATAAGATACTGTAGACAGTTGTAATTTAATTTGATGGAAATTTTGACAAATAGTATAGTGACTATAGTGAAATTAAAAACTACTGCCGTCGTGTTTATTAGTGATAGCTCTACACATATATACTATAAAGTCCTTTCATAACTTGCCACCTAATAATGATGACACCATCTACGCTTCATCTAATTCGACGTTTGACTGTGTTTATCTGGGACAATCACTCATGAAAGTCGTTTTAATAAACTGACGACGTTCTACATTCATATAACAGTAATTAATAAAGAATAATTTGTTATTAATAAACTTGGGTGCTGTTTTAAATTAAACTAAATCAATCAGTAGTATCGATAGGCGATTGCATTTAAAAACCATCAGTAAGAGAGAGATAATATGCATCAATATATATATATATATATATATATATCAATGAACTGAATGTCAGATAAATTAAGCGTACTCATTATGCTGAAATTATGAATTTAAAGGCTCGACAATAGGCCATGGAAGTATCTGCCACACGGAGCTCCGAATCGTAGTGACCTCCAGCATTTACAGTCTTCAGTATCTTTAAGTCTTTAGTAATTTATTGGAAACAATACTCGATAGGTGATGGAGAAAGACTCTTCAATGCCTGCTAGCATTGTGGCCTGTTTGGAAGGGGTGATCTCATATAGAAATGTTGATAGTTTCAACAACACCCTAATGTAAACATAATGGTAGGTGTGATGTTCCCGAGCTGTAGCTTACTGGCTAACATAGCTCCCTCTTGAACCTATAAATTCGTAAATTCTATCTTAACTCCCTTAATTATTCTAATATCCAGTTTGGTGTTATATTGACGAATATTATATAGCTTTTATTTGTTTTTGAAATCTCTAATCTGTCGAAACCATTGACTCAATGTAGTTTAAAACAGCATTAATATTGTTAATAACAGTATTTTTTTCATCACTGTGGTCCTGATGATGTAGGGCCTGATGGGTAGTCATTCTGAAATTCTATTCTGTCATGTGTCTAGCCTTATCTTCCGTGCAGACTTAATCCTATCAGTCAAGCTTACAATGTGGCCATCATGCCAGGTGGCTCTCCATTACGGTGCACTGTGAATTGTTGGTGTTAGATGGTTGGAGGCAGTCGGCCACAGGAAGCCTTGCTTGACCTCGGTTTTGTACTAGCTGGCACTCACCAGTCGGCAAGGCGTATCAGCAATTTTGAAGGAACTCATGTCCCTTCTGAGATTCGAACCCGCATCGCCCAGTCCTGCAGTCAGAGACGTTAACACTGAGCTATTCGGGTTATTGGTAGACCTCCTGTAGGACTGTATTGAATATTTTTGATTTGACACTGGTCAGTAACTAGTGTAATGTGTCTAGTCCCATCTTTGATGCAGACTGTGGCTCATTGGTCTACGAGCTCGCTGGCCTTGCAACCAGAAGGTCCTTTGTTCAGACCCCGGTGGATGCGTACTGATGAAGAGTCCCAAACTAGGACGAAACAGCTGTCCAGTACTCCCAGTTGGTTTTCCAATGGTTTTCGAACTGATGTCAGCTCATGATGAAATCCTCCATACAATGAAACAAAATCCCTACAAAAACCAATACTTGAAAATTAATCTGAACGGATTAGATTCCTTTTACTTTTTGTGGAGGGACAACTATAAACAGATCTTTTCAAAGACCCGTCACATATTCTTGTAAGTAGCACATCAAAGAAAGATATTTTTCCTTCAGTTTCTTTTCCCAAGGTGAACCGGATAGAAGGATGACTGTCACTGAATACCTTCAGAATGTCATTCAAGTTGCAGTCCTCGTCGCAGATAATGAGCCTGTCATCGATGTGTCTTTTGTAGATGTTAAGCCCCTTTGCGGCAGGTATGAGAGTACTACTCTCTATACCAGACAAAAAGAAGTCTGCTAGCATATATACATATATCCAAGCTCTGTCAATCACTTTCACTGTTGAGTGGAGACAGTAAAAGCTCTCCACACCAACCGTCAGTCTTCTTTTCTTGTCTTCTTGTCTCACATTTTCGGTGTTATCGTATCGTTCTGTTGTTGTTAATAGTAGTTAGAACAATAGCCTCCCGAATCGACCAGGTAGAAAACTCGTTAGCACAAATATCAAGTGTATTAACGGTTATATCATGTGAGAGCTCTTCTTCAACTCAGTTATCCAACTATAAAAGTTTTTCGGTTGGTCATTTCATAACGGTCTACTGTGTTTATTTCCCTTTTTAGATTTTCAAACAACTTTCAATCAAAGTTTAACCCCACTGAATAAATCCATAATGAATTCACCTGCAGCATCACCAATAGCTAATTGTAAGCTACAAGAGAATTTCTATGTAGCCAATATGTCAGTTGTTGACAGTCCATGTCCGCTAATGAATCGAAATGATCAAATCAATGGGAAACAGTTTTTACCACAAATATCACCAGCATATCACGACAAAGATTTTAAGAAGCTTTCAAATGAATCATATCAATCCATGAATAAATATACAAATCCTCAACCTTTCCTCCATCAAAATATTATTCATAAAACTGACATGCTGAATGATGAAAATGAATCGTTGAATATGCCAAAAAATCTTTTTGAATTACGCTACAATGAACTCGACCTATCGCATAACCAGTGCTCAAGTGAAGGTTTAGCCGATGAAATTAGTTATATCTCACCGGTAACTTATTCCCCCGTTGCATCACATTTTAGTCCATTGCCGTTGATTCGATCCACCGATCATATGGTACCTTCGTCATCCTTACTGTTCTATAATAATAACAATAATTGTTGTTACAACAGAAAATTTGGTTTTGAAATGAATCACTCGTTACCACCACTTTTTGGTCCAGTACCTTTTCGATATCATTCTCAATCATTGAATTCGTCAAGCGAGTTATCATCACCACTCTTAGGAAGTGGGAGTCAGTTGAGGAAACTTTATCCAACACCTCCTAGTTTTTGTTATCATCAGAATGCACAAAATATTAACCCCACAACAACAACAACAACACCTACTACTGGTAATATTAATAGTAGTAGTAACAGTAATAGTCGAAATAAATTAAGATGTCAAGGCGGCAAATTCGATGGAATTTCGAATGTTGTCCGAAAGAATCAATCAAAGCTTAACAATATTAGCAATGATGATCCACACAATACTATGACTCCTAACAATCCAGCGAAAGGTACTCCATTAGCTTCAAATAAACATGATTACAGTGGCACACTGACAGATTCAGGTGAACAGTTCAACTCGCTTAAAAAGCCTACAAATAGATCTCATTTAATTAAAAATAATTTATATTCACCTAAACAGCAGGGATTCGATTCAGAGGAAATCAATCAGCATAACAGTAATACAAACAATATTAATACTAGTAGTCAAGATAGCGCAGGTATATTTTACACCGATAAGGTGAGTAATAATAACCCCAATAGTATGAATAATAATAATAATGTTGCTGATCACTATTCAACACAGTGTGGTCTGAACAGATTAGATTTGAACCATACAGTATATAATACGCATCCTTCAGATTCTGAGCATTTATCATCACCAGTTGCTGAAAGTAGACAAACCCCTTCTGCATTTAAAACAAACAACTCAAGTGTGATGAATGGGAATTCCCTGGCGAATAATGTAAGTAAGGTATTCATCGTCTTTATTTCTTTTTTCTATGAATTGTTTCTATTATCCTTTGTGTTAGTGGTGTGAAGAACTCTGCATGCCTAATAGAATTCTGTCATCTTTACTCCAAATATGAGACTAATCAATATTCTGTTTATTTTTAAGCAATGCAGACGTAATAATTCGGTGCGTTACATTTTCTATGTGATTAATTCTTCACTGAATTACATGGAAATAAACAGACATTGAATTAATTGATTTATAAGTCATTAATTACCTAAGGCGGCTTTAGCAGTACATCCCCATTTCATCCTATTCTCTGCAACCATCAACGGCTGGTCCCACGACTGACAACAGGTTCTTATTCTACTATGGATAAGATTTTATTTTGATAAGTCACATAGTGTTACACAGCAATATTAACTGATGACCACGTTTCAAGCACGAGCAACTGACACTTATAATCATATCAAGTCACTACTCACACAACTTTTTTCTTCATTTATATACATGAGTGAAATTGATGATTAGACATTTGAATAAAAGTCAATGTGTGATAATGTACATTCAGAAAGAATAATACGCGTGTTATTGATCAATAAAAAATTAGATGGGAAATAAAATGAGTGTGGCGGATATACTTATGGACAGCTGGGAAAATATTGCTCTGATTACATTTAGTCCTATTTCAAAAATATGGTGGAGATATGTGGATGACACTTTCCCAGTGTTAAAAATAGAACATATCTCTAGCATCTTGGCACATATAAACTCACCGGTAAAGAGAGTAAAATTTACATTTGAAACGGAAAATGAACAAGGAGGATTAGTTATGTTAGATTGTAAAATAAAACGAATAGAAGAAGGCAAACTACACATTAGTGTTTATAGAAAATCAACTCATTCTAATAGATATTTAGACATGAATTCATCTCATCCGTTAACTGTGAAGGCAGGCTTAGTTAGGCGTCTAACAAACCGAGTAGTAGCACTAAGTAACACAAAGAAGACCTAAATGATGAAATAAAACAGATAGAAGAGGCGTTGGTGTTAAATAATAAACCATCCTATAAAATTCATTAGGTAGAACGAAAAAGGCCAAAAGCAAAATAAAAATAATTGTGAAACTAGTAATGATAACATAAATAAAAGCGAATATAAGTCATCCACTGTTATACCATATAAAGAGGGGCATCTGAGACCCTAAATATGATTCTTAATAAAGCAGGAATTAGAGTGGTATTGAAACTTACAAACTCAATCAGAGACAAGCTCTGTAGGCTAAAAGACCCGGTGAACCCAATTGAACAAAATAATAAAGTTTTCAAAATGCCCTGCAATTACTGCGAGTTAAGTCAACTACATAGGTCAAACGGTTAGATCTGTGGTAATCAGATTGTCGGGACATAAGAATTTAGTTAAGGAAAGAATGGCTAACCCCGAGAAGACGAGTCATTTAGAAAAAAGCTCACCGATTACACTGAATGCATTAGCACACAACCACACGATAGGGTGGGAGAGGGTTAAGATTCTAAGAAGTAATCAATGTAGGTGGAGAGAGAGATTGATTGCTGAATACTACCTGGTTAATTGAGTCTACACCCAATACAACACATGCAACAGAAATGACTTAATGCAAATACCAGAAGTATGGAAGATATTAATATCGCCAGTCAGTTAAATCAGAGGAGGATAATAAATAATCTCAAAATTCTATTTCAATTCAAACACATCACAACATTCCAACAAGTAACTTATTATGACCATAAAAAAACACTCGTCTTATTTCCCATCTGATTGTATTTGATCCATAACACTCATATATTATTATTTCTGAATGTACATGATCCCATATTGATTTTGATTCCATTATCTAATCGACTCCACACATGTATATAAATGAAGGAAAAAGTTGTGTAAGTAAGTAACTTCATATGATTATGAGCAGTAATAGTTTGTGCTCGAAACGTCATCTGTTAATGTTGCTGTACAGCACTGTGTGATTTATCAAAATAAAATCTTATCCATAATAGAGTTATACTCTACCACAGTGCCCAGGTTTTATACTTATGTCAACAGGCTCTTATCCCCACATCATACAGTCTCCTCAAAGTCACCCTGACATTCACCCCTGACTCGTCGTTTCCCACTAGAGATTATGCTTCGCGTGCAATGTCATTCAACGGTCTCCTTAGCGTGTGTTCGATCCATCTCCACTTTCTTCTGCATATTTTTGGGGGGTAACAGATTTTTGACTGGTTTGTTGCTAGAGGTTTTTGCCGCCAACTGCTGCTAGTCAGTGGGCGTACCTGATCCTCCTTATTGAGTCTAGAAGGCAGTTGCTGATAAAAGTTTGTAGTAACCTGCTTTTGATGACATATATGACAAGTTTCTTACCCATACGTAACTGACTCAGCATTGATTTTTAAAATCCAAATTATGCTCTTTACGCTGAGTGAGTGCAGAAAATTTCCATACTGTTTTTTAGAGTGCTTTTGATATTGGGATCTGTGCTGACACCCGTAGTTGAGACGATACTGCCAAGATAAGGACAAAAGATGTGACTTCTATCAAATTCCCCCTTTTTACAATGATTTATGCTGGTTGTTGCTTCTGTTGTTTGCTTATCTTTATCACTACCGCCTTCTCTATGTTCACTTGAAGTCTTATTTTAACTGCCTAACTCTTCTGACAGGTGGTTGGTTGTCTCCTATAACTCTTAGAATTTAAATGACGTTAGACATAAATCATCCCCGAAGTCCAAATCTTCCACATTCTTCTTTCAGGTCCGAAGTATTCCTGTTTTCTGGCTCGTTACAGTCTGACGCCTAATCCAGCCAACTACAATCGGGCATATTGTCGGCACTAATAGGTGAACTTTTTCGACTTACTCATGTCTTTACTTAGGACGCTTCACTGAATTTCGCACTGTGGACCACTTGACATGTTGCGTAGTCATTTGGCTGTTAAGTGAGACTGATGAAGCTTTGGAGGACTGCATTCCGTAGTGTTGAACCAGTTTACAAACCACTACAGAGTCAGCACTATTGAGGGCATTTTCGAAGATGGTGGAGATGAGGCAGAGGTTTGACTGTCATTTTATACTCTATTTGATGGTGGTGCATGGAGTCGTAGATCAATCAGGAGATGATATACTTTCCTCAGTCCAGCTTGTTCTGGGCGAAGTTCTGCATCAAGTACATAGTTTAGTATCTCCAAAGTGATGCGACCTGATATTTTCCTTGGCATGGACACCAGAATGATTCTGCGGTAGTTCTTGAGAGGGTTTTAGACACTCTTCTTTGTTAGTTTGACGAGGTCAGGCTACCTTATCTTTAGTTTTTGAGAATCATATATAAAAGTAAGTATTTCAGGGTGTTGAATACTGTCTTATACGGAATCTCAAATGGACATCAGTTCGACTGGGACAACCAAAGTTCAAATATTAGACAGAGGAAACAACAAGAATGCTAGAGAATTTTTAGAAGCCTACCTGGTATTCCAGTGAATCATCAATCAATAGATACATCGAGATAGTCAAAATTCACTAACCGATAAGAAAGAAATTTCACACAAAAAGGTTCAAAGTTGAAGTCAAAGAAACAATCAGTTCCAATACAAGTAGCTGCCTATAAGGTGTGAAAACACACAAAAACAACGAATGACCTTCAAGTTCAAGTCACCAGGCGAGATGACTAATAAACTCGTGGAGAAATCGAAAAACTCACTTCAACAAATTGAAGTATGCGCTGAAGATTTTGCTTAGTAAGGCAATGAAAGCTTCGCAAATTGGCTATCCAGCTCAGAGAATCCAACCACATCAAATGGTAACTTCACTAAAGAAACTTAGAGAAAAACAAAAGAGAAGCGCCCATTGAGTTCACAAGCTAAGGGGAAGAGTTATTTTTGAATGTTTTGGGAAAGCGAAATAAGAGAAAATCAATAATACAAAGGTGTTATGAACGAAAACATTAGTTTAAAAGTGGCTTCTTGTCTTTTAGATATTTCCTTTACTGTGATGTATATTTAGGATTAATATCTAGGTTTATAGTTCACTTTCCATGACTAGAATTTAACTTCCACCGACAAAGTGAGTGCACAGTGTCTATTATTTTCGATATCTGTAAGCAGTTAACCTCTAACTAATTTATTGTGTATTTCACCATTGATAGAGGTGACTATGAGAGACAGTGGTGTTATATGAGGAAGTTAGGGTTCACAAATCACTGGATTCCATTCCACTCGTTGACCACTGGACGTCCTAATGACATATTGATAATAACAGGTTTATTCATGGAAACATTCCGCAGTACATAACATGATTCATTTGTAACGGTATTCCATCCCTAAATGCATTTATTTTCATGATTTCCTCTTGTGAAGTGTTCTGTAATATGTTGACAACAAACTACGAATTTGTGCGAGTCCATGTACTGATGCAGAAACACAATTAAATGATTAAAACAATAAGCAATGGAAAATCAGTGAGACCAGTGGTTTGACCAGGTCAACTAATCAAGATATTCCATTCACTATTTAGTACATCCATTTTTGACCAAAATACTGAATAGTCCCAATAAGGACGAAGATTTTGAATCTTCACAAAAATATACCCTGAATCCCTAAGAATCAAGGTTCTGAACATGAAATTATTTTGTTTGCCAATCTGCCTACTTATAAGTAGTTGACATTTTACAAACGTTATTTTAGTACTACTTTTTCTGCATTTTGAACAATAGATGGAATTGCTTAATAAACTCACTCCTTGCATAACTTTTAAACCTCCTATTCCATTACGATTTTTTTTAAAGTTTCAGAGAAGTGGGTGTTTTACTTAGCAATGTATCAATGGGAAGGTTGCCAAACATGCTAATGGTTTTTTAGTATCATTCTCATTTGATTTTAAGAGGAAATTTAGAAGATATATTCAAGCTAACCATGCTTTTCATTTTCAGCCTGTAGATCAGGTTGACATAGATCCTGTTTTACTTTCAGCGTACATTTTTATTCGTACTTAGTTTTGAAAAGGTTATTTATTTATTCTGAACATCATTGTATTTTATTTTTGCTATGAATGAACGTAAACTAACCGAAACTAGGACGAAACAGCTGTTCAATAATCTACGGTTTTCAGAGGTTCTCTAACTGGTAGCAATTCATGAGGAAATATGAAACAAATCAAATCAATATAAATTAACTCTTGTAAATCAAGTTGATTCTTGCTAATGACTGGGCTACAGGGCAATGTTAACTGGAGAATATGACCCGTGTTGCTCAAGAAGTGGCACTCGTGGCCCAAGTGGTCTAGTGGATAACGCTTCAGCATTTCAAACTATGGGCACTAGGTTCGAGTCTCGGTGGGAACATCATCATTCACTGGGAAATGCAGATACATCCAGATGACAAGTCCCAAATAGGACGAAATGCGCGTTATCCTGGATTCCACTGCTACTCACCATCCACCAATTAAATTAGTTTCAAAAGTTAAGATATTCTGAAAATTAATTCCCTGCGCACTAATTCATTTTCAAGTCTGTATTGAAAGAGATTTTTACCTTTGTTGTGATTGTTAGTTCCCTCCGAGAATATTAAAAATATAAGAATATACAAGGTCATCATAATTTACAAATCGTTTCATTCCATGTCGTATCACAGTGGGAAGCATCATAGTCAGTCTAAGGGAACAAGAGAAATGTATGTAATAACAACTGTGTAGCTTAATTAAAAAATAAGCCAATTTTTTATATATATTTTTTCAGAACTCTTCGGAAGCACATCAGCATCTTAAGAGACTGCACGCATTTCCGCGCTTTTGTCTCAAGCTAACAAATGACCCTTTTAATGTCAACGAAATAACGAAAAAGATGAAATCATAGTGAATTTCACTCATGTAATAATCTTTGAACTAAAATAAAACTAAGGATATGATGTATTACCGAGTGATAGAAAGGGTTAATTATTTTCACTTCAAAATATTAAATGCAAAGCGGTGACTCTAAACCAATAGCAACGCAAAATGAAACTACCACCTCTAGTGACCAATCAGATGCATCAGAAGCAGAAGCGCGTAATTTGAAATAAACGTCAATATTCAAGTAATGTAATGTTTAAAAAAACAGTTACATAGCATCATATTCTTGTGTATGCTTCAAGAAAACCTCTCAATTTCTCATAGGAGTCCCCATTGTCAACTTGACTCGATTTCTATGCATAAATTCGTCAAGGTCATCAATCCGTTCATTTGGTGATTTCCTTTTAGGCTGCTATACTTTAGAGTCAGCTGCATGGCAGGCGCCGATTTTTCACCTAGTGAAGCATACATGCAAAATAAATAAATTGGAGAAGGAACAGGTGTTATGTGTTATATACACCTAGGTTTGCCTAATTTTGCCTAAAAACTTAAAATAAATATTTGAAGGAGTTATCTCGCACTAGAGTGAGCTCTTTAATTTCCCCTCTCTTTGGATCGCTAGATTCCTATTGGCTGTTATTAATCTTAATGCAGCACTGAATTACTGCATTTTCAAGGGCATTCTAACTGTATATATATATAATTTCTGTCTAGCATTTTGAATGTTATTTGAGACGTTAAAAGCTTCCTTATCGACGTCCAGTTTTTTCTTTTGTCTTTTCTTGTTGGCGGTGTTATTATTATTGTTGTTATAGACGTGCAACTAGGACAGATTAGCCAGTGCATAAGGTTAGTATTCTCTCAGAGTCTACTAGGTCATGGTTTCGGGCATAACAGTGTGTCAGGAGAAAAATGATTTAACCAGCATTAGCACAAATGTTTAGTACCATTACAAATAGCTTCAATTCATTTCAGTGCGAGACACCACCACCAGGTATATCCTAGATCGACGTGAAGAACCTAGAAGACCTGGATTTTGCGAGTGGATGATTGAATGTCACACAGCCAGTTGCAGACCTTCACCAACCAACAACTATCTTCACTGGATCCATACTGAAGACCAGATGGCCAGGCCGGAAAGAATCACCAACAAGAAACTATGGGAACAAACAAACAAAACAAGAACAAACCAATCGCCCAACAACAGCAAATATGCAGGAGAAAGTGGAGATGGATGGATTGGATACTCGCTGAGGAGGCCGGGCCACTGGGTGACATCGCGCGCGCGTCAGACCATTGCTCGAGAGGAACTAGGTCGAAAGGGAAGCGTCGAGTGGGACGTCCGTGCAAGGGTGACGTGGAGGAGATGGTGTGAATAGGAGTTGAAACAGTATGGACTAACATGGATGGATGCAGGTGAAAAGTACAGCAGAAGGAAGACAGGAGCAAGTGGAGACGTGCAGTTGAAGCCCTATGTTCCACTAGGAACCCAAGGCAACAATTATAATATAAGACAAATCAAACACTCAAGCAAGAGCATTTATACAGTGGATTCGTAGAAGGAAATTATATATGGACTGACATCATCTTTAGGCTTGATAACCTGAAACTATTTTCTAGATTCAATCGATTAAAAATAACATTATGAAATATGGTGGCGTGAAATTCGTGACATTTTTTGATTTAACTTCGCTCAGTTTTCTTTCTCTCATTGCTGAAAACTCAATATTTGACTTGAATATTACTCGTGCCAACACTACTAACTACCAATCGTCGAATGACCCTGAACTCATCAGTCACACAGAGCAGGTATTTTCGGTTACGGAAAAAATATATTTTTGAAAAAAATGCATAAAAACTTTTCATTGGATACGTTTCTCGGACATGTGGTAAAATCACCTCCCAGTTGAGCATAGGAGTACCTTCTGGAAAGTTGCACCACATTCTATACATATATATTCATCTAAATGACTATAAATGACATCCGTTGAGATCCATTAATGGTTCTTACCGTGTTTTTAACCTTCCCCAAAAGCCTTCTATGGAACTGATGTGTGCCCCTGTAGTGGGGTTGATAAAATTATTAGAATGGTTCACTCTGTAGTGAATATATCCAAGGGATGACAGGTGGTTCTAACCTTTCCACTCATCCACGTGTACGACAAAACCTTCTCCTCCTAGTAACAAAGTGATTCCCCCCATTTTCCATGACATGATATCTCTGCAGTGCTGGTACCACTGGACGGTTGATAGGAGACTGTTTTCTCTAGTTCAACAGCTACACCTGTCACCGACTGTTTTAAAACCCAGTAACTACGAATATACAAAATCTGGTTGAAGGACAAGTGACACCTGCAGAAAGTGTTCCTACGAAAAATTAGTATCATCAGCTTATCTTCCCTGACATTTGGCTTGAATCAAGCGGAACAGAAACTTCAGCCTACGTGGATAAAACCCACTGGGTCATTCAAAGTCATTCTCCGATTGCTAGTCAGTGGTGCTGAAAGTTTAACTTGGCCGCAATAAGATGCGCTGATACCTACATCTTTCATATCCAACTTAAGGAGTAATGTTTCAAATCTGTGAAATAAGAGAAAGCGCACCAGACATCCTTTAATTGATAATCGGATATATTTCTATCTTCATAGTTGATGCAAGCTGACGGGTCAGTCGTCTACACGCCAACTTGTTCAGCAATTTATCCACTGATGCGAATTCTTAAATACGTGAATTTTTACCTAATCCGTACAATAAATAAACTAGGGGCTGATACACTTCAGTTCTGTAGCATTGTATCATATATAGTAGAGAACTATTGAAAACCAGCATAGGAGTACTGGACAGCTATTTCATGCTAGTTTGGGAATCATCGGCAGTTCTCACCCGCCGCCAGGGTTAAAACTCAGGACCTTCCGGTTACAAGGCAAGGTCGTATAGCATTCAGCCACTGAGACCCTATTCAATGGCTTATGAATTGTAACTTCTACCAATTCGGGATTATTCGTAATTATTTGTAACCGCAAGTCCCAGGGTTCGAACCCTGGCGGGGAGGGTGCGTACTTCCGATGATTCCCAAACTAGGCTGAAACAGATGTCCAGTACTACAGTGCTGGTTTTCAATGGCTCCTTAGCTGATATCAATCTGTAATCAGCTCATGAAAACAAAACTAACCCTTACAAATCAAACTATAGAAAAAATATATAGTAGACACGAAGTGAATCTCAAAAATTTGAATATATTTCAAATAGGCGTTGAATGACACTACGGCATAAAGCAGTTTGCAAATTTACACTCTCTGAGTGGTGAAATTTCACCGGTTATTTTCTTTGGAAACGAAATTGTTTAGATCATAATATGTGTGATCTGCTTGATCTAAGCATAAACGGCAATCAAGAAAGCAAATATATCTGCATAAACTATATACTACTGATCAACTGAGACAAGTAGTTAGTTGCATACCACCCATATCAAATAGTAGAGCTTGCCAGCTAGATCGAGGCGATCTAAACATCGGACGGCTGTTTCGCTCGAATGGGATTTAGATCGCCTCGGCCTGACTGGTAGGCTCCACTGGTTGATACGGGTGGTATGCAACTACTTTCGTGAATCAGTCAGTAGTATATAGTTTTTTGGAGATCCTATCATATTCATTGATGCAGATAAAATTAGCTTCCTTGATTTTCAAAAGAATGGTTACTGAACAAAGAATACTTTTTTCGATAACCCCTTCATCATCAGGCTCTACAGTTATTTATATACATTATAGTGAATGAATGAATGAATTAGTGTTATGCACAACATTAACGTTGTTTAAATAACATCGGATCAATAATAGTATTGATAGATTACAGCTCAATAGCATAACTCAACATAAAATAAGCTGAATAAGCTGAAAAAATCAAGAAAGATAATATTACAAATTCATGAATTGATAGTCTCTACTGAAGGCTGACCAGGAAGAGTAGTAGTAGGGACTGGCTGGACATGCTTCTTTTGAACACAAAGTACTGGTTGTTTGAGGCGAATTGCATTAGCCTCTGCTATTTGGAGCATGTGGTGCTTCTATGATTTTGTCAATTTATTAGGCACACGGTAGATTACAGAGAAAGATTCTTCAACCCTGGCTGGCTTTGTGGCCGGTTTGCATCAAGTGGTCCAATATCGAACTGTCAGTGGTTTTCACTACACCTTTACTTAGCCATAGTGGGATATGTTCTCGAGAGAGAACGAAAAATCAAGCTCCTAGAGCAACGGACAATATAACTCGAGCAGTTGAATTGGAAGATACAACTTGAAGTGGCTAGTCTAGGCACTTCATCTTTCAGTCAAGGTAGCACCACCGGTCGTGTAGAGAATAATACGTGTAGTTCACCAGCATTAAAAGTTCTTTGAAGTGATTTTCTTAATTTCCTCGTAATTCTCTCACTTGGTATATCGCCCTTGATTCGCAGTCGTATATGAAGAGGCTTCTTGTTTACGGATAGTGATTAGTCCTTTTCCGCTTTCTTTGTCATATATGTTTCTTGATAAATTTTTCTCGGGATAGCTATTTTCGATCAAAGTATCACATACAATGCTTAATCTATCTTCAATTACTTCTTCTGAGCGTATAGGTCTAATTATGTGGCTGAGTTAGGGTCTTCACTAAATTTCTTTTGTACTTGATAGGGACGAAGCTGTGAGTGAAAATGTGTATATTGTCCTGTCTAAGTACATTTTCTATACACATTTCTTTTTATACTACCATGTGGTTTTCTTGTAAAGAAGACAACCAGGAAGGCAATTCATTCTGTCTTGGGATTCCACTTAGCATGTGAATTTCATAGCCGAATGTACTTCATTGAATTCAGTAATTGCTGTACTTCTATCAGAACCATTATCACAAAAAATGAAGGTTCTTGATAAGAACTATGAATAACTGTAGAAAAGTATGACATGCATATATATCTGTACATATATATATATATATGAAGGAAATCTGAAGTAATTCAGATATTCTCTCCAGACATTCTTACTGCGCAGTATTATTTTCATTTTTTTAAAACAAATAAACGAACAATTTAATAATAATCACTGGGTATTCTCATGCTTAAACAGTATTTTCATCGAAGTGAAGTGATTCCCGAGTAAGGCAAACTAATTCATCATTTTGCAATGGGAAGGAAATTTGTCTCACTGAAGGTAAATATGCTTCTCTAGAAAACAAACCCCTTCACAAAACCAATTATGTTATCTTATGTTATGTTATTTATTCATTACACAATAATTGAAATCGATTTCCACTTGTGGAATAATAGTAATAGGACAAAAACTCATCTGTTTTCGATTTCCATTCCAGAAATATTTATCTCTATTATCCCCAAAGTCTTGCACATCAATTATGTTTGTTGCATAAAATAGGAGGGAAATAACTTCGTTTCCGTGAAAAATCTTTTTTCTATTATTATTATTATTAGTGTTCCCTTTGGTTCCTAGTGGAACATAGGGCTTCACCTGCACGTCTCCACTTGCTCCTGTCTTCCTTCTGCTGTACTTTTCACCTGCATCCATCCATGTTAGTCCATACTGTTTCAACTCCTATTCACACCATCTCCTCCATGTCACCCTTGCACGGACGTCCCACTCACCGCTTCCCTTTCGACCTAGTTCCTCTCGAGCAATGGCCTGACGCGCGCGCGATGTCACCCAGTGGCCCGGCCTCCTCAGCGAGCATCCAATCCATCCATCTCCACTTTCTCCTGCATATTTGCTGTTGTTGGGCGATTGGTTTGTTCTTGTTTTGTTTGTTTGTTCCCATAGTTTCTTGTTGGTGATTCTGTCCGGCCTGGCCATCTGGTCTTCAGTATGGATCCAGTGAAGACAGTTGTTGGTTGATAAAGGTCTGCATCACAACCTGTTGGAAATATTCTTTGTGACCCATCCGCCAAGTTTCTGATCCGCATAGAAGAACTGACTGACTTGACGTTTGTATTGAAACTCCGAGCGAATGTTGTTGTTGATGCTGAGTGACGAAGATTGGTTTTCCAGATTGGTTTCAAGTTGATGATGTTGATGTGTTTCTAACCTTCCCGATTCTCGCTCGATGTGACATCCTCGTCCGTTCCTCCTGTAGTTGAGACAATGCTCAATGCTAGATAAGTGAATGAATGAAGTAATTTCTTTCAAATCCCTCCCGTTGATGGTGATTGGCGCTGGATGTTGCAGCTGGTGTTGTTGTTGGTTTGTTGGTTATTTTCATCACCTCCATCTTGTCTATAATCACCTGGAGTCCTATCTTCTCTAGCTGCTTCTTCGACCAGTTAGTTGGTCGGTTTTCGCTTGTAAGTCTTTGATTTTGTGTGACATCAAACCTAAATCATCCACGCGCGAAATCCATGTCTTCTAGGTTCTTCATGTCGGTCCAGGATATCCCTGTCTTCTCGTTTCCCACTGTCTGACGCATAATCCAGTCAGTCCACTACAATTAAGAATATCATTGGTGATAATAAGCACCCTTGCCTGACTTCTGTGTTTGCTCTAAACGCCCCACTGTTGTGGATCCGTTATGGATCACTCGACAAGTGCCTTTGTCGTACAGCTAGTGAATAAGGTTGATGAATATGATAGAGAAGATTTGTAGCTCAGGTGGATGAAGTGCACTTCAAATTGAAGTATGCGCTGAAGATGTCACCCAGTAAGGTGATGAAAGCTTCGCAAACTAACCATCCAGCTCAGAGAACAAAACCACATCAAAAAAGGTTGATGAATATTTGGGCTAAAATAATAGACAAAGGGAATTTGAAACCTTTTCCTTTGCCTTGTATAATCTCCATCGAAATTACTGGACAGTGAAACTACTCTCCTTTTAAAAGATCTGACATCTGTGGTTTGGAGGCATACATAAAGGATCGGTTCATCGTAGTTACTTTACTCTTATTTGAGGACCAGTTTAGACAGTTATGTTTTCGAATGCCACAGAAGAAACTATGTATATATATATATATATATATATATATATATATATATATATATATATATATATATCCTTGTTTTCCCATGCATTCCAATATGATACAATATGGATTAGAAAAATTTGTGCATGTACATATCTTCGTGGTATAAATTATCAAGTAAGCTAAAATACAGTTTGTCGAAAGAGGTTGGTTAAGTTTGTAGGTCAAATCTATCTCACAATTATGAACTATTCAGTTAATAGATAAGATCTTTCTAATAAAGGTCAGCTGTCGAAATGGTATTTGCCAATTTTTATGATTCATGTTTAATAGGTGTTGATTATTAAGTTAATGGCTGGAACCTTTTATACTTTAGATCAATTACTGTACAAATAAACAATCCCTGTAAGCAATTATTGATTTTACATTCCAAGTGTGGGAAATCGAACTTCAAGTTCCAATTGCATTTATTTTCTGTGAGGTGTGGTTCTCTGACTTACTATCAGCTAGACGAGGTTCAGAAGCGTCTCGAACCTAGGACCACGTTCGTGATTGGGGAATGTTCTACGGCTGAACCATCGATACACTGTAAACAACCTGAAACCAATCTGGAAAACCAATCTTCGTCACTCAGCATCAACAACAACATTCGCTCGGAGTTTCAATACAAACGTCAAGTCAGTCAGTTCTTCTATGCGGATCAGAAACTTGGCGGATAGGTCACAAAGAATATTTCCAACAGGTTGTGATGCAGACCTTTATCAACCAACAACTGTCTTCACTGGATCCATACTGAAGACCAGATGGCCAGGCCGGACAGAATCACCAACAAGAAACTATGGGAACAAACAAACAAAACAAGAACAAACCAATCGCCCAACAACAGCAAATATGCAGGAGAAAGTGGAGATGGATGGATTGGATGCTCGCTGAGGAGGCCGGGCCACTGGGTGACATCGCGCGCGCGTCAGGCCATTGCTCGAGAGGAACTAGGTCGAAAGGGAAGCGGTGAGTGGGACGTCCGTGCAAGGGTGACATGGAGGAGATGGTGTGAATAGGAGTTGAAACAGTATGGACTAACATGGATGGATGCAGGTGAAAAGTACAGCAGAAGGAAGACAGGAGCAAGTGGAGACGTGCAGGTGAAGCCCTATGTTCCACTAGGAACCAAAGGGAACATTAATGGTGTTGCTATTATTTTAGCTTTGGTTTTCGTATATTTACGTTCTCTGAGCTGAATGGTTTGGTTGTGCAATTCTCCTCTGTTGCATTTCATTGGGAACTTTCAATCTGGTTCGTTGGATTAAGGTAGGTTTCATTCGATGTATTTTCGTGGATATCTATTTTTCAGGGGATGGCCGTAAGATATTTTTCTTCCATTTTCTTCAAGATAGAAGTGCGCCAGTGCCTCTTTACTCTCTTGAATAATCTTTGTGTGGAACGCCTTTTGTCTGCAGCCGGGATGTTGGTTTTTTAACTGGGTATTTGATTTTCGGCATACTGGAGTCCCTTATTTTCCTGTAGTTGTTGTTTTAAGTAAGGTGTCTAAAAATGGAATTTTGTCCATGGATTCTTCTTCTGTCGTGAATTTTATGTCATTGAAGATGTCCAAGTCGTTAGTTAGCGTCTGTGGCACAGCGGTAGAATGCTCGCCAACCACGCATGTGCTCCAGTATTCGATTCCCGGCCACCGATGCACTCCTTTGGTTCGTTAAGCCAGTATTAAGACTGATGAAAGAATGAAGGTTGGGCATGAGGCTAGCAACCCCATCCCGTAAAAACTAAACACTACTGGCCTCTAGCTTGAAGCTTTATGTTCCACTGGGAACGTTAAGGAATTAAACAAAAATCCATCCAAATAATAGTAATAATACTTCCTATATACTCAGTCATGATGGTAAATACTGGAGTATTTTCAACTCCATTTTGGCGAAACTGCTGTAACACTTACAAGACTGAACAATTAGCAGAAATTTACAAATACTGAAGTTCTCATGAGTTGCTTTGTAAGGCTTAGTTTTGTTTTTACGAGTTGATCACGGATTGATATTAGTTAGAGAACCACTGAAAACCTGGGAGTGCTGGGCACTTGTTTCATCCTAGTTTGGGAGTCATTGGCAATACGCACTCCTTGGGGTTCGAACCCCAGGACCTCCCGGTTAAAAGGAAGACTGGCTCGTATACCAGTCAGCCACTGACCAGCCCATGAATTCTAGATTCTACCAGTGCACAATTTAGCGCTACCACTACCTTACAAACCAACTCTTTAAAATTAATCTGACTCGCTACAGGACGGAGTTTCCTGAAGGTCTAGTGAGTTGTCTTGACCACTGAAGTGAATTCTGTCGAGAGTAGGGATGGATTTCCCACCAGTGACATTGAGTGGTGGTCGCGCTAAATCACCAATTTCCAGACGTTGGAATTCATAGACCATTCAATCGGGTCCCATTAACTGAATGGTATACGACCTAGCTTGCCTTGTAACTAGAAGGTTCTGAGTTCGAACCCTGGAAGTGGGTGAGTACTGCCAGTGATTCTCTAACTAGGATGAAATAGCTCTCTAGTACTTTCTAGTTATCAATGGTTTTCTAACTGATGTCCATCCATGGTAAAACTTGTATGAACAGATACTAAAGTGGCTATGATTACCATTCAGTATGAAATATTTCCATAATGCCTTATAGGCTTAGTTTACAATCACTACAAATTGAAATGAGCCTTCTTCGGGAATCTGACTGTATATGATACAATAATCATAATAATAGTGGATTGTTATATCTCAAAACAATGGTCATGATGCAGCATGTTATTCTGAGTATTCGGTAAAATATTTCATCTTATTTACTCAATAACAAAAAGCACAACACGGTATAGTTAACCTTCCTGAGAAATATTCTGTACTTTTTGTGGCCGTTTCTCAGAAAGTTAAGCCATTTATCTGCAAATCATATATCCATACGTTAACTAAGCTCTGATTGGTTGGTGAGTTCCTCAAGTTTAAGCTTTGTTATCGTTTTTCACATGACCCTGATTCTAGTCATAACACTGACGTAAATTGTTGCTAACAGTTTCAGCTTGTTTGCAGCAACCTCTCACCACAGTGTCACTAAAAATTACAAGGTCAAAAAACCTTAGATGGTAATTCATAAGTTTCACGCTTAACACTTTCCCCGTCACAAAGTATACGGGTAGAATAGAGTTCCGTTGATTTTTTGTACTTAGTGATGCCAACATATAAACTTATATAATGGCTTCTAGTCTTACCTAATGAGATGGAAGAGGGGAGAGTTGTTAATGAGTTGTCTCCTCACTTGCGGGTGAATCTTTCGCCTTTTACTAAAGATTTCCATGAGGAGGCACGATACAATGAGTCTTGCCTCATTTTTTCCAGCTCTATCTTCGGACGGAGTATTTTGTGCGTCGGCGGCACAGTGGATAGGACTCTCGCCGACCATGCACATGGTCCGGGGTTCGATCCTCAGCCGACGCACACCTGATATCTATGGTCGGCCTGCAAAATTCGGGCTACCGATATCACATACTGAAAATTCCATACCTGTACCGAAAAATACGGCTTGGAATCAAGCTGTAATCCCAAAAACACAGTTGGATATCACATCTACGCCAGAGACGGCGTAAACTGGCATATGCGAAACGAGTCCTCTGTATTCGTGCTGAGACTTCGTCAGCGGTTAAGACATTGGGCCTGATGCAATTCCCTAAATAAATGAAGCGGTCAGCACACTACACCAACCACTTCACCCCCTATTTCTAAGCTAGAATACAATGTAGTCCAGTCCTGTAGTATCATCTTACATTTGACAGAGGGAGAATCGCATGCCAAGCATTCGAAGACTGCACCTCAAGGCTTTCAGAAGACTCCGCTTTTGTCAGCGCCTATACCTAGAAGGACTTTATCGTCTGCACACTCTAAGTCAACGAGATTATCCCCAGGTAACAAGTCACTCCCTGAGCCGCTGAAGTCAATTAGGGTTAATTCCATTAGTATATTTATGAAAAAAATGAATAGAAATGGGGATAGTGGGCATATCCTTAATGTGCACTACTAGTTGTTATCAGTTCAGATGACAACTTGCCGTAAGCTCTCATCTGGCTGGCTGCATGAGTTCGAGTAGAGTGCCTCGATCGGAGCGATGTATTTTCTCGGCATTCCTTTTAAAGCCAAGCATCGCCTGAGCACCTCTCGGTCGACAGAATCGAATGCCACCTTTAGGTCAAGAAATATGACAATTGTAAAAAATTATATTTGTAAAATCTCAGCGATATTAAAATGAGTAATTCCAGCGTTTCGTTCGGCAATCTGGTCCGAACTTCTTCAGGGAAATTAATCGAAATTAACGTAACAGGTTTATGTATAAAAGGACACATCTTTAGTTTTTAAAATCTTTGTCCAATCATGATTTATAAAACAAATATTGACAAGTATAATAAACAAAATTGTACGAGTTGTGATCAAAATTTGACCTCAGACTTACAAATATTGATCTACCTTTGTTAAACACTTTAAACACAGTGTGTGTGTGTGTGTGCGGATAAACAGTTGTAAAACAATGTCTTAACGTCTCCATAAGTAGATATAGACAGTCGGGAAACTTTGACCAAGTATTATTAGTTAGTGATACATATCCATTCTTATTTATTAATCAGGATTTCCTATGCATCATCTAACATCACACCTTCATGTCTGTTCAAACTGTTAGTATCTAGAATTTATGATTAGACGTATTTTCAAAATTATGGTGTTTAGGATTAGAGTTTAGTTGAACAACCCCATCAAATTTATTACTTTGTCTTCTTTCTGAAAATTGAGCTGCTTTATACGACCTACTTTAAAAACTAAAGATGTTCCTTTTATATATAAACCTGTTATGTTAATTTCGAATAATTTCCCTGAAGAAGTTCGGACCAGATTGCCGAACGAAACGTTGGAATTACTCATTTTAATATCGCTGAGATTTTACAAATATAATTTTTTACAAATGTCTACTTCTCACTCGGCGCCCAAATATTATAGAACTATTCTGTCAAATCTTGACTACAGTTCATTTGAAATATGACAATTATTGAACGCCGTCGGTAAGCATGTCTATGTTCCAGAATCTGTTGAAAAGGTGAAGATATGATCAATACACCTTCTTCCTGGTCTAATGCCTGTCTGCCAGCCTGTTTCTCTAATGTTTGTTCCTCTTCGCTAGGTTATGTGTAATGATTATCGGTTTCAGAACCAGAAATATGTATCTGTAGGAAATAAATTTACGTGTGTATGGATTCACGTGAAATGAATTTAGTTTAGTTTAAGCTATTCTAATTATTCTATTATTTTTCCTATCATACTACTACTACTACTACTCACCATAATTATGCAAATTTTGTCAAATAAGACGGGAAAGCCTACAAATTCATTCTGGTAATCATCGCTTCATTAGTTCTATGCTAAAAATCAAGTAAAAACCTGTTGTCTTTTTTAAGAATGATCATTTATCATTTCCATATGATAGTCGCTTTTTCCTTCTCACTTTCTTTGTTTCTTTCTATTTTGACTGTCAACAGTGATCGAATAGAGTCATTAAAATGTTTACATTGACTAATTTATTTTCTCCCTCTATCTCTCTCCATCTCTCTCTCAAGCACACTACACCTTTCTGTCTATCTACCTATCTATTTATCTATCTATTCAAAAAGTATACATAACAAGTGCGCTGATTTTTATTTTTACTGGAATTAATTTGTCAATTTGTCTTTACTAAGTATGGAGGAAACGTAAGAGAGAAAACACAATCAACAGTACTAATTAAAATTTAATAGACTAAGTAACGGAAAATGTGCTTGGAAATTCATAGCAAGTATCTTTAGTGTTTCACTCGTGGAAACCAATTTCAGATATTTAAAATGTTATGAATAATTAGGTTATAATATATAAGTAAGCTCTAGTAAGCACTCATGATGCCTGTAGCATTGAGGGGAGTATAATTGAAACAAAGTCTAATGCAAAATACCTTACTTGGTCATCTCATATCCAAATGATTTCCAAGAAAGTGTTTCGTCTAACCTACTACATTAAGAAACTCAGACTAACTGGAGTCCCTCAACCTCTGCTTTCACAATTTGTCAACTCTCGTATCCTACCTATTCTACTTTACTGCTCCCCATTAGTCTTTCCTGGGTTACTGAAAAAGGACTATACCATCCTGAGAAGGATGTTGAAGGTAGGTAGTAGGACTAGTGGTGTAAAACTCAGTCAACTCGTTACTACATTAGTAGATAAGCATCTGAATACATGCGATAAATGGTCTAAAACCATACTCTTCGACCCTTCCCAACACCCCCTCTATTCCCAACTCTCTCCTTGCATCTCATCAAGTAGAACCAGAAATCAGTACAAAATAATATATGCTCGTACAACCAAGTACTCAAGGAACTCAAGGATACCATATTTGGTCCGTGTTCTAAGTGACAGAGACAATGTTAAGCACGAAACCTATGACTTGCTTTGTTGTTAATAACATAATTTTGGCCCTTGTTATTTCCCCTTATACTCTCTTATTTGTACTCTATAGTGAACAACCTTCTTAAACATACTTAGCTACTTAATATTATTATCATAGGCTTACCTTTTTGTACTTTACTCTATTCCTTCTTTTGTATATCTACTGGGTCCGATTATATTATCACTATGAGTATTACAAAATTTTCCTGTCATTAACCATCATGTAATATTAGTTTTGTGATTGCTTTTTGGTTCGGCAATATTAACTGACAATCTTGTTTGTGAACACCATTATCACCATCCTAAAATTTTCGTATCATGCATGATAACTCACACTACCACAACAAACACTGCATTAGTGCTGACAATAAAAATAAAAAACCCTGAAATGTTTATTTTATGATTGTTTAGTGTAGTTCAATCAAATTAACTGGTCATCTCGGCGATACACATTCTTAAATATCATTTCATAACTTCTTGTATGATTATAGCTGTTACTGTTCACCACGCATACACATATCATAGCTTCCACTATCCAATACTGAAATATTTTTCACTATTGGTGTTTATCTTCCTTTCTACTTAGTGTTTTTATTTGCATTTTTTTCTTTTGTTTTTTTTGTTATTTCTGTGTTTCTCTTTTGGCTTTTTGTTGCGTTTTTTTATATTTATGTTTTTTTGTAATACTCCTTTTAAATGTACGATGAAATAAGATGCAATATTGTAGATATGTGCTGAAAATTCCACACTGTACCACAAGTACTGTTTCTGGAATAAAAGCGAAATTGTTATGTTATGTTATTATAGTTCAGTGCTAAATTTCAATAATAAAAGCCGTTCAAGTGAAGTCGCATAGATCTTTAGAATGCAATAACAGTTATGCAGATACTGACGTAAAATATCAGCCATCAGGTCAAAGAGTAGAGACTTTACACCTTCGGTTGTGTGTAAGTCTTCATGAATTTCACTGGTCACAGGTTTAATCATGAGCTGGTATCGATTAGAGAACCACTGGAAAACCACTAAGGAGTACTGGATAGTTGTTTCGTCCCAATTTATAAATCTTCAGCAGTAAGCACCCTCTGGAATTCGAACCCAGGATCTTCCAACTACTGGAAAAACTCATAGAGAATTCAGCCATCGAAAGCTAACCCTACGGTTCATGAATTCCAACTTATGCCAATTTGCGATATTTTCAGTGCAGCCAGCTGCTGGGTTTGAACCCAAGTGGGTACGCATTGTGAAGAGGTCGAAACCAAGTACGAAACCTCTGTCTAGTACTCCCTGGTTTCATGCATTTATCCCCCTTGATGAATTGGAATATAGCAAGAACAACAGTGGTGGTTTGTGCAGAATAATATGCTACTATCATTGTTTATTTCGTTGGCTTCTCATAAGCTCAGCTGCTGCTTACAGCCTAAATAAATTATGAGGTTTACCTACAGAAAACTTTTAACATACTTGGCAATTTGTTTACATGTTGTCAGTTGACAGAAAGTTCCACAATTAGTGAACAGTGCTCAGAAGATTGCGCTTATATAGTTTTTACACAGGTTTGTTCAAGTTTAAAGAAAATAAATGTATGCATATAATGGTGAAGGAGTCATGTAGTAAAGACGAGATATGCGTTAGATGCAGAGTAACTAATAAATTAGGTAACAGTGTACTGAGTTAAACTGAAATCACAGAAACAAGAGACAAGCAAAATTACAGATTATAAAAGGGGGGGAAGGTTAAAGACAAGTTTACGTAATCAGATGAGAGATGAGAGAGATGCCCTGGTAACTGGATGTCTTTATCTGTAGCACTGGGGGATGTGGGTTCGAATCTCAAGGTTGTAGATACGTCGTCCCTGTAGTACTACTCCTGTAAAAAGAAGGTCTAGGCCTCTTGGTTTAAAAAATGTTTCTACAAAATTGTTTCTACTGCTTTGTGATGAAAACAATTCAATCTCTGCAAAACTCTGAACTTGAGAAAGATTTCTCTTACACGCTTGATTTCATTTTGTCTTTACTTGTGGAAAAATGACATCAGTAAGCTATTCACCAGGTTTTATCATTATGTAAGTGCGTCGATGGCACAGCGGTTAGGACGCTTGCCGACCATGCACGTGGTTTGGGGTTCGATCCCCGGCCACTGACGCACTCCTCCTTTACCTCGCAAAGCCAGGAATAATTCTGGTAAAGAGGAAAGCTTGGGCACGAGGCTAGTAATCCCTTCCTGTAAAATAAACACTGCTGCAGAAACTTCAAGCCACTAGCTTGAAGCGCTATGTTTCACTGCGGAACGTGAAGGAAAAAAAAATACAGTTATATATCCATAAGAATTAAAGAAATATTGTGAGTAACATCACTGATATTTAAAATAAAATTGAATCTAGAGAGGATATTCATTCAGGTAGTTAAAATTTTAAAAAATGGAGCAAAGAATATCCTTTTTGACAGTTTTGTCTTCTGGCTCTACAAATTATATATATATATATATATATATATATATATATATATATATATGTTTATATACATAGAATAACATAGATTAGAAGTCAATAACAATATTGGTGTTTTTTAAATAATATCGATCTGTTAAGTAAGATCATTGGTATTACAGTTCACTAAAGATGCATAAATTATAATAAGCATAAAAATATAATAATAACAAATAGAATATCAAATAAAATTAAGAAAATTTCCACAAAATTTGAGGATCATTCGAACCTTGATGGCTAAGGTATGGACAGTGTCTGAACCAACCAGCTTCTTTTGGACACATAGGTTAGGTTTCTTAATGTGGATGCTAACGGTCTCAGTAATATTTAGTAAACGAACTCTTTAGGCGAAATTAAGATTAGTTGGAATGCGGTAAATAACTTTGGAAGCCTCGTTAACATCAATCTTGTGTTGTGTATCCACAAAATAGGACAGAATAGGACTATCAATAGATTCTGTTTATCTTTTACTTAACCAGTCAGGTTGATGTTTTTTAAATTCGACAAGAAAACTGAATCGATGATATCGGTGAATTACACTTAAAAAGAATCTGTAAGTGATAATATAAATCAGCATAACCCCAAAATGAATGTCAGGTAAATTAAGGGGAGTAGCACAGAATTTACGGATTTATGGTTCTATAGCAGGCTTGACTAGCAGCGGTGGTTTCTTTTTCACTGCTTGCACAGCTCCAGTTGTTATAAACTATCTGCGATGGTATCTGCTGCCTAGACTGTTACGCAATTAGAAGCCTTTAGTAATCAATAGATGACAGAAAAGGACACATTAATGCTAGCTTATTTTGTAGCCTGTTTGAAAAGGGTGATGGCTTTTAAAACACCTTTATTTAGTCATATTTGCAGGTGTTCTCGAGCACAAAAATTGAGTTCTTAGAGCAGCAGGTAATATAAAATTTGAATTAGGGAATGCAGAAAGAAGTGGCTAGCATAGGTACTTCGTCTTTTGTTTTCGGAATTTTGATGTGTTTGGGTTCTCTGAGCTGGACAGCTGATTTGTGAAGCTTTCATCGCCCTATTAGGTGACATCTTCAACGAATACTTCAATTTGTTGAAGGGAGCTTTTAGATTTCTCCAAGAGTTTATTAATCATCTCTCCTGGTGACTGGACCTTGGTCGTGATTGATTGTTTTTGTGTGTTTTCATACCTTCTAGGATACTTGTGTTGGAACTGATTGTTTCCTTGACTTGAACTTTGACCCTTTGTGTGTGAGGTTTCTGACGTATCGGTTGATAAATTTTGTCTATCTCGATGTGTCTATTGCTTGATGATTCACTGGAATGCAACAGCAACAGTCCAATAACACACAAAGGGAATCGCATGCATACACTACTCAGGAGGGCAAGGACTCATTGCAGCACTCCTACCTTAAAGAAAATTGAAGAAAAATATCTCATGGACATCTTCGAAAAAAATGGATATCCGCAGAATTTCATCAAAAGACATGACCCCCAACCTAACTTATCAAACCAAAAGCTCCAACCAAGGAAAGCACAAAGAAAATCGCCTCACCATATATAAAGGATATCTCAGAAATCACTACAAGACTCTTCAAACCTTTAGGAATTGACGTCGTATACAAACCAACAAAGTCACTTCACTCAATTCTATGTCAACCAAAATACTCAACAACGAAAGAAGATGAAGCCAACATCATTTACAAAATGAATTGTAACAACTGTGAAAAACACTACATTGGTCAAAGTGGACATTCCCTGCGTCTTCGTATCCAAGAACATAAGCTAGCCGTCAAAAGACATGATATCCACTCCCTCATATCACTACATACAGACGACCACAGACATAAATTCGACTGGAACAACCAACGTTCAAATATTAGACGGAGGAAACAACAAAAATGCTAGAGACCTTTTAGAAATCTGTCTGGTATTCCAGTGAATCATCGATCAATAGACACGTCGAGATAGACAAAATTTATCAACCGATACGTCAGAAACCTCACACACAAAGGGTCAAAGTTCAAGTCAAGGAAACAATCAGTTCCAACACAAGTATCCTAGAAGGTGTGAAAACACATAAAAACAATCAATCAAGCCCAAGGTCACCAGGAGAGATGATTAATAAACTCTTGGAGAAATCTAAAAGCTCCCTTCAACAAATTGAAGTATTCGTTGAAGATGTCCCTTAATAGGGCGATGAAAGCTTCACAAATCAGCTGTCCAGCTCAGAGAACACAAATACATCAAAATCATCCACCTGAGCTACAAATCTTCTCTATCATATCTAGTTTCTGAATTACAAATGTTCGTGTGGAAAGCTGTAGCCTACCAGCGTTAAAGGATCTTGGAAACAATTTCTTCAGTATGTTGATTATTATTTCTCTCAGTGTATCGCCTTTCTATTGTATTCTTCTATATACAGAGGCTTCTCGTTAGCTTATGCAGATTAATGCTTCTCTAAACTCTTAGCCAGATAATTCGGGATGAACATTTTGAGTCGTTGTTGTTACCCCCAGAAAACGTGATTGGCAAATTAGACGTAGTGCAAGAACAACTGAATGTAACAAAACAGAGTGAGAAATGATGTAGGCGTTTAATGACTCACCTTCAGTTTATAATTGTTGACTTAAGCAGTGAACTTCAGTACTGAATTTTGAATAATGAAGAAGTTGTAGACTAATAATTTGGTGGAATTTTCTGCCCTACACGTTTAACTTTACTCATTTTAGTTTGTATTAATGAACTATGCAGTAAGAGTAACGATGGATGTGTCTAGTTTGTGATGTATACCGTGAGGTGACAGTTCTCTGAGGGAAATACTTTCGTATAGCAGCGAACTAGCTGGTTTTTATGTCGTTACCTTCACACTTCACAAACTGAAAGCATGAAAGCTTACGCAGAATTCTTAACAAGGCAGGAATTAAAGTGGCATTCAAACCCATAAAACTCAATTAGAAACAAGCTTTGTACTCTCCCCACTTCTCTTTTCTTTCTTTCTACTTGACTAACAATCTTCAAACGACATTAATTTTGTTAAATATGCTGACGATCTGACTGTATCTTTGCCTGTTAAGTGTCAAAGTGACTGCTCCAAACTAAATGGTTTTTTATCAGAAATCAGCCAGTGATCCAAAGAAAACGGTCTCACCTTAAATCCGTCTAAATGTCAAACAGTCAATCAATTTCACCTTTAGATATAAATCTGACCTAAACAAACTTTTAGCACTCACGAGGTGTGCAACATAAATGGCACTGAAATAGAAACCAAGTCGGAAATTAAATATCTTGGCGTCATTTTATCTGACGGTCTTTCCTGGTCATCTCATCATATCTTGATGATTTCTGAGAAAATATTCCGTCTTACCTTCTACATCAAGAAGTTAAGGCATTCTAACATAACCCAACCCTTACTCCTACAATTCGTTAACTCCCGTATTCTGCCTATTATTCTCTATTGTTCCCCCTTAGTTTTTCCAGCGCTACTGAAGAAAGACTATACCTTATTACGCAAGATGTTAAAGGTTGTCAGCAGGGCAAGCAACGTACCACTTGACAACCAGCTTGTTAATATTCTAGTCGACAGACAATCGGAATCATGTGAAAAATGGGCTAAATCCATTCTACCTATCTAACTCTCACCACCCTCTTCATTCACATTTCTCTCCTTGTATCTCATCAGGGAAAACCAGGAGCCTATATAGAAAAGAATATGCTCTTACTAGTAAGTACAAAAACTCAACCACAACCTACTTAGCTCGTGTTCTGTTCGATACAGAAAGCATTAGGCGTGATACCTATAACCTATTAAATAGTCAGTAGAACAATTGGATCTCGTCTTTCCAACTTACATCATTTATAGGTACAACGTTTTCTTTCTTTTCTCTACTTGAAACATTCTTCTTCATTCCTTCAAACTCTGTACATCTCGACCTTTTTGATACCACTTACGCCAGTAAATATGCTAGCATCTACTTTTCTAACACCTTCAAACATTCTGTTCACTTTTGACTTTGCTACCGACATTTTAATATGTTGTTTTCATAATGAATTGAGACTACCCATAGTCCATGTAGAATTTTATTTCTTGTTAATGTACTAACTGGATGCAATACTGTATTTAGTGAAATGCTGAGAATTCCATTCTATATCGCAATTACTGCTTTGGAATAAAGCAAATTATTATTATTCTTATCAAAGGATCCTCTGGAGCCTTTAAAACAAAACAATTTAGTTTATCTAATGCGCTACCTGTAATGATCATCAGGTCAAATACATAGATCAAAGTATGAGAACAGGGACAGCCAAACTAGCCGAGCATAAAAGCCTAGTAAATTCTAGATTAGTTGATCCTAATCAGATAAGAAATCTAGCGAATAGTTCAGCTATACCACTCACTACATGCAATTACACACAACCATACAATAGGCTGGATGGGATAAGATGACAGTTTCAAAATCTAATGTCACAGGGTGGAGGGAGAGATTCATAACAGAAGCTTTGTTTATCGAATCAACTACAAACACGTGTGATAGTAATGAATCAACAACTCTCCCAGACGTCTGAAAAATTCTACTACCACAACGACGACAAATAGGAGAGAACAAAGAAAACCATGAAACTCAAGTTTCAAGATCGTGTGATTATAACTGATGAGATGATTGTGAACCGCAATAAGTTTTGTTCAAAACCTTGTCATCCAGTAAATGAAAAAACTGTTTCACTTCGTCATACATGTAATAAACAAACTAATATCAAAGCATGAAGTTACAGTCGGGTAGTTTAAAAAGAAATGTATTTTTATTTATATTTTAAAAAGTTTCAATTTAAACTTGCACTAAAGTTTTTTTTCTATTACTCTTTGTTTAACTTATATTCAGGTCAACGTCAATGATTTTCATTTCAATAAGAACCGATACCTTGAGAAACAGCCGTGTAAAATGACAATGTCAACTTTTACCCAAAATCTCAACCTATTGGATAGATTGAGCCCATATGATAATACAACAACTATTAGTAATGTTGCCTATAGTTCATCTCCTACTAATCGAATGACTGTACACACGGAAGATTTGCCAGTGGATAATAAAACTTCAATCGATGGTCATTGTTTCCCTGATATGGGCGACATTAATACCAAGAAATGCTGTAAAATTAATGCGAAATCAACAGATGTGTCGTAAAGGCTTATACAGATCTTGACCTTTTTTGGTATCTTATTTTGAAGAAGGAGAAGAAGCAAGAGTTATGTAGTGAATGATTTATCTATCTATCATCTTTTTCCTAAAATACTCGGTTGACGATTATAAGGCACTGGGAACTACTACCCTTTACTATTCTATTGTAAGAATCCATAGGGAACGCGAAGAGAATATTCAAAGTTTTACATTGACATTCTGTACATAGATTTGCATACATGGTATTCTTTTGCCAAAATTCAGTAAATAACATTTTTTAAACGATACCTATTGTTTTCTTTCATCCCACTATTCATTAAAGACAGTCTTCTATGATTAGTTCGTTTATATCGATGAATAATAATCGCGATTCAGACATTAGTGAAAACATAAGGAGAAGTGGTTCGAAAAAGATGCTGTTTTCGACGAATTCATTCACTTAGCTGTACACTGGAATCTGTATACACCCTCTTTTTCCACAGAAGAGCCATATCAACAATAGTCTCCGACCATTGGTTCTTAGAATCCTGAGGACTCCAAGCCAGGCAGTCAACACCTCACTATGTGGCTCAAACCATCTGTGAACGACCTCATGGGCTGAGATCAGGTTTCGCCCTCCCCCTTGACTCTTTTCTAACCTAATCTTATATCATCTAACATAGTTCATGGAATAAGGCGATGGCTATGCATGCACAACACTTTTCCTAGCCATCTCAGTCGATGCAGCTTCACAATCCTATCGACTGATTGACCCTCCTTACGTAATACTGTAAGCCTAACGGATACAACTGGTTCAGGTCGAATGATTCTTGCTAGATAACTTAGATTGCAGGTAGATAAATATAATATAATACGATGTTGAAAAAAGGCTTCAATGTATTGATACAGTCTACTCTAAATGATTTTCTACTTAACGTCCACAAGTTAAAGACGACCTCAAACCATCCATTAAACAGTTTGAGATGGTTGCAACTTTCCATTTCTCAGCAGTAACATGGCAGATGTATCATTGGCCGTGTGACTTTATAGCACATTATTTTAAATTGAAGATGCGCGTCGGTGGCATAGTGGTTAGGATGCTCGCCGACTGTGTATAAGGTCTAGGGTTTGATCCCCTGCCGACACACACCTGATATATATGATTGGCCTGCAAAATTTGGGCTACCGATATCACATACTGAAAATTCCATACCTGTACCAACAAATACGGTGTGGAATCAAGCTGTAATTAAAAAAATAAGAAGAGGATAGTAACAAAGGTAATGAGATGTTGTTAACATAACCGTCAGTATTAATCAATTTATAGGTGGAATTGAGTGTGCGCAATGGGGCGAATAACTTTAAACACGGGCGAGTTGTAATCAGGATATCCCCTGAAGCGATGGAAAATGCGAAACTACATAAGAATTCTAAAGAATTTTCTTATGTATGCTTCGCTCCGGTTTCTCTAAATAAAGTTTCAGCATTGAAAAAGAAACGGAAGCTTATTTTTTTTGGCAGATTGTTCTTCACTTTGTGGATCACTTTGAAGGGGTCGCGTTTGTTGAGATTGAATGATCATTGTTGATAAGGTGTTCGATTATTGCACTCCTTATAGAGCCCTTACTACCTTTATGCAATCATACGGCATAGTATTCCTGAACACTTTTAGGGGAATCTGCGTCAAACGACCAATGTACCTGGCTCCACAGCTTCACAGTGGACTGATATGCACATAAAATAAGCCAAATTCGAGATCTTCTCCTTAAGGCTTCTTCATACCAATAGACGACTAAAGAACACTATTTTCAGCATGGCTGCAAAGAATGTTCTCGAAGATGTTGGCATTCTTCCCTTACGGATGTCTCAAGTTTAGTCTCTCTTGAAATCCAGGTTCATGTAAAGTTTCTGTTTTAGTACAAATAATATTTTACCATACCGCAAATGTTTGTTTCAAATATCACACAATGAAGCAGTATTGTTAACTGGATGACGTTTCAAGGAGAATTTATTGCCCATAATCATATCAGCGTATTCATACGGCTTCATAGCTTAGTTTATATATGTATTTCCCCCCTGTCTGTCTTCTCCTTGTTCTTTGTTGCAACTTTCTACACCTCAGGTATAGCTTTTGAGTCATTTCACTCGCATGTGTGTGGTATTGAATCGATAAACAAAACTTCAGTGATTAACCTTTATCTCCCCACCTAACTACATTTCCTTCTAATACCTTCTTCACTCTCTACCTTGCTATTGTGTGATTACATCCAAGTGGATGTAATGCACTGTTTGACGTTTTTGCTAGATTTAATAACTTGTCAGGATTAGTCATTCTAGATCAAGCTAAATTTTTACGTTTCAATAATCTAAGTGACACTGATCGTAGGTCAGACTAGTAGAATGGGGTTCCAGTTATATGAATGGGATAAGTAATGTTTTGTTTCTCTGGGCCTTTGATTTAATATTCTTGTCAATCAGTTTTGATGAGCAACCATTTTGGAATGGAATAGAATATACTTCAGACAGTGGGAAACGAGCAGACAGGGATATCCTCAACCGATGTGAAGAACCTAGAAGACATGGATTTTGCGAGTGGAGGATTTATGTTTGATGTTACACAAAATTGAATACACACAAGTGAAAACCAACAAACTGGTCGAAGAAGCAGCCGGCGAAGACAGGACTCCAGGTGAACATAGACAAGACGGAGTTTATGAAAATAACTAACCAACCAACAACAACAACAGCAGCAGCAACATCCAGCGCTAATCACCATCAACGGGAGGGATTTGAAAGAGGTTGCTTCAATCATTTCATTATCTAGGGAGCATTGTCTCAACCACAGGAGGAGTAACGGATGAGGATGTCAAATCGAGCGAGAATCAGGAAGGCGAGAAACACATTCACTCATCAACCTGAAACCAATCTAGAAAACAAATGTTCGTCACTCAGCATCAATAACAAAATTCAATCGGATTTTCAATACAAATGTCAAGTCCGTCAGTTCTTCTATACGGATCAGAAATTTGGCGGGCGGGTCACAAAGAATATTTCCAACAGCCTGTTGCAGACAGCAACTGTCAACAACTGTCTTCGCTGGATCTATACTGAAGATCAGGTGGCCAGGCCGGGAAGAATCACCAAAAGAAACTATGGGAACAAACAAACAAAACAAGAACCAATCGTCAGCCAACAAATATGCAGGAGGAAGTGGAGATGGATAGAACACTCGCTGGGTGACATCGCGCGCGTCAGACCATTGCTCGAGTGGAACCAAGCCGAAAAAGAAGCGGCGAGTGGGATGTCAGTGCAATGGTGACATGGAGGCGATCATGTGAATAGGAGTTGAAACAGAATGAACTAACATGGATGGATGCAGGTGAAAAGTACAGCAGAACGAAGACAGAAGCAAGTGGAGACGTGTAGCTGAAGCCCTATGTTCCACTAGGAACCCAAAGGAACAATAATAATTTAAATAATAATAACCATTTTGGATGGAGATTTATTTGTAAAGTTTTGCTTCTAAGGCATCAGAGCTACAGACGCATAAGATAAACACTTTTCAGAACACATCTACTCTGGGAATTACTTGTTAAGAAGAAATTAGAAATTTGTAGACCTCGTTACACTTTAAATTATAACGTATTTTTAATTAGTTGCCAATCACTTGACAAAATGATGTCGTGACGAATCGGTTGACTTTGAAGCTGCAGTCCATAAGAATGGAACCAAAGACCTCAAGCATGCTCAAAAGTAGGAATTAGTAATCCAGTATAGTGACACAAGAACCTATAGTGACTTTCAAATTAATCAGTGATTAACTGGAATTTCGGTGATCTGAACTCTTCACTATGTGTAAACTACTTACAAATGTAATGGTGGAGGACGAAGACACTTAGTGAAGGAATGTATATTTGGAAATTAATATCTATATATAGCCAAATTATGAACACCTCATCCTCAGTGCACTATCTCCACAGATCTTCGTGCTGTATTTCTTTGCGTCCCTTTTACGTCTCCCATGTATCTCCACAATGCCGTACCATTTGCCTTCTTTAAAGTCAAGTGTATCACCCTACCACTTGATGTTTTTATGCTGTTGAAAGTCTCCCAATACACTACTGATAAATCGTATCAGTATCACTCGTCATACAAAGATTACCCAATACCATGCATTCAAAACTCATCTCGTCAAAACCACAGTTCTTGATGTCTTACATTTAAATTAGGTTTGTCAGTACACGGGATAATATTAACCACATCGGTCCTGTCACCTTCAGTTTACATTATATTCCAATAAAGAATAAAGAGCTCCCCACTGGATCCCATTCTGGCTGATTTCTTTCTAAGTAAGCTAGAAAATGGATCTTTGAATAACCTTATCAGTAAGTTCTCGTTTTGTTGGCGATATATGAAGTACACCTACATCTTTTGTGAGAATGGTTCTGATAGGAGTACAATAATTACCGAATTCAATGAAGTACATTCGACTATGGAATTCACATGAGAAGAGGAATCCCATAATAGAGTTGATTCCGGAATGTCCTCCTTACAAGAAAACCACATGGTAGTATAAAAAGAAATGTGTATAGCAATAGTACTTGGACAGGACAATATACACATTTTCACTCACAGCTTCGTTCCTATCAAGTACAAAAGAAATTTAGTGAAGACCCTCAGCCACACAGTTAGAGCTATATGCTCAGAAGAAGTAAGTGAAGATAGATTAAGCATTGTGTATGATACTTTGATCGAAAATAGCTATCCCGAAAAAATGTATCAAGAAACACATGACAAGGAAAGCGGAAAAGGACTAATCACTATCCGTAAACAAGAAGCCTCTTCATATACGACTGCGAATCAAGGGCGATATACCAATTGAGAGAATTACGAGGAAATTAGGAAAATCACTTCAAAGAACTTTTAATGCTTGTGAACTACACGTATTATTCTCTACACGACCGGTGGTGCTACCTCGACTAAAAGATGAAGTGCCTAGACTAGCCACTTCAAGTTGTATCTTCCAATTCAACTGCGCGAGTTATATTGCACGTTGCTCTAGGAACTTGATTTTTCGTTCTCTCTCGAGAACATATCCCACTATGGCTAAGTAAAGGTGTAGTGAAAACCACTGACAGTTCGATATTGGACCACTTGATGCAAACCGGCCACAAAGCCAGCCAGGGTTGAAGAATCTTTCTCTGTAATCTACCGTGTGCCTAATAAATTGACAAACTCATCGAAGCACCGCATGCTCCAAATAGCAGAGGCTATTGCGATTCGCCTCAAACAACCAGTACTTTGTGTTCAAAAGAAGCAAGTCCAGCCAGTCACTACTACTGCCTTGACCGGCCTTCAGTGGAGACTATAAATTCATGAATTTGTAATATTATCTTTCTTAATTTTTTGTGATATTCAGCTTATTTTATGTTGATGCTATGCTATTGAGCTCTAATCTATCAATATTATTATTGATCCGATGTTATTTAAACAGCATTAATGTTGTTCATAACACTTATTTATTCATTCATTCACTATAATGTATATAAATAACTGTAGAGCCTGATGATGAAGGGGTTATCGAAAAGAGTACTCTTTGTTCAGTATCTATTCTTTTGAGGAAATAAATACTTTCCATAGTTTTGTATTTAGCGTCTAAAAAACTTTGTCTTCCGCAATCCCCTCAGAGTCTCCTATATGCTGTTACTTCATCATGCGAATGAGACCTTGATGGTTCACAATCAAGATTCAACCACACTTTGCTTATAGACACAATCAGTATATTAGCAAACAAGTAAAACAGTATAAAAGAACAAACATTTCAGCGAACAGTCTCTTTACTCGGGGAATTCATTCACTTAGCTGTACAGTCACAACTTTACACATATAATTATTGTTTTGTATGTGTGTGTACATTAAGTTTTTGTCGAACAAAAAATTATGGTTATTGTTTACGTCATCAAAATATTTAGAAAAATGTGATGAATAGTCAAAGGTATGACCAGGAGGGTGGAGGCTGTTTAGTTTAGACCAGGGTTACGTAATATGGATACGTTCAGAAAGAAACATTAGATGTTAATGAAACAGCATGGAGATAAGTATCAAAATAAATTATGTAACAGCTAAAAGGGGGTAAACAGCAGGTTAGTTAAGAAAAAGATGGTGCTAAATGTCATACAAAAATGCATTAAATAATATCCACAATAAAAATAATGAATTGTACCCAAGGTAGAAAGAGGAAAAAGTAGAAGTTTATTTTGTGTACATGAACTGCGGTTTTCCATCCGAATCTTTAAGGCCTCAACACTGTTAAATATACGGAAGCTCACAGCTTACGGAAGGCCTGTTTTGACTTTTGTAGATAGCTATGAATAAATTCCCCGATCAAATTTAAAGGCCACTGTTGCTTATAAGTTCACAACTAAAGCATACCTTGTTGATCTATTATTAATTTTTTCGTTGCCAAGCTTGATGATGTTCTTGGAACCTTTTCGATAAAACACGAATTAAACGACCAACATCTTACTCGATATGAGCAAGTGAATTGGTAGATGCACGCAGAAGTTTTTGAACGCGATATTTTATCTTTAAAGGTGTTGAAGAAAATTGGATGGCAAGAAAATTCAAATCATAATGTATAAGCAAAGAATGTTCTGTTCAGAGTGTTTGATATTCTACTCTCTACGTCTCCTATGAGCGCCAAATTCACACATATAGCATCCTTTTCAGAATAGAGATGAGGTGTTCTCAGTTGATTATGGGGTTCATATGTGTATCTGTAAAGCTTGATGGGGTAGCCATTCTCAAGTAGTATCTTTCTCAAAAAAAGTAATCAATTCATCTACTGATTTACGGCTGAAGACCCTTCATATCCTAGTCGCAAGAGATATTATTAGGTTCCGTTTGCCATAATTCAATGAATTCGCCTGTTGTTTATTTTTAAATAGCATGGAGGATTTAATCATGAGCTGACATCAGTCAGAGAACCACTGAAAAACCTTGGAGTACTGGAAAGCTGTTTCGTCCTAGTTTGGGACTATTCAGTAGTACGCCGCACCCACCAACAGGGTTCGAACCGAGGACCTTCTGGTTACAAGGCCAGCGAGCTTGTGGACCATTAAGCCACTGGGACCAAATCCAATGGCTAGCCCATGAACTCTAACATCTGCCAATTCACGACATAGCGCGACCATTTGGCAATGTCTTTTTCGATAAGTTACTGCCTCATATTCAACCTCCTCTACCTTACTGGTTACGGCTTCTCACTAGAACCCCAGGTTAACTGCCTGAATAGGGCCAGTCACTAGTGAGCATCAGATTAATTTTCAAGTATTAGTTTAGTAGGGATTTTGTTTGATTGCATGGAGGATTTAATCACGAGCTGACATCAGTTAGAGATCGGGTCCCAGTGGCTCAATGGTCTACGAGCTCGCTGGCCTTGTAACCAGAAGGTCCTCGGTTCGAACCCTGTCGGTGGGTGCGGCGTACTGCTGAATAGTCCCAAACTAGGACGAAACAGATGTCCAGTACTTCCAGGTTTTCCAGTGGTTTTCTAACTGATGACAGCTCATGATTAATTCCTCCATGCAATCAAACAAAATCCCTACTGTATGTTTATTTTCTGTGAAGTATAGTAAAGTTGTATCGTATTTTATTAATTCGCATTTCAAATTTCATGACATAACTATGAGACCAGTATTCTCACTTTATGGTTTGTCAGACGTTCTGCTTTAAGCCCTATTTGTTCCGTGCAATAAGATAATCCGAATAATTTATTAACTGTGACTCTCAAGGTTTTAAGAACATGTTTACAATTCGATTGTCTAACGCTTAAGGAACAGGAGAATGAACATATATTTCGTGATTGTAAAAGCACGATTCCGTTATAAGAACAACTGTTAAGAAAATTCAATAAACATAATGGATTACCTTAAGATTCTGTACGAAACATATTGGTATACAATAGGCTAATATTGAAATAGAACTTGCTGACAAGTTTTTCAATGAAGAAAAGGGCATTAAGCATTAATTCTCTTCTTGTACAGCCTGTATAAGTGACTTGTAGTTTGTAACATTGAAAGAAAATGAATTACACTTCACGGAAAGTCACTTTCTTTAGTTGTACAGCTGCATTTATAAATAACAGTTTTGCAGAGAAGAGAACATTACCGAAGCAGATGAACTTCCATAAATACTATCATTCACTATTCCCTTGAGTTCTAACCGAAGCGTAGGGCTTCAACATAACATCCCCCAATTTGTCCTCTTTTTTATAAAAGTCCTTTTTAGCTGGCCTTACGACTGTCCATAGGTCCTCATTTCTTCCTCACACTAAGTTCATCATGTCACCCTCGGAATAATGCTAAACTCTTCGTTTCCCTTTGATATTCTACCTGGGGCGTGATGTCCCCCATTGGTCGATCTCCACACCGTGTGCCCCATCCATCACCATTTCATTTGGCATAATTGTTGAGTGATAAATTCTTGGTTGGTTTGCCGCCTGCTGGGTTTCCTTATAGGTTACTCCACTTGGACGACTTTCTGATCTTCACAATGCAGCTAGTGAAGGTGTTTGTTGACAAAAATCTAAAGAAAAAGGCACAAACAGCGAAGAAAATTTTCTTTCTGACGATTCATTTCCATGAATTATAATTATAATTAATCATAATTAACACAGAAATCTTTAGACCAATCAGATACTGGTAAACTTTGTCCCTGAAAAATTGTATTGCATAATGTATGGTGTAAGAAGGGATGGCTAATTGTAAGTTAGAAAGGAGACAGAAGTTAGCATGACGTAATAAGTAGAATGGACAGGAAGTGGGGTAAAGGCGATAAGGTGTTTTTGTATAAAATCTGTATGAAAAAGCAATGTTATTAATGCACAGTAATAGAGTGGTAATAAAATGTGGATGATGGGAATAATAATGATAATAAAAGTATTAATAACAGCAATAATACTAATACTACTACTACTAATAATAATAATAGGGAACTTACATATTAAAGGAAAGAAGCAAAATTGTAGTATGAACTTTATTCTGTCCATGGTAGGGCCAGAGAATGTATGTATCGCTTTTGTATGCACAGGTCGGGTTTCAGAACTGGAATAGCTAATGCTTCAGCTATGTACAGATGGCGTAACCGAAACCCAAGCCGGACCTGTCCATGCAAAAGCGATACATACATTCTCTGGCCCTACCATGGACTGAGTAAGGTTCTTACCACAATTTTGCTTCTTTCCTTTAATATGTAAGTTCACTATTATTATTATTATTGTTATTATTACTTTTAATATCATTATTATTTCCATCATCCATAATTTATTACCACTCTATTACTGTGTATTAATAAAATTGCTTTTTCATACAGATTTTATACAAAAACACCTTATAGCCTTTCCACTAGTTCCTGTCCATTCTACCTATTACGTCATGCTAACTTCTGTCTCCTTTCTAACTTACAATTAGTCATCCCTTCTTACACCTTACATAATGTAATACAATTTTTCAACAACAAAGCTTACCAGTATCTGATTGGTCTAAAGATTTCTGTGTTAATTATAATTACGATTGTACAGCAGCTCATGAAAATGAATCGTTGAAAAGAAAACTTTTTTCGCTTCGCTGTTTGTGCCTTTTTCATATGACTCAATATGGGAATATTTCGTTCATTGAAAAATTTAAAGCCTTGTAATAAGTCTCTTCAGCAGATGTGGGAAGGAAGGACGATAATAGACACTTGCAACATAATTACAAGCATAGCCAAAGTCTATATAAGTATTCACTTGAGCAGGAGACAAATCAATAGTTGCTACAATCACAAACTGAAGGTGTGACAGCTTTACTTTTCAGTGACATTTATAAATGATCAACAGTTAGAAGACAATTTTGAATAAAATGGACTGATTTATTCACAAATTAATTCTTTTTCTTATGAACTCTGTTTTTGTTTTGGGTCAGAGTTGTACTCCTGCTTATTAATGATTACTATAATTCGCTTAATAATCAGGTCTTAATTTGTTATTAATAACTTGACATGAATTGAGAAACAGCATCAGCCACTCTCAGCTACAGGGATTCTGAACTTTCGTGGATAGAGAATACACGGATAAAAGTAATGAAATAGGCACTTGAATAGTAAATCTATTTTGTACTTCTCGTCTTACCCTAACAGATAAAGTGTGATTTATGTGCTAAGATTTCAAGACGTGATAAGTCAGAGAAAACAACGAAATAAAGTTCAGCAAATTATTATTATTATTAAAAGACGACAAATGTTTAAAATAGATACCATAACTGACTGAATACCACCGCCAGTAACCAGTACAAATGCTTGACAGGTGGTTTGTAAATGACTACGCAACTCACACTTCAGAATCTCACAACAACAACGAAACACTCAGTGATTACTAAAAGTAGTGTACAATAATTGGAACAAAGCAAGTTAACATTCAAGAATTTGTTTTTGCAAAAGGTCAGGAAAGTGGTTTCGAAAGTGCAAAAAAGTTATAGAGTAATGAGATGTGCCTGAATTCAGTGTCCGTCCAGTGCATAACATTTAGAAAAGAAAAAAAAAGTGAATTTCAGAATCCCTTAGCTTGTCATTCCACTTCTTACATTCCTTCTTTATCATGACAAACTGAACTAAAAATATCTGTCACGCCCATTATATTGATTTACCCGATGTTTATACCTTAGTAAAGTAAGGTAGCATACATATTCACATGAAGCAGCTGAAAAGGGCAATATAAGGTGGAAGAGGCTTAGATTACATTGAAACAGTCTGAACAAATTAAAACAATGAACCGAGGTAGAATATTCATCATATAGCGATCTGACAATCAAGAAGCGCAACATTCTACAACCCGTATAACTGGTTGTTTGTTGGTTTAACTTTCGGAGGTATGACTACACATCTGCATTTGACTCTGTTCCTAGTCTCTCTTGCTAAGTAAGCTTGCTACAACACAGGCTGATGGCTGGACAAACAAGTGTCTGCATTCCGATTTTTCTGATAGGAAGCAGTACACCGTCTAAAATGGAAAGTCCTCCAGTACCTCACTTACTTTAGCTGGTCTTCCTCAAGGTGCTGTTCTCTCTCCTTTTCTGTTTTGGTTTCTCTTACATGACTTGCCCCATTCTGATGTAGCTACTTTTGTGAGGTATGCTGATGACCTCTCTGTATTAATGCCTGCCAACTCTCAGTCAGATTGTTCCAAATTAAATAAATTTCTGTCGGAAATTAGTCAGTGGTCCTCTTCAAACGGTCTTAAGCTAAATCCGTCTAAATGTCAGGTAGTCAATTTCAATTTCAGACGTAAACGTGACCTACAACAACTAGCTAGCTCAAATGGCTCCACTATCATTGACGCCACTGAGGTTGAAAATACATCTAATGTCAAGTACCTTGGGCTGAGTATTTCCACCGATCGTTCCTGGTCCTCCCACATCTTGATAGTTACTAGAAAGATGTTACGCCTAACGTTTTACGTTAGGAAATTTACGCAATCTGGCATAAAGCAGTCTTTGCTTTCTCAGTTTGTCAGTTCTTGTATTCTACCCATCCCCCTTTACTGCTCCCCATTAATCTATCCTAGACTACTTAAGAAAAACTTTGCTTTGCTGAGAAGGGCACTAAAAGCCGTTAGTAGGGCAAGTGGGATATCGTTAAACCAATTGGTTAACACTATTGTGGATAGACATATAATGTCATGTAAGAAACTAGCGAATACAATATTGTCAGACCACGAGGATCCTCGCTATACTCAGCTCTCTCCTTGCATTTCATCTGGTAGAGCTAGAAGCAGCTATAGGAGGCTGGCTACATGCTAGGACTACCAAGTACAAAACTCCGCAATACCATATCTGGCACAGCTGTTATTTGCGTGATGAGAAGTCCGTTAGGTATGACACGATCTTACTTTCGCTTACAGCGGCACTCTAACAAATAGTCCCATTAGTTTTTGTTTTCCTTTCTTCGTTACTATTACACTATTGTTCACATCTTCTATTGCACACTAATTTTATATTTCATATCTTGTGGTTGCATTGTTTAAAATGTAAACGCCACACTGTTCTTTTTATTTTCTTATTTATCTTTTTTCGAGGTGTTGGTATTTGATTTTAAAATCTTATAAAACTTATGTTGTAATTAGATACAATTTATTGTAATGCACGCTGAAAATTCCATACCTGTACCACAAATACTATTTGGAATAAAGCTGTTATTATTATTATGCTATATTTGCATTATATGTACTATTGTATAATAAAATTGAATCGTTTTCACCTGTAGAGACCACGCTGTCTTCCGCCTTCACTTTTGTTCTCTAAAGCCGGGGAATGCGCTGATAAGAAATCAGTATCCTTTCTTCAGACAAGCTGCTTGTTCAGTTATATTTTGTCCTAGGTTGGAACCATGGAAAAATGATTGGTATGTGTTGCTGAAGAACCCCAAACTAGGACGAACGAGTTGTCCAGTATTCCCTGGTTCTCAGTGTTTCTGTAACTGATCTCAGTTCATGATCTGCAAACCTTGAAGATCAATCGTCAAAATATATTTGTATTCAATTGATGAATAGATTTATTTTTAATTTACTTGCACCGATGTATTTTAATATCACTTCACCTGTGGATGAATGTCTTTTTCAGAGACTACATAAGTTCGCAGGTATCAACCAGACGATTTCGAATAACAGTTTCATCATTTGTAAAAGATACAGTTATTACCTACCAGAAGTTAATTTTTTTATTGGACACTAGTGAGTAAGTAGTGTAATGTGTCTAGTCCTCTGTTTGGTGCAAGCTGAGTTCTGCCAGTCAAGTTGGCATAATGATCATCATTCTAGGAGGTGCACTATCACGCTACACTTTGAATTGTTGATATTCAGGTGATTCGAGGCAATCAGTCATAGGAAGCTTTGGACCTACGTTTCTCGCTGGTCAGCATTCGTCAGCAAGACGCATTCGCAACCTTGAAGGAACTTATTTCGCTCCTGAGATTCAAACCCACATCATCAACTGCTGCAGTTAATTCTAAACTAACTTTCATAAAAATATGCTGTTCCCAGTTTAACTTGTCAGTAGACAATGTCCAAACTATTAAGGTTCAGGTTGAAACTAGAAAAGTGGAGTAAGAGAAGCAAAGAATCTTGGCAGAATAAAGCTAATTATCGGTTCTTAATATTCGATAACTGTATTCTCGTCCGATTGACAAGCGACGTGATCCAAATCTCTTAACGTAATGAAAGAAATTTGTGTTCCGATGACTAATAAAGAGAGATGCATTGCCACCCACTTACTTTGATTATAAATCAGTAAGGAAGCGGTTTAATCAGAGTAAAGAATACCGGCATATTGCAAGTATGAACCAAATATTACAAGCAACAAAACCTTTTAATATTATGGCAATATATGCTAACATATCAGTTGAAATAAATACAAATAGCTGAGTTAAAGGAGGATTTTAGTTCATATAAACAAACGCCTTACCAAATGGTTAAGGCAAGTCGAAGATAATACATTTAAGAGCTCGATGAAGCAGCGTCTTCTATACTATGGAGACATATTCTCTTTGATGTCATTTACAGTCATAAGTCACCCAACAGATACAAATGTACTTGCTGTGGCAGTGGCTTGTTCAATTAGTGTCTATAAATCAGGTCGGTGTTTAGAAAATGAATCGGTTATCAGTTACAGGATTTCATCATGAGCTGACATTGGTTAGAGAACCATTAAAAAACCTGCTAGTACTGGACCGCTGTTTAGTCCTAGTTTGGAACTCTTCATCAGTACGCTACACCCACCGGGGTTCGAACCCACGACCTTCTGGTTACAAGGCGAGCTCGTAGACCATTAAGCCGCTGAGGCCCATCCCAAACTAGTGGGACGAAATAGCTGTCCAGTACTCCCAGGTTTTCCGATGGTTCTCTAACCCATGTCAGCTCATGATGAAATCCTGTAAGCAATCAACCAAATCCCTATAAACCAATACATGAAAATCAGTGATCAGTTTGAATCTTCTGCAGTAATATCTGTCACTTTATTAGCTGCTATTATTGCTACTTTATTTTCACTCTTTCTTATTGTTCCAATTTTGATCACGTATCGATATCATTTCAATAAAGCAATAACAACAGTGGTTTGTGAAGAATAATATGGTACCACCATTTATTTCGTTGGCTTCTCATCAGAATGGAGTTCCATTCTCCTCAAGTTCGCGGAAGCAATCTCTATCAAACGCTTGAAACGAGATTGATGTGTTCAAAAAGAAGCAGCTATTAGTTTTTCTATGCCTTGGTAACTGGATGTCTTTTTTCTCTCATCCGATTACGTAATCTTTGTCTTTAACCTCAACCCCTTTTATAATCTGTAGTTTTGCTTGTCTCTTGTTTCTATGATTTGAGTTCAACTCAGTCCATTATTACCTAATTTATTAATCACTCAACACCTGACGCATCTCTCGACTTTATCACGTAACTCCTTTACCATCGTATGCATACATTTATTTTGTTTTAACTTGAACTACCTGTGTAAAAAAACTATATAAGCACAAGTTTCTGAGCACTGTTCACTAATTGTGGAACTTTCTGTCAACTGACAACAAGTAAAATTTGCAAGTATGTTGAAACTTTTCTGTACGTAAATCTCATGATTTATTTAGGCTGTTAGCAGCAGCTGATGAGAAGCCAAAGAAATAAATGTTGGTGTGGTGAGAGCTTTCTGTTAGCCGAAATTGGTGGACAGTAATCTACGCCAATGTTAATGTCCCCAATATTGGTCGTGGGAAAAAATGAGAACAAAAGCTTTGCGTAGGCGGATACAGTTAACATATAGATGATCTGACATTCAAGAAACAGCCACAAAGAGATGCAGAGTTAACTTTCCGTGAGAAACAACCATTCAGAAGACCGTGTTTGTTTGCTAACAATAATCTGTGATATGTTCATCAAAATCTATAAATATGTGTTGATTTCCTTCATCAACGATCTGTTGCCTGGCCCTTGTCTTCTGTTGCTACAGTGATACCATATTATTCTGCACAAACCACTGTTGTTCTTCCTTTATTCACATGCATGAAGTATCGATATAAGTTAGAGAGTCACTGAAAACTGAATAGTAGTAGGCAGCTGTTTCGTCCTAGTTTAAGACTAATCAGCAGTGCGCACGGCTAAAAACCCAGGACATTCCGGTCAAAAGGGAAGGTCACAGATAATTCAAACCCTGAGGCCCGATTCATTGGACTATGAATCCCAACTCCCACTAATCCGTGATTTTATTGTGACCACTAGTCAGTGTCATTGGCGAGCATTTGTCCTCACTCATGTAGTACTAATGATTCCCAGACCAGAACGATACAGATGTCCAGTACTATTCCTGGTTTTCACTGGTTCCCTAACTGATTTCAATCCGTGGTAAAGACTAGAAACACACCGAATCCCTGCAAACTAACTATCCAATATCTTATCACTATTAATATCTTGCTTCTCTGACCTCCATCCCTCATTTGTTAGCTATTATCATTACTACTAGTCATTCATTTCTTAGCATGAGTAAACTCTCTTTCTGATGAGTAACTTCTCAGTAGTTATAGTTACAATCTCGACTTTCAACTTATCATACTTTTTCTACCCTTTTTCAGCCATTTGAGTACGAGAGGCAAGACATTTTTAACTCTGTTTTGAGGTGATTAACCTTTCATAGTATATTTATTACTAAGTGTTAATTTACAGATTTCGGATAAGTTATCGGTTCGATCACAAATTGACATCAATCAGAGAGCCACTGGGAAGCCAGGAAGTATTGCACATCTGTTTCACCCTAATTTAGGACTCTTCGGCAGTACGTCAGTTGCGATAATATATGTATATATGTATAAGATGCTCAAGGGAACCTAATTACCAAGGAGGAGAAACAAATAAAATATTGGTATGATCACTTCAAAGGACTCTTGATTCGACCATCATTCTCAACTCGCCCAGAAATACCGCCACCATCAACACGATGCACAGAACTACCAGTGGACACCAATCCTCCAATAAAGGCAGAAATCATGAATGAGATCAAGATAGTGAAGCACCGAAAGGCAACAAGACCAGACGGGACTCCTTTCGAAGCACTGAAAATGGCCCCGGAGACTGCTGCAGATATGCTCACGCCATTATTGCAAAATCTTGAAGAAAAAGGAAGGTGCCTACTGAATGGAAGATGGGCTACCCCATCAAGCTGCCAAAGAAGGACGACCTAGGAACTGAGCGGCGTGGAATAATGCTCCTGTCCACGCCAGGGAAAATACTAAATCACATCATCATGCAGAGAATAAAGGATGCATTGGATACAGAACAGCGCCCACCGGAACAAGCTGGATTTAGGAAAAGTTAATCATGTACCGATTACATTGCAAATCTACACATCGTCACCATATAACAAAGCATAGAATGGCAGTCAAATCTCTGACTTAACTTCATCGACTTCAAAAAGACTCTCGAAAGCGTAAACTGAGGAGGAATCTGAAAACCAATTCAACACTATGGCGTGCAGTGCACCAAATCTTTATCAACCTCATTCATTAGCTGGCTATATGACGGTGGTACATGTCAGATGGTCCACAACGGGAAACTCGGCTAGGCGTTCGAAGTAAATATAAGAGCAAGGCAAGCTGCCTGCCTATTATCACTAATGACATTCTTAACTGTGGGGGACGTGATTATGCGTCAGACTGTGAGAGCGGAGTGGGAAGTCAAGCATACGCTGGACCACTGATAAGAAGACTGTAGAAGATCTGGATTTCGCAGATGATATATGTCTTATGTCACATGAACTCGAAGACTTGCAAGTAAAAACCGCAACAGCAACAACAGCAACCAGCACTAACTACCATCAGCTGGAGTGATTTGAAATAGGTTACTTCCTTCACTTATCTAGACAGCATCCTTTCAACTACAGGCGGAACGGATGAAGGTATCAAAACCAGCCAGCCAGCCAAAACCAGAGAGACAAGCAAGACACGCCTTCATCAAGCTGAAACTAGTTTGGGAATCTTCTGCACTCAACATAAGGAACAAGATTCAGATTTTTAAGACCAATGTCAATTCTTCTAAACGAATCAGAAACTTGCATTGCGCGTCAGTCACAAAAATGATTTCTAACAGCCGGTTCCAGACTTTCATCAACAGCTGGCTTCGTTCCATACTGAAGACTGAATGACCGGCCGGCTAGAAAGATTTAGTAACAAGGAACTCTGGCCGGCAAAAAACCAACCAATGATAGATCGATCGCTCAACAAATATTCAGAAGGAAATGGAGATGAATCGGGCACACACTGAGGAAACCATCACATAACATCGTGCGCAATGCAGGTCATTGTTCGAGTGGAGTCATTTTGGGAAGTGACAAGTGGGTCATCAGCGAGAGGGTGACATGGAGGAGATCAAGAGTGAAGAAGAGATGAGGTAGTTTGGGCGATCGTGGACCCAGTTGAAGAGGATGGTAGAAAGTAGGACAAAGTTTCACTTGGAACCAAAAGGAACAATATAATATAATAATTTATACAGCGCAACCGCCAAACAATACCTCAGGCAAGTGACCCACTACCTGACTTGCTGGACCCGCCTTGGTGACAACTACTCACCATGAAATTCAGTAAATTTTCGCTCAGAGTATTCAGTTGGAGAACTCCACCGGAATTTGATGCATTCATTCAATTCCATTTCACCGAGATTTGATAGGAAATAAATGTTTTCAACGTCTGCTTCTATTTTTATAAGCCAATGAGTGTATTTGGAGAATTCCGGTTAATTTCAGCATTAAAATTCACCAGTAATCAGGATTTTATCGCTCTAATAATAACTGAGTGGTATTGTTTACATGATTTCTAAAAAAGATTTACTATCTAGGCTTAATTTTCTTTCACTGAACCTAAAATTGTAATACTGATTTACCACTAGTGTTTCTCAAAAACATTTCCTTCATACAGTTATCATTTTGACCTCAATATATATATATATATATATATATATATATATATATATATATATTCTCTCACATGATTAGGTAGATAGAAAAACCGGATTCCATTACCTGAATAGTTTTCTAACATTTTGTTTAATATTCTCCAGCATAAGTTAGCCCTTTTAATCAAAAAAACGTTAGGTAGTAATTTAGCTTTGCTCTCAGTGTCAACAATGACCGATTTCTGTCATTACGCATAGTACATGATATTTTAGATAAATGAATATGCCCTTAAATAAGTTAGATTCATCGAAATCACCAAATGAAGTTGTCATTGCAGTTTTTCCCAAAGGTTGCATCTGCTAACTTCTTAAAATTGTAATTAGTTAACTGACATTTTCTCACTGAAGGACTGATTGAGAAATTTTTTACGCTTATGACAGGGGAAACACTAAATGGTTAATTGACATCTTAAAGCATCATAAAAGGTTGCAAGGTTAATGCTACATTTACGTTAGTTCAACGAGACTTCAATATGTATTCCCTTAAGAGACAATTTCTTTTCAACTATGAATGCATATAAGTAAGCATTTCACATCAGTTAGACAAAAGTAAGCCTGTGATTCTTACGTTGGTTTTTCCACTTAACACACAATATGTATAGAAATTCAAATTTGAAAGAGGAGAAAAAAGATCAAATTTCAAGCATTAAAAATGATAACATCTGATTTGATTTTGATTTTTGATTACAGCTTGATTCCACACTGTATTTTTGGTACAGGTATGGAATTGTCAGCATGGATATCGGCAGCCCAAATTTCCCAGGCCGACCATAGATATCAGGTGTGCGCCGGTGTGGGCTCGAACCCCGGACCATGTGCATGGTTGGCGAGAGTCCTAACCACTGTGCCATCATTCTATTTCACAGCCTCTCATTGGCTGTAAACTGCCTGAAATTATAGTGGGTGTAAAAATGACAATAACATAATTGTGTTCAAAAGGTAATAGAGCATTACAACCCTCAGTTTAATTTACTATCAATTTATACGCTTCCAATCTAGGAAAGATGGAGACGGGAGTAAAGAAGACGAAAAATATTTTAAAAAAACCTCCTGTAAAAATTGTTAACTCGTAGGTTCAAATAGTGACTCAAGAAGGCTACAGTTCATAAGAGTGAAATTTGCTCAGTGAGCTGAAATAAATAATATGAATGATTAATCAATGTAATTAAAATACGGTTACTGTTAATGTAGTTGATGATTGACCGATCAATTCATGGTTGTTTGCTCAAACCCAACTCTATATTTTTCGCTGGAGTCATCAATACGGCAGTCATCGTATCATCTTTCACTATTCGTTGGAAGAGAGAAAACTATTAGAAGTATTATTGTGATTAATTGTTATAACATTCTTAGACTTTGTGTACAATAAGTTAATGGTTGGTTCTGTATTGGTGCAAGAATAAACGGTTCTTGAGTCACCGATTTGGGTTCTGGTTTTTTATGTTAGTTACTACGCATAGTTTCTGAAAGTCTTCCAAGGACAGCGTGAGGTCCAGTGTAGTAAGACCTGGACATTGACAGTTACCATGGAAGTGGAAGATAGATTTAACTCTTTTTCCGTATGCATGTGTTTGGTTTCAAACACTTGACTGTGTTTGAATAAAGCAGGTTTGTTCTTGCTTTATTCAAATTCATCAAAGAGAAAAATGCATGAAGGAGAATTTGATTGTAACTGCTTCACTTTGTTTTTCCGTCACGTCCCCCAGTGGAACATAGGGCTTCAAGCTAGTGGCTTGAAGTTTATGTAGCAGTGTTTATTTTACAGGATGTGGTTGCTAGCCTCATGCATAACCTCTCCTGTTTACCAGGATTATTTATGGCTTAGCGAGGTAAAGGAGTGCGCCGGCCGTGGATCAAACCATGTGCATAGTCGGTGAGCGTCCTAACCGATATGCCACTGACGCAAAGCCAGCTCCTTGTTCGGGAATCGAACCCTCTGAGGTTCCTCAATCGTTTCTATTGCTTCTGGGGTTCGATCCCCGGCCACGGACGCACTCCTTTACCTCGCTCAGCCATAAATAATCCTGGTAAACAGGAAAGGTTGCGCATGAGGCTAGCAACCACATTCTGTAAAATAAACACTTCTACATAAACTTCAAGCCCCTAGCTTGAAGCCCTATGTTCCACTGGGAAACGTGAAGGAAAAAAAATACACACAAACTCTGTGTATACGTACATAGAATAATTAATGTAAACTTTTGTCAGTTTAGTGGTGATTAGTTTTGGCGCTTTTACTTTTTCATATGTATCTTGAATAAACATGTGGCCTGATGGATAACGCTTTGCTGTTCAAAACGAAGCATGATCTGCTCGAGTCTCAGTGAAAATGCCATTACTCACTGGGGATTGTTGATGAGTCTCAACTAGGACGAAATATGCACATCGTAGATTCCACTGTTAGTCACCATCAATCAAATGACGTCATCATGTCAAATCTCACACATACAGTCAAAGTGTTCGTTCTACGAGCCGATATGTTAACAGGAACTAGACATATTGATCAAACATAGTCAATATCAACCAGACATACAAAATTAACCTACACTCCAAATAAACATGTTTACAATGTCTACTTTACGGAAAAAAATGGAAAGGAAATAAAAGGTAAAAATGAATAAGATTGACCATCCAGACCCTCATCACTTTGTTATCAATGTGGAAATCTAATGTACTCACAATAAGGACCCAGATCAGGATACTTTGTCTATTCAATTTGTAGTCTCTTCCTTATTATGCCAATTGTTACTATTACTATTCTCACTTTGAACTGTCCCCAGTATTATTTCACTTCTTTCACTTGTCATTCTAAATAAATTCCTTTTTTACAACGATAAATTCTATGCTTTTAAATTTCACACAATATTGCGTAACGTTTTTATTTAATTCGATTTGTCAACTAATCCCTTTTTCAAGTTCTATCCATCCTATGAATTATTCTATATATGACATTAATTTGCTTTGCCACTTGACATTTAATTACGATTAGAATTACAAATATTTTAGTTTTAATTGAACTTCATATGATTATTATTATTATTTTATGCATTCACACCTATGATTCAATTCCCACACCGGATATAACTTCTTTTAATGAAAATCATATATATGCATAATAATGTAAATAATTGCATATTAGTTTGTTTATTAGATGTATCATACAGTGAAACAGTATAATCATTTACTGGACGACACAGTTTCGAACACAATTTATTAGTGTTCATAATCACATCATCAATTATAATCACACGACTCTGAAACTTCAGTTTTATAGTTTTCCTCTCCTATTTATCGTCGTTGGGGTAGTAGAATTTTTCAGATATCTGTGTGGACAGGTGTTGAATCATTCCTATTACACGTGTTTTCAGTTGATTCGATAAACAAAGCCTCCACCCTGTGACATTAGATTTTAAAACTGTCATCCTATCCCATCCATCATATTGTACGGTTGTGTGTAACTGCATGTAGTGAGTGGTAAAGCTAAACAATTCCCTAGATTTCTCATCTTATTCAGGTTAACCAATCTAAATTTTGCTATGTTTTTATGCTGCACTAGTCTGACTGACTACCCCTGTTCTACTAGTTTGACCTATGTATTTGACCTGACAATCATTGCAGAGTATTAGATAAACTAAATTGTTTTGTTTTAAAGGCTCCACTGACAGGATCCTTTAACCGACAAAGCTTGTTTCTAATTGAGTTTGTGGGTTCGAATACCAGCTACTTTTATTCCTCCCTTGTTAAGAATTCTGCGTAATGTGTTTTCCGAGGTCTCTTCCTTGTATGGAATTGCTACTGACGATTTAGATTCCTTATTGTTGGTGTCGTAATTAATATTATTATTATTCTCACTATTATTATTGCCATTATTATTGTTATTATAATTATTATTATTATCACTATCGCTATTTTATTTATTTTTACATTTCCTTACATATTTCCTGACTAATTTATCCGGATAATTGTTAAGTTTCTAGGCCTCTTTTATGTGTATCACTTCTTGTCTTAGATTTTCCCTGGTACTACTTAGTTTTTGTGCTCTGTCATTTAAACATTTCACCAATCCAAATATCTGTTTGAATGTGTTGGTTTCATGTAAACACTAGTGTTTAACTTCCCATCTTCTTTCCTTTTTACGTTGCTATCTAACATTGGAAGTTCCCCTTCCTGACTTTCCAATCCATAAGTGAATTGAATTGGCTCCACCTTCGAGTTGATGTGTTCGAAAAATCTATCTATATCTTGTGTTATAAGTATAGTGAATGTGTCATCTACGTACCTACACCATACTTTTAGAGTGGGGATGAACGTTTCAATCGCTATGCTTTCCTACCTATCCATGAATATATCTGCTACAATTGGGAATATTGTTGATCCCATGGCAACTCCCTCAGTTTGTTTGTATATTTTCCCTTGGAATTTGAATACTCTGGAAGTCAGTCATAGCTGCACTCCCAGCATTATGTCCTCAAGAGACACTTTTGTCCTAATTTCCAGTTCTTGGTCAGAAATGAGTTCCCTTACAATCACATTTAAGATAACTGATAGTATAGTTCAGCGTTCTGTTTACTCCTGTGGACTTGTCTGTTAATATTAGCAAACATCCAGCTGTGTCGAAATTAAAATTTTTTTATCTTTCACACATAAATTTCATTGGGGGAAGGAATCCATTTCACTTTCGGGTTAAAACGTAAACAGCACGATAGATTATGCAAGATAGACTGAAAAATAAGACAAAATAGTATTTAAGTGTTGGTTTGTAGGGATTTGATTGGGACGAAACAGCTGTCCTGTACTCCCAGGTTTTCCAATGGTTCTCTAACTAATGTCAGCTCATGATGAAATCCTGAAAAATAGTATTTATTAAAAAGATTGTTGCAGAAAGAAAATCCACCTTTCGAAGAAGTCATTAACTAGGCTGTACATTCGTCCATATGTATAGTAATTGGGTGAGAAAGTTGCAAAATTATTTCCGATCAGAGGTCAGACTCATAAAGTTACTAAGTTTAATAAACAGATGACAGGTAGTGATACTATTCTGGAAATTTTTCAGGTCAAAGGTCGAACTAAAAAATTACAATGCGTAATAATCAGGAAGGTCGGGTAGAAAAGACAAAGTAGGATTATAATTGCTGGAAAACTTGTCATTTTGTATAATTACGTGTTAAGGAGGTAGCATTAATGAAGTGGGTAGGAGGTTTTGACAAATAAAGACAAAAACAGTAACTAAATTTAATAATTCAGATAAGGATTTAAAAAGGTAAATATAATGAATAAACCGGAAAGTTGGACAAGAAAGGTAAGAGGACAATCACGATTGGTGAGACTGACTTTTCATGATAGCCACGGTAGGATCATCAGTGCCTCAGCTATTCCTAGATGCCTTGATTACACCCCCACTTTGAGAGGACTGATTAAATCTTGTATATGACTTTGAAGGACTTTTCAAATGGAACTGAATGTCCAGAATACACCAGATATTCTTTTAACGAACTATATACCCCTTTGCTTTTTCCCTTTGCTAACCATTCTCGATAGTGTTTCCGCGCGCGTTTTGCAAGTGGACGCATGATACAGCCAATGTACCCAGCTCCACGAGAGCAGGTGGACTTGTATATGCATGAGGAAGTGGCCCAATACGACAGCTTGTCTTTCACTTGCTAAGTGAGTAGTTTTCCGCAACAGAGTGTTATTCGTAGGCTAACCGCAAAGGATGTTTAACTGAGAGACTTCAAATACCGTCTACGGAGAATTTCTGCTTCGGTATCACTTTTAAATTCAAGGTTCAATATCAGCATCTTTTTTTTGGTGGGGGGCGGGAGGCGACTTGAACCTTTTCAGGTGTTTTCCTTGGTTTTACACTCTAGTCTATGAAATAATACAGAAGCTGCGAGACTAACATGTATACAAATTCATGTACTCTAACTGGTTCTGCCTTAGACTTCAAATTATTTCACTCAATGTTAGTAGAGGTAGATTCAATTAAATGCTGATGTTATCCAGCCGACAGTCTAACTAGAGTATCTTAGACAACTGGAATTTGTTTCAGAAAAATAAGTCAATAAGTAAAGCAGTACGGTTGAATAAATACCCACTAGATTACATTTGAAAATTCATTAGGTCCTGTAAGACGAAGAACATGAAAATAAACTTGGGTATAAAAGGACAAGCCTATCTAGATTAAGTACTGTGTAGGAATACTGAACTGCTTTCTAAGTATGCACATATATGCAATTATACAGTAGGCTGGAACTTGACAGAAGTACTTAAAAGTAATATGTTTAAGCGGAAAGAAAGATTGGTAACCGAATCTTCATCCATGGTATCAGAACTGAATGCATACAATAGGAATTATGCAACACCAGTTCCGAATATATATATATATATATATATATATAATAACAGCTTTATTCCAAACGGTATTTGTGGTACAGGTATGGAATTTTCAGCGTGCATTACAATATATTGCATCTAATTACCTCATAAGTTTTATAAGATTTTAAAATCAAATACCAACACCTCAAAAAAAGATAAATAAGAAAATAAAAAGAACAGTGTGGCGCTTACATTTTAAACAATGCAACCACAAGATATGAAATATAAAATTAGTGTGCAATAGATGTGAACAATAGTGTAATAGTAATGAAGAAAGGAAAACAAAAACTACTGGAAATATTTGTTAGAGTGCCGTTGTAAGCGTAAGTAAGATCGTGTCATACCTAACGGATTTCTCATCACGCAAATAACAGCTGTGCCAGACGTGGTATTGTGGAGTTTTGTACTTTGTAGTCGTAGCATGTAGCCAGCCTCCTATAGCTGCTTCTAGCTCTACCAGATGAAATGCAAGGAGAGAGCTGAGTACAGCGAGGATCCTCGTGGTCTGATAATATTGTATTCGCTAGTTTCTTACATGACATTATATGTTTATCCACAATAGTGTTAACCAGTTGGTTTAACGATATCCCACTTGCCCTACTAACGGCTTTTAGTGCCTGCCCTTCTTAGCAAAGCAAAGTCTTTCTTAAGTAGTCCAGGAAAGATCAATGGGGAGCAGTAAAGGGGGATGGGTAGAATACAAGAATTAACAAACTGAGAAAGCAAAGACTGCTTTATGCCAGATTGCCTAAATTTCCTAATGTAGAATGTTAAGCGAAACATCTATCTAGTAACCAGCAAGATGTGGGAGGACCAGGAACGATCGGTGGAAATACTCAGCCCAAGGTATTTGACATTAGATGTATTTTCAACCTCAGTGGCATCAATGATATTGGAGACATGTGAGCTAGCTAGTTGTTGTAGGTCACGTTTACTTCTGAAATTGAAATTGACTACCTGACATTTAGACGGATTTAGCTTAAGACCGTTTGAAGAGGACCACTGACTAATTTCCGACAGGAAGTTATTTAATTTGGAACAATCTGGCTGAGAGTTGATAGGCATAGAAACAGAGAGGTCATCAGTATACCTAACAAAAGTGGCTACATCAGAATGGGGCAAGTCATGCAAGAGAAAGGAAAGCAGAAAAGGAGAGAGAACAGCACCTTGAGGAAGGCCAGCTAAAGTAAGTGAGGTAGTGGAGGACTTTCCATTTTAGACGGTGTACTGCTTCCTATTAAAAAAATCGGAATGCAGACACTTGTTTTTCCAGCACTCAGCCTGTGTTGTAGCAAGCTTACTTATCAAGAGAGTCCTAAGTACAGATGTATAAGGGATATATATCATCAAGGAAGGCACACCGAACGTATTTAGCTCCTCTGTCTAAACTGGAGACTATATAATGATATTGGACAACAGTGGCATCTAAGGTACACCTACAATGTTTATAAGCAAACTGGTTGGGGTGATTGAACGGCTTTAAGGAGGGTTCAAGATTAAGTAAAATAAGTCTTTCCATAACTTTCAAAAAAGGTGAGGTAATAGCAATTGGTCTAAACTTAACAACAGGTCCATTTTTTGATTTAGGCACTGGAATAATCTTGATATTTTTCCATCAGTCAGGTATAATACTTTTGGAAAAAGATTCGTTGAAAATGTCGGTTAATGGGGAACATAAGATATCAACCCACTTCTTAAGGATAACAGTGAGAACACCATCATGGCCAAGGGACTGAGCAGGTTTGAGAGATTGAAGACACTTTAGGACATCATTCGTATTAAAGCATGAGAAGCAGTCATTATTTACACTATTTGAGTTAGGAATCATAACATCTGCAGGGACATATATGAAGGATTTATTAAGCATTTCAACATCGACAGAAGTATCATTCATTATTGGCTTACCACCTGTGATTTCCTTTAATGACTTCCACATATTAGATGGGGATTGACATGAAAGAAACTTCTGGCTATAGACAGAATTCAATCTTTGTAATTCAAGTTTAATGAAAGTGTTCATTCTTTTAACACCAGATTCATTTTTCATTTTGAACAACCTCTCTTTTCACGGCGGAGCATTTTGAGTTGAGAAGAGGAGAAGCGGTCGAATTTTAAGAAGATTTTCTCTTTTGGACAACAAACATCAAGACAGAATTTAAGACAATGTGTTATTTTGGTAATTGTGTTATCAATAGTTTGTTCAGTAAATTAGTCACAGTTTGTGTCTTTAACATGGGCCCTAGATTCAGTATGTTGTCATGGGAATAACATCTATGTTGTATTTTCTTTCCAAGGTGTGAGAAGACCCTTTTGTGCTGCTTTCCATATACTCTGGGCAATATTCTTATGATACAGTGATCAGAATTAAGTAGTGGGGCTCTTTTTTGAGCTTCAAATATTCCTGCGTCATTTGTAAACACAAGATCAAGAGTGTTATCCATTCTAGTCGGGAAGTTGACAATGTTATCGTATCCAAGTGAAATTAGGAAGCTGTGATCACTAGAATTGAAATCTCCAGTAACTATAGACAAGGAATTTCCGAAGGAGTTGGCAGCAAGGGAGGTAAATTCATTCGCAAATAAAGACCGTTCTGTGGAATTGCATCCAGGAGCAATATAAATGTTCGAGATGTAAATGTAGTTGTATTTTGACAAATGTTTAGGTCGACAGTTAACGGTGAGACAGTCAATATTGTCACTAGACAATTTGAAACATACATTATTAGATGTATACCGTTGTGAATTGATTAAGATGGCGACACCGCCAACCCGTTTCTTCCGAGAACTACACCAAACTTGTCTGAATAATTTGAAGTCATTTAGTTACACTAGATTGTCATCATATAGATCATGTAACCATGTTTCTTGAAGTGATATGATCCCAGTATTACGATATATAATGGAAGACACGAGTGATTGAAGACAGTTAATTTTAGCTGGCAGGGAGCGACGATTTGTACTCATAATTGCTGGAACAGCCATGAATTGAATAGGGGTATTTTTTAATGCTCTCTGCCAGCCGGCATGATGCTTTTTCTTGTCTTTTTTATGGAGTTGCAGATCAGTAGGTTTTAAGGATATTAAATACTCACGAGAATATATAATCCGATTAGAAGTTATATTTGAATTAGATTTAATTATTTAAAATGAATTGGAAATGAGCAATTAGATGCAATATGATTTGTAATGTATGTAGGTATTTGGTAGCCCAAGATTTAAGCAGGCCGCCAAGGTGAGCGTCGGTGGCACAGGGATAGAAAGCTTACTAACCACGCAGGTGGTTTGGGGTTCGATCCCCGGCCGACGCTCTCCAAAATCTTGCTAAGCCAATAATAAGGTGGGTAAAGAGGGAAGTTTGCGCATGAAGCTAGCAACCTTACTCCATAAAAGCAGACACCTGACCACTGAAACTTCAAGGGTGAAGCTTGAAGGCCTTAGTGTTCCGCTAGGAACATGAAGGAATATAAAAATATATACAACTTTGTACAAGTATGTGCCTATCGATAAACAGACAAAGAAAAACAGCTACAACATCAAGCTGACGCGGGCAAAGTGTCCTTATTCAGGAAGAAATAACTGAATACAGTAATACTTGTTGTGACAAAGCTTCGCATAATATCTAGTCAGGTGTAAATATAGTGGTGGAGGTTGTTGAAAACATGAAACCAAAGTTTGGAGAGCGCCAGTATATTTATGTCACTTCATCACAGCTCATACGAAGAGGCTGATTCCAGCGGGCTCAGAAAATGACGAAGGGTGAGAACTATTCAAATGCATGCTGACTAAAAATACAACTACATGAAGCAATGTAGGCATTCATGAGAATACAGTGATATGATAAGAAGCAATAAATTGTGCTCATATTGCAATCCAGTTATTGTTATTGTATCACTTTGAGTTGTAGCGAATAAACTTAACTAATACGCAATTTTCTATTACGGAGCCTCAAGATTTAACTTATCCTTACGTCAAATATCTTACTGCGTTAGAAATCTTGCCTGGCAAATACGTCACGACTGAAGTAAGTGTTAGGACATACAACATTTCATTCCTTAGTGTAGTGAAATATGGTCACGAAGTCACACACACAGAAAAAAAGTTACATGAGTTTTTCAGTTTTAAAAAATGACAATAAATCTATAAAAACAATTTGTTGAATATGTACAGAACATATGCGTGTTAACGTATAGGCAAGAAAAAAATATTTTTATTGATGATATTTCTTTTTTCTAGCATTTTCTACTAATGTAAATTATCTAACTGTGAAATACAGGTTGGTTATTCAGTATGAATAGTAATAACGTCAATGGGAAATAGGCAAGAATTCCGCAGCTTGAATAATGTTAAGAAGGGACAGGCGAAATTCATGGAAACATTACAGTTGTTAGGTTTTTATCGCTTAGCAAAATGAGATAGAAAGCTGACTGAGAACCAAGAAGCATTGGATAGTTGTTTCGTCCCATTTGCGGGACCTATCATCAATGCAGATCCACGAATTCCATAAGGATTAAACTTGCCATATTCACATTACGAGACCAAGCTCATCGTTGATATAAGTAAAAAAACTTGGGCACTGTTGTAGAGTGTAACTCCATTGTGTTTAAGATTTTATTTTGATAAATCACACGGTGTTGTACAGTAATTTTTAACTGATGACGTTTCGAGGACCTACTATGGCTCATAATCATATCAAGTTATTCACACAACTTCCTTGCTTCATTTATATACATGTAACACTGTGTGACAAGAAAAGACCTAAGTGATGAAATAAAACAGATAGAAGAGGAGCTGGCGTTAAATAACAATCCTATAAAATTTATTTGGAAGATCAGTAAATGCCAAAAACAAAATAAAAATAATTGTGAAACTAGTGATGATAACATAAATAAGAGAGAATATCAGCCATCCACTGTTGTACCATATAAGGAGGGGAAATCTGAGACCATACGCAGGATTCTTTATAAAGCAGGAATTAAAGTGGCATTCAAACCTACTAACTCACTTAGAGACAAGCTCTGTAGGTTAAAGGACACCGCCGGTTGATCCAACTAGACAAAATAATATAATTTACAAAATACTTTTCAATGACTGTGAGTGAGGTCAACTATATAGGTCAGACTAGTAGGTAGGGGGTAATCAGATTATCGGAACATAAGAATTTAGCTAAGGTAAAAATGGTTGACCGTGAAAAGATAAGTAATTTATAAAAAAGCTCAGCGATTACACTGCATGCATTAACACACAACCACACAATAGGGTGGGTGGGGAGAGGGTTAAAATTAAAAAAAGTAATCTATTTGGGTGAAGAGAGACATTGATTACTGAATCCTTGTTCATCGAGTCTACACCCAATACAACATATGTAATAGAAATGACTCAATGCAAATACCAGAAATATGGAAGATATTATTACCACCAGTCAGTGCGTCGGTGGCACAGTGGTTAGGACTCTTGCCGACCATGCACATGGTCCGGGGTTCGAGCACGCACCGACGCACACTTGATATCTATGGTCGGTCTGCAAAATTTGGGCTACCGATATCCATGCTGAAAATTCCATACTTGTACCAAAAATACAGTGTGGAATCAAGCTGTAAATCAAAAAAAAATCAAAGGAGGATAATAAATAATCTCAAAATTCTACTTTAGTTAAAACATATCACAACATCCTAACAAGTTACTTATTATGACTATAAAAACACTCGTCTTATTTCCCATCTGATTGTAATTGATCCATAACGCTCATATTGTTATTATTTCTGAATGTACATTATCCTATGTTGATTTTTATTCAAATATCTAGTCAATTCCACACATGTATTTAAATGAAGCAAGGAAGTTGTGTGAGTAACTTGATATGATTATGAGTGGCAATAATTTGTGCTCGAAACGTTGTTATCAGTTAATATTACTGTATAACACTGTGTGATTTATCAAAATAAAATCTTATCCGTAATGGAGTTACCAAGCTCATTGACCATTCAGCACCTGGATTTGGGTTTTAGTCACCCGGTGAATTCGGGTAGTGTTAGCTTGTGATATAACCATCACCAATGCCATCGATGTAAACTCACTTCGTCTTGACACGGTGGATGCGGCTGGTTACAGCTTCATGAAATCCATCCAGTAAGCGTCAGTGAGCTGGTGACTGGTATTAACATTATACGACTTCTGAGGATGTTGGATTAATTTAAAATGGTAGATTTTTGTCAAAATCCAGCATTTGTTGGAAAGATCACTGAGTTCCGGTCTAAATGACTGAATGACCAACGAACATGATCTAGTAGCCTAAATGTCCGGAGTTCAATCCCTTGAGAAGCCATGGATGAAAAGTCGCAGGATAGGATGAAACGGATCAATAGAACTTCTTGGTTTTCAATAACTTCCCTAACTGATGTTGGTTCATGATGGAATTCAAACAACTGAGATTAACCTAATATCCTCAAAAATCCTGTTATCTGAATGATAGAAATATATATCTGCAAAGTTATGAGTTAACGATTCTGTGGTGAGTGAGTAATGGTAATCCAGTTTGGAAGAACCGCATAAACCAAATAAATATCAAACTGAACTTATGAGACTAACACCAGGTACAAAGAAACATTTCAGAAGCCAAAAGTCGACTCGTCATAACTAAACCTGGATTAAGTTTCAGTTTTCCCCGACACGTCTCCATTCAAGGTGATTTTAACCTAAGTAAAGGCCGGCTAGTTCGGTCGGTAGAACGTGAGACTATTAGTCTTAGGGTCATGGATTAAAGCCCATGTCGGGCACCAGCGTCAGTGGGACAATGGTTGAATGTTTGCAAGCCACACATGTGGTTTCGCATTTCTATCCCAGACCAACTCACTCCTCTACCTTGCTAAGACGATAATAAGACTAGTAAAGAGGCAAAGTTGGTGCATGAAGCTAGCGACGCTATCTCCTGAAAATAAACACCACTGTTGCTAAAAAAAGTGATCATTAAACATGTTCTTGACTTCATCGTCTCTTTCTTTAACAACTGAATAACATTTAGCAGGTGAAGATGAGCTTCAAAGCTTTTCAAATACAACTTTATTCCGATACCACCTATTTATATTTATGTAACACTGTTTACAAATTAAAAATTAGAATGTTGAGCAGCTTTCATTTTTAAAACAAGCAACAAAGGTTTACAAAGCGGGATTTCATGAATTCATCAAATTTCGGTAAAACTTGTCAGCTGAATACTCTACATACACGAATATATATATATATATATATATACCTTTGAAACCAGGTGATGGTCGTCACTCTGAATCTACCATGGTAATACGCTTATTCTACCTCTTATCATTATTACTAATATTATTATTCTTGATTCATTTAAAATTATTCTTTATCAGTAGCATTATCTTAACTCACTTCAACATATTACTACTGATATTACTTTGTTTGAAATTCTTGATATATTCTCTAATGACTAACTGTTTATCTAAGTGATGTAATTGAAGCGTAATGCAATTTATCTTAATTTTGACCTCTCATACTCTCTCCCACCTTATCTATTTGATTCTTGTCACGCCTAGAAACCGGTGCTTTTCAGCAACATATACAAGAAACAAATGTATACCTAAGATATGTTGATGACATTTTTATTGTCTGTGAAAGCAGATCAAAAGCGGAAGACATGTTGATAAAATTCAATTCATGCCATCCAAATCTCAATTTCACAGTAGAACACGAGGAAAACGATACTATGAAATTCCTAGACGTTTTTCTAGCCAAAATGAATGATGGCACAATCGAAAGATCTATATTTAGAAAGTCTTCATGGACAGGACAGTACATGCATTTCAAGAGCTTTGTCCCAATCCAGTACAAAAAGAACCTAGTCAGAACACTGTTCAATAGAGCACGAAAAATTTGTTCTGACAGTACTATTGAACAGGAAATAAAATCTCTGAAGGATATTTTATCTAAGAATGGATATCCTGAGAAGTTCATTAATAAATACTCTAAAGAAACTACCCCTTGCAAAACAATTCAAACAGTTCCAAAGAAACCTGTCTATATCAATTTACCGTTCAAAGGAGATGACGTACAAGAAGTAGTGAAACGAAGACTCGACAAAGCCATCAAGAGAACTTATTATGCTGCAAAACTTGTTATCCTTAACACCACCAAGCGAGTGCTTCAACAATCTGGGAAAGACCAGTCGCCAATCCTCGACACTTCAAACTGCATATATCAATTTGAGTGTGTTTGTGGCAGCAAATACATAGGTCGTACGGAAAGGCGATTGTCTACTCGCATGATGGAGCATTTGCCAAAATGGTTGAAAACAGCTGAGTTCAAAGTGCCAAAATCCTCAATAACAAAACATCTTGTAGATTACGGACATGATATCGACGCAGTCAAGTCATTTACCATTGTCAGCAAACAAAGAAACAAGAAGATGCTTGCAATTGCAGAGGCTTGTGCAATTCGAATTTATAAACCAGCTCTCTGTATACAAAAGGAGATGGTCGTGACTCTTAATCTACCATGGTAATACGTTTTATTCTCTACTTGTTATTATTCTACCTCTTCTTCTTACTATTATTGTTATTATTATTACCATTATTATTATTATTCTTGATTCATCTAAAACTATGCTTTATCCGTAAGATTATCTTAACTCACTTCAACACTATTAAAACTGTTATTATAACTATTACTATTGATATTAGTCTGTTTGCAATTCTCGTTATATTCCCTAATGACTAATTGTTTATCTAAGTGATGTAATTGAAGCGTAATGCATTTTATCTTAATTTTGATCTCTCATACTCTCTCTCCCCTTATCTATTTGAACATGACCTGGAAAACATTCGCACGTGTCTTTCTGCATGATTAATTCAATGTAGTTTGTTTACTTATCAGTCTTATATCTCCCAATGTAATTTCAAAAGTATATATATTCGTGTATGTAGAGTATTCAGCTGACGAGTTCTACCGAAATTTGATGAATTCATTAAATCCTGCTTTATTAACCTTTATTGCTTGTTTTAAATTCGTATCGAAAAATAAATGTTTTCAATTATCTATTTGAACATGACCTGGTAAAACATTCGTATCTGTTTTTCTGCATGATTAATTCAATGTAGTTTATTTTATTACCAGACTTATATCTCCCAATTTAAGTTCAATATTACATATATACACTTATTGGGGGTATTCAGCTGACGAGTTCTGCCGAAATTTGATGAATTCATTAAGTCCACATTTGTTGCTTGTTTTAAATTCGTATCGGGAAACAAATGTTTTGAAGCTTTTTTGACGTTGTTGTCGTTTCCCTGACAACAATTAAAGCTGTGTTCTTACAAGTTCGTTTTATACATAGTTCATGGTTTTCAGCTTGTTTCATTACAAGGTATTTACTCCGTGTACTGAGATCTCCAAGTATTGCAATAATCGCCAGTACTTCGGCGAAGGTAATAATATTCTAATTGAAACATGTTCCATTAATCTTCAGAGATTTTCTTCCATTTCTCCCAAAGTGTTTGAGGAAGTAGGCTGAAACCTTTACGAAAATATGCGTAATGACTCTGGGTTAGGATTCCTAAACATGACCGGTCGGTTTAAGCAATTCGAAATTCAGTTTAAGGCAAGTCTGCCTACTATCGCCAATGATTTTCCTGATTGCAGTAGATTGTGTAATGCGACAGACAACAGGAAGCAAGGAAACAGACATAAAATGGACCCACACAAAATACGTGGAGGATCTGGACTTCGCCGATGAAATATGTCTGATTTCCCACAAAGTGGAAGATACGCAAGTGAAACAAGCAACAAGTTGGCAGAAGAAGCATCAAAGAAGATTCCTGGGCAACAACAACAGACAACAATCAGCATAAATTGGAAGGACCTGAAAGAAACAACCTCCTTTACTACCTACCTACTCGGGAAGTATCGTTTCAATTACAGTGGCAGGGAGCTGATGAGGATATCAAAGCAAGGATCATCGGGAAACCAATGCAAACTTTCATTACTCTTAAGTGTGTGTGTGGAGGTCAACAGCACTCAGCACCAGATATAAGGTCCCAATTTTCAACTGTTATGTGAAGTCAGTGCTACTATACGGATCAGAGACTTGGCGCGTCATGAAGAGCACCTCAAACAAACTACACACCTTCACTAACAGCTGTCTTCGCTCTATACTCAGGATCAAATGGCCAGAAAGGATCAGCAATAGGGACACCTAAGAGCGTACCGACCAGGAACCGATTATGCAACAAATCTTCAGGAAGAAGTGGAGATGGATTAGCCATATTCCGAAAAAGCAAACCATCAAGTGACATCACTAGACAAGCCATTGCTCGAGTGGAACGAGAAAGGGAAGCAGCGAGTTGGTCGTCAATACAAGAGTAACTTGAAGGAGGTCATGTGAAGAGAAGATGAAATCATGTGGGCAGACTAGGAGCGGGGTGAAAACTCTAGCAGAGAACCGAACGCTATGAAGACGTGCAGCTGAAGCCCTATGTTCCTTTAGGGATTAAAAGAAATAATAATATACGATAATAATTATAATAAGAATAATAATATGCTTTATTCCAAAACAGTACTCAGTTGACACAGTATTGTATCTGATTTACTCAAAAGCATCAAAACACGAAATAAATAATAATATTACAGGATTGGCAACACCAGCCTTTTTGTTAATAGCCGTAAGACTAAAATCAAAAACGTACAAAGACCGTAAAATGAAGATAATAATGTTAATAGCTTAAACTACTGGATAATTGAAATACTGTAACTATAATCTAAAAATAGAAGGGCATAAAAGAGTCACATATTCTGCTTATCACGTAGTACGTCATAAGTTTCATGCTCATATGTCATATATGTCTATCAGACAGAACGCTAGCCTAATACAGTGTCGCTAAGTTCTTTGTTTAACTTAGTTGTGTAAGCATATCATTTATCCTAATTACTTCCAGTCCTATCTGATCAGATGGAAGCGGAAGAGCTGTTAATAAAGAAGGTGATTAGAGTAAGAAATTAAAGATTTAGCCCATTTCTTGCATGCGTTCGGATGTCCGTCGACCAAAAGTAATACCGAGGTGACCTTTTACGTCAAGAAATTAAGACATTCTGGAATAACCCAACCCTTACTCCTACGATTCATCAACTCTTGCATCCTGCCTATTGTTCTCTATTGTTCCCCATTAGTTTTCCAGCGCTACTGAAGAAAGACTATACCTTGTTACGCAGGATATTAAAGGTTGTCAACAGGGCAAGCAACGTGCCACTTAACAACCAGCTTGTTAATATTCTTGTCGACAGACAATCGGAATCATGTGAAAAATGGGCTAAATCCATTCATTCTATCTAACTCTCACCACCCTCTTCATTCACAACTCTCCATTTGTATCTCTTCAGGCAGAACCAGCAACCTATATAGAAAACTATATGCTCGCACTAGCAGGTACAAAAACCCAACTCAACCATAACCTACTTAGCTCGTGTTCTGTGCGATAAAGAAAGCATTAGGCGTGATGCCTATTATTTATTAAGTAGTCAGTAGAACAATTAGATCTCGTCTTTCCAACTCATATCTTTTATAGGTACAACGTTTTCTTTCTTTTCCTTTTCTCTTTTTTGTTGTTGTTATGTGCTGCTTTGTTTCTCTTTTCCTTACTAACTCTATTAAAACATTCCTCGTTCTTTCATACTCTGTATATCTCGACCGCTAATGCCAGTAAATATGCTAGTATCTACTTTTCCAACACCTTCAAACACTCTGTTTAATTTTCGCTTTGCTACCGGTATACCGAGATTACCCATAATCTATGTAGAATTTTATTTATTGTTAATGTACAAACTGGATGCGATACTCTAGCGAAATGCTGAGAATTCCATTCTGTATCACAGGTACAGTTTTGGAATAAAGCAAATTATCATTATTAGAGACACAGTACTTGCCCTACCTACAACAATTGATATTCTTCACAATATGACACAGTCCATTTTAAGTAGCTTAGGAAAGACCAAGGCGGAGCAATAAAGAACAATGAGTAAGGTGGAAGAGTTAACAAACTGTGAAAGCAGGGACTGAGTGATACCTGATTGTCTTTAACTCCTAATATGGTCGGTTGGATTGAACATTATTTTAGGAATCGACAAGATACAAGCTGAGCAAGTAGCTTGTGAAGTCGAGTTTCTTGAAGCGTGAGCACAGCTCTATTGTGATACGTATCAGAAGAGATTGCGCATCAGAGAGACTGCATATACATAATCATGTTAGCACGCAAATAGCAGTTGGTACTTATGCGCTGACAGGAACAGCAGTACAATGTATATAGGTGTGTTTTATTGCTCATTTTTAACCTCCAGGACGCTTTTTCTTAGCTTTTTCAGAAATCTGAAAGTTATTTTCGTCTTAAAAATTTTAAAAATTCACACTTTGATACGCAGAGACAAATAAAACACAATGAATTAGATGAACTCGTAGGTGGAAGTTTAAGTAACTCAACGTTCAAACAGGCCGTCAATATTAGGAGCTTGCCTTGTAACCGAAAGGTCCTGGATTCAAACCCCAGTGGGTGCGTACTGCTGAAAAGTCCCAAACTAGGAAGAAACAGCTGTTCAGTACTCCCAGGTTTTCCAATGCTTCTCTAAACAATGTCAGCTCTTGATGAAATCCTGTAACCAATCAACCAAATCCCTACAAACCAATACTTAAAGATCTGAGTTCTCATGAAAGACAGCAAAATAATAAAATCATCTTTTTTTAAAAAACTCTCCACTTAGGCGGTAAAGAACTACTTACTGGACAATAAAACTGGTAAGTTATGTTTTCAGAAGTGAGAATAAATAAATAAATTTTCATAGAAAACAATAAGTGTCTTCGTATCATGTTTAAGTAATCAGTATTTCTCAGGTTTGATATAAACAATCTTTTATTCCCTTTAATAGTTGATTTACAAATCGTTATATTGTACACTAACACGAAATATAGAACATTAAAAATTAGATGAGATTCGAAGGAAAAGTTGATTAACGACTCGTTTCTTTTTTTTTGAAAAGTTCTGATTTTATTCTTGATTTCTTAGCAATTAATAATTCTTTAAATCACGGAATATACACATTGGGTCATAGGAGTAAATAAGAAGACAGTTGCAGCGAGGAAAATTTTCTTTTCGACGAAGTCATCATCTAGGCTGTACATTCGTGTATTTATATCAGATGGATGGGAAAGTTCCAGAATAATATCCGGTCAAGGGTCAAATTAATAAAAATTAAAATTGGGAATTAGAATGCCATAATAAACAGGGGGAAGGATGGATAAAACTCAAACAAAGTAGCATCATAATAACTAAGAAGATTGACATTGTGCAATTAGGGGTTAGAAATGTAGAAATAACAAAAATTTTTTTTTTTGATTTACAGCTTGATTCCACACTGTATTTTTGGTACAAGTATGGAATTTTCAGCATGGATATCGGTAGCCCAAATTTCGCAGGCCGACCATAGATATCAGATGTGCGCCGGCGTGATGAATAATTGTTTATGCAATGAGGGATTAAATATGTAGAAATAGTAAAATGACAAAATAAACACTAAGTTAGGGTATGAAAATATGGTAGTGTAAACAGGGATTAAGAAAAACTTGAAATAACATGAATAATAATTCTTTATCAACATAAGCATATAAACTCCAGAGGATTGTTTAACAATGTTTTTTCAGATTCTAAAAGTCCCACAGAAATTCTGGTCCCTTGAGTTAGTTATATTAACACAGAGAGAATGAAGCTTTCTAAGTAAGATAAAGAAAAATATAGTTTGTTGGGGGATTTAATGATGAGCTGACATCGGTTAGAGAACCACTGGAAAACTAACAGGGAGTACTGGACAACTGTTCCCTCCATCCTATAATACGACTCTTCAACAGTATGCACCCACTTAAAGGGTTTTAACCCAGGACTTTCAGCCTTTCAAGCTGAACTCGTAGACCATTACGCCATTGGAAACCGTCTTATCCGATTACCAGCTCATGAACTCCAGCTTCTGCCAATTCATGACATAGCGGGACCACCTCACAATGTCTACTTCGATTAGTGACTGCGTCACTTTCAACCTTTTTGTACTCTACTGGTCACGGCTTACCACTAGGGCCAGTCACCAATGAGCATAATGATTATTAGTTTTTAGGTTTGATGACAAGGTGACACCAGTGAGAGAATCATTGCAAAAACAGGAATTACTGAGCACGTGTTTCGTCCTTGTTAGTGACTCTTCCGCACTACCGAATCACTGAGGTTTGACCTCAAGTCAGACAAGAGTGAAATTACTTGCTGATGACACTAGATGATGGTTCCGCTTTATACTGCGAAATGGAAGAAGTCAGAATTTGTAGGCGGCTGGATTAAGTCCCAATGTGTGAATGGTATACGACCATACCTTGCAACTGAAAGGCCCCAATTATCTAGTGGTTCTCTGAATGATGTCAGTTTGTGATCAAAGCAGTGTCCAAATACAGGCGATAATTCTGAGTATTCAGGGATAATCCCAATTCAGGCATTAATGAAAACCAAACATATAGAACAGCGAACAGTCTCATTCTAGCGAATTCATTTTCTTAGCTGTACAATCGCAAATATATATGTGTTATTGTGTATACATGTGTACATTAAGTTTGTCAAAAAAAAATACACTTCGTTATGTTTATTTTAACTAAACAGGTGAAGATTGGTAATTGGAGTTACAAAACACAAAATCAGTCAAGGAAATTAGACGTTAATGAAATTAGGGTAGTAACAAAGGTAATGAGTTGTCACAAACAGTTGTCAAAAGAAGTTATGTAATGACATGAATAGTTTGATGATTCAGTTTTACTCAGGATAAACATATGAACAAAGTGGTGAATACGAAATTACGTAAGAGTTATAAATGAATACAAGAGTTATAAGCAATTAAGGAACAGGCAAACAAACTAAATTAAGTCCTCAAAATCAATAAAGTTGTCACGACGACAGTAGAATTGGTTGAGTAATCTTCTTTTGTATGCACAGCTCCGGCTTTTCTATGTGAATGGTTAGAGTTTCAAAGATACAAAGAAAACGGAATCGTATTGCCTTTGATAGGTTGTTCTTGACTCTCTAGATTACTTTGAAGAAGGCGTTTGTTGAAATACAATGATCAATGTTAACCAGGTGTTCAATTATCGGACTCCTTATTGCACCACTATTGCCTTTTCACAACCATGCTGACTGGATAGTGTTCTTGAATCGTCTTGGGCAGGATGCGCGTCGAACGACCGATATACCTGGCTCCACAGCAGCAGGTGAACTGATATATGTACATAGAAGTGGTCAGATGTGGGATCTTGTCCTTGAGGCTTCTGTAGATCAGTGGGCGACTGAAGAACATTATTCTTAGCGTTGCCTCAAAGAATGTTCTTCTCAGAGATGATGTGATCATTCTCTTGAGAATACTGCTTGTCAAATCTCCCTTGAATTACAAATTTATCTAGAGTTTCTTTTTAGGCCCAATCAGAGTTTTGTTCCTCCAAATTCTTGGTTTCATACTTTTGTCAATGAATCGTATTGGGTATCCATTTTGGATGAAGATTCCTCTCAGAGCATCTAATTCTGTTTCTAGAACATTGGAACTACAGATGCGTCAGATTCAGATGGCAAGCTACTTAATTAAATTCTGCCAGCCATAGAAGCTTCTTAGTTGACCATTCCACGTAGGTTTTCAATGGATCGATCTTCTTAGGCTCCCATCAGTTCTTCTTGTTAGTTCCACATCAAGAAACAGAATTTTTGACTCGTTTTCCATTTTAAGAGTGAATTTTATTGCTGAATGGAAACAGTTAAATGTCTTCACTTGTTTACTTAAAATAACCATAACCATTTGTATTTTTGTTTGACAAACTCAAAGTACACATACATACAAAATAACATATATATATATATATATTTGTGATTGTACAGCTAAGAAAATGAATTTGCCGGCGAAAAGAGACTCTTCGCTGAACTACGTGTTTGAGTTTGAAAAATTCTCAGTGTGTTGGCAAAGTTGTAAAATGAAATACTGCACGTTTTATCCTTAAAATAACGCTGCAAGGATCTATTAAATCGCTTTCCTGTTTTTTTTCCAATAACGTGGTAATCAACAAACTACTTGTTTACATATTTTATTTGAATTCTGCAAAGAGCTGACAGAATGTATCAAACTGAATGCGATTTTTACTTGTTACATGAAACAAATGCTGACGTAAATGAAGCTCGGTGATTCTAGTAAAAGAATGAATGAACTGCAGAATTATATGGATTCGGTAGGAGCGTTTACCGTTGAAAATCTAATGTGATCATTAACACTCAGATAATTGAATGCGATTCTTTTCGATAGATTCATCATCAGGTTCTACATTTATATGACCACAATAATTGAAAAAAATATTCGGTGACACAGCGATTAGGACTATCGTCGACCATGCACATGGTCCGGGGTTCGATCCCCTGCCGGCGCACACCTGATATCTATGGTCGTCCTACAACATTTGGGCTGTTGATATCACATGCCTAAAATTCCATACCTGTCCCAAAAATACAGTGCGGAATCAAGGTGTAATAAATAAATAACGCTGTTTCAAGTAACATTCAATCAATGGTATCGACAGGTCACATTTCAAAAGGATCAGTAAGTATCAATACAATAATGAACTGAATATCAGATAAATTCAGGGAAGTAATACAGAAATGATGAATCGATAGATTAAACAGCACGCAAGGGTGGCAGTAGCTGACTGGACCAGTTTCTTTTACACAGACAACTGTAGATTTCTTTAAGCGAATCGCAATGATCTCCGCTGTCTGGATTGTTGCATATTTAGCGGCGTTTTACAATTTATTCGGTAATCAACAGATAATATAAAAACAAGACTCTTCACTGCTGGCTTTGTGACCTATTGGGGAGTGGAGTTTCTCATACAGAACTGTTGATGGTTTTGACAGCACCTTTATTCAGTCAGCCTGATGGGCTTTCCAGAGTACACAGAGTTAGGTTCCTAGATCAACGGACAATATAATTGGCTCTATAGGAGCAATCAAAGATTAATAGATACAATTAGAGGTGACTAGTCTAGGTAGTTCGTGTTTCATTTTTCGGAATGTTTATCAGTAGTTTAGAAAGTATTCGCTGCAGCCCACCCACTTTGAATGTTGTTTTAATCGATTTTGTCAACTCGTTGGTTACTATTAGGTTTGATGTATCACCTTAGAATTGTAGTCACATATATGGCGATGGAGACATCTTGTCAGACTGTTGATTTCAGCTTAAGATGTAAACGACAGTTAAAAGAAGTCATTGATTCTCATGACAGTTGTAAAATTGACGACAATGATATAGGAATCACATCACAAATTAAGTATCTTGGACTCATTCTCTCTTCTGATCCCTCCTGGTCTTCCCATGTCTTAGCAATCTCCAGTAAAATATTCCGCCTGACATTTTACATTAAGAAGTTGAGACACTCGGGTATAACTCAACCCCTCATCTTACAGTTCGTAAACTCTTGCATCCTACCTATTCTTCTTTATTGCTCACCCTTATTCTTTCCTGGTTTGCTTAAAAAAGACTATGTCACAATTCGCAGAATACTGAAGACTGTCAGTAGGGTGAGTGGTGTCCCAGTGGACCACATAGTTAACGTCGTTGTCGATAGGCACTTGACTTCGTGCAATAAATTTGCTAAAGGGATTTTGTCTGACTTGGAGCATTCACTTTACCCTCAGCTTTCACCTTGCATCTCCTCAGGTAGAACAAGGAGTAACTTTAGAAAACTGTATGCTCACACGTCTAAGTATAAGAATTCTATGATAGCATACTTGGCACGTATTTTATGCGATGAAAAGAGTGTCAGGAAAGAATTAACTAACCTTCTTTCATCTAGTAAATAAACAATTTCCTCCATCCATCCTTATATACCTTCAAGTTTTACTTTTATTATTTCTATTATATTTATGGTCCTGTTACTTCTCTGTTTTACTCTCATAATTGCAAACACCAACTTATCTCTATGACTTCTGTAATCTTTGTTTTTCCCCTCACCATATCATGTAAAGAGAACATTCTATTCAATATTTTTAAACATGTTAGGATTTCTATACCACATTGACAATACTGTGTGGCACAAGCCAACGGCAATTTTCACTTGTATTCTTATTATTATTACCCTAGCTGTTATCATTATTATTGCTATTTCCATTTTCTATGCTGCATGTTTTTGACAATACCTCTATTGTAAGTGTGGAAAATTTTCTGTGTGATTAATTTTTATTTGTAATTTGAGGGAATTAGATGCAATATTGTGATTAATGCTGAAAATTCCATTCTGTATCACAAGTACTGTTTTTGGAATAAAGTAAATCATTATTATTATTATTGTCAACAGATACAGAAGAGTCCTTTTCTACTTTCTTGGTCGTGTGTTTACTGATGAACTTTTCAGTGTAGCTGTCTTGACTTAACTTGTCGTATGCTTCCTTTAATTTATCTGATATTCACTCAGTTTAGTGTTACGTTAATGCAAATTACCACTAACGGATGCTTCTGAAATATGATGTATCGATGCTGTTGATTCACTGTAATGTAAAACAACATTTTTGTTGGAGGCATAGAAGACAGGGCTCCTGATGACCATATAGGAGACAGAGATCATGAAGATAACCAACCAAAAGCAACAATAACTAGCAACAATTATCATCAGTGGGGAGAGAATTAACAGAGGTTACTTCCTTCACTTATTCGACTAGGAAGCATCGTTTTAACTAAAGGCAACCGAAATGGATGAAGATGTCAAAGTCGGAAAAATCAGAAAGGCAAGATACGCCTACACTAATCTGAAACCAGTTAGGAAACCTTCTGCACTCTTGTGCATAAAGAAGGAGATTTGAATTCTGTTTAAGACAAATTTAAAATCAGTGCCTGCTTCTATATGAGTCAGAAACTTGCAGTGCAGGGTTAAATGGTTTTGATTAGAATTCAGCTAGACCAAGGAAGAGAAAAAAGTAGGACAAACTTCTTTTTCTGTGTGCAAAGACTAGGATTGTTATCTCGAATTCCCATAGCATCGGCTAAGTGTAAAAGACGGGTTCTGGTTCCTTTCGAAAGACTCGATGGAATGCGGTAAATAACGTTGAAGACACTACTTTTGTCCACTTAGTGACCGCTATCAATCAAATGAGCCAAACTAGAACTTCTTATAGATTTTATTTGACCTTTTCCGAACCATGAAAGAAAAAGATGCTCAGTAATGCGTCTGTTAAGCTGTCTAGTTGTTCGCCCTATATAGCTCTTTCCATAGGAGCAACTAAATTCATAGATACACATATAAGTGGAACAGCCAGGTAGCTTGTCTTTCACTTGAGCAACCATAATTGGTCGGCTGGAAAATTACAAACAAAGGGTGAAAGCAGTATAAGTCCGTTTTATCGCTGTTGATAATCTCTGATGTAAGACTTCGCTGGCCAAGTCCCCCTTAAATTGCAATTTCATGAACAGTTGTTTCTTTTGACTGTTATCAGTTTCTCTTTATTGTACTTGGTGTTCATGTGTCTCCTTACAAATCTACTAGGATAACCTATTTGGACTAGCGTACTTTGGATGTATCCTAACTCATTTTGTAGGGAGTCATCTGTACAGATACGTCTTGCTCTATTCGTGAGGCATCTGACCAAATTGACTTTGTATCGGATTATTACAATACTGAGGAAATGTGTATATTGTCCTACAGATGTATGTTTTCTATGGGCATCTCTCTTGAGTGAACCTACCTCTCTTCTGCTCGATTGGACGTCAAGGAAATATAGATTACCATCATGTTCTTCACAAGTGAAGATGGGCGATGGATGTGCATCATTAAACTTTTTTAGCATTTCATTCTTGTCAGCTTTTTCATCAAGAATAATAAACTTATCATCAGCATAACGAAAATAAGAATCATTTTTATCGATTACTTGTTGCAATGGACCATTTTCAAGGTTAGCAAGAAAGAAATCTGCGGAAATTGGACCCAATGTAGAACCCACGGCAATACCATCGATTTGTCTGTAACAAAGGTTATTGAAAGTGAAGTGTACATTCATAGTAAATTTTAAAAGCAACTCTCTGAGACTAATAACTGGATCTCCGATGTCGTACTGTTTTCTTAGTTTGTGTTGGCAAATAAATTCCACAGTTTCCACAGGTGGCACATTGGTAAACAGTGATGCACCATCTAAGGATAGCATTTGCTTCCCATTTACATAAGTATCATGTACGTTATCAATCAATTCAAAAACGTCTTTAACACTATGATTTACCACCTTCTCGTGCAACGTTTGGAGGAGTTCACCTAGCCACTTTTCCACTCCATGGTAGGTGGAATTAGACATGTCTAGGACTAAGCGAAGAGGACATCCTGGTTTATGTACTTTAGGCAGACCGTACAATCGTGAAGTATTAAGACGGTTGTAGGCCGCCTGTGAGATTACTCCACTTTTTCTCAGCTCCTTAAGGGTGTTGGTTAACTGCTTTTCAGCTTTTCCGTCCAGATCTATCGGGTTGTTAAGCTTTTGGAATTTCGTTTCATTCGTTAGAAACGAATTCACTTAGTCAACATAATCGCACTTATTCATCAGTACTACTCCGACTGCTTTATCAGATCTACTGACTATAATGTTTCCATTGTTTCTTAACTTTCATAGGGCTTCCTGATGTTGTTTAGTCAACAAGCTTTTACTAGAATGATTACTGTTTTTAATACTGTTGACAACTATCGACTAGTAAAGTTTTAAACCTAGCGACTTCATCGTCTGACGTTGGGATCTAATCTTTTGTTTATAAGAGGAGGTTTTCAAAACGGACATTGGTATCCAGTTGATTGACCTTATATCCTTGGTCACAGAATCTAGAACCAAGTGATAGCGCTTCTAACTGTAATTTATCTAGTATAACACTTGATAAATTATATACATACAGATAAGGGTCTGAAGGGAAATCCTTTTCAGGATTTTGACTGTCTAGTGATTTGATGAGTTTCATTCTCCTTTTCTTTGCTCTATTTTAGCTAACTTCATCGACAAACTCAATAAAATCAAATAAAAAATCCTCAGGAAGTTCATCGACTACAAATATGTAACAGAAAACGGAGATGAATCGGTCACACGTTGAAGAGATCATTGAATGACATTGTGCGCAATGCAGGCCATCACTCGAGTGGAATCCGAACGGGAAGTGACGAGTAGGTCGTTGGTGCGAGGGTGACTTCGAGGAGGACATGAGATATTATGGTCAATCGTTGAACTATCTAAAGAGGACGGCAGAAAATAGTGGAAATGTGTTTCTGAATCCCTATGTTCCACATGGAACCCAAGGGAATACTAATAATAATGTGCGCAGTACAATGATAAAGGTCTTTGGTAGTGTAAGTTGTAAGCAGGCCATCTTCTACACATACTTTTATTACTTTTCTAATTGTGCATAAAATAAGAGTTCAGAATATAAGCCAGTAATGTGTGTCCTAGGAATTTAATTAAGCAAATTATTATAATACATTCGTTCACATACTTTACAATCTAGTATTTAACTAATTGTCAGCATAGATTATTTTATGGGTTATAAACAGAAATGATGGGGATATTATTTGTTCTTCTGCAAAATATCAGAAGAAAAGAAAGATAACTTGTCCCAGTCATCTTTTATTGAAAAGAGGACGAATGGTTTGCGAAACAGAATTTATAATATGGTTAATGATCAAAGGAGAAGAACTACAACATTTCCCACCGGAAAATTAATGTCAACATCAATGCTACAACCCCACTTATTAAATCTGTTACTGGAATTAATTGATGCATAACCCCATTTCTGTTCAGATTATAATAATTTATGTATTACTTGAAATAAACTGTTCTTACACCCTGAAGGCAAACAGTATGGTTTAGCATGGACGGTTAGATTTGTCTTTCAAGTACGTGGAGGACTTCATTTACACGAAAGGAATAATTGAAAAATTGCCCCGTTTTCTATTAGTATTCCTGTGGGTTCCTAGTGGAACATAAGGCTTCAACAACACATCTTTACTTTGTCCTATTCTCTACCATACTCTTCAGCTGGGTGCAAGATTGCTCAAACTCTCTCATGTCTTCCTCGGTTTTCATCTCCACCATGTCACCCTCAAACTGATAACCCACTCGTCACTTACCATAAGGACTCCACTGGAACAATGGCGTGAATTACTCACGATTTCATGTGACGGTTATCTCGATGTGTGCCCGATTCATATCCATTTTCTCCTGCATATTTTTTGGGCGATCGGTTATTGGTTGGTTTTTGCCGGCCAAAGTTTCTTGTTACTAATTCATTCTGGCCGGCCGGCCATTCGATCTTCAGTATGAAAGAAGGCGGCTATTGATAAAAGTTTCCAATTGGCTTTCGAAGTGCTTTTCGTGACTGAAACGCACTGCAAGCTTCTGACCCGCATAGAAGGACAGACTTGATATTTGTGTTGAAAATTTGAATCTTGTTTCTTATGCTGAATGTAGAAGATTCCCAGACTAGTTTCAGGTTGATGAAGACGTATCGTGTCTTCGCGATTCTGCCTAGCTGGCTAGCTTCGACATCTCCATCTGTTCCGCTTGTGGTTAAATGATGCTTCCTAGATAAGTGAAGGAAGTAACGTATTTCAAGTCATTCCAGTTGATGGTAGTTAGTGCTGGTTGCTGTTGTTGCTGTTGCGGTTTTCGCCTGCAAGTCTTCGAGTTCGTGTGACATAAGACACATATCGTCTGCGAAATCCAGATCTTTCACAGTCTTCTTATCTGTGGTTCAGCGTATCCACGATTCCCCACTCCGCTCGCACAGTCTGATGCATAATCCAGTCCCCCACAATTAAGAATGTCATTGGTGATAATAGGCAGGCAGCTTGTCTTGCTCCTGTATTCACTTCGAACACCAAGCTGAGTTTCCTGTTGTAGACCACCTCGCATTCACCACTATCATACAGGCAGCTGTTGATGAAGTTGACAAAGACTTGGGGCGCTGCACGCCGTAGCGTTGAAGTACTTTCCAAATTACTTCTCGGTCAACGCCGTCGAAGACCTTTTCGCAGTCAACGAGGTTGAGGCAAAGGTTTGAATGCCATTATATGCTTTGTTCTGTGACGATGATGCGTAGAGTTACAATTTGACCAGAACATGATTTGCCTTTCCTGAATCCATCTTGTTCCATTGGGCGGAGCTCTGTATCCAGTGCATCGTTTATTCTCTCCAGGATGATGTGACTTAGTATTTTACCTGGCGTGGACAAGAGCATTATTCCGCGCCGTTCATTTCCTAGGTCGCCTTTCTTTGACATCTTGACGAGGTAGTCTTCCTCTCAGTTAGTAGGCACCTTCCCTTCTTTTCAAGCCTTTTGCAATAATGGCGTGAGCATATTTGCAGCAGTCTCCGGGTTCATTTTCAGTGCTTCGTATGGAATCCCGTCTGGTCTTGTTGCCTTTCTGGACTTCAGTATCTTGACCGTCGTCGCTTCCTATTTGGGTTCTATTCGAGCAATGACTTGCATTGCGCATGATGTCATTTGACGGTTTCCTCAGTGTATGCTGGATCCATCTCCATTTTCTCCTGCATATTTCTAGTCGGACCTAAGTGTGTGATGCAGTAAAGGTTCGGAGGGAAGCTGTTGATTCCACTACAGAAAGTCAGTTCAGTCTCTAAAAGAGGTTCAAAGTAAAACTAAAATACAAAAACAAACTTATCCTGCTTTTAATTCAGAGAAACGGAATGATGCAAGCTGGTGGAAACCTTCGGGAAACCAGTTAGTCGATGCGTCTTACTTCGATGAAGGCAACAAAGACTTCCGTCACCCTTGAATGACTTTGGAAACCTTATGCACTGAATACAAACAGCAAAGTTTGGATCTTCAAAATCACTGCTATGGGAGTTTTATATAGGTCATAAACTCGGCGTCTGCTTCGAACTTTATCAATAGCTGACTTCACTGGTTTCACAATTAAGATCACTGACCAGAAACAATTGACAACAATAAAATTTGGCAACGAATCAATCAGGGAACAATCGCTCAACAAATGCATAGAAGAAAATAGATATGGATCGAATACAGCCAGTAGAAACCTTTGAATGATTCCACGTGTAAAAGAGGGTCTCGAGTAGAACATGAGTGGGAAACGATAGTTATGTTTTGGTCAGAGGGTAAAGTGGAGTAGATCGTGTGAGGTGGAGATGAGAGCGTATGGTCGATCGTTTTGCCAGCTAGAGAGGATTTTAAAGAATAGGACGAAATCGAGATTTGTGGTTGAACCTATAAGTTCCACCTGAAACCAAATGGAATCACTATTGAACAGATGCCTTGCAGAGAAAACAGATCCGACAATCTTTTTAAATATTCATGGAAGATTCTCATTTGAACATTAATAGACAAAAGACCAGTAGTTCAGCGAATAGTCTCTTTCCGGCGATTTCATTTTCATAGGTGTACAATCACAAACGACTGTTAAAGAGGAGTAAGTTCAGGTGAATTGGATGTTGATATAAGAGGGTAGTAACAAAAATGATGAGTTGTCATAAATGATTGTTAAATAAGAATAACGTGATGGTGTGAATAGTTCGATGAAAGAGTTGTGCTCAGGATGTGCAAAAATAATATACAGAATCACACAAGGTTTTTAAATAGTTAGAAAAATAAGCATACAAACAAAAGTTAAGTCAAATCAGACACACAAAAAGTTAAGTCAAATCAATGGAGTTGTTACCACGAGAGTAGAAGTGGTTGAATAATTTTCTTCTGTATACACAGTTCTGGTTCCTCCAACTGAATGGCTAGGGCTTCTGTTACGCAAAGAAGACGGAAGCGTACTGTCTTTGGAAGGTTGTTCTTCACTTTGTAGATTACTTTGAAGGAGGCGTTTGTTGATATAGAATGACCAGTGTTGACGAGATGTTCGATTATTGCACTCCTTATACGGCCATTACTTCCTTTCTGCAGCCACACTGGATAGTGTTCTTTCACCCTTTTTGACAGGATGCGCGTTGAACGACCGATGTAACTGGCTCCACAGCAACAGGTGAACTGATATATACACATAGAAGTGATCAGTTGGGGGATCTTTTCCTTTGAGCTTCTGTAGATCAGCGGGCGACTGGAAAACACTACTCTCAATGTTGCCGCAAAGAAAGTTCTTCTTAAAGAGGTGGAAGTTCTCCTTCTGAGGGCGTCACTGAGTAGGTCTCCTTTGAAGTCGAGGTTCATATAAAGTATCTATTTTGGCACGGATGGTGTCTCTTGCTTTCGGATTTTTTGTTTGATATTTTAGTCTACGAATCTTGATGGGTAACCGTTTTGTATGAAGATTTCTTTCAGGAAGTTTAGTTCTACTTCCATGGTATCAGGGCTGCAGATGCGTCTGACGCGACCAATTATTTTAAATATGACTAAATGTTATATTAAAGTTGAGACCAGTAATAAGGCTATTATTGTTAAAATGAAAGGATGAGTTGTCTTCAGTACATTATTCTACTCATTTCAGTGTGACTAGATTGATGCATCCGTACTAAGATCTGACAGGTCATCAGAGACGGGACATTTCAGTCCAACTAATCAATGGGGAAATCGAAATCTACTAATGCCCAATGCATAATAGGTGGTTCTCGTGACACAGGTGGGTACTGGGTCCGAGTCTCAGCAAAAACACTCTCACTGACCGGGGAATGCAAGTACTTCCAGATGACGTGTTCCAAATGAAATGGGCATCTCGGATTCAACTGCTGGTCACTATTCACCAAATTACTTCAAATTATTCATCAGACATTGTCGAAGCATCCGTACTAGTAGCTTGCATGTCACCAGAGGCCAAACACTTCGGTTCAATGGAAAAGTCAAAATTGAGCTAAACACAAAAAGTCACTGGGTTTTATTTATCAGTAAAGTGAAAAATGTTTATTGTATACATTTAGACAAAAAAAATGAAAGATTTTTCGATCTGAATGCCTTTGTTCCTAATAATATTTCATGACCACTAAGATTGTGACTATACTAATGTATCCATGGTAGCACTTGTCTTTAATGACTGTTTTTTGTCAGACAGTAAACTACTTTATAAAAACCTTTGCTAATTGACAGGGATTGAGCTAACAAAAGTATTTTTTCGATTCTTAACTCCCTGTCTAAATTTCCTATTTTCTAAAGCATATCAGTATTAAATTTGAAGAGTGTTTATCGAGCTAATATTTCATTATTTGTTAGAATTTATTTGCCTCACATTAAAATCATCATTTGCACTGATTTAATGGCAGTATTTTACATTTGGATATTTTTCTAATGGTCAGTAAACACATTTACATTCCAAAATCTGCTCTGATTTCAAAAAAAACTAATGCCTTTTTCTTATCAGCATAGCCTTTCGCCCATTATCCACTAAACAGCTCAGTACTGATTTCTTAGATATATATAAACGGTTTACACGCCGACCCCCCTGTTTTCAAAGAAAACTGGCATAGTTGTGTTAAGTTTTTACGAGTTGATCACAGATTGATATCAGTTAGAGAACCATAGAAAACCAGGGAGTACTGGACAGCTGCTGTTTCATCCTAGTTCGCCAGTACGCCTCTACTACCGGGGTTCGAACCCAGGACCTTCCGGTTACAAAGCAAGCTGGCTCGTCTGACATTCAACCAATGGGACCTGATTCAATGAATCATGAATTCTAACTTCTACCAATTCGTGATTTAGCACGATCCCAACGATTGTAGTTGGTGGTGCATCCATCCACATACATGACATCTAACTGAACATCACTGGTCATGACTTCTCATTAGAACTCCAGGAAACTCCATCCCATAGCAAGTCACTAGCGAGCATCGGATTAATTTTCTATAGTTTGGTTTGTAAGGGTTAGTTATGTTTTTACGAGTTGATCACGGATTGATATCGGTTAAAAAACCATAGAGTACTGGAAAGCGCGCTAAATCACGGATTGGTGAAAGTTAGAATTCACGAGCCATTGAATTGTGTCCCAGTGGCTGAATGGTATACGAGCTTGCCTTGCGACCGGAAGGTCCTGGGTTCGAATCGCAGTGGGTGCGTACCGCCGATGACTCCCAAACTAGGATGAAACAGCAGCTGTCCAGTACTCCTTGGTTTTCCATGGTTCGCTAACTGATATCGATGCGTGATCAACTTGTAAAAACATAACTAACCCTTAGAAACCAAGCTATAGAAACTAGTTGTGTTAAGTTCACGATCAGTAAATTCGAATCTAGATAGCCAATTTCACTAACTGATTCTAATCAGCAAGAAGGTGATAAAAGTTGTTATTTTGATGTGTGCTAGTGACAAGATTTACCAGTAGTATATAGACGTGGACTGATGGGAGGTAGATAAAATAAAAACAGAAAAACATTTTAAGTCAATGGCTCCAGGTGTAGAAGTGTTTCTTTCCTCAAATCTAATTTTAGTTCACGTTGTGATCAGGAAATAATCTCAATGGAGAACGACGTTTCTTCCCAAGGTTTAATCTTCGACAAATCGACAAGTAATTAGGATAGTTTATTATGCACTGATCTGGCCGACGTTAAATGTGGCGTGTTTTTCCCTCAAAAAAGTCCGTAACACCAAGTCCCCTGTCCTCTACCGTTACACTATTAGGCCATTAAAACGTAGTCTTTGTGCTACTTAGGAGAGTAGGTTAATGATGAATTCACGGGGGTGTCAGTAAGAATAAAATTGTGTACAAGCCGTTCTCAGTGTGAGATTAACAGAAATACTGAGCTTCTTCCTCAGGGTCTGTTAATGATAATACGCATAAGTGAGGTAGCTTGAAGTCTTAAGAAAAACTAACGTGGTTTAATAATGGGCCGGCATATGCCCTGATGATGGGAGGGCAAGTAACACATTCATCAACCTGAAACCAGTCTGGAAGTCTTCCTCACTCAGCATCAACAACTAAATTCCGTCGGATTTTCAATACGAACGTCAAGTAGATTCTCCTATATGGATAATAAACTTGCCGCTTGGCGGGTCACAAAGAATATTTCCGACAGCCTGTTGCAGACCTTTATCAGCAACTGTCTTCACTCCATGATAATAATAATTTTGCTTTTATTCCACAAACAGTACTAGTGGTACAGTGTGGAATTTTCAGCACATATCTACAATAGTGCGTCTAATTTCATCGCACATTTAAAAGGAGTATTACAAAAAAATAAATGTAAAAAACAACAACAAAAACCAAAAAGAAACACAAAAATAACAAAAAATGCAAATAAAAATACCAAGTAGAAAGGAAGATAAACACCAATAATGAATAATATTTCAGTATTGGGTAGTAGAAGCTATGATATGTGTTTACGTCGTGAACAGTAACAGCTATAATCATACAAGAAATTATGAGATGTTCTTAAGAATGTTTATAGCCAAGATGATCAGTTAATTTGATTGAACTACACTAAACAATCATAAAATAAACATTTCAGGTTGTTTGTTTTTTATTGTCAGCACTAATGCAGTGTTTGTTGTATTAGTGTGAGTAATCATGCATGATACGAAAATTTTAGGATGGTGATAACGGCGTTCACAACCAAGATTATCAATTTTAATATTGCCACCCAAAAAAGCAATCACAAAACTAATATTAAATAAAGGTTGATTGGCAGGATAATTTTGTAATACTCATAGTGTTAATATAGTCGGAACCACTAGATACACAAAAGAAGGAACAGAATAAATAATAAAAAACTAAGTCAATGATGATAATTTTAGGTAACTCAGTTTGTTCAAGAAGGTTGTTCACTATAGAATACAAGTAAAAGAGTATAAGGGAGAAATAAAAGGACCGAAATTATGTTATTAACAACAAATCAGGTCATAGGTTTCGCGCTTAGCACTGTCTCTGTCAGATCAGATGGCCGGAAAGAATCACCAACAAGAAACTATGGGAACAAACAAAACAAGAACAAACCAATCGCCCGACAACAGCAAATATGCAGGAGAAAGTGGAGATGGATGGATTGGATACTCGCTGAGGAGGCCGGGCCACTGGGTGACATCGCGCGCGCGTCAGGCCATTGCTCGAGAGGAACTAGGTCGAAAGGGAAGCGGCAAGTGGGATGTCAGTGCCTGGGTGACGTGGAGAAGATCGTGTGGAGAGGAGTTGAAACAGTATGGACTGACATGGATGGATGCAGGTGAGAAGTACAGGAGAAGACAGAAGCAAGTGGAGACGGGCAGTTGAAGCCCTATGTTCCACTAGGAAACCAAGGGAACAATAAAAGAAAGAAATAATATGTCATGATGAAAAATGCGCAAAATACTTGCATGAATTATAGAAGGCAGGCGAAAAAGGATACAGTTACATGAACAACTGTCCTTGGATGTGGAATTTACTTTTAACAAGAGGCGTTGCATTTAGACCTAAACATGTGATTGATACTTGTGGAAAATCATCTCAGAAAATAAAATAGTCAACCTTCATAGAGAAGATTTGTAGCTCAGGTCGATGATTTGCAATTAATAGTGTTCTCTGAGCTAGTTTGTTTAGTTGCAGAGCTTTCGTCGTCCTTCTGGACAACATCTTCAGTGAAACATTTGGCATAGTGAAATGATTTAAATTTTTCATGAGTGATAATAATTGCAATGATTAAGAGAAGTGATTAAGAATATACGGATAAATTAATAAACAACATATTTGAAGACATCAAATTTACAAGAAAAGAAGAATTAGATAACAAAATCCCATTTTTAGATGTCTTAATCAGGAGAACCAACACAAGAAATTTAGAAACACAACGCATGCACAGATCAAATACTCAACTATACTAGCAATAATCCAGTTACTCAAAACAGACACTGTGTGCAGACATTCTTAACAAGAGAGTTCAAACACACTGTAGCACTCCAGAGTTGAAAGAATGGGGGAAAAATACCTACAAACGGTCTTCTAAAAGGATGGCTACCCACAAAATTTCATCAAAAAGTGTTTAAAATCGAATCATAACACCAACAAGGAACCATCACCAAAGACCACAAGAAAATTCATCTTACCATACATGAAAAATATTTCTGAAATAACAGCTAGAATAATGAAACCGTCTGATATAGATATATCACACAAGCCAGTCAAATCAGTTAATTCGATATTATGCTAGCCGAATGATCCAACAGAAAAAGGGGATAAAATTAATACCGATTACAAAATAAGTTGTATGAACTGTAACAAACATTACATCGGACAAAGTGGGCGTCCCCTTCGAATCAGAATCCAGGAACACAAATCAGATGTGAAAAGACACGATATATAATCTTTCATATCAATGCACACAGACAATTATGAACATCAGTTTAATTGGGATAATGTCGAAATCTTAGACAGAGGAAACACCGAAAGTGCAGCCAGGGTATTCCTAGAAGCCTGGTACTCAAACGAGTATGCAATTAAGAAACACTTTAATATAGACCAAATATGCCAACTAATAAAAAGTAAATCATGTGACCAGAAAGTTTAAAATCCAAGTCAGTAGGTAATGGTCAATACATATGTAAAGATGGTTACCGGGAGATGCCATTATGTCACTCATGGAAAATTTAAATTATTTCACTTTATGCTAAATATTGCATTGAAAATGTTGTCCAGAAGGACGAAGAGAGCTCCGCAACTAAATCAGCCAGCTCAGAGAACACTATTAATTGTAAATAGTTAACCTTATTTGATACACCAATTACTCAGTCTGATATCTGTCTAGTGTTAGCATGTTATTTTCAGTTTGTATCTATGTGTGTTTAAGAGAAACCGCTTTCATGCTTAGCCGAGCGGATAGTTTTTGTCTCCATGCCCACACGCATAGTGATTTTTGCAACACATGAACAGCATCACAGAAAAGATCAACCAGCGTGTACGTTTTAAAAGGGAGAATTTCCTAATCAAAAAGGCAATCAATAACAATTATCTGGCGAAAGGAAACTTGATGCCTCCATGCATAACATTATTGAAATAAATTATTGGTATAAAATGTCAAGTATCAGTAGTACCAAAGTTTTAAGTGCAATGTGATATTTTCTTGCCCATTAAAACTGAAGCTTCTTTAATCATTATAAATAATCAATATATCTACTTCCTTAATCCGTTTCATTTTCACTCTGAGCTTCCTAATAACTTGGTTTTATTATTATGAATATTATTCCTGTGACTTTCGAGTGGGAAATAGAGCTTCTACAATATGCCTCCATTTTGTCGTGTTCTCCATACTCCCCTTTAATTCGCTCCGCGATTGAACATAAGCACTAACCTCCTCCAACTCATATGATCTCCTCCATATCACCCTCAGACCAATGCTCAACTCGTCCCTCACCATTTAAGTTTCACTCTAGGGCCTGCCTGGACTATAATGTCACTCATCGTCTGTCTTAGCGTATGTCCAATATATCTGGAATGCCTTCGGTACATATTTTTTGAGCTATATGCAGTCGAATAATTCTTTCTAAAAGCCCCTTGTTAATTATCCTTTCTTACCGGCTCTGTGATCTTCAGTATCCAATTAGTGAGGGCAGCTGTTGATACAAAAAACTGAAATAAGTTGTTGGAAATTGTTTTCCTAATGTGCCACGTAGGGGAGCTGATTTCAGACTGATATTGGTACATTAATTTAATTTTTCGCGTGAAATATCTTTTATAAACAAGATTTTTGATTTCTTTGTTACTACAAATCCATTGGATCTTACATGAAATGTGTGCATATGTGTGTATATCATTCTTCTTATTTCATCCGTTGCGTTCCAAATGGAATATAAAGCTTTAAGCTTGAGCTCTGAAGTCTCAGTGACAGGGATTGACGTCATTGCATTGGAAATCTGACGTCCAACTTTCCCTCCATACCGGGGTTTCTACCAGCTAGTCGGCGTTTAGGAGTGCGTCATCCGAGGATCAAACCCAGGATAACGATCTTGGATGCCAAGTCTCTGACCACTGCACCGTCAAAGTGAAAAAACCAGCGAGCACTGTACAGCCGTTTTGTCCTGGTTTAGAACTCTTCGGCGGTCAACACCCACCGGGGTTTGAACTCAGGACCTCTCAATTATAGGGCAAGCTCGCCGATCATTCAGCCACTGGGACCCATTTATATACCACTGTCACATGATTCTATTACAAGTAGTCTATCTGCTTCCATTATCCTTACAGTGATCTGCATTCTTGACATGGCTATAGCCGTGAGGTTAGGCACTGAAACCACTCTCTATATTTTTGTCTCTGTGGTCAGCATCGAACTTAAACTACGTTCAAATAAAAAAAAGAAAGACTGTAATCTGCATCAATAGGGTTTTTCCAAAGGTTTCTATCTATCAAGTATCACAGAACATATTCTCAACAACTGTGTTGGTGAGTAGTGTCAGTGTGCTTCAAAATTTTCACCATGCAACTATAAGGCATTATAGAAGAACAACAAATTGAGACAGTCTAGCGCCAAAAACATATGTACGAAACAGAAATTTTAGATGCTTAAGTTGTTAACTTCACAAGTGAAATAAAGGTAAGTATGTGCACTATTTCACAAAGATATTAATCGATTAAACAAGCGTGATTGTTATACTGAATATTTATGAAAAACCCATGAACAAGTGTTCTTTCATACTTAGAGAGTTAAAGGTGTACGTAATCAAACTAAGTCAACGTTGTATATACACCTAGCCTATGTGTATTGAAGTTTGTTCAGTGAAATAAGGAAGAGGCCTAGTAATATAAATGAATTGCAAACATCTGTTCCTTTTTGTACACTAAACGCATGTTTGACATATATAATCTAATTTATATTTATTTTCAAATTAACAATCTTCTAGTCATATAAAAGACATTGTTAATAAGATAACATTAGTGTACATCGGCGTGGTCATATGTTCAACTTTTAATTGAAAACAAAGCGACTGGTCTTCAAGGTAATTGTTTAAACTTATAAAAAATGTATTATCGTATAAATGCAGCCTAAAATATTTAAAGATAACGGCGGTGAATATTGAAGTGAAACGTAAGATCAAAGTGGCTGTTGTCGAATTAATCAACCTACCGGTCTAATTTTATCATTATTTTTTATTATTATTATTGTTCCCTTGGGTTTCTAGTGGAACAAAGGGCCTCAGCTGCACGTCTCCAATCTCTGTCTTCTGTCTTCCTTCTCCTGTACTTCTCACCTGCATCCATCCATGTTAGTCCATACTGTTTCAACTCCCCTTCACACGATATCTTTCATGTCACCCTCACACTGAAGTCCCTCTCGCCAATTCCCTTTCGGCTTGGTTCCACTGACGCGCACGCGATGTCACCCAGCGACCTCCTCAGCGAGCGAGTGTTCAATTCATCTCCACTTTCTCCTGCATATTTGTTGGGCGGCGATTGGTTTGTTCTTATTTTGTTTGTTCCCAGCCAGAGTTTTTTGTTGGTGATTCTTTCCGGCCCGGCCATCTGATCTTCAGTATAGAGCCAGCGAAGACAGTTGCTGTTGATAAAGGTCTGCAACACGCTGTTGGAAATATTCTTCGTAACCCGCCAAGCGCCAGGTTTCTGATCCGCATAGAAGAACTGACTGACTTGATGTTTGTATTGAAAATTCGACCGAATTTTGTTGTTGATGGTGAGTGACGAAGATTTCCAAATTGGTTTCAGGTTGGTGAATGTGTTTCTCGCCCTCCCGACTCTCGATCTGACATCCTCGTCCGTTTCTCCTCCTGTAGTTGAGACAATGCTCCCTATATAAATGAGTGAATGGAGTAACCTCTTTCAACTCCCTCCCGTTGATGGTGATTGGCGCTGGATGTTGGTGCTGGTGTTGTTGTTGTTGGTTGGTTATTTTCATCACCTCCGTCTTATCTATGTTCACTTGGAGTCCTGTCTTCGTCGGCTGCTTCTTCGACCAGTTTGTTGGTCGGTTTTCACCTGTAGGTCTTCGATTTTGTGTGACATCGAACATAAATCATCCACGCGTGAATTCCAGGTATTCTAGGTTCTTCACGTCGGTCCAGAACATGCCTGTCTTCTCGTTTCCCACTGTCTGACGTATAATCCAGTCCACCACAATGAGGCATATCATTGATGATAATGAGCACGCTTGTCTGACTCCTGTGTTTACTCCAAACGCCTCGATGAGTTTTCCGTTGTGAATACTAAAGTGAAACGTAAGATCGAAGTGGCTGTTATCGAATTACTCAGCCTAACCGTCTAATTACATCATTTAAAAATAAAAACAACTATTATCTCCAGCCAACCAACCAACAACAACCAGAACCAGCTACTATTTACGGAATATATTCGAAAGAATTCCCTTCTTTAATTTGTCCAGGGACACGAATGAGGATGTCAAAACTAGAATCAGCAAAGGAAAGACAAACCTTTACCACTCTGAAATCCAGTGGAAAATCTGCTTCACCCGGTCGGCACAAAGAACGAAATTCGGATTTTCAACACCTATGGAAATTAGTTAGTACTTCTCCATAGGTCAGAATCTTGGCACTCACGTCGTGAACAGGCTACTGTAGACTTTTATCAACAGCCGCCTTCTCCATCTCCATACTAAAGATCAGATGACCGGCTTTTCAGAAATAATCAGCACTGGGAACCTGCCGCTTATCAAGCATCAAGAAGAAATCGGAGATGGATTGAACGCACGCTGAGGAGACCGTTGGGTGACACAGCACTACAAAGCAACGGTTGAGTAGAAACCGAGTGAGAAACGAAAAAGTTAGGCGTTGGTCAGAGGGTAACATGGACGAGACCCTGTGAGTTGGAGCAGATGAGAGCTTATAGCCAATCTTACGGCTAGCTATAGAGGATTCCAGAGAACAGACTTGAATGAAGATGTACTGTTGAAGCCATGTGTTCAACAAGGAAGAACTAAAGGCGATAATAATAATAATACGAATAGTTATTACTATTATTGTTATCATCTCCAGCCTTCTGTGTAAATACGGAACCACAGCATTCTAAGCTCATGATTATTGTTCAACCCATTTCAGAGTTTATCAATTTTCTTATCTGATATTAATTATTTACACAACACGCGATGAAAGCTCATTTGTTTTTGAGAGAGAGAGAAAAAATTTACAACAGATGTTTATTTCACTAACACTCCTCATAGGTATAGATTGTTCTGTGACGTAAAAATGGGAATAGAAATATTAAACATATATGAATATTTATACGCAGTCATTATGCTCTGAGATTTTGACCTTCAAAAATAACCTAATTAATACTGACTGAATGATTAGCGTTCATTTTGAATTTATTCATACTGATTAATAACATGCTAATTTCTGGTCCCTAACTTGAAAAAAACCGAGCGTCATATTCTTTTCAGGGGATGATAATAAGCCATATTAAATGCTGGCTAAGTTAAAGCATCACAGCCAAGGCCAAGGTTTTTCAAGGTTTGAACTTCAAGAACTAATCAGTTACAGGAAATGCTATAATTAATAATCATAATAATAATTTTTCTTCATTCCAGAAACAATACTAGTTGTACAGTGTGGAACTTTTTCAGCACTTTATCTACAATATTGCATCTAATTTTATTAAACATTTAAAAGGAGTATTTCAAAAAAATATATAAAGACAACAACAACAAAAACAAAAAATAATAATAAAAATACGAAAAAATACCAAGAAGTAGAAAGGAAAATAAACAACACAATAAACAATATCTCAGTATTGGGTAGTGGAAGCTATGATATGTTTATGCATAGTGACAGTACAACTATAATCATACAAGAAGTTATGAAATGATATTTAAGAATGTGTATCGCCAAGCTGATCAGTTAATTTGATTGAACAACACTAAACAATCATAAAATAAACATTTCAGGTTGTTTGTTTTTTACTGTCAGCTCTAATGCAGTGTTTGTAGTGGTAGTGTTAGTAATCCTGCATAATACAAAATTTTAAGATGGTGATAATGGCGTTCACAACCGAAATTGTCAGTTAGTATTGCCAAACAAAGAACAACCACAAAACTAATATAACATGATGGTTAATGACAGGATAATTTTGTAATACTCATAGTGATAATATGGTCGGAACCGGTAGATATACAAAAGAAGGAATAGAATAAAGTACAAACAAGTAAGCCGATGATAATAATTTAGGTAGCTAAGTATGTTTAAGAAGGTGTTCACTAAAGAATACAGATAAGAGAAAAATGAAAGAGCCTAAAATTATGTTATTGACAACAAAGCAAGTCATAGGTTTCGTGCTTAACATTGTCTCTGTCACTTAGAACACGGGCTGGCCAAATATGCTATCGTTGAGTTCCTATACTTGGTTGTACGAGCATATATTATTTTGTACTGATTTCTGGTTCTACTTGATGAGATGCAAGGAGAGAGTTTGGAATAAAGGGGGTTTGGAGGTTGGAGAGTATGGTTTTAGACCATTTTTCGCATGTATTCAGATGCCTTTCTACTAATATAGTGACGAGCTGACTGAGTTTTACACCACTAGTCCTACTAACTACCTTCAACATCCTTCTCAGGATGGTACAGTCCTTTTTCAATAGCCCAGGAAAGACTAATTGGGAGAAGTAAAGTAGAATAGGTAAGATACGAGAGTTGACAAATTGTGAAAGTAGAGGTTGGGTGATTCCATGAAAGATAATTCCCAAATAAAATCAGGTCTGCCTTACTAGACTTGGAGAAGGCAACTGCAGTATTCCACTTATTCTCCAGGTACTTTTTCTGTAAGTCACTACTGTTCTGTGGAGTTATGGCGTTTAAGATTAAGGTTTAAGGACTAGAGTTCAGATTAGTTTTGAGATTAGAAATAGGGTTAAGATTTAGGATTGTGGTTAGAATTAGGAGAAGGTTCGAGGATAGTGTCCAAAATCCAAATGGATGCTAAAGTACCATGACCTACAGTCACTTAGATGAATGGGTTTATCGAGCGTGTTATGACTTCTCTAGAGGTCATCTGTATGTTGACTATGAAATATTCTTACAACATATAAGCTACAAGTAGACAGTGAAATGTCAAGTTTGCAAATATTTTTTTGTGTATTTTTCAACGAATATGCGTTATTCTTTGCATTTAAATTCTGATTGGTCGTTCAACGTCACTGGTTTTTCCTATGATAGTTTAAATTTATCCAGATACTGTTTAGTGCCTACGAGGCACTAGATACTTACAAAAATGAAAGGAAATCAATGAATATTTTCAACTGACTTCCACGAAAGTTTCCTGTTGGAAAAGGTTTTTGAAATCAGGGCATAAAGGTTATCCCTACCAATACTAATCTCTACAGAAAAAATGGTTGGTGAATCATATTTAGTAGTAGGATCACCAAAACATACACTTTGATTGGACAATAATTAGTATCGCGCGTCTGATCCTTTGTTTGTTGCAGACTGAATTCCATCAGTCAAGTTTGCAACGTGGCCAGCAAGCTAAACAGTGGCTCACCATCAAGGTGCGCTCTGATTTGTTGTAATTAGATGGTTGGAAGCAATCGCTCACAGGGATTTAGTTTTCGTCCTTGCTGGCACTCGTCAGTCCTCAAGGCGTATCTCCAGTCTTCAAAGAACTTATGTAATAATAAAAGCAACACTTCTGAGTTCATCAAGATGTTGAGCTATCTAGCATTGTGACCACACTGCAAACCTGATTGATGGAATTCATTCTGCAGCGAACAAAGAAATAGACTCATGACATTAGTCAGTGTCTATTCAAAGTATCCACTACAGTCCTAAAGGAGATCAATCGCAAGTCCTAATACCTTAGTGTTAATGACCGCAGAGCTAGGTGAGGCGGGTTTGAATCTGTGATGGGACATTAGTTAGTTCTAGATTACAGATAACATCTTTCTAACTGGTGAGTGCCAGGAAGAAAGAGACATAGGTCAGACTGAGCTTTCTTCCAATTGCCTCCAACCATTCAAAAGACTTCTGAAAACTCAGGATTCCTCGATGACAGCTTCATTACCATCAGTATTTGTTCAGTATTGCCGGCTAACATCGTAATTCCTAAATACATACATAAAGATCAAGTGTGCAAACAGGTAGTGTTGGTATTCAGATCAAGAATAGTTTTTCAAACACTAACTAATCAATTAAGTTGTAATCAGATTTGTGCTGATTTGTCCATCATTGGGTTTCTAATGTTGATTATTCCTTAGGCTTTTAAGGATTTATCAAAAAGCACATGACAAAGAAAGCGGAAAATGACTACTCAGTATCTGCAAAATAGAAGACTCTTTATATACGACTACAATTCAAGCGCGATATGCCAAGTAAGATAATTACGGAGAGATTAAGAAAATCAGTCCAAAGAACTTTCAATGCTGGCGGCGAACTACACGTCTTATTCTCTACACGACCGATGATGCTTCCTTGACTGGAAGATGAAGTACCTGGACTAGACTAGCCACTTCAAATTCCATCTACCAATTCAACTGCGCATGTGAAGCCGTTCATCTAGGAGCTTGACTTCTGGTGCTCGAGAACATCTCCCACTATGGCTACATAAATGTGTAGTAAAAACTATTAACAGTGCGATATTGGACCATCTGGTGCAAACCGACCACGAAGCCAGGAGGCATGGAAGAATCCTTCCCTATAATCTACCGGGTGCCTAATAAATTGCCAAAATCATAGAAGCACCGCATCCTCCAAACAGCAGAGTCTATTGGAATTCACCTCAAACAACCAGTGCAAGTTCAGCCCCTACTACTGACCTGGCCAGCTTTCAGTGGAGACTATACATTCATGAATTTGTAATATTATCTTTCCTAATTTTTCTGACATTCAGCATATTTTATGTTGATGCTATTAAGCTGTAATCTATCGATATTATTGATCCGACGTTATTTAAACAACATTAATCTTGTTCATAACACTAATTCATTCATTCATTCACTATAATGTATAAATAACTGTAGAGCCTGATGATGAAGGAGTTATCGAAAAGAGTATTCTTTGTTCAGTATCCACTCTTTTAAGGACTTCCTTATTCATGTCATTTTGTGATGAAAATTAACTTGAAATTACCCACATTTTTGAAAAAAAAACCACCAGAGAAAATATATTACATTTGTTAAAGTAAAATGCACTTTAGATGGTTGGAGGCAATCGGAACTTTTAGCCTTGACTGTTTATCAGAGTAGTGTTTTCAAGCTTTCTTCACTTGAACTTGTATTGAATTCAGCTTTTGACAGTTTTTTGTCTTTATATGAGTATGTATGTGGTTATCTTAAGGTATATGAAAACAAAACTTGAAACATCTTGTTCTATGTGACCTAAAAGCGTCACTTTTAGTGTAAATCAAAGTTGATTTAGAGTTTCAATGACTATTTAACCACCACTGCACCTAGAATCCACCTCATAATTTTTTTGATTTATAAATCTAATCTACCTGCTCACTCTGAATTGCACATTCACCTTCATCTGACGGTATTTGACGCTTAAAACTTAATACTTTTTGGTGATTCCAATTTAAAGACTAAAATGAACTTATGTTTAGGAATAGATAGTGGAACATATACTCGCCTATGAAGTTGTAATTCATGGGCCATTCCAAACAGGTTGCATTGGCGTAACGACTCACAAGCTCATTTTGTAACTGTAAAGTCTTGAGTACGAATCCTGATGGGTGTGGACTGCTCAAGAGTGGTAAACTAGATCGAAACAGCCATCCAGTACTGCCTGGTTTTTCAGTGGTTCTCTAAATGATATAAATTTGTGATTGAACCCGTAACCAATAAAATCTCTGCAAATTGATGCTTAATAACAAAAGTGAGTTTCAGTACATTAATTGTAAATTTTGGTAATTTATATATTTTGATTATGAATATAGCTACGGAATATACATTCGTGCATAAAGTATATGATCTTCTGAAAGGAATAACAAAGAAGTACGCGTACTTTTGGCTTTAGAATATTATCATGAGCAGACATCGGTTTCAGAACTATTGGAAAACCTGCAGGGAGCATTGGACAGCTGATTCCTTCGTGCTAATTTGGGACTTTTCATCAGTTTATCCCGCCACCAGTGTTCGAACCTAGGAGCTCGTAGACCATAAAGCCACTGGGAGCGGCCCTTTCCAGTGACCAGCCCATGAATCCTAACTTCTGCCAATTCATGATATAGCGCGAGAACACTTCTCAATGTCTTTTCCGATGGGTGACTGCCTCACCTTCAGCCTACTGTACTTTACTGGTCACGGCTTTTCACTAGAACCACAGATAACTACCTGCCTGAATACGACCAGTTTCTAGTGATCATCACATCATGACTTTGTAGAAGTTAGAATTCATAGGCCGTTGCATCGGGTACCAGTGGCTAAATGGTCTACGAGCTCTCTGGTCTTCTAACCAGAAAACTCTGGGATTTGAACCCTGGCGGTGGTTGCGTAGTGATGAAGAGTCCCAAACTAGGGCGAAGCAACTGTCCAGTACTCCCGAGTTTTCCATTGGTTCTCTAACTGATGTCAGCTGACGATAAAATCCTCCAACCATTCAAACAAAATCCCTTATGAACTATCTTATTATAATATTGATGCTTATTTGAATGTTTCAGCTAACTTTGTAACCATCCTCCATCTTTCCTCTAGATTGTGTATCCTTGTTCTGACAATCGCATATCATATGCCAACTTGATCCTTATTATTAATCCTTGTTTCTGTTTAGTGTCTAATTTTAATGCGTCTCTTTGTGGTTTGGTGATGATGAAAGTGATAGTGCGTTGTTCCACAATGTGATTTAGTCTGAGTGAGTCAAGGGCATGCTGACTTTGAGCTGTTTTTGGGAAGTATTTGGTGCGTGATTCTTGTAGACAGAGTTTTGATCCCACCACGATGAAATAATCAACTTGATTCTAATTGCTTGTATTGTACTTAGAAAATAACCTTGAAGGTTCCAACGTTATTATTGTTAAAACAGAACCACAGAATCTACGGCGAATAATCGTCTTTTTTTCTGTCTTCGTGATTGTGTATGATTTAAAGAAGTTTCTTCATCTTCATATAGTGGGACACAGGGATTAGTTTTACTACGATTAGGCCACAACAAACCGGTCTTGGTTTTAACACTCAGTTCAAAAACAAAATTTCTAATTAAAAGCGAAAAAGCGGAACCAGCAGAAGGGAGCGTCATGAAATCCGAATAACATCACTTAATTTAAATAGATAGGTCTCATTGCTGTCTTCTTCTAAGTATACTGGTGAAGCACAAACAGAATGAACCTATAGGAAATATGACGGGCATATAAAGCACCGTAGGATGTCACCTACAACCGCGTTTATGAATTTACGTGGACTTACGGGAGCAAGTACATTGGAAGGACGGAAACAACGGCTTCTATCCGGTTTTCTGAACATATTCCAAGAAACCTGGGCCTGAAAAGAAGCAAATATTCCCATATTGCAATTACCAGATATATTGTTGATACTGAACATCTCGTAGAGATTTCTAAGTCCTTCAAAATATTAAATAGACAAACGACAGCAAATCTACTACGATTAGCCAAAGCGACCGCAATCAAACGATTTAAACCAGACTTATGCACACACAGAGATAGTGTGATTAACCTCTCACTACCTTGGTAACTGGATTTTGATTACATTAATTGGTCATATAATTCAGTGATCTCAACTCAATGAACAAATCTTAATCTCATAAACTCCCACCGCTTTTGTCTGTTGAGTTGCTATGGGAACTTACAAGATAACACTGTTCTGTTAAATATTTTTTTCTGTTTTCTCTCTTAACCCTCGCTTCTCTTTTCAACTTTAAAAGCGTATAAATTGATGATGAAATATTAAACTAAAAAAATTGCAATGCTTTCATTTTGGATGCGTCAATTTTATAGTATCTCTTCTCTACTACCACTCAAACATTAAAGTATGTTTTTATCATCTATATAACCATTGTAATTTTAGGTAGTCTGCAGATGATGGGAACTTGTGAGATGGAATGATATCATCTTATACTGCATATTTCGTCTTTCTTTCTTTCTTTATCGAAGTTTTATTTATCTTCAAATGATATCACGTTTTAGTGAAGATAGTTCTAAAACATCTCGAATCGCCTGCCTTGTGTACCACACACTGCATGAAATGAGCCAGTAATTTATCGACACGATTTCTGTTGGGACATTGAAACTTTAATAGTTGAGGCTACAGCTGAGAAGTTCATTTTTTCTGTCCTATGTTTCGGTTCTGTGGTAAGAGATGTGAAACATTCCGGATGGAAAACATACCTTCATCGCCCCAATCGTTGTACAAATATGAACCTTTAACCGACAGTCTACATTAGTTAAAATGAAATATGAACCTTACTTTTCATTTAATCCAATTTAGACTTTCATTTCGATTTATTGGATCGAAGTGCTCGGTCTCAGGTTGAAATGGCGGCCCATCGTGCAGATGCTTGGACTATATCTGGTCATGTAACTTGAAGTCATTTGGTTGATGTAGATTGGCAGCGGAATCTTGGATGAGCATTTCGGCTGTCCTTCTTCGAACTGGTCATCTGTATGTACCTGCATTCCCCAGTGAGTGATGGTGTTCCAACCAAAATGCTCATCCAGGATTCCACTGCTAGTAACCATCAACCAGTTTACTGTTCATTTGTCCAATGTAACCGAAAATGTAAAAAGTATTTGTAATATAATATTATAAAGCCTACACAAATAATCCACCTTTAGTGTTTTTAACTAGCGTAAAGAAGTTTTCAGTGAATGTTTTTGTACCTAAACTGGCTTGACTTTAATGACTGGGGATCTAAAACAGTGTGAAACATGCTTATGAAAACCTAAGTAAAATTAAATGAAACCGAAAGTTAGCTTTATGCGTAGAACTTTTTACATGAAAAGTCCTAGGGTTTCATGTGTCTAGCGTTTGAATATGTTTTTATTCGAATTCAGAATCATACTGCTGCTATTGTGCTGAAATAGACCACTTAAGTATCCTACTGTTTTATGAGAAAATCAGATGCGTTCGTAAAAAAACGAAATTTTTATAAGTATGCATCAACACAGGTAAATACTTTTCCAAACCTACATAAATATTATCAACCGTTAGATCTTAAACTCAGGAAGTAGAATAAGGCATCAAACGAATTTTAATAAATATTTAATAGTTATAGCATAAATTTAACTTTTTAAGAATTAGTTTGTAAAGATGTGTTTTATTTCAAGTTTGATTACAGGCTGCTATAAGTTAGGGAATCTTTGAAAACTGACAGGGAATACTAAGGAGTTGTTTCGTTCCAGTTGGGACTCGTCATCAGCACCCACCCAATAGCTACAGGAAAAAGTTGCCTGGAGTCCTAGTGAGAAGACACGATCAGTAGTTAGTGTCCATCCCGTCAACGGTGGGGAGAAATACTCACTGATGACATCGGCTAATGGTCACGCTAAATTCACGAACTGGTAGAACTTGTAATTCACAGACCACTGAATCGCATCATAATAGTTGAGGGATCTATGAGCTTTCCTTTTGACCCGTAGGTCCTGGGTTCGAATATGTATATATTCAAGTATCGAATCAAAATCAAAATAAGCACCATTTTTCAAGCAAACCAGTGTAATCTCTGGATCAAAAAGATTTAAGATCACCACATTGATAACGAAATCATAACTACATGGTGAAATATCCAGAATTAAATATTTTCAGTCCTATGCGCTTTTAAAACATCCCTTATCTGAAGAATATCATCTGTGAGAAAGAATGCCCGCCTAAAAATATTTCATTAATTCTTAAAAAAAGCCTAATAAACTTATCTATAAACAAAGCGAAATGTTTGTTACATAAAGAAGGACAGTAAGCAGTGATAGATTTGAGAGACTTAATACATACAAAAGATGGTTTTTAGTCTACCAGGGACTAATGCTAAAATTTTATATACTTATATGTGCTTGTAAGTATATATATATATATATAAACTACATTTAAATTCTAAATTTATTATCAGTCGATTATACTTCTATTTTCCATATCTGAGAATTAAGAAATCTCAGCACAGATACAGAAAGCTCATTTCGCATATACCAGTTTACGTGATCTATGGTGTAGATGTGATATCTGACTGGCTGTCAACTACAGGGCGTGTATACTGCTCAGCATTCCGTTCCGTCCTCCTTCACGGATGGCTGTGACACCTGACCATTGAGAGTGGGAGACATGAAGAGGCTGGTTAGCTGTCTTTGAACATAGGTGCCTGCGTTCTATCTCCCGTGAGTGAGCAACACTGAGGTTAAAATTCAGTTGAGTGCTAGGTAAGGAGGGGAAATCAATAGACGAGGCTATGAAGTTACATCTACTGAGATGGTTAGGAAATGTGTTACGTGTGCCTGGTCATCGCCTTCCTCGACGAGCAATGTTAGCTGACATAGTGTCAAATTGGAAGAGAGCCAAAACATGGCTTCATCAGTCAATGAAATCCACAACAGTTAGTTTAAACCAGCCAGTCACGTTGGAAGGTTTAGACTTCCTGACTGTTTGGGGTCCTCGGGAGGGTAAAAACCAATGGCTGGAGACAATTGGGGATATGGCTGAAAATCCTTCTCAATGGCAGGCGCAGATGCATCCACTCCTTGTGACCTGTGATTTCAAATGAAACTGTATCGTTCTTCATCATTAATATTCCTTTTGTCTCATATCCCTGTCTACTCTCTCTATTTTGCATTTCTTCTACTTTCTTCTCTTGCTTTGTGTGCTACATGGAGCAGTGTGGCGACTTGAACTACTGCACATCGGTGCAAAGTTTTGTACTGAAAACAGACAGACATATCTGATAATTATTCATACAAATGGTTGGATTCTGAGAAGTACTCCTTTTTCACCATGAAAAATTACTTAAATCAACGATTGTTTAGGTCTTTTCAGTGACTTAGATTAATTATCCGCTACCTTACTTCCTTGTTTAAACCACACAGTTTAAGCGCCATTTCCTTTGTTTTCAACTTATATCTGCCACAGAAGTTCACTGACTTAACTAATCAAAGTATTATTGATTTATGTTGTTTATATGTGATTAATATTGGAAGAAATTGATTTGATAATAGCTTAAATACCTCGTTATGTGTTATAAAGTCACGTATATAGATAGTCTTTGGGATAATGAGCAGTATGAATCAAAGTTGATATATATATATATATATTTACATAAACAAAGTTTTATATTTAGTAATCATCCATTCACAACAACAGCACTCATTAATTTTGACCATATGGAGTAAAACGACTATAATTTTCCTTTGACATTAAAAAAACGGTAGAATAAGTGGTAAACGATAAGGTAAAGTAACATTAAAGAGTGAACAGTTCTCGTGAATGCTCACGTATTAGACAAATAAATCTTTCCCGTGGTCAGCAGTTAGATTATCATGTATATGTTTCGGCCTTTCCTTCTAGTTGTTGAAACGGATACCACATCCGTAGTATCAGATTCTAGACATTTTTCAAATGAATCACCCTTTCCTGATCACGAACTTACACTAGTCTTGGAACCACAGAGTACTGAAAAGTTGTTTCGTACTAGTTTAAGACTGAGCAGGTTGGCAGAAGACTCATCAAAGATAGGAATCCAGGCGAAAATAGAGAAAACAGAGGTGATGAAGTTTCCTGGTCAACACCGACAGCAACGACAATAACAGACAACAATCGTCATAAATGGAAGGAACCTGAAACAAACATCGTTTCAACTACAGGCCGACGGAACTGATGCGGATATCAAAGCAAGGATCATTGGAAAAGCAAGACAAGCTTTTATTACTCTCAAGTGTGCAGAGGTCTACAGCACTCCTCATTATAAAAAATAAGATCCGGATTTTCAACTCCAATGTGAAGTCAGTGCTATTCATTATACCGATCAGAGACTTGGCGTGTCATAAAGAGCATCTCAAACAAACTACAGACCTTCATCAACAGCTGTCTTCGCTCAATACTTCGCTCAAGATCAGATGGCCAGCCAGAAAAGATCAGAAACAGGGAGTTCTGGGAGCTAACCAACCAGGAACCGATTGTTCAACAAATAGGCAGGAAGAAATGGAGGTGGATTGGCCACAATCTGAGAAAACAAAACATCAAGTGACATCACTAGACAAGCAATCACTCGAGTGGAACCCGAAAAGGAAGTGACGAGTTGTTCGTCCAAGGGTGACCTGTAAGAGGTCATGTGAAGAGGAGATGAAAGCATGTGGGCAGACATGGAGCCAGGTGAAAACGTTGGCAGGGAACCAAACGTAATGGAAATGCGCGGATGAAGCCCTATATTCCTCTGGGAATTAAGGGAAATAATAATAAATAAATAATCCGATAGTGATTCAGACTGAGAGTGTGGTGTAAATTTCCTATTATTTTAAATTACAAGACAGATTTTTAAATGACTTCCTCTCATTGCGTACAATTAGAAAAAACTATTTCTTCTAGAGAGAAGATATCACTTACGAGGCACCATTCTCATTTGGTGATGTTACCATCATTACCAAGCATCTCTTTGATACTGGTCATGAGGTCGGAATCATAAAATTCCTTTAAAATGACCAATAAACGAAATACTTCACTTCTCCCTAATTTTACTAAAGCAACCTTTATCAGTTACTTGAAACGTGATTTATGTATTCAGAAAGAAGCACTTATCAGTCTTTCGTAGTAACTGGATATCTTTATTCTCTCTTTCAATGATTACGTAATTTTTGGCTTTATACTCATACCCCACCCCTTTGATAAAGCGTATTTCTGCTTATCTCTTATTTCTATGATTTGATTTGAACTCATTATATTGCTACCTAATTTACTAGTCACTGTGCATCTTACGCATCTCTCGTCTTTATTAGTCAACTCATTTATCATTGTATGCAAACGTTTAAATTTTTTAAACTTGAAGTGCTTGTGTAAACGTAATTTCCTGGGCAATCTTCACTGAGTTCGCAACATTCCCTCCGTCAACTGACATCATGCAACATTTGCAAGTATGTTTAAATCATTTTGTACATAAACTTAATCCAATAAGACTGTAAGCAGCTGATGAAAAGCCAACGAAATAAACAACGATAATGTCATATTATTCTGCAAAAACGGTTGTTCTTGCCCTTATTCAAATTCATAAAAGGAGGGAATAGATTTACGGGGATTCTGATACTTCGTATATTCAATCATTACAGTGTCAGATGTTATGAAATGTTCAGCCATATGCATGTTATTATACCCAGTACAAAAACCACTGAGAATTGAACAAACCATTTTTAGACAGACAGTCTGATATATATGTATTCTGCTTCTGTCGTCACCTTTTCAAAGTCAGACAATTATTTTTTGTAGTTTTTTGTAAAACACTTAAATAAGTTGTCTGATTCGTTAGGCAAACTTGAATGACGCGCGATCATTCGTATTGTCTAAGTATGTTTATATACATATTATAAAACAATTTAACGAAAGACAGAAAAAGTAGCAGCTTCACTAATCCAAAGCAGATTTTAAAAGTTAGACAACAGGATAGGCAACTGCACAAGCAACGACATACACTTAAAGTCATAAAAATGAAAGTGCATAAATTGCATACGTCTTGTAAATAGTATAGTCACTTTTTTTACACTACTAAATTGTGACACAGCACGCAATATTATAAAAATTCTTAAAGTGTTGTTGTTTTGCAAGGAATTTATTGATTTGAACACGTTGTTTGAACACAAAACAACTTCAGTGTTAGAGAGGACTATTAGAAATCTAGAATTAGCTGACAGTTGTGTTTCATCTGCATTTGAGACTTCAATCTAGAAAAGCAACACTCCATCAAAATAATACTGTCTGGAACAGATTTCCTTTTCAAGCATAAATTATATCTGAAAATATATGTGTACTGGTCTCACCACTATATTCATTAACTGACACACTGCCTCTATAGGCGCATATTTCGTTACATCCGATTAATCCATTATAGAAACGAAACTAAAAATCTTGATCAGTCCAAACTGGCAGATGAGAAGATGAACAGCATACGTGACCTTGACTGGAGGTTACTTCAGCGGTGTGGGTGGCTGCTATTCTGTAACTTTAACTCGACGTTTTTTATTCCTTAAGGTTCCCAGTGGAACATAGGGCTTCAGGCTAGAGACTTTAAGTTTCTGTATCAGAGGTGTTTATTTAAACAGGATGAGGTTGTTAGGCTCATGCCCCAACCTTCCATCTTTAACAGTCTTACTACTGGCTTAGTGACGTAAAGATGTGCGTCGGTGTCTGGGGATCGAACCTCCGAGCATATGCGTGGTTGGCGAGCATTTTACCCCTGTGCCACTGACGCACACTTAACGTTGGCTGCAATAAAAAGGTTATGGGACTTAGTAAATTTTCAGTGAGCAAGATTTGATGAGCTCATATAGTTAGACAGATTTCCTTACACGGTTACTGAACATATAATAATCAAAATCTTGTTGAAGACGTATGTTAAAGTTTGTGGAGGCCCTCAGAATTAGGAGGCATAAATCGTATTTATGTGTTTATAAACAAAATTTTGTCTTGGAACCGGAAATGATGTACTACTATCTCGCTTTTTTGTATTTCTCATCTTCATTCCTAATTAGATCTTCAAAATACGTTCGTCAGTTTGACCTGTTTATTCACTCATCCCCTTCTGACGCTTTCGTTGGTGATCAGATTAACCGAAATGCGATGAGCGACTAAATCAAGCGATTCAGACAAATAATTTTCTTTGCAGAATTTGTGGGAATTCATTTAGGGAATTAGCTGTTTCGACTGAATAAAGATTACGTCACCAGCAGATCATGTTTGATAGCAGAAAACATATGTTTGAACTATTAGATCTAAAAACTCAAATGTTATAAAATAAGTACTAAAAATAAATCGGTTAATCAAGATTAACTGTTAAGAAATAAACATGTATTTATGACTAAAAGGAAAAGTTTAATAATTCCCCTTTGTAACATCAACAGCATAAAATTAAGAGAAAAGAATCTTCTCAACATATTCATTATCCAACGATTTTTAAGAAACTATATCAGATTAGGGAAATTCAACTGTAGGTGTGAACACTATTGCTTATAATAGTAATAATATAAATTACTACTGTGATGTATATCTGCCATTCTTATAGGTGCCTAATGTATATGAAGTATACGACACCTTGTGGCTTTAGCAATTTTTATTCAGTACACGATGCACAACAGAAAACGATTCTTCAACGCTAGTCTTATGATCTGTTTAGACCAGTTGTGATAAAACCGAACTGTTAATTATTATTCGATAAAGAAAGAAAGACGAAATATGCAGTATAAGATGATATCATTCCATCCCACAAGTTCCCATCATCTGCAGACTACCTAAAATTACAATGGTTATATAGATGATAAAAACATACTTTAATGTTTGAGTGGTAGTAGGGAAGAGATACTATAAAATTGACGCATCCAAAATGAAAGCAATGCAATTTTTAGTCTAAGATTTCATCATCAATTTATACGCTTTTAAAGTTGAAAAGAAAAGCGAGGAGTAAGACAGAAAACAGAAAAAAATATTTAACAAAACAGTGTTATCTTGTAGGTTCCCATAGCAACTCAAAAGACAAAAGCGGTGAGAGTTTATGAGATTAAGATTTGTTCGTTGAGTTGAGATCACTGAATTATATGACCAATTAATGTAATCAAAATCAAAACTCAGTTACCAAGGGAGTGAGAGGTTAATCACACTCTCTTTCTGCATGCATAAGTCTGGTTTAAATCGTTTGATTGCGATCGTTTCGGCAAATCGTAGTAGATTTTTTGTCCTTTGTCTATTTAATATTTTGAAGGACTTAGAAATCTCTACGAGATGTCCGGTATCAACAATATATCTGGTAATTGCAATCTGGGAATATTTGCTTCTTTTCAGGCCCAGGCTTTTTGGAATATGTTCAGAAAACCGGATAGAAGCCGTTGTTTCCGTCCTTCCAATGTACTTGCTCCCGTAAGTTCACGTAAATTCATGAACGCGGTTGTAGGTAACATCCACAGGTTTTAGCAGCTTATAAAAGAGGTGGTGCTGTATAATGTTATGAGTTTCGCTGCTGGGAAGCTTCTTTTTATTGCACCTTTCAGTCTTTTATCAATCTTTTGTGACACTGCAATCTCCTTTCAATGGGAGACAAATAAACACTTTCTTCTTTTCTACAATTGGGTGTTTTTCTTTCTTATCGGTTTCTCTGCTATACTTCTGTATAAATTCCTTAGGGTATCTATTTCCTCTTAGTAATTTCTCAACGAAATTTAATTCTTCTTCGATCTTGTTTGGTGAACATAGCTTCCTGGTTCTATCGTACAAAGTCTTCACTAATCCACGTGTATAGCTTGTGGGACAAAAGCTGTTGTAGCGAAGATATTGTCCAGTCCAGGTTTCTTTTGTATAGATGGACTTTTCAGTCGTGACTTCGTTTGTTCTTTTTACATTTAGATCCGGGAAATTGAACTCATTATTACGTTCATATTCCATGGTGAATTTGATGTTTGGATAGGTCTCATTTAGGCGATCATATAATGCCGATGCGTGATCCATGTCGCTGCAAAAAACAATTGCGTTATCAACACATCGGTGATAGTAGGTAGTTCCATTGATAGCAGAACTCAGTTGTGTCTGTTCAAGGTAACCCAGCCAGAATAGGTCCTAGAGGTGAACTATTGTTCAATAAGTTTTTATCTAGCCATACTTGTAGGTGTTCCACAGCACAAAAAATGAGGTCTCTAGAGCAACAACCAGCAATAATTTATTTTTTATACATACAAGATGAGGTAGCTAGCTTAGGCATTTCATCTTTCATATTCGGTATCACAACCAGGCCTGTCACATTAAACATTTTTGCATTCGATTTACTTAACTTGTTGACCACTTCTTCACCTGGTACGTCACCTGTAGGTCACAAACCTATATAAATTGGATCTCTTTTCGGCCAACGTTTTCATGTGCTCTCCCATAAAATTCCTCCGATCATTATTTTTAATTAAGATATGTGAAACGTTTAGCCCATCTTTAATCACATATTCCGAATATATAGATCTAACCCTATAACTAAGTGTGCTAGAAGGAAACGAAGCTTTGAACGCATGTGTGCACTGCCCTAATTACGTACTTTTAAGTAAATTCCTCTCTATTTTACCGTCTGGTCTTCTTGTGAGAAGAATATTCAAGATGGTTTTTTTCTTCACCTGAATTCTTCTTCTTACGCACATCTGATGTCTAGATGCATTCCACTGGCGTGAGACAGTAAAGTTTCATGTCCCCACCCAGCTTGTCGCTTCTAATTCGGATTCCTCTCAAACAACGACGTGGCATGCAATGTCATCCGACGGTCTCCCCAGCCTGTGTCAGACACACCTCCATTTTCCTCGGAATATTTAATGAGCAGTAGGTTCATGAATTTTTTTCATTGCTAATCCTTTCTGGCCAGTCAATTACCTGATATTCTATTTGGAATCAGAGAGGGCATCCGCTGATAAAAGTCTGATATCGCCTGTTGGAAATGCTCTGCGTGACGCGCAGGCCAAATCTGTGACCCGTACAGAAGAACTAACTAACTTCACATTGGTGTTGAAAATCTGAATCTTCTTCTTGATGCTGACTGTGTGCAGACGATTTCCACAATGAATTCAGACAAGTCACTTATACTACTTTCAGTAAGCCTGAATAGGGTAGGTCTGTCTAAAGAAGCTTCCCGTCTTATCATAAGAACAAACAGTTTTTATTTTGTGGCTAGAAAAGTTTGTTAGCAAAAAAGTAGCAATTTCAGCAGTTCCTTGTTTACAGGATTTCATCATTAGCTGACATTAGTTAGAGAACCAGTGGAAAACCTGGGAGGACTAGACAGCTGTTTCGCCTTAGTTTGGGACTCTTCAGTAGTACCCACCCACAAGGATTCGAATCCAGGACCTTCTGGTTACAAGGCGAGCTAGCTCGTGGACCACTGAGCCACTGGAGCCCAATCCAGTTCCTTGTTTCCCAAGAACCAGGTCTCACTAAATAGACACTATCTGTGATTTTTCTGCGAATAAATTCACTTAAGCTTTTAACGAATGCAGTTTTTGGGGTTTCTCATTCCGGCTTAAATGTCAGTATTAAACGAGCACTTATCTATGCCTTGTATACCAACCCAATTCTTCTTTTATTCAGTTCCTCTTCTAACTGCTGCCCAGGTAGCTCTATTTATGAAAAATATTCAAAAGTACGAACAGTCTCAACAATTTCGATATTTATTCTTCTATTTTATCGCTAACGTATCAGCCAGACGTAAATGTGTCGATTTATCAAGTCGGACATGCATAAATATATTTAAAATGTAAATAACTGGAGGCTATTTTAGCTCGTGAATAGTCCTCATGTAGACATTCATAGAAAAACAAAACACGTAGTTCAAAAAAGAGGCGATTTTTTCGGCGAATTCATTCTTCCTTCTCTTTAGCTGTACAATGGCATTAACATACAGCATTTTTCATGAAAGAGAATACTATTGAATGTGATGAGTTTTCACAGGCATAGCTGTTTATATTAGTCAGTGCATAGGAGAAGCTAAATGAGTATATTAGAGCCATGTAATAAGATGAATCATTTAATGAATGATTAGTAATCAGGATGCTCACAGAAACAAAAGAAAAATATGGAATTATTTAAGAGTTATGCGTAGTTGGAAAAACAAACAAAAATCAAAGGGGAAGAAATCTACAGGACGGTTACCATCACAGCAGAAGTGGTTGAACAAAGAGAAATCTTTGCACGCATAGCTCTAGTTTTTCTAACTGAATGAATGGCTACAGCGTCAACAATGCAAAGGGGATGAAGGCGCATTGTATTTTGGCAGGTCGTACCTCAACTTTGTAGATCACTATGAAAAAGATGTTTGTTGAGATAGAATGACAAGTGTTGCCAGGGTGTTCGATTATATCATAGGGCGCTTACTACCTTTCGGCCACCATGTTGGAGGGTGTTCTTGAGCCCTCTTAGACAGGAGAGGCTTGAAGCAACCAGTATGCCTGGCTCTACTATTTTAGCTATAAAGGCACTGATAATACATACAAAATATAGGATAAAAAGAGAACACTGACACGTCTATATCCTTTGATCTTTTTTTTTCCTTCACGTTCCCAGTGGAACATAGAGCTTCAAGCTAAGGGCTTGAAGTTTCTGTAGCAGTGTTTAGTTTTCACAGGATGAGGTTGCTAGCCTCATGCCCAACCTTTCCTCTTTACCAGTCACATCACTGGTTTAGCGAGGTAAAGGAGTGCGTCCGTTGCTGGGGATCGAACCCCGGACCATGGGCATGGTCGAGGAGCGTCCTAACCGTCGTGCCACCGACGCGTAAGTTTCTTGTTCTAATGAAAAGATCGAGTCAATGTTATGCAACAGATATGAGAAGAGATTAGAATTTGTAACTACACTTCCTTTTCACAATTATGTGGAGAGTCCCGTAGATGTCATCGTAGTAGAGAAATAAGTTGGAAAGCCAAATGGAGCATGCAACTTAGAGTTACTGAAGAACTTCAGGACAAAAGCAGTTGATTCTGTATTCAAGCGTGTTTCTGCTTCATTGCTATAAAATATTTTATATGAGTACAAGGATTTTTTAGCATGAAGATGTGGAACACCAGAAAATCTTGTTAATGCATGATACATCAAACTCATTTATTTGTCATGGAAGTTTACTATACCACAGTGTTCGAAATCATTTCCTACCAGCCTAATAAAAAAACATTAACATTAGTGAAAGTTATCTTAAAGTCTTAGTTTGTTGGACTCATTTGTAGTAGAATGGACTCGACTCTCTAGATTTAACTAATTATTAATAAATGCAAAAATTATTCCAAGTATACTACTTAAAATATAAATAACTAGTATATCTTTCCATTCAGTATTAAATATTAATATTGGTCTCAATTCAGCCTGCCTATTATTCTAAGATCCAATTCAGCAGTTGATTTCTGTTTCAACCATCCAATCGGAGAGTCCCGAAATCTGCTTCCTGGATTCCATTACTAGTCGCTATCCACCATAGTATTTCAAGATAATCCCCAGACATCTTCGTAGCATCCTCACTAAGAGCCTACATGTCACAGAGGCCGAACATTGACGGGAAAATCAAAACTGAATTAAAGATGGTAACTGATGCCGACTGCACACGAGGCGCCTGTCATGGCCCAAGCTGTTTAACCGGTGACGCTTTGGCATTTGAAACAATGGGACCTGGGTTAGAGGCTTTGTAAGAACACCAAAAATCTTTGCAGGAATGATGATACCTCTAGATGAAGAGTTCAAAATAGGACCATTGCTCGTCAATATCCATCGGAATAATTTACTAAATATATCGGATAATTTAACAAAAAACAATTCAATTCGTATTCCTAGAGTCGTAATTCCATCGAGTTATATTTCAGAGCATGTGTATATATTTAAATTTAACGTAAGTAACCTCAATATATCAACTGATGAAGGTGATCTAAACAAATTACTTCAAAGTTTATTCTTCCACTCAGAAATAAGTGGCGATGTCAATCCATGATCAAACTTGAAACATATCATATCCTTGAATGGTTCTCTAACAAACTGGATGCCAAGTGATCTACAACGGAAAACACACAGAATCCTTCGAAGTGAAAATAGGTTTAAGACAAGGCTACCTAATATCTACAATGATTTTCATGGTGGCGGTAGACTGGATAATGCGACAGACGGTGATGGACAGTGAGGAAAAGACATAAAATGGATCCACACAAAAAAACTCAAAGCATCTAGATTTCGCCGATGATATATGTCTGATTTTACACAAACTGGAAGATATGCAAGTGAAAAGCATCATGTTGGAAGAAGAAGCATCAGAAATAGACCTTCAGGTGGACATAGACAAAACAGAGGCGATGAAGACTTCTGACCAACGTCAACAGCCACAACAACAGCAGACAACAATCAGCCAACGTAAATGGGAGAAATCTGAAAGGAGCAATCTCTGATGTCTACCCATCTAAAAACCACCGCTTCAACTACATGAGGAGGGAGATGATGCGGATATCAAAGCAAGGATCATTGGGAAAGCAAGGCAAGTTTGCACTTCTCTCGAGTCCGTGTGTAGATCAACAGCACTCGTCAGGATGAAAAATAAGATATGGATTTTCAACTACAATTTGAAGTCAGTGCTACTCACTGTACGGATCAGAGACTTCACGCCGCGTCACGAAAGGCACTTCAAACAAACTACGGAGCTTCATCAACAACCGTCTTCGCTCAATACTCAAGTTCAGATGGCCAGCCAGAAAGGACCAGTAGTAGGGAGGAATCCCTGGAAACGAACCAACCAGGAGCCTATTGAGCGACAAATATGCAGGAAGAAATGGGACTGGATTGACCATTATCTGAGAAAAACATCTACTGACATCACACGACTGACTCTCGATTGTAATCCGAACGGTAAGCGGCGAGTTGGTCGTCAGTTCGAGAGTGGGGTGATATGGAGGAAGTCATGTGAAGAGGAGATGAGAACATGTGGTTAGACGTGGAGCCAGGTGAGAATGTTGGCAGAGAACCGAACGCAATCGAGACGCGTGGCTGAAGTCCTATGTTCCTCTAGGAACTGAAGGAGATAATAATGATGTAGCCAATATTAATCCATGGTGAAATTTGAAACAAATCAAAGCCTTACCAAATAGCTCTTGAAAGTACTGGATTTAGCTAGAAGCTATCAACTATCGTTTTTTTTAATGTCTACATATCCTCAAGTTTCTATAGTATTCCTTCTATATTACTTTTCTAAATAAAATATCCTTTAAAGCACTTCCTTCTACTTTAAATTAAAAACACCTTTCACTGGTGAGCAGATCGTCTTTTCCTCCTTCAAAGTTATACTCACAATTAAAATTAATAAAGGCATACATTTTTTCTAATATATTCAGCCAACTTTTATTTTAAAGAGATTATACCAAATAAATGTTTACACAAAATATTCCATGCATAGCGTTATGTAGTTCATTGTTCTCATGGATGAACTAACAGAATTATTAAGATTAGAAAAAGGGACATATTTTATAAATATGTGTGGATACAATTCTTTCATGCAAGATAAATAACTTTAAAACTAATATCACGGTCAATGTATTTAACAATTATAAGATAAGTATAGTTTTATTGACTTTATTGAGCGATATTATTTGCACGTCATAGATGATATTCTCTTCTCCTTCCTTTCAATCTTGAAAAGAATATTCAAATGCTAGCAGAAAGAAAGAGATAGTTGGGAATCCAAGGGTGTGAAGTTAAATGCTATCATACTGGTCAGTGTGTGCTGGTGATTCAGCATGTGGTTCAGGATTCGATCCCCTACCAATGAACTCCTAAACCACGCTAAGCCGACAATAAAACCGCTGATATGGGAAGGTTAGGCGTGAGGCATCTAGCAACGCCACCCCGCAGAAATGGAACCACTGCTATCAGAGCTTTAGTCTGAAGCTCTATGTTCCACTCGAAACGTTACGGAATAAAAAAGTACTGGTCACTACCCAATTTTAGCTGTAAATTAAGTCATTATTGGTTAGTTTGATGTTGGCTTTCATCACTGTGGCAGCATATGAGAAAGAGGACTATTATAAACGAAAGAGTTAACATAAAGATTTATTTCATCTTAATTTGTGAGGGTTTGAAAATCTATACACAAAGTCTTTCCCTTGACTCCTGAATATGAATATAAGTAGTATGGCATTTGACAAATTTGATTTGCGCCTAGTGGCTGTTGAGAAACACTGTCATTATTGTTATATTGTCATTATGGGCTTGGGTTCCGAGTAGAACATACGGCGTTAATAGCACATATCCATTCCATCCTATTGTCTTTTAAGTCCTCTTTGATTGACTTCACGATTGCCCATAGGTGTTCATCTTTTTCAGCTCACGTGATCTGTTCAATTTCGCACACGGACTAACACTCAACTCGTCGTTTTTCCTAGGGTTTCCACTCTAGCGGCTGTACTGCAAGCGATGTCATTCCAAGGTGCCCTCAGCATGAATCCGATTCACCACAACTTTCTTTCCAAATAGTTGGCTCATTACCAGAGTGTTTTCATACCTATCCTTCCTGGCTGGCTATCTGATCTTCAGTGTCGAGCGCCGTAGGCTGTTTGCGAGAGTCTGTAGCATTCTGTGGAGAACCCATTTTCGTCTCTGAATCATATAAAAGCGATGACAACACGTTTGGCTCGAAGTTTTAAATACGATGAGATTTGTCGATATCATAGGAAGTTCCTATGAGAACAACATTTACGCGTGTGAATATATTGTCGTCACTATCAGCATGTATTACAGCGTCTGAGGATTATTATTATTTCGTTTAATTCCTGAAGGAACATATCGCTTCAGCCAAACGTCTCGATTGCGTTCGGTTCTCTGCCAACATTCTCACCTGGCTCCACGTCTAACCACATGTTCTCATCTCCTCTTCACATGACTTCTTCCATATCACCCCACTCTCGCACTGACGACCAACTCGCCGCTTACCGTTCGGATTACAATCGAGAGTCAGTCGTGTGATGTCAGTAGATGTTTTTCTCAGATAATGGTCAATCCAGTCCCATTTCTTCCTGCATATTCGTCGCTCAATAGGTTCCTGGTTGGTTCGCTTCCAGGGATTCCTCCCTACTACTGGTCCTTTCTGGCTGGCCATCTGAACTTGAGTATTGAGCGAAGACGGTTGTTGATGAAGCTCCGTAGTTTGCTTGAAGTGCCTTTCGTGACGCGGCGTGAAGTCTCTGATCCGTACAGTGAGTAGCACTGACTTCAAATTGGAGTTGAAAATCCATATCTTATTTTTCATCCTGACGAGTGCTGTTGATCTACACACGGACTCGAGAGAAGTGCAAACTTGCCTTGCTTTCTCAATGATCCTTGCTTTGATATCCGCATCATCTCCCTCCTCATGTAGTTGAAGCGGTGGTTTTTAGATGGGTAGGCATCAGAGATTGCTCCTTTCAGATTTCTCCCATTTACGTTGGCTGATTGTTGTCTGCTGTTGTTGTGGCTGTTGACGTTGGTCAGAAATCTTCATCGCCTCTGTTTTGTCTATGTCCACCTGAAGGTCTATTTCTGATGCTTCTTCTTCCAACATGATGCTTTTCACTTGCATATCTTCCAGTTTGTGTAAAATCAGACATATATCATCGGCGAAATCAAGATGCTTTGAGTTTTTTTTGTGTGGATCCATTTTATGTCTTTTTCCTCACTGTCCATCACCGTCTGTCACATTATCCAATCTACTGCAATCACGAAAATCATATACCTTTTACAACTGATTTTCAGACTTCTTATTTTGTCTTATAGCAACTGCTTTGTACTTTTAAGTTCTCTGAGATACTTTTGCTAGCTGGCAAAAACAACAATCTTAAGGATATTTTGAATTTTTCGATTTTATTATAGTTGAAATGAATGACATGTCCTTTGTGACATCTTATAAAACATTTGTGTCAGTCCATCTCTCAACCAAAATTTTGGCCGGCTAAACATTTAGATACAAGGATTTGTTTTCTCCTTTCACACTACAAGAAGTTGAGTTTTGATCGTTACCATGGTACCAGAGAACATCAACAAAAAAGAATATATTTCATGATAAACTTTCAACACTTTTAAAAATTCAACTTTAATCTTTTTTTACCAACTAACACGAATAAGTAAACAATCGTAATTAAGACCTGTCAAAAACAAAGTATCATCAAAAATGTGAAGATTATCCATAGAAAATAAAACTACACATATATCGCATGTAATATAAATTATTTTTGACATAAACTTCTGCTGTTGCTGCTGCTACACGACTGTTCATTATATAACTTCAAATTTGATTGTGAATAATGATTGTTAAACTGTCAAAAATCTACACCTTTTTCTCAGTTTCTTCTTTTTTCTTTTGCAACCTTACCAACAAACATTCTTCATGTCAGTTATTATTTTTTTTGAAAATTGTTGAAAGACTTATTAGAGAATAAATTACACTACACACTACATGTGTGTCTGGTTATGAGATTTTCTCTTGATTTTTTTAACAGAATTCTAATGATCGACTTCAGTTTGTTTTCGGGCGCAGGTGGGGGGGGTGGAGAAATAATAGTGTGTCTGTGTCTGTGTGTGTGTGTGCACTTTTTGTCGGTTAACCTAACTAACTAATTAGAGGCTACACGGCTGAATACGGATAATAATTATAATAAGCGCTTTAAGACGGCAGTAATAAAACAGATTCGAAGAGTTTTAATTATTCCGTTGTATACAATAGTTTGCACATGACTTCCTTTGTAGACATTCAAATCAATTCTTTTTTTTATTCTTGCCTAAATTTTACTGGACTAGTTAGTCTTTTATGCTACAGCTAAGCAGCACGTTTTCGACAGCAGAGTAAGTCTTATGGATGCTGTTGAGAAAGAACTTCAGAGATGATAGAGAAGATATGTAGTTCAGGTAGATGATTTTTAATGCGGTTGTGTTCTCTGAGCTGAATAGTTAGTGTGTGAAGCTTTCATCGCCCCACCACTAGGTGACATCTTCAGCGCATACTTGAATTTGAAATGAGCTTTCAGATTTCGCCACGAGTTTATCGATCATCTCTCCCAGTGACCTTGGACGTGATTGGTTGTTTTTGTGTGTTTTCATACCTTCTAGGCAGTTACTTGTATTGGAACTGATAGTTGTAGTTCAGCAATGCCAATCCAGCAGTAAACCCTATCAATGAGAATGGAAGGAATGACAGTAGCTCATTCCTAAACGTCTTTCTAACCAGAAAAATTGATGGTACATTAAGAAGTAGCGTTTGTAAAAAATCTACAACAACGGGTTGGTATGCAATTGATAGTGTTCTCTGAGCTCCTTGGTTTAATTGTGGAGCTTTCATCGTCTTTCTGGACGACATCTTCAGCGCAGTATTTAGAATAAAGTGAAATGATTTTCATTTCTTCCTAAATACTGCGCTGAAGATGTCGTCCAGAAAGACGATGAAAGCTCCGAAATTAAACCAAGGAGCTCAGAGAACACTATCAATTGCAAATCATCCACCTGAGTTACAAATCTTTTCTATTATTTCAACGGGTTGGTATGCTCATTTTTATGAGTTATGCACCTTTGAAATACAAACGCAACTTTGTGAAGTGTTTTTTTCATAGATCTAGGATAATCTATTGAAACCACTCTCTTAATCAAGAGCTTAAGATTATTAGAAAATTACTTAATGAAAATGGTTTTGACTATTCAGCACCAAGGCAAATCAATACGAAAAACGCTCCAAAAAACTTTTTTTGTTACAGCTTGATTCCACACCGTATTTTTGGTACAAGTATCGAATTTTCAGCATGGATATCGGTAGCCCAAATTTCGCAGGCCGACCATAGATATCAGGTGTGCGTCGGCGTGGATTCGATCCCGGACCATGTGCATGGTCAGCGAGAGTCCTAACCACTGTACCACCGACGCACAACCTGGTTCAGAAAATTAAAGATACTCGTTGACCACATCAGCGAAACAGTAATACGTGAGTCAAGAAGAATGCAGTTAAAACAGCAATCATTACAGCAGAGATACGCTGTTTCTTCAATACATCAGTAATTTTACGTTGGAGAAATATTAGCAAACTACCTAATTTCGCCTCATCTATGTGTGTTTACCAGTCTGCCTGCTCCTGTGCAGCTGGTTATATTGGGTGTACAATTAGGCAGTATCATCACCACTGGATTTCCGAACATGATCCTACATACTGCGTCAGTGGCACAGTAGTTAGGACTCTCGCCGACCATGCACATGCTCCGGAGTTCGATCCCCTGCCGATGCACACCCGATATCTATGGTTGGCCTGGAAAATTTGGGCTACCGGTATCACATGCTGAAAATTCCATACTTGTACCAAAAACACAGTGTGGCATCAAGCTGTGATCAAAATAAAAAAAATAAAATAAAATAGTTACGCGAGGGAAAAACAAGATGTATTAGTAGTTCTGTTTTAGCACGCCTAGAAGACAGTGAGGGCGTAGCTGGTGTTACAATTATTTATCTAGTATTAATTTCGCCTTACGACTTCGTCTTCTACGCACAGCTGAAGTCGTCAGAATCCACATAAAGAAACCAAACCTGTGTGTTCATGGAAGAGACCCATTTGGCTTCTACTTGAGCAGTGACATGGCGTGCAATGTCACTCGACGGTCTCCTCAGTGTGTGTCATGTCCCTTTGCATTTTCCTCGATATAATTATTGAGCAATAGGCTGTTGGCTGGATCGTTGAGAAATTCCTTGTTTTTTATTCTTTCTGGTCATCTGATACTCTGTACTGGGGAAAGACAGTTGTAGATAAAATCTGCTGTTAACTTTTTCGAAATGCTTTTCTTGACGTGTACTGTAAATTTCTATCCCATATACAACAACTGACTGACTTCATATCAGCGCTGACAATCATGAATGGAGGTGCCACACAGACTTCAGGATGATGACGGTCTGCATTGCCTTTAGGATTCTGGTTTCGACATCCTAATTTGTGCCGATTACCTGTAGTTCAAACAGTGCTGCACAGATAAGTGAAGGGATTGACCTCTCTCAGATTTATTCGGTTGATGGTGCTTAGTGGTCTTTTCATCATCTTCTCTCTGCTCACTTGATGCTGCTATTCAGGATCTTATCCATTACCGTTTGCAAATATTCGTAGAAATCTTCATTCTTCTGTTAATCCGAGTTGTTTGTAGGAGTGTGGCACTGGACAACTGTTACTTTTCTTTCTTTCGAGTTGCACCTTGCTGTCACTATCTTAGATGAGAATGTTTCCTGTTGCGTAAGAGTCTTAGATGATGTTGGTGACATCATGACACCCACCCCTCTATTTGTTCCTGATTGCCATCTGAGTGACCAGACTGGAGTAGATTACTGACTCTCCAGTTGATAATTTTGACAGTTCACATCCATGTACATCTGCTGTCACAGATTCCTAGAACTTCCATGCCATACCTTCGCGTTTCATAAGCTATCTGATCAGCCTTCTCATCCTTGTACATTATAGCGAAATTCCAAGTCTCCATTCCTTATTCTTGCTTTCATCAGTTGATGACACGTCGGCTGGCTGAGTGGCCTGCCGAAGGCTTTCTCATGTCATTCCCTCTCTCCGGCTTCAGAGTAGAATGAATTTGTATTTTATAATTTTATTGTGTATTCAAGTTTCGGTTCTGATTGAAATGCTGTTCCGGAGTAAGGTGACCAGTCCTAAAACCATTCCTTTTTCCTTTCTTGACTAGAAAACTAGAGAACCAATAAACTGAGTGAAGTTGAGTATAAACAAACGATACTCCAGTTTTCAACAATTAACTCGTATAGTCCCATGACTAGATAAAAATTGTTAGTCAGGTCTCTACAAAGCCAACATAGAAGTAATTCCACTGTCTACTATCGCCAATGATCTTCCTGATTGCAGTAGATTGGATAATGCGATAGACAACGGGCAGTGAGGAAATAGGCATAAAATGGAACCACAGAAAAACTTGGAGGATCTGGATTTAGCCTAGGATATATGTCTGATTTCCCACAAACTAGAAGATATGCAAGTGAAAAGCAACAAGTTGGCAATAAGAGAAGCATCAAAAATGGGACTTCAGGTGAAAATAGAGAAAATAGAGGTGATGAAGAATCCTGGCCAACACCAACAGCAGCAACAACAACAGCAGACAACAATCAGCCAGCATAAATGGGAGGAACCTGAAAGAAACAACCTCCTTTACCTACTCACCTACCTGGGAAGCATCGTTTCAACTACAGGCGGAACTGACGAGGATATCAAAGCCAGAATCGATCGGGAAACCAAGACAAGCTTTCATTACTCTTAAGTCTGTGTGGAGGTCAACAGCACTCAGAATCAAAAATAAGATCCGGATTTTCAACTCCAATGTGAAGTCAGTGCTACTCACTTTACGGATCAGAGACTTGGAGCGTCATAAAGAGCATCTCAAACAAACTACAGACCTTCATTGACAGTTGTCTTCACTCAATGCTACTCAAGATCAGATGGACGGCCAGAAAAGATTAGCAACAGAGATTTCTGCGAGCTAACCAACCAGGAACCGATTGTACAACAAATAGGCAGGAAGAAATGGAGGTGGATTGGCCACAATCTGAGAAAACAAAACATCAAGTGACATCACTAGACAAGCAATCACTCGAGTGGAACCCGAAAAGGAAGTGACGAGTTGTTCGTCCAAGGGTGACCTGTAAGAGGTCATGTGAAGAGGAGATGAAAGCATGTGGGCAGACATGGAGCCAGGTGAAAACGTTGGCAGGGAACCAAACGTGATGGAAATGCGCGGATGAAGCCCTATGTTCCTCTGGGAATTAAAGGATATAATAATAATTATTATGTATTAATCATCCAAAACCAGACTACATTTACTAGCAGTAGGTTATTCGCATTGGGAAGTGAAATTATAATTCTCATGAAAAAGAGTTTGCTATATGCTAAAAACTACTGGCATGGAATTGACCCCACACCCAAGATTTCTTTCACATTATCTTCAATAAATCTTACTGAAGATTTATGAACTTGACTTAAGCTATCTTACTGTTAAGAGGAGGACAATTATATTATTGTATTATCATTGTCCCTTTTGGTTCAGAGTGTAACATAGGGCTTTAACAGCATATCTCCACTTTCTTCTGTTTTCTGCCATCTTCTTCAGTTGAGTCCATGACTGCTCTAACTCTCTCATATCCTCCTCACACGATCTCCACCGTGTCAACCTCGCGCTGACGACCCACTCGTCGCTTCCTATTGGGGTTCTACTCTAATGATGGCCTGCATTGTGCGCTACGTTATTCCGTGATTTCCTCAATGTATGCTTGATCCACCTACATTTTCTCCTACAAATTTGTTGATCAACTGACTCTTCATGATTGGTTTGTTCCCACACTTTCCTATTGCTAATTCTTTCTATCTGGCTAGTTAAGAATTTGATCTACAGTAGACAGCCAGCTAAGGTAGTTGTTGATAAAAAGTTCTTTTATTTGCTGTAAATCCTTTTTGTGTGTCACGCTGGTCAGGTGTCTGACTTGTATAGAAGGACCGATTTGACATTGGTATTGAAAATTGCAAATCTTGTTCGTTATGCTGAGTGAAAAAGATTTCCAAACTGGTTTCAGATTGAGAAGGGAACCATGCTGAATAATAATAATAATAAGCTTTATTACAGAAACAGAATGGAATTCCCAGCATTTGTCACAATAGTCCATCTAAAGTTACTCTAACTATATAAATTAAATTAGCCACAGGAATTTGTTCACTTTTACAATGGTAATAAAGTCAAAAATTTGCAAAGTACAAAAAGGAGAATAATAACTATGATAATAATAATAATAATAAAAGTGAGTTTCTTTCAAACAGTTTTGAAAAATAACAGGAAAGCTTGATGGAATAAGGATAGGGAGAATGGTTTATTTTTGCAAGTGTAAAGCGGGGTTAGTTAGTTTCACATAAAGTATGTGCAAAATATGTCATAGTGGAATTTTTATACTTGGATGTGTACGCATAAAGCTTTTTGAAATAGTCTTGACGACTTCCTTAAACCTTGAGCTACCAAAGTTTTCCATCATATATATATATATATATATATATTACATCTGATTCCACGGAATCATTTTGTTTTAATTATTCACTTATGCTTTCAAATCGTATCATTAAATCTCGCGATTGTTTAAAATGTTTATTTCCACCGGCTGATTTATGACTTTCTAATAAACCCAAGAAAAAGCATCATGGTGGGTGGCAATCAGCCTTGAAGCGTAGTCCACTGCATCAGATGGCTGTTCCTGTGATTATCGATCAAGAATAATTACTTCCCGAACCAGAATCGTTTATGTAACTGGTTCTTTTTTTTAAAGGAAATCTAGAGTTATCAAATCGATAAAGCATAGCGAGATAAACTTTTAGACTGTCCTACGTTTTGCGTTTAAAAACGTTTTATCCTACCTGTGCAATTTATTTCCGGTAAGTGAGCTCAGTGAAACAGATAGGCTCAAGGTTATCTAGATTAATGTCTTGTATATATATACTAGCTTATTTATCACCAGTACTAAATTATTATTTTATGAATCTTTAAATTACATAGATTTATGAATAAAGTTAAGAAATCCACAGCGAACCTTATACGCCGAATGAAGCCGTTTCTAGGTGAGTCTAAGTGGTTGAATTTAATGTCCAAAACTAATAAACCCAGTAGTATGTATGGTGTTGTTGTTGTGTTCATATGTCAGGACACCCTATTGGGCCTATAGTTGATTTTAGAAATTCACCTACTTGTGAATTATCTAAATATTTAACCATGGTATTAAATCCCCTAAAAAGCCACTCGAAATCTAGACAAACAAATTCTTATGAACTAAAACACAGATTAGATCATTTAAAATTAGATAATGAAGAGGAAATGGTTAGTTTTGACATTGTCAGTTTATATACACGTATACCAATAAATATGGCTATAGAGGCAGTCAGAAACGAACTCATTTCTGACCAAGAACTCGAACTTAGGACAAAAGTGTCACTTGACGACATAATGCTGGGAGTACAGCTATGCCCGACTTCCACAGTATTTAAATTCCAAGGGAAAATAAACAAACAAACTGAGGGAGTTTCCATGGGGGCACCAATATCCCCAGTTCTAGCAGATATACTCATTGCTAGGTGAGAAAACACAACGATTGAAACGTTCACCCCCACCCCAAAAGTATGGTGGAGGTATGTAGATGACATATTCACTGTACTCAGAACACAAGGTATAGGTAGATTTTTCGAACACATCAACTCGAAGGTAGAGGCAATTCAATTCACTTATGAATTGGAAAGTCAGGAAGGGGAACTTCCAATGTTAGATAGCAACGTAAAAAGGAAAGAAGATGGGAAGTTAAACACTAGTGTTTACAGGAAAGCCACACATTCAAACAGATATTTGGACTTCTGATCTTCCCATCCTATATCAGTAAAAATGGGATTAGTGAAATGTTTAAGTGACAGAGCACAAAACTAAGCAGTACCAAGGAAAATCCAAGACAAGAAATGATACGCATAAAAAAAGCCTTGAAACTTAATAATTACCCGGATAAATTGGTAAGGAAATATGTAAGGAAATCTAAAAATAAAATAAATAATGATAGAAGCGATAGTGATAATAATATTAATGACGACACCAACAATAAGGAATCTAAATCATCAACAGTAATTCCACACAAGGAAGGAACCTCGGAAACCAGCTTACGCAGAATTCTCAACAAGGCAGGAATAACGGTGGCTGGCATTTGAATCCACAAACTCAATTAGAAACAAGCTTTATCGATTAAAGGGTCAATCCTGTAGAGTCTTTAAAACAAAACAATTTAGTTTATCTAATACCCTGCCTGAGATGATTGTCAGGTCAAATACATAGGTCAAAGTAGTAAAACAGGGGCAGTCAGTCAGACTAGCTGAACATAAAAATCTAGGAAAATCTAGATTTGTTAACCCAAATAAGATAAAAAATCTGGAGAGTAGTTTAGCTATTACACTACATGCAGTTACACACAACCACACAATAGCATAGGATAAGATGACAAATTTAAAATCTAATATGACAGAAGGGTGGAGGGAGAGATTGATGACACTGGAAGATTTTTTATTGAATCAACTGCAAATGCATGTAATAGGAATGATTCAACACCTGTCCCAGATATCTGGAAAATTCTACTATCTCAATGACGACAAACAGGAGAAGACAAAGAAAACTATAAAACTTAAGTTTCAAGTGGTGTGATTATAAGTGATATGGTTATGAACCGCAATAAATTTTGTTCGAAACCGTGTCATCCAGTAAATAATACTGCTTCCATTTGGGCTCATCACCCAATGTACCTGCACCCTCCAGTGATTGATGATGTTTTTACCAAGGCTGGAACGCAGTGACTATAGTTTCAAATGCCAAAGCGTTAATCACTAAACCCCTTATGCCACGAGAGCCACATCTTATGCAACGAGTTGTATTAATTATTCAATTCAATGTTAGATTTTCTCGTCGAGTCCCGAATGGGACGAAATGCACATCCTGGATACCACTGCTAGTCACCATCGGCCAATTAACTTCTGATTACATGCTCAGGCATCGCTGAAGCATCCGCACAAGAAGCCAACATGTCAATCTGAGACCGAGCACTTCGATCCGATCAATTGAAGGGGACATCTAAAATTGAAATAAATAAATGATAATTAGGTTTATTTGGGTGGCGATAAGAATGACGAAGTTTGTACAGTGCATGTATATATATATATATATATATATATATATATATATAAACAATTCAATAAATAAATTAGGTCAAATCCTAAAAGTTGCGTAATACTAAAGGTGAAGTGGATGGATAATCAGAGTTTAAATAAATATCATAAAAGTACGAAGGAAAGACAAAATAAGAAAGAGTGCATGGAGAGCTTTTAATTAGAATCTAGCTTGGCCAAAGGCGGAACAAACTTCTTTTGTATGCAAAGACGAGGACAGTTTTATCGAATGAATTCCCATAGCTGTGGTTATGTATAAAAGAAGAGTTCGAATTCCGCTTAAAAGATTCAATGAAATGTGACAGAAAACTTTGAAGGTAATACTTCTGTCCATCTGGTGACTGCTATCAATCAAATGAGAGAAAAAATAGAACTTTTTATAGATTTTATTTGGCCTCCTGCGAAACACATCACTATTATTATTATTTGATCCACAAAATCACCGTAGTTGGTTAAACTTTTTATTTATATAAATCTATGTAAATTTTGAGCAAAGCTTGAAGAAGATCTGATTGATAACAACAATATTGTTCGCTTATACGTCTTATTCTAATATTTCTTAATTTAATAAGAAAATCCATCTGAAACTGCACAAACCCCACATGCGTATAATCCGTTACTCTTAAATTACTTTAAATTTCTCAAAATTTAACAACTGTTGAAGACATGTTCAGTTACTATATACTCTGTAATTTTAAAGCCATTAAAATACTTCAATCAAGTGTTTCAAAGCGAAATGAAGACAACGATTAAATCTCACTTAAGTGTATTGGAATTTAAACTAATTTACAAAACTTAAAAAAAAATTTAAGTCCTTCTGTAATACCTATCACAAAATAAACTTGGAGGCGTGAAGCTTGAAGACATTCCTTAAGGTTTCTTTCTAGTTACGTCTAGATCATCTATTCTGTAGCCTAGTACTTGGCATATATTTTGAACTTTTTTAGAAAGGGGATGGTTATATACCTCTTAAAAGACACCGAATTGTCGGAACCCAATAAATGAGATTGACATATCTGGCAAGGTTGTGGCTTTAGTAGATACCATCTCATTATTCATTAATGTTCCACTTACAGAAAAAGTAACAATATGACTGTTGAAATAAACTACTAAAATATTCATTCAAGAACTGATAATACTCATATGCACGTTCAATGTACTGTTCCTCTTTAGTGTTGAGCTTTATCGACAGAAGGATGGAGTAGAAATGGAGTCTCCGCTTAGTTTCTTACTTGTCGGCAGTTTCCGCGTAACCAGTGAAAATATTGACCTGAATAAGATCCTTCCAAAATTAGCACTCACCGACCAATTGGTTTTATTCCAGAAGCTGAGTCAGAAAGAATGTTCGCCTTCTTAGATGTTCAGGCTTCAAGAAGCAATGGTATACTATTCAATAGGTCAATTCATCATAAACTAAAATGGAACAGGTAGCGGACTAACTTCTACAGCTTTTCCTATTAAATAGAAAAAAGAGAACCTCATTGAATCCGTTCTCAAATGAATCAATGGCAAATGCATGAAAGACACACAAAACAGAGGAGTGGAATCTCTGTGTAACAATCTGATTCAGAACGGTTATCCACCAGCTCGTCACTAACAAACATATGAAAATTAAGATGACTAACCTACAAAAGACAGAAACACCAAAAAACGTCGGTTATAAACCTGCATGTCAGAGGTAACACAACAGCTGAAAGTCTTCCAAGCAGATTATGAAGAGCGGTCCGAAAACATTCTTAACCGCCTCTTTATGTCTTACCTTCCCTGTGCAACCTCTTATTTATCAAAACGTCAGTGTTCCACAGCTAACTATATCAACGTGTACTAATCGATTCGCTAGCTTCCCTGAATCTAGGTAGGTAGTCCGTATTAGTAGCATACTTCCTAGACGCGCACAAGAACATCTCCAAGTATGGTTGCCAAAAGGAGAAATTAGACAGACCAATATTTCAGTTCGTCAGTACCCCATTCTTACAAATCATTCTTTATCAGTAAATAAGTCTTTCAGAGTGATATATAAGGTGTGTAGAAAACATTACAGGTACATTTTCTGTCAACAGGAGAAGCTTTTACTGTATATACAAAGACAACCCTGAAATGTGTATTTGGAATGCGGATAATCGGATCCGTTTTACTACCATGACTTTAAAATTTATTTTCTATCTAATTCGTATAAAAGCTTTGAATGTACTTTACATTCATCGAGCTTTTGATTTCTTATTATTTATTCTTTTTAAACTCCCAACTTTAAAATACGCCTTAAAAATATTCCGAATCTCCTACTCTTCTGAATAGTGTCCCTGTTTCCAAGCGCTTTTATTTTATGATGGTAATCATTTCTCAGTGAACATCATTGTTATTCCCGTGAGTTCCCAGCGGAGCATAGGGCCTCAGTAACACATCTCTGTTTCATCTTGCTCCCTACAGTCCCCTTTATTTGGCTTCACAACTTCCCATAAACTGTTAACGCCTCACACAACCAGCTTTATGTCACCTGCACACTCATACGCAACTTGTCTCTTCCCATTCCGGTTCTACTCGAGGGTGTGTCAGACTGGCAATATCACTCAATGGTCTTCTCAGCTTGTGTCAAATCCATCTTCATTTTCACTTGAATCTCTTGTTTATGGTTTCTGACTCTTTCTGGTCGGCCATCTGATCTCCAGTATGGAGCTAGCGGAGATATCTGTTGGTAAAATTTTGAAGTAGCCTGTTCAAAATGCCACTTGTGACGCGGGAATCAAGCTTGTGACCCATATAGGAGAACTGACTTAACATATGTGTTGAAAATCCGAATTTTATTTATTCTACCTACTGACAGAGTGCAGCAGATTTCAAAACTGATTTCATCAAAGTGATGAAGTGGTTGTTTTGCCTTCCAAATTTGAATTCTGTCATTGTTATTCGTGTTGTCGCCTGTAGTTGATACGATACTGCCTAGTTCAGTGAAATTTCTGAGCGGCACTCACCACCTACTGTTTTTGAGATGTAATTTTTATATGTTTAGCTATCCACTGATCAATACAACTGGCCTCAGTGTCAATTCTCTGACCTTTTAGATCCTTACAGTTTTGAACTGAAGTTTCGATAAAAATATTCTTTGCTAACTTACGTCTTTTTTTAGTTTATGTCACCTCGGTATTTTTCAAGCTTTCTACTCAGAGAAATAAAGTCTGTGTATATTAGAAATTCCAGAGTCGTTTATAATCTGATGAAATCCACCATTACGGTGTTAGAAGAATGGACCATAAGACGAGAATTCATCCCAAATAACAGCTAATGTCAGATGTACAACAGATCCACTTTAATGTATTTGAATAGCCTAGTAATGTATCTTATACCATCAACCCAAACAGAGGTGCAGTCTCCGTTGGTTGCAACCTGTACCAAAACCATCTTCTGAATCTTGTTCAATGTTTACGCCTACCTCTATCATGTCTCTGTTTTTGAAAACTTTGAAGAATGTCCCCTTGCTTTTTCCAAAATCTTTCATTAAAACCATATAGTGATCTAAAGCAGTTTGCCTATAAATGAAGTAGAAACACTTTACATTGCTAACATTATATCCCACTAGAATAATGTCTTGAAGCTAGATAAAGGTGCAAATTTTATGCAAGACAACTTTTTAGACCACATTTCTATGAAACTTTGACTCTATTCCTAGGGCACTTTCACTAATCAAGCTGATCTGAGCACACACTGAGACCCAAGTAACAAGGTGGGTAGAAAGCAACGTGCTGTTTTTTTATAAGTAAAAGGCGCTCAACTTCTTTGACTACGGATGCTGGTGTACCTCAAGGTGCTTCACTTTCTCCATTTCTTTTCTCCCTATTTTTGCATCACCTCTTGTATTCTTCCAAAGCTAATTTCATTAGGTAGGGTGATAGTCTGACATTTTCTGTCTCAGTGGTTTCTACAGTGGATTTTTCCGATATGAACAATTGCTTTCCAGAAGCTAACCGATAGTCTCACTCAAAATGGTCTTAAACTAAGTCTGTTTAAATGTCGTAATGTTGGTTTTAGTTTCAGAGACAAACAAAACTTGAGTGGACTGATTCAGTCCACCTTGTTTTTGTAATATTGACGGCATTTCGAAAGGAATAAGACAATTATCCCCTATCTCAGCATCAGTTTCTTTTCAAATCTCTGTTGATCATAACATATTCTCATATTTCTAAGTAGGATTTTCGTTTGACCCGCTAAATAACGAAGTTGAGACTTTCTGGTGGTATAACTCATCCTCTTCTATTACAATTTATTAATTCCTGTATTCCGTCATATAATTTTTATTATTCCCTGGACTGCTCAAGAATAACTGTGTCATATTACGTAGAACACTGAAGGCTGCATTTTTAGGTTAGTGGTGTGCCCTTGACTCAAGTGACTAATATTTTTGTTGAAAGGCATTTTAATCCCTGAAAGCAGCTTGTATATGTTTTCGCTGAGACCGAGCATCCTCTTTATTCACAACATTTTCCTTTGTATCTATCTCTAAGGGTGAAACCAGGAAAAATCTCATTAGAATGTATGCTTGAAAGTCAAAATATAAAAATTCACAAAATAGCTTATAGGCTTTTTAAATCAACAAATAACCAGCAGATTATATAACCAAATTTATTATTACAAATATTATTTATTAACTATTCATTATATTCCACAAACGTTTCATACTATCATTTTCATTATTTTTACTATATTCTGTATTTATTTATATGCTAATAAAATGAACTAAACTGTGGCAGCACTTAGAAACGCTGAGAATTCCATCATCCCGTATTATTATTATTATTATGGTCTTAGAATAAAGTGATAATATTAGATAATATTATAAAGTAGGTGTATTATCTTGGCCAAAATGCATAAGTGATCAGAATCTAATGCTATTAAGGTTACCTAGACTGGGGAAATAATCAAAAATCCTCACAATGCAATATCATATAAATAAATTCCATAACTGTTCACCTCAGAAAAACATAATTCACTTAGATGAACTGATAAATTTTATGTTAATTTTTTTAGTTTGATTAGATTTCAAAATATATAAGAAAAGGAGTTGGGTTATTTATCTCTTAGTTTACGTTAGAAGCAGAGATGAACTTGGAATTCCATTTTTTGAATGTTTTGCTAAAACGACAGAGATCTGACAGTTTTCTTCAGAGATCAGTTTACAGGGAAATCAACATTCAGTGATGAATACATGGGTTTTGAGAGTTGTGAAGAAGGAGAAATCTGATCCACTACTTATCTTCAAGAATAATGGAGGATATACACCAGTGATACAATCGATAGTGACCTGAAGAGGCTCCGATAAGTCCTCCTGGATATCCTTCAAGATTTGTCGAGAAAAACATGAAATTTCAAAAGATTGATTACTGAACAACGAATTTTTTTTTGACAACTTCATCATCAAGTTCAACAGTTATATATCCATATTAATGAAAGAATGATTGTCTTCGATAATATTAGTATTTCTTTAAAGGTAGCCTGGCATCATTGACGTAGGAATTTCCAAAGTTATTTGCAGAGAGATTGTTAATATATGTATGTAGTAACATGTATAATTGTGACATAAAATTGAACTCCAGTATTACAAAGTAAATAATTACGAACATCAACGAATATATAATGATGAATTCTCATGAGTCATGTTCATAATAAATTCTATTCATATTGATTATAAACCTCAAATGGATGAATGATTATGTCATGGACAGGATGGTGGAGCGAAAACATTAGGGTATAAGGTTACGTGTTTTGTAAGTGTGTCAGTGTTTAAGTTAAGCAATCTATTTAGCAGAGATGACTGAAAAGGATTCTTCAATGCTAGTAGCTTTGTGGCCCGTTCAGACCAAGTGGTCTAATATAAAACTTCATGCATTTATTCGCTTTAATGAATTTGAATAAAGCACTGTATGAGAGGAGAAAGACATCAATTTGTCAGGGCAATGAATGACCGATAAGTGCTTCTTTCTTAACACATAAATCTGGTCTCAAGTGTTTGACAGAAGTAGCTCGATTCTCCCTAAGTTTACCGAAGCAATTTCTGTCAAACGCTTGAAACCAGACTTATGTGTTCAGAAAGAAGCACTTATCAGTCCCTCCTCGCCCTGGTAACTGTATATCTTTATTCTCTCATTTGAATCCCCTCTTTTATAATTCATATTTTTGCTTGTTTCTTGTTTCTGTGAGTTGAGTTCAACTCAGTACATTGTTACCTAATTTATTAGTCACTCTACATCTTACGCATGTCTCGTCTTTATTACGTGACTCCTTTTACCATTGTATGCCATAGATTTATTTTGTTTAAACTTGAACTGCCTGTGTAAAAACTATACAGGCGCAATTTTCTGTGCACTTTTCACTAATTGAGGAAATTTCTGTCAACTGACATTATGAAGAAAAATATGTGCCAGTATGCTGAATCTTTTCCGTACATAAACCTAATAATCTATTTGGGCTGTAAGCAGATGATGAGAAACCAACGAAATAAACAATGATGGTACCATATTATTCTGCGCAAACCACACTGTTGTTCTTACTTTATTCAAAATAATATCAAACTGTTGGTGGATTTCACGACACTTTTATTTAGCCACACTGTTAAGTGCGGTGCTCCAGAGCAAGAAAAATCAAGTTTCCAGAGGAACTACCAATCAAGCACACTCTCCATAAGCTCAGCTGATACAACAGATACAAGAGAAGTTAGGCTTGTCTAGAAATTTTATCTTTCAGTGTAGAAATCACAACTGATCGTGTAGAAAATAAGACTTGTAGTTTACTAACATTGAAAGTGTTTAATGAATGAATTTTCCCAAATTATTGGTAATTATTTCACTAGTAGTATATTTAAAGGCTTATTATTCACAGATAGATAACAGTCATTTCCTACTTTCTTGGTCATTTGTTGCTTTCTGAATAAATAAATTAGCAAAGCAGCTATGTACCGAATACTTCAAATAGAAGAGGCTATTGCAGTTCGCCTTTAACAGCTGGTGCTCCGTGTGCAGAAGAAACATGCCTAACCGCCGTTGAGTCTGCGATTCATAAATACTTTATTACGTCGGCCTTGTTTGTTTTGCCGTCCATACTGCACAAATAAATTTTGCTTGCCACTCGTTATAACGCCTGAATTAACTAGCCTTTTGTTTTATTATTATTTTTCCGTACATTTTCTCGCCTCTACCACACTTCTTAAACGGACGATCATCTACTTTCCTTCTCATTTAATAATAATTTAAACCTTATCTAATTTCCAACGCTTTTTCTCCTTTGTGATATTGAGCGATATGTGATTTCCGATTTTTTTCTTTTAAAGACATCTTTGAGTAATAATTTCGGTTGTATTGCCTTCCTATTACTCAATAATTGACTACTATAAATACGATTTAACAGCCTCTGAAGATGATTTCTTCGATAGAAAGAATTTTTCTCCACTGAACTAACTGTCTTTTGCTTTACGTGAAGGATTATTTGTGATTAAATTTCCTTTATTGCACTGTCTGATCAGTCACCGGAAATTGTTGTACAAAATAAATTATTATTTTTATTATTATCGGGCAAACTTAATGGAATTTGAAAATTTGCTGTAATTTATTTTGCGATATACTTTGAATAATAATAATCTATGCAAGCCTGAAACATGTGCCAATATGTTCCTTCCTTTGATCAATATTTGCGAAGATGTTAATGATCTAAGGATATGAATAATACTCTTGTATTATTATTATTGTTCCCTTCGGGTTCTTTCTGGAATATACGGCTTCAACTGCACCTCTCCACTTGCTTCTGTTTTCTTCTGTACTTTTCACCTGCATCCATCTTAGTCCATACCCTTTCAACCAACTCCTCTTGACACGATCTCCTCCATGTCACCCTCACACTGACGTCCCACTCGCCGCTTCCCTTTCGGTCTGGTTCCACTCGAGCAATGGCCTGGTGAGCGCGCGATGTCACCCAGCGTCCGCCTCCTCTGCGAGTGTTCAATCCATCCATCTACACTTTCTCCTGCATATTTGTCGGGCGGCGATTGGTTTGTTCTTGTTTTGTTTGCTCCCAGCCAGAATTTCTTGTTGGTGATTCTTTCCGGCCCGGCCCGGCCATCTGATCTTCAGTATAGTTCCAGCGAAGACAGTTGTTGGTTGATGAAGATCTGCATCGCAACCTGTTGAAAATATTCTTTGTGACCCGCCAAGCGCCAAGTTTCTGATCCGTATAGAAGAACTGACTGACTTGACCACGTTTGTGCTGAAAATCCGACCGAATATTTTTTTGGTTGATGGTGAGTGACGAAGATTTCCAGGTTGATTTCAGGTTGATGAATGTGTTTCTCACCTTCCCGACTTTCGATCTGACATCCTCGTCCGTTCCTTCTGTAGTTGAGTCAATACTCAGTGCTAGATAAGTGAATGAAGTAACCTCTTTCAAATCCTTCCTGTTGATGGATACTCTTGTACTAAATATCACTACTGACATAACAGTAAATATCGGTGAACTATTACAGATCACATGCAAGAAGGAAACTTGTGTGCCAAATAAAAAAATGGATCAAACTCTCATATTCCCAGATCCGACAGACTGCCTTATTGCTGATTCTTTCTTACCACCTGATCTTTAGTCTCAAGCGAAGGAGAATACTGATAAAGTTCTGCAGCTATCTGTCGAAAATGCTTCACGTGACATAAAGCCTAAGTTTCTGACCCATATTGAAGAGCTGACGGATTTTACATTCAGGTTAAAAATCCGAACCTTTTACTATATGCTGATTGAGTGAAGTAGATTTCCGAATTGATTTCAGAGTAATAGGGGTCTGTATTGCCTTTCCGAATCTGGTTTTGATATTCTCATCCGTGGTAACTGTCTGTAGGTGAAACGATACGTGTAGGATTTGACTCCTTTCAGATTTCTTCCGCTGATAGTGATTGGTGCTTGGTATTGTTGATTGATTATCTTCATCGCATGGAGGACTTCACCATGAGCTGACATTAGCTATAGAACCACTGGAAAACCTGCGAGTACTGGACAGCTGTTTCGTCCTAGTTTGAGACTTTTCATCAGCACACACCCACCGGGGTTCGAACCCAGGACCTTCTGGTTACAAGGCGACCTTCTAGTTATCTTCATCACCTCCGTCTTGTCTGTGTTTACTTGAACTCCTGTCTTTGTTGACTGCCTCTTCTGCCAGCTTGTTAATTCTCACCTGAAGGCTTTCGAATGTACGTGACACGGAACATAAATCATCTACAGTTTTCAGATCTTCTGCATTCTTCTTACCGGCTCAGCGTATTCCTGTCTTCTCACTCGGCATGGAGAGCCAAATAATCCAATCCGTAACGATTAGTAATATAATCGGTGATAGTGGATAGCTTTGTCTTACCACTGCCTTCACTTCAAAGGCCTCGCTGAGTTTTCTATTGTGGATAACTTGACATGTGATATCGTCACATAGGTGTTGGATGTGGTTGATAAAGGTTTAGGATACTGAAGTGCATAGTGTTAATGTACCTTCTGCGTCACTTCGCGATCTGAGTTTTTCAAAGTAAATGAAGCTTAGGTAGACATTTGACTGTCACTTTATACTGTATTCAGTGATAATTCGTACAGTCGCAATTTGCTAAATACATGATTTGTCTAACCTGAATACAGTTTGTTCAGCGCAAAGTTCTTCATCCAGCGCATCTTTCATTCTTTACAGTATGACACGACCTAATACTTTTATATTTTCGTGGACAGCAGCATCATTCCTCGCTAGTTCTTGCAGAGGCCTAAATAGACCTTCTTAAGCAGTTTGACTAGGTCACCTTTCTCCAAACCATTCGCAGCAGTGTGGCGGGCACATCCGTTTTCAGTGCATCTAGACTAATTCCATCTGGTCCTGCTGCCTTCCCGGCTGGATTCCATTGGCTTGACAGGATATGATGTTTCATTTATTAACTTTATTTGGAAAATAATGGAAGTCATTCGTAACGCCTGAAAGAGTATCCCTTTGTGCCTCCTGATAAAACTAGTCCAAGGGACTATAAGTTCCATTTGGCCTCACCTAAACAATACCGGCTAAATGGTGGATTTTAATCCTATAACCTCGGTGATTTACAAGACGTAAGTAACATCGCCTTCCGTAGACAGCGATATAAAACCACACAAAAGAGACTCTTCACAAATTTACATATTTATTCACATCACTGTCCTTTCAATGCTGCACAAAGAAATTTTCGTTTATTAGTTCTTAAATATGCAAGATTAATTTTTGTATAAGTTATATGATAACTTTTTTTGAAAGTTCAGTTTCAAGAACTCCTAAATTAAAATTTTTAAAGCGGCCAATTTAAATTATTCTCATTAAATTGTCCAATTACACTTCTAATTATCTTTTCTATTAGATTAGATTAAATTCTATCCAGTCTGCATCTCGCCTCAATTTCATTATAACTGAAATATAGCCGTTTGCATCTAAGATACGATAATAATTAAACACAGGCAGCAATTGAATGACAACAGAAATGAATGATATATATATATGTATATATATACATATTTCTCCACATGTTTTGAGGAAATAAATTTTCACGCCTGGATCCACTTCACTGGCTTAATTAGTTTTACAAACCAAGACACTTGAGCCTTTCAAATGTGAACTCATAATCATTTCTGTAGATTTTCGCCTTTAAAGCTTAAATTACGCTTAAATTACGCCTCATCGCTGGAAAGCTGAATAAAAGTAATAATTATAGAACTCTGATTAACGGATTTTAGTTCGTCATGTTTCTACTGCTGATTTGCAGAAGGAATTAGTTCTTCCTAAGAAATTGAATAAAAATAAATTTGAAGTGCATACTAGTAGTGAACACTTAAGGACTTTCAGTAACGCCTATTTGACCAGGAATCTCAGAAGGGATATGAGTTCCTTCAAGGTTACAGATAAGCCTTGGTGACTGGTGAGTGCCGACTAGCACGAAGCCTAGGTCCAAGGCTTCCTGTGGCCGATTGCCTCCAACCATCTAATAACTAACTAACCTTCAGTCGGATACAATCATGAAGACAGCAGCACGAAAATGTCCATTGAATAACACTGTAAACTGAAGTGTGTGCTTTCATAATCTGTAAAGCGTAGAGACAAAATGAGTTGTGGTTTCTATCTCCATATACGAAATAAAAACGTCCGTGTACCACCGTCACTTGGTAATCGAGTGAAGCGATCTCTCCTTCATTATTTCGTTTTGGAATGACTTATCAACAAAAGGGGACATCAGATTTATAAACATTTAACGATTATTATTGTGTAATCGAATTACATTAACAAAGAAATTATGTAAATGGCACAGCCATCTAGTTTTCAATCTCACCTGTCTGAAGCAGAATCTTTATCCTATCCGTCAAGTCACCTAAAAACTCCAATCCGTCGATTAAAGCAAAATGTTTGTAAGAAAAACGCATCCAGACAGCAACCAAAAATATAGAATTGTTTTGAATGTGAATTTCCAATACTGATCAGATCTTACCTCTGTTGGTTACTTAAGAATTAAGGACTCTCATTATTAATATATTCAAGTTTAAAGTAGAATTTTATCTGCAATCTTCATAAATAACACCGGCTTCCACTAAATTGCAACACTAAACGCCACCATTCTGAAAATACATCTAATCATAATATCCTATATACGAACAAAGTCATGGTTAATCCCTATGATAGGCATTTATCTGAATGTCAGCAGTCACTCTTAAAAAATGAGATTTAATTTTGATGTAAATTATTATCATTATTCTTCCCTTGTGTTCCTAGTGGAACATAGGGCTTCAACTACTCGTCTCCACTTGCTTCTGTCTTCTGCTGTACTTTTCACCTGCATCCATCTTAGTCCATACCCTTTCAACCAACTTCTCTTGACACGATCTCCTCCATGTCAACCTCACACTGACGTCCCACTTGCCGCTCCCCTTTCGGTCTGGTTCCACTCGAGCAGTGGCCTGATGAGCGCGCGATGTCACCCAGCGTCCGCCTCCTCTGCGAGTGTTCAATCCATCCATATACACTTTCTCCTGCATATTTGTAGGGCGGCGATTGGTTTGTTCTTGTTTTGTTTGTTCCCAGCCAGAATTTCTTGTTGGTGGTTCTTTCCGGCTCGGCCATCTGATTTTCAGTATAGAGCGGTCTAGGATATCCCTGTCTTCTCGTTTCCCACTGTCTGACGCATAATCCAGTCAGTCCACCACAATTAGAAATATCATTGGTGATAATAAGCACCCTTGTCTGACTCCTGTGTTTACTCCAAACGCCTTGCTGAGTTTTCCGTTGTGCATCAGTTGACATGTGCCGTTGTCGTACAGCTGTTGAATAAGGTTGATGAATATTTGAGCAACGTACGCCGTAGTACTCGAGTAGTTTCCAAATTACTTCGCGGTCAGAGCTGTCTATTGAAGGCCTTCTCAAAGTCTATAAAGTTGAGGTAGAGGTTTGATTGCCATTCCATGCTTTGTTCTGTGATGATGATGCGTAGAGTTGCAATTTGGTCAGTACATGATTTACCTTTCCTGAATCCAGCTTGTTCTGGTCGGAGTTCTGTCTCCAGTGCGTCCTTTAATCTCTCCAGGATGATGCGACTCAGAATTTTACTTGGCTTCGACAGGAGCATGACTCCTCGCCAGTTCTTGTAGAGTCCTCAGTCGCCCTTCTTTGGTAGTTTCACGAGTTAACTTTTCCTCCAGTCAGTAGGCACCTTTCCCCCTTCCGGACCTTCTGCAATAATGGAGTCAGCATATCTATCACAGCCATTAAACTGTCGGTAAAGTTTTTGACAACCAAAGTGTAAAACAACATAAGACACAAAATTTCTGCTACGCCGCTAATGAGTAACCAAGTTTGTCAAAAAGAAATAAAAGTAAAATAGATCAGTTTTCATTATAAGAGCCAGTAAAGGCTCTACCACGCAGAATACGAGAAGAAAGCTATGAAATACCTTAATATTGGACCCTATGAATAGGTCAACACGATAAAGTCAAGGGTAACTTAGAATAAATTAAAGGCTGAAACAAGCGAAATTCTACAGCCGAAAAAAAGAAAGAAACGGGGAGTATCACTTTGGTTTACATTGGTTTAAAAATATTGAGATACTTGTAGATTTTATGGACTACCAAAAATACACAAACTTGATGTTGCGTTACATCCAGCTGTGGATTTTACTAATTCCCCAATTTGCGAATACTCCAAATACATTGCATTAAGTCTATATGAAATAAATGTGGAATAGTGAATAGAGAATCCGTATGAATTTAAGAAAAAATTCATCACGACTTATATTAAAGATGAAATAATAGTAAGTTCCGATGAATATTCATTATTCACGAAAGTCCCTATTAAAGATTCTTTGAGTATTATTCCTAATTTACTTCATTCTGACAATTAACCCCAATGAAATTATGAAGGCATTGAAGCTTCGTCTATTGTCCACGTTATTTACATTTAGAGGGGTTATTTACCATCAAACTGAAGGCATTGTTACAGGGTAACCAGTATCTCCGTTAGCAGCTAATCTGTTTACACACGCGTTAGAAGGAAATGCAGTTGTAAAGTTCCCTAATCCCCCACGAATATGGTTAAGGTATGTAAGTGATATCTCTGTCATAATCAAACTCAATATGTTAAATGAATTTTTTTTCATTTAATGAGTATTATGTCGAAAATCCTAAAGTTTTCAAAAGAGGTTGAATCCGATGCAAATGACTTGGCTTTCTTTGACTGTTTTACCAAAGGACAACCAGATGGTAAGTTAAAGATACAACTGATCACACCCCGTGGCCAACAATCTGAAATACAAAAACCGGTTATTGGGGAATAAGAGATCAACAGGGAACTGAAATCGATTCAGTCTAATCTTGAATCAAATAATCACTCCAAAGACTTTATAAAAAGATATTTAAAAAGTAAAGATAAGGATGAATCAAAATCTGTTGCTAAGACTTGGGATTCCGTATTGCAAAGAAACATTGAATGAATTAAAAGAAATCCTTAAAAGCGACGACATAAGAGCGTATTTTCATGTAATGGACACCCTTCACTCATCAATAGTGAGGTTTAAGGATAAAATAGAAAAAGACAAACAACAGAATTGTGTGCACCAGATCACTTGTGGGGACCGTGACGATGTTTATGTGGGAGAATCGTCCAGAAAGCTAAATATAAGAGTGAAGGAGTATAAACAATGTCTAAAGGTGGTTCCAAAGACCTTTGAAGACTTGAAGAAGCTATAAAACAGATTAGCGGTTGAACTACACTCTATAGAAACGGGACATAAGAACAGCTTTGATAGTATGAACAAGGTTCACTAGAAAGGTTTTGGCTAGTATGAAAAACAGCTATTTACAGAAGGCCTACATTTTGGGTGAATGTCAAAAACTTCGGCGAAAGCAAGGGTGTGATTCCTGCTAACCCAAAGCAAGTCCTTACTAATAAGTAAAAAGTGGATAATTATCTCTGATTTACCACGCTGAATCTAATTTTTCCATTGTCTATATCTTTTTATGTAAAAGCTAACAAAGGACTTAAAATTGTTTCGTCCAGCCCACATCATTGTATACCGCATGTACAAATATTTTTCATATCCACTTATCTATGACTACGAACTTCGGTTGAACGTAGCCACTAAGAATCTAAAGAAAAAGTACAAACTGCTTACAGTTCATCAAACAAAAAGCTAGACACCTTACACTAGCTAATAACCAGTCTCCAAACAAAGTGTCTGCTTTAATCGTACAAGAGATCAGTAGACACTGTGAATAGCTCGCTGGCTGCCATCTCGACTGCGGCACTTGATGGTGTGGGTTAGAATCTCATAAGGGATATAAGTCCCTTCAAGACTTTAGATGCGACCTGCTGACTGGTGAGGGCCAACAATCACAAGACCTATGTCAGACAGGGTTTCTTCCAGACTGCCTCCAACTATCTAACGCTGTTTACAGTTAATATCAGTAAAAAGTTTGAGCATTGTGGATTAGATCAAATAAAGTATAATTATATTTCAATAGTTTGCACACAATGATAAGTTTTGTTATTGGTAATTTTGCTCGAAATATTACCAATAACAAAACTTATCATTGTGTGTAAACTATTGAAATATAATTATACTTTATCTGTTTACAGTGTTTAACAAAAGTAGACTAATTATTAATTGTAAGTCTGTGGTAAAACCTGATCACAGTTCATGCAATTTTGTTCATTACTGTTGTTTTAATGTCTGTTCATGACTGAAATGATATGACAGAGGTTTTGAAGAGAAAAAAATTTGTCGTTTTCTATGTATATATAACTTTATTCTTTTAGTTTCCGTAAAATTTCCTCTGAAGAATTACGGACGGGTTTGTTGAACGAAACACTGGAATTACTTATTTTAATTTCATTGGAACTTTAAAATTGTAACTGCTTTATACGTCTACTTCTCACTCGATGCCCAGTTATTTTAGGATTATTTGGTCAAATCTTGATCACGGTTCATGTGGATTTGACGCCTAAGTTTAGAGTAGCGTTTGTGATTCAACTGTATCACTCAAATGGCTGATTTTTATTTCTTTTATTACTAGTGAAATACTTTATAATGACTTTTGAACAACTTCACGTTCAGTATAACTTCTTGAATGTAACTGATGGGAACAGCATCATTTTATGCTGATAACACAAAATCGACAATAGGGAAGGCGAGAAACACATTCATCAACCTGAAACCAATCTGGAAATCTTCGTCACTCACCATCGACAAAAAAAATTCGGTCGGATTTTCAGTACAAACGTGGTCAAGTCAGTCAGTTCTTCTATACGGATCAGAAACTTGGCGCTTGGCGGGTCACAAAGAATATTTCCAAAAGGTTGCGATGCAGATCTTCATCAACCAACAACTGTCTTCGCTGGATCTATACTGAAGATCAGATGGCCGGGCCGGGCCGGAAAGAATCACCAACAAGAAACTCTGGCTGGAAACAAACAAAACAAGAACAAACCAATAACCGCCCAACAAATATGCAGGAGAAAGTGTAGATGGATGGATTGGACACTCGCAGAGGAGGCGGACGCTGGGTGACATCGCGCACTCATCAGGCCACTGCTCGAGTGGAACCAGGCTGGAAGGTAAGCGGCGAGTGGGACGTCGGTGTGAGGGTGACATGGAGGAGATCGTGTCAAGAGGAGTTGGTTGAAACAGTATGGACTAACATGGATGCAGGTGAAAAGTACAGCAGAAGACAGAAGCAAGTGGAGAGGTGCAGTTGAAACCGTATATTCCAGAAGGAACCCAAGGGAACAATATTAATATACAAAAAATGCCCATCGTTCTTCGCGGTATATAAAGTTATAATTCATTTGCAGACTGATTACTGTTCTTAACTAAATATTTGTTTACATTTTATATAAATACAACTACATAAACCATGTCGAAGTATGTTTCAGCGTATATATGTCTAAACCAAGTTCAAATTGAATAGTTTGAAGAAACACGAACATTTGGTATGTGATATTCGTTATTAGATAAGTTTTTTTTTTAATTCACAATGCGTGGAACAACAAAATTGATATTATTCCTACTGATGCTTCTCGATTTAATGCTGCTGATAGCTTCATCAAAGTACTATTAAACCAGAGTTTACAAAATATCATCCTAAAGACAGTGAAGTGGTGTGATACAGACTACGGGTTCCAACGGAATATCAATCTCACATATCCCCGCTGTCAATACAGCATTGACAACAGAATACTATGTATATTTGAACATTCAATTTGCGTTGATTGTGTTGGCACCAGGTCAACAAATCCTGTCTTAGTCCATCATCCCTATTCAAGCAATGAGGATTCCATTTTAGATGAAGTCCTTCCGCTATGAGATGTAGTTTATGATTCACTAAATTTTCTTCGATGATTTCAATAATATCGAAATCAATCTCGTTAGCATGATTCAATGGTGTGTAGAAATGTGGCCAACGATTCTCCAAACCCACCCAGTTCCACTTGATTTTTTGGTAGTACACTATAAGCTTTACGGTGCTTATTTCTTCTGACCTAGGTTTCTAGTGAGGTTTACATCTCACCATATTCTGAGCATTTATTCGACGGACAGCTGCCTTATGACTCCTTTAGAAATTTATCTTTCCCATCAATAGGATTGTTTTCTAGTGCGTCTGATGTTTCGAAGAAAACTTTGATGCTGAATTTGTTGCGTACTTTTCTGACATCAACTGAAGTGTTTTTGATGTATATAGAGCACCAGTTGCTGAGGTCCATTTTTAACTTTACCGTTGATCCCGCCAATAAACTTCTTGTATAGTTCTTCTGTTATGAATGAAGTTTCTTCCTATTTTGCCTAGTTACAAGAAGAAAAGAAAATGGATATTTAGGAAAGAAACACACTTCAGTAAATATTTAGACTTCAACTCATTACTTAATATTACCGCATAGCTACCAGCTGCCTTAAGTCTTCGTAGAAAGAAGAAGATATCTCAAATTACATAGAGGGTTTCATCATGAGCCGACGTCAGTTAGAAAACCACTAGAAAACCTAGGAGTACTGGACAGCTGTTTCCTCCATCCTAGTTTGTGACTCTTCAGCAGTGTGCACCCACCACAGCGGTTCAAACAAAGCAAGCTCGCAGACCACTGAGCTATTGGGACCTGATCCAATGGTCCTTGAGTTCTAAATTCTGCCAATTCACGACATAGCGCCACCATTTCGTAATGTCTTCTTTGATGAGTTACTGCCTCATCTTCAACCTTCTGTACCCTACTGGTCACAGCTTCCCAACAGAACCCCTTGTCATGGATGCCAGCTCATGGAGAAATCCTCCATACAATCAAACAAAAATCCCTACAAAACTAATACTTGAAAATATGAAATTAGACAAATGTATTTAATAATCCGATGCATTCGAATTCCGTAATCTTCTCAAAAAATCAATTTAGAGAGGAGGTTGAAAACATCACCTTTTAGTTTATTAATGCAGCTGAAAATTTAGGAGACAAATTTCTATGAAAAGAGATGTTCAGAGAAGAGACGCTTTTCGGCGAATTCATTCACACAGCGCTGCACAATCGCATTTATATGTAACTATTTGTGTGTGTGTGTGTTTGTAAATGAGGTTTGTCACTATTAATAAAGTTTTTTGTATTTCCCAATGGATGAAAAACAAAACGATGTTGTTTTTACTGACGTTTCGCTATTTAATGCTAATAGCTTTCTCAAAGTATTATTAAACCGGAATTTACAAAATCTCAGCATATATATAACAAAGAGTTAGGGGGTGAAAAAAATATAGACTTAGTTCAACTTAAAAGGACATATTGAAAGTCAAAATAACAATGAAGATCGTTCAAACCAAATATCAAAGGTTATAGAATATCTGTTATTATATCAAAACAAAGTTTACTAACTTGATCATCGTTCGTTAGTCTGGGGACATTTTCGGTTGTCAAGTTGGAGAATTGGTAAAGATAACAAAACTAAGTGTAGATTGTGAAATATTTGATCATCATTCGTTAGTCTGGGTCGTTTTTTGTTGTCAAGTTGGTGAATTGGTAAAGATAACAAAATCAAGTGTAGATTATATATGTCCAAACCAAGTTCACTTTTAACGGTTTGAAGTGTAGATTGTTGGATTTTATCAGTGTGTAGAATTATGAAAATAGTGTGTGTTTACATAGTGAACTTGCTTATCACATTTGTGTTGATTTTACTACTTCATGGGGCAGGGGGGTGTTGTAGCCAGGTCAGATTATGTTTTAGTCCATTATTCCCATTCAGGCAATTTGGATTCCATTTGATGTGAAGTGCTTCTGATATTAGACGTTCTTTGTGGTTTCTGAAGTTTTTCTGGATTATTTCAATATTGTCAAAATCAATTTTGTGGCCTGATTCTATAGCATGTAGACCTATAGCTGATGATTTTCGAAGTTTTTCTAGTTCAATTGGATTTCTTGGTGGTCGAAGAGAAGCTCTACAGTGTTCATTTCTTCTGATTTTGATTTCTCGAGATGTTTGTCCGATGTAGATCGCATCACATTCCGAGCATTTTATTTTATAGACACAATTAGATAGAGAATCTCTAGGGATTTGGTCTTTTATATGGACAAGGTTTCCTTGAAGTGTGTCTGATGTTTTGAAGAAAACTCTAATGTCGAGGTTTGTCAAGTTTAGATAATTAATCAGGTAATACAAGAAAGATCTAATATAGAAACAAGGTTAATTAGACAGCAATTAAAGTAAGATTGAGTCATTAAGTTAGATTGCGCAATATAACTCACTAAAATGTTACAACTTAGGTCAGGAGGTAGAGAATTATGGTATTCAAATAAGAACTAAAATTGAGCAAATAAGTTGGATGACGTTACATTAATGACTGGAAATTGAGCGTTGGTCAATTCAGTAATAGTGGTAATTCCATGACCCTACAGAACATGTTTGACTACAGTCACATTATTTATCTTAATCAAAAGTATTATTATTATTAATATTGAAATATTGTGGAGCATGCACTAGCACACTTGCCAACGTGTCACATAGCTAATTTAGGTTAAATAACCTGTAAATTACTGGCTGATAGATATAAGGTTACACTGAAACTTACTATTTAGATGGTTAAATTTGAGTAACGTCAATAAGAAATGTCACTGAACTCTGATTAATAACACTAATTCATTCATTAACTATTATGCATAGATAACTGTAGAACCATGTAGAACATTTATCGCAGTTTCCATTTTTGTTTTATTTTACTGCACTTTATGTTGTCATATTCTAACATTTTATCTAGTCTACTATTTTGAAGACATTTCACTCACCCTATGTCTCCGTCGTATTATGTTCACGTGAACACATTTCAGAGTGTACTTTATTTTCTGATCACCTATTTCACACATGTCTACTGAACTTAAGGCTGACCGCTGTTTAGAAGTTAACTGGTGTATGGATGGTGACTAGCAGTGGAATCCAGGACTCGAGGAAAAAATCAAAAATTGAATTAAATAATTAGTATTAGTGGTCTACTGGATAACACTTTGACGTTTGAAACAATGGTCACTGAGTTTGTGGGAACATTATCGCTCACTGCGGAATGCAGGTACATCCAACAAGCCAACGAGTCCTAAATAGGACGAAATGCGTGTTATCCTGGATTTGACTGCTAATCACCATCAATCCACCAATTAACTTATGATTACATGCCCAGACATCGTCGAAGCATTTGAACAAGAAGTCGACATGTCAACCTGAGACCGATTAGCACTTCGGTCCAATCAATCGACGTGAAAATCTAAAATTCAATTAAATAACCTATTTATTTAGTTATTCATTCATGTATCTAATCAATTGTGTCTCATGTTTCTACGCACGAATGTTACGGTTATACAGCTGTGAAAATGAAATAATCGAAAAGAGAATTTTCATCTCTGAAGTCTTTACTCTATGTCTCAATGTGGATTATTGTTAAATAAATATGACAAAGAGTTAGTAACAGTCATTTAAAAAAAATATATATATAGACGGGGTAAAGGTGGATACCGTAGACAAGAAACCTTTGTATCTTAAGTTAAGTTACAAAGGTGAAACTGCAGCTGACATACTAAAGTGTCGACTCAATAGAGCAATAGATAGAACATTTCCCGCAGCTAAATTGGTACTAAACTTCTCAATTAAACCAGTACTCACACAGCAAGTAAAGGATAAATTACCAAAGATGGCCTCATCAATGTGTATCTACGAATTCAACTGCTCATGTGGAGCTAGTTATATTGGCCGTACTCAGAGGGCTTTATCCATGCGCGCACGTGAACATGTACCTGTATGGTTGAGTAAAGGAGTAACCAAAGGCATAAATAGTGCAGTCTTAGCCCACTTGGTAGATACTGGACACCCGATAAAACTTGACGAAGCGTTCTCAGTTATTTACCGCGTTCCTAGTAATTTATCTAGAGGAGCTCGACTACGTCTTCTATCAGTAGCTGAAGCAGTTGCAATTAATACCAGAAGACCATCCCTCTGCATACCGAAGAAGTATGTTCAACCTCTATGTTTACCTTGGCCTACAATAAAGCCAACAAATCCTCCATTAACACTATAAATTCCTTTCACGATTTTCTTTTCTTTTCCTTCTTCTATTCCTCTGTTTCACTGACAAACGTTCATTTTCGACTTTTATGATTTCATGACCTTTCTTATGATTTTATTACCTTAGGTTTAAATAGTGCTTTTCTAAGTTGCTATCGTATTTACAAAATCCTGTTTATTCCACTTCATTATATTCATTATTATTACTTGACAATCACTCACCAACAGTGCTTTTAATTTTACAACATATCATCGTTATTATTTTACAATCATTCTTATTGTTGTTATTTTCAACCCTGAACTTAAGTCTAGACCGCCCCATTCGTTGGTTTTATTATTCATATTATCTCACACACCCTGATTACACTCACTCTTGAAACCTGTTTTAAAGGTTGACGGATATCTCGTTCAACAACTTCTAATTAATTTATTCTCGCGTACCAAAGACAAAGCAAAAGCCAATAATTGATCGTCCAAACGAAGAGATATATTTAGGAACCAAAACAAGCCGTTAGACGAACGCTTAGCTAGCTAGTGATCGTGCACGTTACACGACGGGGTACCAAATGGCGGGGATGCTTGACCGGAAGCCTTCAGCTAAACAAGTCGACTTAAACAGTGGTGGTCAGCATCCAATGAGTGATTGCTGTGGTCAATAATTTTGGGGAATTATTTACCGCTACAGCTCACTCCCCCCTAGTGGGGTCGTGAGGACCCTAAGACAGAACCAGCCGGAAGTAAAAAAACTCGATGGTTCCCTTTCGGGTGAAAAAAATCTTCCGAGCGGCTTGGTCTTATGCCTACTGGTTTGTCTGCCTATGCTAATGGGGTGTTTGTACATAGCTTCCTGGTGTTGTTCGTTGGATTCCGTGCTTCGTTTGTTTCCCGTCCAGTGCCCGTCGCACCTGGAAAAGAAAACAAGAACGCTAAGAACCATGTCGAGGAAAATGTACGAAATGAGCTTTTTGGTTAAAAAAATTATGTGCATTTACTATACAGTAAAATAATGCTAAGTTCAGAACATCGAAAAAAAATACATCTAATTAATTTTTTTGTGTATGTTACATGAACTGTTGAAAAAAAATTTTTGTGTTCGGTGGTACTGTATATAAAAAAAATTTATACGTCAAAAAAAATAGTCAGTACCACAAACGAATGAGTTGCGTGAATCACACGAATTCGTTAAGTCAAATAAGTGTGCAGATATTCTGGGAACCTTACGGTGCGTCCAGAACGGGTTTTCTTGGGAGGCTCGATAGAAGGTTCGGTAGCTGTCGCTGTGCTAGCGACTTCATCGATGTCTACACGATCTTCTGTTACTTGTGGATTTTGGGGTACGTTCAGCTCTATGCTAATAGGATTACCCTCCAAGTAAGCCGGTTTCAGACGGTCAATGCTGACGGTGTCCTCGCGGCCGTTTTTGTCCAAGACAAAGAATTTATCAGAACGTTTAATTACCTTATAAGGTCCGTCATATGGGGGTTCCAGGGGTCTGCGCACAGAGTCGCGACGAACAAATACATGTGAAGAAGTTTTCAAACACGGATGAACGAAAACATCAATGGACTGTGGACGAAGGGGAGCAGGTTTAACTGAACGCATTGCGTTTGTAAGCCTGCTGACGTATGAAGCGTGATCTACCACTGGTGGGAAGCTCGAGGGAGAAACAAATTCACCAGGCAGTCGCAGTGTCGTGCCATATACTAGCTCGGCGCTAGTACAACCAGCATCGGTTTTCAAGGCGTTTCGTATCCCTAGGAGAACTAACGGAGGGATTCAGTCCAATGGGTGGTGTTTGCAGCTGACAGACCAGCTTTCAGCTGTCTGTGTAGACGTTCTACCATACCATTAGCTTGAGGATGGTAGGCTGTTGTTCGAAATCGCATGCAACCTATGATTTTAGTCAGGGCAAAGAATAAGCCACTTTCGAATTGCCGCCCGCGATCAGTTGTTATGGAAGATGGGCATCCAAAGTTAGCAATCCATCTTTCTACGAAGACGCGTGCGACTGTTTCAGCAGATACATCCTTGATGGGTACTGCTTCCGGCCATCGTGTGAAGCGATCGATGCAAGTTAAAATATAAGTATATCCATGTGATTCAGGAAGGGGACCAACCAAATCTATATGGACGTGTTCGAAACGAGCGTCAGGGAGAAGAAAGGTGCCAAGTGGGCTTTTGGTGTGTCTTATCACCTTGCACTTTTGACAAGCTAAGCACGTGTGTGCCCATTCCCTTACTTCTTTATTAATGCCAGGCCAACAAAACCGACTAGTTACGAGCTTGACAGTAGTTCGAATACCTGGGTGAGATAAGCCATGCAACGTATTGAAGACGTTACGGCGATAACTTTTAGGCACGATGGGGCGAGGAGTACTCGTGGAAATGTCACATAGAATAGTATCTCTTCCCATACCTAAGGGTTTCTCAGCTAATTGTAGAGTTGTTTTCGACAACTCATGTTGAAGTTCGGTATCTTCTTTTTGAAGACGAGCCAGTTTTACAAGGTCTATGCCGTCGATTTGGGTGAGGGAACAAACGCGCGACAAGGCATCTGCCACAGTGTTGTTTACTCCGGATACATGGCGAATATCTGATGTAAACTGTGAGACGTAATCCAGTTGTCGTGATTCCCTGGGTGAATACTTATCTGAAGGTGAGTTCAGAGAGTACGTCAGAGGTTTGTGATCCGTAAAAATTATAAATTCACGACCCTCTACCGAATGTCTAAAATGTCGTATAGCACAGTACATAGCCAGAAGTTCTCTGCCGAATGTGCTGTACTTCGTTTCAGCTAATTGAAGGCGCCGGGAGAAAAAGGCAAGTGGTTGCCACTCATTGTCAACTAGCTGTTGTAGAACTGCGCCGATTGCAGTGTTTGATGCATCAACCGAGATACTTAACGGTGCCGTTGGATCCTGATACATCAGAAGTGTGGCATTCGCAATAGCTTTTTTAATCTGGGTAAAAGCATTTCGAGCAGACGCGTCAAGTTCTATGGACTTGTTATTCCCTCGAAGGAGGTCTGTCAATGGCTGAATCAAAGAGGCACAGTTGGGAATAAAGCGTCGATAATAACTTACTAAGCCGTTAAAAGTGCGGAGACTTTTCACCGTCTGTGGCTCTGGAAAGTTCAGTATAGCCTCGACCTTAGTAGCCAGTGGGCGAATGCCCTTGCAGTCAATAGTGTGACCCAGAAAGTCGAGTGAGTCAACACCGATTTGACATTTTTAATATTAATGGTAACACCATGTTGGCGTAACCTGTCAAATGCCAAGTCCAAGTGCCTAAGGTGAGTTTCCTTGTCTGGACTGGCAATGAGGCAGTCGTCTAAGTATGCGTATACAAAGTCGAGACCGCGAAATACTTCGTCAATGAAGCGTTGGAATGTTTGGGCTGCATTCCGAGACCGAATGGCATACGTAGAAATTCAAAAAGTCCGAAAGGCGTAATGATAGCCGTTTTCGGGATGTCTTCTGTTGCCATCGGGATTTGGTTATACGCTTTAACCAAGTCGATTTTGGAGAATATAGTCGCGCCGGATAAGGTTGCCGTCAAGTCGTGTATATGAGGCAACGGGTAGCAATCAGGGGTTGTTTTGGCATTCACTCGCCGGTAATCACCGGTGGGTCGCCAATCGTTGCTATCCTTTTTCGGAACCATATGAAGTGGGGATGCCCATGGGCTATTCGAAGGTCGAATGATGCCAAGGGTAAGCATATGGTCAAATTCATTCCTGGCGATTCTCAGTTTGTCAGGAGCTAATCGTCGTGCTTTAGATGTCACAGGTTGTCCTGTGGTAATGATGTGGTGCATAACATTGCTGGTTATGCACGGTAGGTCGTTCGACGGGCAATTAAGTTCCGGATACTTGTCAACAATAGGTTGAAAAGTTGGATCAAGGATTGCCTTTATCTTAACGGGTGACAAGCTAGGGCCTATGTAGCTGATGCCTTTGATAGACAGACTAGTAGTATTGTCAATCAGTCGTTTTCGGCGGACGTCTACGAGTAAATCATGATGATTAAGTAGGTCCGTGCCAATGATGGGCATTGTAACGTCAGCGAGAAGGAAAATCCACCGAATAGGTTTGCGTAAACCTACGTTCAGATAGACGTATTTCCTACCAAAGGTTGCGATTGGTTTTCCATTTGCAGCCTGTAAGTTGAAGGTAGGTTCCTTCTGTCGATCTGCTGCTGTAGCAGGAAGGACGCTGACTTCGGCGCCTGTGTCGACTAAGTATCGAGTCTGGCTTATCACATCATGGATGTAAAGTAGGCGGCTAGTGCCACCGGCGACGGTTGCCGCTAACGCGTGCCGGCGGGATAGTTTCCCACAGACTTTGAGACATTTCCGAAGTTACAAGGCTTACGGCAACACTTCGCTTCTTGGCCATAGGTGTTGTGGTACCAGCACCAGTCAGGGTTTTTCAGTGAACGTGGTTTGGACTTAGATCGACCACGCGAGTTCCTGCGTTGAGGAGATTTAGGACGACGGTCGGAGGAGTTAGAATGCATGTTTGACCTAAACATCTGCTGGATGGAGTTGCATAACTCTATCATTGCAGGATCCTTACTCGAAGTCTGCTTAGTCATCGAGCATATTTCGGGAACAGACCGTTTAGTAATTTCTAGAATCTTATCTGCAGTAATAGCTAAGTCCTCTATTACAGTACCCTGAAGTGTCACAAGTACGGTCTGTACAGACTGTGGCAACTTGGTTAAGAAGAGTTCTCTAAATAGTCCTTCGTCGAACTGACTTTGGCCGACGATTTCTTTCATTCTTGTCAGCATGCTCACGGCTGACTGATCTCCTAACTCGATGTTACGAAATAATTCATCTAGACGTTGTCGGTCCGTGAGAACGTTTCTCCTGAGGAGGGATGCTTTGAGCAACTCGTACGAGTTACTTACCTCGGGACTGAACATCTGTGATGTTACGTACTTGCTGAATTCCCGCGGTAGGGCGTGAATAACTGCAAGTAACTGTGAACGTTGATCGGTTATCCCATGCTCACAAAAATCTGCTTCAGCTAGCAGAAACCACGTTTCAGCATTATCTGGCCAGTATGGTACGAGCTGAATGGTTTTAGGAGTTGAGCGGATACGGATGACCTTGGGACTAAGATCACTCATGACGAAAATTATGTCGAATAATATATGGTACAAGAACAAATACAAAATGGAACGAACTCACCGGGGTTATCTGCGGATTTTTCGTGGATAAAGTTCGCGGTTGGGCTCACCAGTTTAAAGGTTGACGGATATCTCGTTCAACAACTTCTAATTAATTTATTCTCGCGTACCAAAGACAAAGCAAAAGCCAATAATTGATCGTCCAAACGAAGAGATATATTTAGGAACCAAAACAAGCCGTTAGACGAACGCTTAGCTAGCTAGTGATCGTGCACGTTACACGACGGGGTACCAAATGGCGGGGATGCTTGACCGGAAGCCTTCAGCTAAACAAGTCGACTTAAACAGTGGTGGTCAGCATCCAATGAGTGATTGCTGTGGTCAATAATTTTGGGGAATTATTTACCGCTACACTGTATTTTCTGTTAACTATATTTATATATATACACACATCATTAAAATGAATTATTTCGTCTCATTCTGTCCCATTTTGTTATTGACCATACATATTAAAAAACTATATGACTATATGACTATTGTTTCATCCCATCATATACTTGTTCCACAATACACTTTCTGATATGATTCTAATTCGCCTTTACTGGCTGGCTATTGTATGCTTACATTAATGGATTTATAATTGTAGAGCCTGAAGAAGAATTTATTGAAAACAATTGTTCGCTCTAAATATTTTGTTCTAAATATATATTCAACACATGTTAGTCAATACTGGTTTGTAAGCAGGATGCTTATCAAGTGAATTTTTACGAGTCTAATCTTATCAATGGAAAACAGTATCCTATCACAAGAATAACTTTAATAATGTGAAGTCTTTCCATATCATGAATTAAAAGTCAATCTGAACAAAGAATATTCTTTTCAACAATTTCGCCTCTTTGGGTTCTTACAATTATAAAATATAGTATTTGTACCCGTTACAATAAAGGCCAGTTGTGCGGCGGATACATTTTTTACGTAGACTAACAGATTAGCGGTTATGTGGTGTCAAAATAAATAGTCGTATTTGTGTGTGTGATAAACGTGCTAGGCTGAAATCGATTACAAAATATTTCGGTGAAGTGGGAGACAGTGGTGGTGATTAACCATAATAGATCTGTAGAGTGTGGGGCAGGAAAACTGGCAAGTCAATTCAAGGTTATAAAAGGTGTCAGGTGAGTGGCTAGTACAAAGTGGTCTGTGTTAAACAGGAGATAGTAAGACTTCAATGAGAGGTTCATAATGGAAAATTCGATAGTACTGACAGAATGTTTGCATGAAGGGCATAAATTATAACGAATAATAATAATCGTAATAATAATCATTGTAATAAAACGCAGAGGTAGAAAAAAGAAAGAAAACCAAGAGGGTTAAGGGGAAGAAGTACTCTTGTCGATAAGAAGGATCATCAATCCAATGTTTGGCCACGGTAGGAACAGCGTCTGGACGTGTTCTTTTTGGATGCAAAGTTCCAGTTTAATCGATCTTATTGCAACAGCTTCAGCTATATGTAGGAGAAGTAAGCAAATTGTACGTGATAACGACTTCGGAATTCGGTATATAACCCTGAAAGCTGTGTTGACATCGATACGATGTCCAGTAGTCTCGACCAAGTATGAAAGGATGGAGCTATTATTGTAACCACAGTAAATATTAAATTTTATAACCGCAAGAACCTGAAGGGAAATTATTCACAAGAATAATTGTTCATTACTGACAAGAAACAGTCTTTCTTCTGCATATCATCGATTATCTGTTTTGTTGGCTTGATGACGACTTTATCAGGAATTCTATAGCATGACCACCAACACACATTGTGTAACGATTCTCGCTCACTACACTTTTATAGATATTGTTATTCTGAATATTCTGATTGCTGGTCAACGTAATTTATATTCACGCGTGGTGGAATTCAACAGTTTATGTATATATATATATATATATATATATATATATATATATATATACCGTCCTTTTATTTCAAACGTGTTTGTCAACGAAGTGTTCAGCTAAGAAAAAACACAGGTCTCATTTATCACTTCTGACCTGAAATACTCCTTTATATTTTGCGCTTAACTACGACACTGTGTACAACTTTTGAAGTTTAAGATTAATGTTATGCATCTACAGCCTTGAAATTTTGTACTGATATTTATTTCAGTTTTTCGTTCACTATAGTTTTTTTCTCTCTATTAATCAGTCAACAGTAATCAGTAGTATAGCACTGGTCTTGTAAAATGTGGTAAGATTTTTCACCCTACAAAATTTTTGAATAATTTTGAAACCTTTTGCAAATTCATGGTTTTGAAAAACTTGGTATACACCGGTTTGTTTTGGATTTTAGAATGATGAATCAAATCCACCATGCTAATTGATACCTAAGTGAGGTAGTCTCCTTGACGTCAGGTTGTACTATCTCCAGTGAACGTAATTTTGCAGTGGTCCATCTGCATTTATTTCTCAGTAAAGGTAACATCAAACAAATTACTTATTTCGAATAGGTAAGCAGATGTTCTTGAGTTGGTTTGGAGGTCAGTTCCGAGGTCGAATAATTCAGCGCTAACGACTCTAACTTCAGAACTGGGTGATACCAGTTCGAATCTCAGAATAGATATGATTTTCTTTCAAGGCTGCTGCAGATGGGCCCTGCTAACGAGTGCCGAATAGCACGAAACCCAAGTTCATGACTTTCTGTTGATTGCCTCCAACTATCTAACATCAGAACTTGTCGACGTAAATCACTCAAGTTTGAAAATTAATCACCAACGTAAGGAAATCGCTATTATGGTTCACTCTGAATTAGTGTTGGATCCTTGAAGGCATTGGGCACGTAGTTTTTAACATCGAATTCATGCTTTTATAGACAGTCATCAACAAGATGTGTCTACAACATAGAAACAAATTATGTACACTTTGAGGTTTGATCTCATATTGATTAGTGCTGCATTCAAAGACATTACCGCTGAGCTAACTGGGCTACGGGTGGTCCTATGTGTTCAACATCAAGGCTAGTCCCTGAGGAGTAATAATTTTTCCAGGAGATTCAAACGGTAAAGCCTAGTAAACAACTTAAACTGAATATGAGAACCGATTATGAAATCAATATGTCTTTATCAATCGATATAAGGGCGGTCTGATTAAAACTTAAGCTACCAAAAACCTTCACCATCACGTTCCATATAATTTCTCTCGTTCACTTTGTTTTAATCTATGAAAAGATGACCTCTTATGGTGTCTTCCACTGTCACAAGTGTTTGAAATGTCTAAAACCCTCAAATTCATAAGTTTTCACCTGACTTAACATAACGTGAAATCGTGGATTGCGACGTATCCTGATATATATGAGATAACTGTTCCACACACATAGACACAAAACACAAACGGTCACCGCTTGATAAAGAAAATCAACTGTCTATGGTCTTCAGTTATTCAGTAATATCCTTGGATCATAAACTCTAAAACTGCACCTTTCTTAATCCGCTTTCAATCAAATGTCATGAATTTCTTGAAGGAGACAAAGCAGAAATATCATTGTTGGATTGGTTTTTGCTTCAAGTTGGATTGCGTTGTGTCATGCAATCTATTGTCAATTATTGTTATACTTGAAGTTCCTGGACTAGGAGAAACTACTATTTATTCCCATAGTAAAATTTAGAACGACACATTTAAGCGAACAATATTCTTATCATTTAGATCTCATCAGGCTTAACTCTAATATACATAACTTCAAAAATAAAATTCACATATAAACCAATCATGGTGTTTTGTCTATAGGATAATAAGATGGTAATGATAATAATAATAATGGTTTTATCAATAATAAGGATGAGGCCATCTGTGAACACGAATAATGAAAAAAACAGCATGATTAAACAAACAAATGCTCAGGTGGAAGTAGTTGATAAAGGCTAGTAAAAGCAAATGAACCGATTAAGTAATGCTGGATTGTAAGGGAAGTAAATGAAACACGTTTTTGATGAAGATGTGATAAGATTAAGTGATGATAAGAAAGGGGTTGGAAATATACATAAGGGGTGGTGTAGAAGCCATCATTTGGTTATGTTTTAATGGGCCAACAAGGAAGGGATAATGGCTGTGCGAGCGTTTTTTGGATGCACAGTTTAAGGGCATAATAGTTCGAATGCCTATCACCTCAGCTGTGTGCAGTAGACGAATACGAAGTCTATTGGAAAGATTCGGTAGGATACTATGAATTACTTTGAAAGCTTTCGTTTTCTTCACTACATGACCACTATCAACTGAATGGGACAAAACTAGGCTAAAAATGTTTTTTTAACTTTGTTAAACCACGATGGGAGATGTTCAGTAGTGACACGTTGACTAAGCTGTCTAGTACTACGCCCAACATAACTGTCACCTCAGGTGCAGTTGAATTGATAAATGCACATAGAATTGGCAAAACTGTCTAGCGTATCCTTCGTTTGCGCCTCAATCATTCGTCGGAGAGACAATAACTTACAAAGGTATACTGGGTAAAACATTCTTTGTATACTCCTGGAAAGTGTCTGGAATAAAATCTCATCTGATAAGTCACCATTAAATCGTAACTTAATAAGTAGAGGTTTCTGATGTGCAGTCATAATCTCAGGTTTTCTCTCTAATGTTTTCATATGCTTCTTTATGAAACTACTCGGATACCCCATCTCCTTCAAAGAATCGTGAATATATTCAAATTCCTGAGATTTTGGCTGCACGTAAAAAGCCTCTACTGATTAAGGTACAATTTATATTCACCATCTTATTATGATAAAGATAAAACACCATGATTGGTTCATATTTGAATTTTATTTGTAAACTTATATACATTCAAGTTAATTGAAAGCACAGTATTGTTCGCTTAAATGTGTTGTTCTGAGCTAATAAGTAATAAATACCTCTGAAAATTCAAGTGATGGTTTGTAGGGATTTGATTGGTTTCAGGATTTCATCATGAGCTGAAATTAGTTAGAGAACGATTGGAAAACTTGGGAGTACTAGACAGAGATGATCACTGGCGACTGGCCCTATTCAGGTAGGTAGTTACCTGGGTTCCAGTGGGAAGTCGTGACCAGTAGGGTGCAGCCGGTCGGGTGTGAGGACAAATACTCGCCGAAGACATTGGCTAGCGGTTGCGCTATGTCGTGAATTGGCAGAAGTTAGAATTCAAGGACCATTGGATCGGGTCCCAGTGGCTTAATGGTATACGAGCTGGCCTTGTAACCGGAAGGTCCTGGGTTCGAATCCCGGTGGGTGCGTACTGCTGAAAGGTCCCAAAGTAGGCTGACGAAACAGCTGTCCAGTACTCCCTGCAGGTTTTCCAATGGTTCTCTAACTACTGTCAGCTCATGATGAAATCCTGAAACCTCTGAAAATTCTCTACGCTTTATGAAACTATTCAGAATAAAACTATTACTATTATTATTAATTGGCGGCCTGCTTAAAACTTGGGCTACCAAAAACGTGTTAGTTCATGAAAAAGCCGCATTCAAACATTAATAGAGAGAAAACCAGTAGGCCAGCGAAGAGTCTCTTTTCGGCGAATTAATTTTCACAGTTATACAATCTCATATATATAAATATATATACGGTTACTTTGTATGTGCATAGATTAGCGTTGTCAACTGAAAATACAATTAGTAGGTTTTTCGTGGAGTTAAGTACTACAAAAAGTATTCAGAGGAATTGGATGTTGATCTAACAAGGTAGTAACAAAACTGATGAATTATCACAAATGAGTATTAGAGAAGATTTAAGTAATAGCATGAATAGTTTGATGAGAGAGTTGTGCCCCGGGGTGAACATGGAAACAAAATAAAACACGGAAGAGCATAAGAGCTTCAAGCAGTTAGAAAACAAGCAAACAAATAAAAGTTAAGTGAGAATAACAGAGCTGTTATTATTTTAGTAGAAGTGGCTGAATAATTTTCTTCTGTATGTATAGTTCTGGTTCTTCTTACTGTGTTGTCTAAGGCTTCTGCAATGCATAGTAGACGGAAACGTTTTGTCTTAGACATGTCGTTCTTCACTTTGAAGGAGGAATTTCTTGAGATGGAATGATCACTGATGACAAGATGTTAGATTACCGGACTTCTTATACTGCCACTACTTCTTTTCTGCAGTCACGCTAGAAAGTTTACTTTAAACCTTTTTAACATGATGTGCGTCTAACGAACGATGTATCTGACTCCATGGCAACAGCTATGAAAATTAAATTGGCTGAATAGAGACTCTTCGCTGAACAACTGGTCGTCTCTCTACCAAAAACTGTCATATCTCTATTGCATATGTTTTTCTCTCGTACGGTTTGTTTCAATCAATTAAGATATGACTTATAATGGTATTGTCTACTCTTGTATCGTTTGTATTTAAAGTGACTACAAGCTTCTGATTTGTAAGTTACTACTAAATTTGAGAAACGGCCTGATTGTGGGTGGCAACACGTTCCAATATATATATATATATATATATATATATATATATATATATATATATATATATATATATATATATATATCTGAGATAACTGTCCTTCAGTAATGTCCTTGGGTTTCAAAATATACTTCTGAACATCTTACAAATGGCTTTGAACTAGATGTCGTACACTTCTCATAGGAGACAAAGCAGATATATCATAATGGAATGGTTTGTGCCTCAGCTTAGAGAGCATTGTCGTGTCACAGGAAGGATATACTGTCAATTAATTAATATTTTACTTGGAGATATCATACGACGGGCAGAAATATGAAATATTCGCATAATTTTCTCTCTATATATATTTATTTATCAGTACTGCTTAATAACTATCTGTTATGATTAACGTTTAAGTGTCTGTGTATTCAACACTCTGTAATATGAACACCTGATTCCTTGAAGTATATCAGTATTTTTTTGTGTATTGGTGATATTAAGAATATTTCTTTTTTAATAGTAATAATTTACTTTATTCCAAAACAGACAGTACTTATAATACAGAATGGAATTCTCAGCATTGCATCTGATTTACTTAAAATATAAATAAAATTAATAATTAAAACAAAAATTAACCAGAATTTGTCCATATTTACGATATAAAGACAAAAATATTCAAAACACGAATTGAGATCGTCAAATATAGTAATAATAATAACAGTGAGTTTGTTCTAAACAGTGTTGTCGATTCAGTTTGGAAATTTTAGCTTGTTACTATAGAGTATTGGATTTAATGTTCTTTTGATATAGTATAGTGAGGGGTAAGACAAAATTAACAGTTATAACACGGTTTAAATGATGTTCACACTTATGAAAAAAAAATAAATAAAAACAAAAAATTGAGAGGATTATGAATACAAGAAATACAATAATAATAAAGTTTGATGGTGTAAGGGTGGAAGAAATGGTTTATTTCGTAGTGCGAAGAAGGTTAGTTGGTTCATGCCTGACACTATTTGCATCACATAAAGTACGTGCCGCCAAATATGATATAGTGGAATTTTTATACTTAGACGTACGTGCATAAATTCATCTGAATAGACTTCTTATTTAAGCTGAGGAGGAGACACAAGGTTGGAGCTGCGAGTAGAGTGAGTGGCTACAGTCTGATAAAATTCCTTTAGCAAATTTGCTGCATGAAGTGCCTCAAGTGCTTATCCGTGACAATGTCAGCGATATGGCCCAATGGGATACCCCTCGTCCTACTGACTGACAGTCTTCAGAGTTCTACGAAGTATGGAATAGTCTTTTTTAAGCAATCCAGGAAAGAAAAAGGGTGAACAGTAAAGCAGAATAGGTAAGATGAACGATTTGACAAACTGCAAGAGGATTGGTTGAGTTGTGCCTGAGTGTCTCAACTTCTTAATGTAAAACGTCAGACGAAATATTCTTTTAGAAATCGCTAAGATATGGGAAGACCAGGATAGGTCAGAAGAAAGAATTAATCCAAGATACTTAACTTCAGACCTGGTTTCTATATCAGTATCATCAATTTTCCAACGGTCATAGGAACCAACAGCTTCATTTAACTTTCGTTTGCATTGGAAGCTGAAATTAACAGTCTGACGTTTGGAAGGATTTAGTTTAAGGCTGTTAGACGGAGACCATTTGCTAATTCCTCATAGTTAGCTATTCATCGTCGTACAATGAAGCTGAGAGTTAACACGTTGAAATAGTTAGATCATCTGCATACTTCACGAAGTTCATTTAATCAGAGTGAGACAAGTCATGCAAGAAGAAAGAAAACAGAAATGGACAAAGGACAGCGCCTTGAGGGACACCAGCCTCAGTAAGCAACGAAGCAACGACTTTTCCTGACATACGGTGTACTGCTTTTTTCCTGAGAAATATGAATGCAGCCATTTGACAACCTAACAGTCAGTTTGAGTTTCAGAAAGCTTGTTTAACAAAATGTCCCTTGGTGCTGACTGAGTCAACAGCAGATGTGTAATCTAGGAAGGTGCAGCGAACAAATTTACCCCCCCTTTGCTAAGCTGGAGACAGTGTTATGCTACAAGACTGAAATTGCATACAAAGTACTTCTATTGTTTCAGGATAAGCCACTGGGCTTAATGGTATATGAGCTCGCCTTGACAAATAATTTGCGAAAATAAAATATTCAAGTATTGATTTTGTAGGGATTTTGTCTGATTGCATGGAGAATTTCATCATGAGCTTACACCACTAAGAGGACCACTGGAAAAACCCCTGGGAGTACTGGACAGCTGTTTCGTCCTAGTTTGGGACTCTTTATCAGTACGCAATCACCAGGATTCGGACCCAGGACCTTCGAAGAAGATATTGCGAAATGGTCGCGCTATGTCGAGAATCGGTAGAATTTAGAACACAAGAACCATTGGAGCGGGTCTCTGTGGCTCAATGGTCCACGAGCTAGCTCACCGTGTAGCCAGAAGGTCCTGGGTTTGAATCCCGGTGAGTGCGTACTGCTGAAGGGTCTCAAACTAGGATGGAAAAACTGTGCAGTACTCTCAGGTTTTCCAGTGGTTCTCATGATGAAATCCTCCATGAAAATAAAACACTATCTATATTTGTCGTTTCTAATATTTATAAATAGACTAAAGCTGTAAGTATGTTTATACGTAGTGAGTAGAACTGTTAGTGTACATATTAAGATTTAGATGAGTTTCTTCATAGTTTTTCATTATATAGAGAAAAAAAGACACACAGTAGAAAGTTATCTACAATCATCTGTACACAGTAGACATATTTTTTTTCGTCTAAAGATATTTATAGACTTTAATCTCAATGTGTTTTTCTACAAAAAAGTCTTTATTTGCATACTGTAGTGAATATATCAGATTAAAAATTCAATGAATGGATATGTGTACATATTGTAGATTATTTCAAGTAATGCAAATATAAATAATCCTAATACACGTGATTAAATTGTACTAGGCATCCTATGTAATCCAAAGATAACTGTTATCAGATTGTTTGGAGGTGGGGGTAATCGATAGGAAAAATCTAGTCTTATCTAGGCTTTATGCTTGTTAGCAATCTTCAGTCGGCAGTCTTGAAGGAACTCGTGTCAAATCTGAGACTCGAACCTGCGTCATTCGGTTCTGTGTGCTTAAACTCTATCACTGAGCTATTCGTGCTAACAGCCGACCTCTTGTGGGACTGTAATGGATAACTAGTGACATACGTCTATAGTTCTTTGTTTGATGCAGACTGAATTCTATGAGTTACCACTAAGTCATTTATAGCTCAGTGGTAAAAGATTTGGCGGCAGCACTCACTGGATGACATAGGTTTGAATCTCTTAGAATGGTTATGAGTGTCTTCAAGATTGTAGAAACTCCTTGCTGATTTTCGGTCGACTCCAACTGTCTAAAAACAACAATTTAGAGGACAGAGTGATGCTGAGTTATTTGGCTTGATGGTAGTAGCCATGTTTCAAAGACTACACACATAATACTGGTTCTTCAATATCTAGTGTTTGTTCAAAGTAAAGGGACACTCTTCTTTTTATGGGTAAATCTAATTTAAAACGACAAAGTGATTGGTTAAGTTCAAATCTAAAAAACAGAAGACTAGAAAAAAATGTGGTGGCGAATAATGGCGTGTTATACACATGTATGTCATTAGTATACTGAAGGTAGATTTGAAAACTTACTATATTCAACGTTTCAGTTCGGTTCAAGTGATGAAATTCGAGTGAAACTGTTTCACCCACTTCATAATTAAATTGTGAGATTGTACGGTTTTGACTGATTTGATCAGATCTGATCGCAGACTCATGTCACATAGAGGACTACTGGAAATCAGGGAGTACTGGACAGCTGTATCCTTCAAGTTTGTGACGCCAACGAGAATCGTATAGAGCACCGTCTGTTTGACCAATGGCCCACTTGAAATCCGATGGGTCATAAAATTCTAACTTGTGTCAGTTCATAGCACACAAAGGTACAAGTACTCAGTGTTACCAGGATGTATTTTTCCTCACACCTAGCATGATGGGTATCATTCCTAACACAAAATAACGAATTTTACAATTCGCACAACATGCCTTCTTAATCTTTCTCTACAATATGCTGAGGAACAGATTGGTTTGAATACATTTCTGAAAAACTGCTGATATAATTCGAAAAGTTCTCCTTATTAACCAGCATTCAATTTGAAGTGGCAATTAGGATTATTCCCATGCAGTCTGAATTCTCCCCTCCACCAACCCGCCCTACTCACTGCGTTATTCTAACACAAATTGATCAGTATACTTCTCGATTCTAAGACGCCTTTACAATTGAACTTTGGTTAACTAATTTTGTCGGAACATTAAGTACATGTTTTAAATTTAGAGACCTTCATTGCCTGTATACCGGCTTCAAAGCACTGCTGAGGTAAATCTAAGTTTGATGTTTTAATTGTTTAATAGGACTGCTAAAATATATTGAAGAAAAACCGTCTTTTCCGTTTTTTTGGACCATTTCGTGATAGGGCATGTGTCAACGAAGTTTTGTTGGCTTTACATTAGAACGCAGGGATTGATTTCTTGCGTCTAGACCATAATAGAATAAATTTTGTCGTTACAGTATTTACTTCGGTGGACAATCATCATCCACTAACCAGAAATTGGCTGATAGCTTCCTTAATGGACAGCTCTACAAATCCTTTTTATATTTTGTAAAAAAACTACTTTGAAAACTGTGACAGTCATATCATCACTACCCCAAATTATTATCATTAGTATGTTCTTGCTATAAGCCATTGCACTTAAAATTCGAGGTCAATCATCTGATTGGTTACCAGTGCCTATCGGTGATTGGTCAATTACAATCTAGCATAAATTGGATTACACTGCTGAACAGTTTTAGTTACCTGTCAAGAATGTTGATGCAATAAAAGAAGAGAATGTCATTTTTTTCAATTTACTGATGTTCACCTTTATAATGTTAATAATCTGATTATTAATTATGATCAAATAAAAACTGAGATCAATCAATAAACAATGATTACCGAAGACTCTTTGAATGTGGAATTATCAAAGAATCTTAACAGAAACACGAGGAGTAATTTCTCACACTCATTAGATTCTGATGCAGTCGAGACAATAACCACATTGGGATTTAGTCTAATAATAATTATTACTATCGGCGGCAATTTACTCGTTCTGGTTGCCATTTCTACAAGACATAAACTACGAAGAAATGTAACTAATTGTCTGATAGCCTCACTGGCAGCGGCGGATTTAATTTTAGGCGCTATAGTTATGCCATTCGCTGTAATCGATCTGCTAAGATCTATCCACAAAGATCACTTGCCTACGGAGAAACAAGATGATTATATTTTATGGCCTTATGGACAAGATTGGTGTGATATATGGCATGCACTTGATGTCCTCAGTTCGACTGCATCAATTTTAAATCTGTGCGTTATTTCAGTCGAACGTTACATTGCTATATCCGATCCATTTAATTATCCTTTACGCGTGACACATTCACGGTGTATTTTAATGATAATGCTTACTTGGATCTGTTCAATTTTAATCTCGTTTCCAGCTATCGCATGGTGGAGATATTCAAATAATATGTATAATGTGACTGATATAAATAGTATAGCCAACGGAGAGTGTTTATTCATTTCTGATCGGGTATATCTATTCCTTTCCTCGTGTATATCATTTCATATACCTCTAATTGTTATGATTGTCGTCTACTGGAAAATATATCAAAAAGCAAATGGTCTTATTAAAACACTGACTACAGGGAAGAGATTAATCTATCGAAAATCACTTGGCGGTGAAGTAATGATATTAAGAGTACATCGTGGCGGTACAAAAAAATCACTACCACCAGGATTACATCGAGGTATACTGACAAAAAGTTTCACCAACACAGATTCATCGCTTTGTTCAAAACAATCAGATATTGCCTCGGTGAAGCATCTTTCTCTGCCAAATCCTGAAGACAACATGGATACCATGGTAAGTGAAGATCTGTTAGATGAATCGAATTTAACTGAAGAGAAGAAAATAGTGAAACGTGTTAAATTTAATCCTTCAAAATCCAAGAATGTATCTATTGAACCAAGTACACAGTGTACATTATTCTGTGGTTGCTATAAGATAATATTTAATCGTTCGAATATTACTCAACCGATTACACAAAATGATGAGACTATTTCAACGCCTTCAGGACAAAATACTACTACTACTAATAATAATAATAACAATAATAATAGTAATACAGAAGAAGTTGGAGCAACATCAAGAAGTTGTTTAACTGAAATTAAAAAACGTGTACAACGTTTCACTAAAGAACGTAAAGCGGCTAAAACACTCGGTATTGTAATGGGTGTATTTGTACTCTGTTGGTTACCATTTTTTGTTTATAATACAATTAAAGCTATTTACCCATCAGTATTAAAATCGAAAGAAAACATTATTTTCCCATTAGTCACATGGCTTGGATATATTAATTCATGTGTCAATCCATTTATCTACGCCTATTCACTGAGAGATATTCGAAAGGCGTTTGGCGATATTCTGTGTACACCGTTTAAATTGAATGCTAAACTGTGTCAAGTGAAACAACGTCGGATTCGACATCATGTTATATCACAATACACTGATGAACCGGTAGATTGTACACAATCAAAGAATTATCCAAGCACAGCATCACATTCGAATGGTACAGTCTATTATGCAGACCAGACAAACTGTGATGAGAAACATTCATCTGTTAGGCTGAATGAATGTGGCACAGAAAAAGTCACATATCATCAAAACAATCCATGAGAAGAGGAAATAATAAACAAACGAAACAAGGGAAATTCTTGTCGAAAAATACACAATAAACTTGTGAATACTAATTTATGGAATGTTGACAGGAACACCACAAATACATCCACCCACACACACACACACACACATCAGACAGATTTGCTCAACAACAAAATAACCCTTATTTTCTAAAAATATTACGCAATAACACTTGTCACTACGCTCACATGTATGTATACACAGTGTATTGCAAACTATTGTGTTCTATTCTGGAATTCTTATCTCAGTTTAAAGTCCTAACACAGAATGACAAATGCTTTATCATGCCTGAAAACAAACGGGGAATGAATGTATCATTGATGATTGTAGATGATCTTATAAAGGAGGAAGGATTTTCTTCTCTAAAAATCTGTGTAAATAGTAGGTTCAGAGTTCACTTTTTTTTCTACTTCCTTCTTTAGCTGTATGAAGCTTTTGAAGTTTAAAATCAGTTATGTATTAATTATTGTTGAAAAATTGTAATGTTAGAGTTATTATTCACAAAATATATGTATGTATTCAATTATTTCATGTGAATGAATACTGTATCTTCTAGAAGTGTAGGAAGCACTCAGGAGGCTTTGACCTGCGACGGGTTTTAGTGTCAGTATTGCTTGCAGTTTGGTTGTTTGTAGGCGCTTAGTATTGGATAACTGTAATTTTCATTCCTTCCTTCCTTCCTTTGGAGTTAAATCTTGGAGGTTGCCTCCCAATCTGCATAAGTGCTTAGGCGGTTGTTAGTGTCATCATGATAGCTACTCCCTCGTGGTGTTGATGACTGTCGTCTGGGTGACCAGACCCGGACAGATGACTGACTTCCCAAATGAAAATTGAAGAGTTCAGTGTCTATCACACCTGCCCTCATAGACTGCTGAAACCTCTTTGTCATATCTTCCCATTTCTTTGGCAAACTGGGTAACCTTCCCTGTGTCGTGTGTGGTAGTGAAATTCCACCTCGTGATGCGCAAATCGTCCTTTATCTGACTGGCTTCCCAAAGGTTTCAGTAGCCTGCGTCATTCCGTCTCTCTGATTCCAGCAAAGAACGACTTTGATTTTTATATTTCTGTTTCGTCTTAAATCTTTTGTAATGATTGGATTTATTCTCCTGAGTAGGTTTTCTAGCATCACGCTCAACCCTCCCACTTTTTTCAGGCATAGAGCAGGCTAAAAACCAAGCGAATGGATAAACTAGACGAGGTTATAGTACGAATAATAATATCGGCACAATAAAATGTGTGAATAAAATGTGCTTATGAAAGTGATACAGTTATTATCTGTTTTCAGAAATGCGTCTAATAGAATAACATCAAAACTCTACTTTCAATCATGGACTGAAGGGATCTGATTAATTTTGATTATAGATTTCATCATGAAAATAGATTGTTTTTAAAAAAAATGGGGCATTAGGAAGCTATTTGGTAAGTGTTCACTACTGAGCAGTTACCAAACCCAGAACGAAACAGCTATCTAGTGCCCTCTGGCTTTCAGTGATTGCGTAATAGAGACATCAACTGATTACAAAGAACCCTAATTCACCTAAATATTCTAGTTGTTTTTTAAAGCCTTTTATTTATTAAGGTTTCATGTTGAAATCCACATTGATGAAGTTAATTGCCATATTGTGTTCATAACGTCTTGATAACTGTTTAGAACTTAGAAGTAGATTTGACATAGTCAGTTGTCTGTGGTTGAATTTTTAAGCGGAAGATCTTAAGAATGTAGTTATTGCTATTTTTTCCTTTACGTTTCCAGTCGAACATAGGGCTCCAAGCTGGAGACCTGAAGTTTCTGTAGCAGTGTTTTTAATTTTGCAGGATGGGGTTGATAGCCTCATGCCCAACCTTTCCTCCTTACCAGCATTATTTCTGGCTTAGCGAGGCAAAGGATTGCGTCGGTCGGAGATCGAACCCTGGACCATGTGCATGGCCGGCGAGCGTACTAACCGCTATGCCACCGACGCGTAATTATTGCTATAATTATATAATATTCTTCTTTTCATGAATGCTAATTTCGCCAAACAATATGTCCTGAAGTTAAAATAATAAGTCAAACAGAAATGACTGTAATATAAAAATAATTCGAAATTTATTCATATTAAGGTTTACACAATTACTAAAAGGATAGGCATATATATATTGCCCTTTAGGCTGTAACTAGTGTCCAGTCAATAAATAGCTCAGTGGTAACGTCTCTGACCGCAGTACCCACTGTGTAACGTGGATTCGAATCCAAGGACGAACATGAGTTCCTTCAAGGTTGTAGATATGCCTTGCTGACTGGTGAATGCCAACTAGCACAAAACCTATTTTCAAAGACTTCCTGTGGCCGATTGCCTGCAACCATCTAACATCACCAATTCAAAAAGGCATCGTGACGGCGAGCCACCACCTAGAATGATGGCCATATTGTAAAACAATTGACTGATAGAATTCAGTCTGCACCAAACAGAGGACGAGACGCATAACACTAGTTACTTAATACTTACCAATGGAGGTTTCCATTATTTTTCTATAGGAAATAACATCTAATTTACATTCTGTTTACCATATCAGCAAATAAATTTTAGTAAGCCAAGTTTAATCCAAGGACGTAGTTACCTGGGGTTCTAGTGAGAAGTCATTACCAGTAGGGCACAGCAGGTCGGATGTGAGGACAAATACTCGCCGAAGACATTGACTAGTTGTTGCGCCATGTCGTGAATTGGCAGAAGTTAGAGTTCATGGGCTGACTGGCCATTGGATCGAGTCCCAGTGGCTTAAGGGTATACGAGCTGGCCTTGTAGCCACAAGGTCTTGGATTTGAACCCCAGTGGGTGCGTACCACTGAAGAGTCTGAAACTAAGACGAACCAGCTGTCCAGTACTTCCAGGTTTTCCAATGGTTCTCTAACTAATTTCAGCTCATGAAGAAACCCTGAAACCAATCAAATCATCACAAACCAACACTAGAAAAAATTTTAATTTTCATGGGCAGTTTTACCATCCATGCATATGATCCAGGCTCGATTCCAGCTGACGCAACCCGAATCCTCGCTTAGCCATTATTAAGCTGTGGAAAGCAGGGAGACTGGACGGGCAGGTGGTTTCCTCATCCTGTAAAAACACACCTTACCTTCTCCTTAAGAAAGTAGTTTACTTTGTCTTACAAAAACGTAGTTTTGATAATGAATGGAAAGATTAGTCTTGGTTTGTGTACATGTATGTATTAACAGTCAGAAGGTTGTCAAAACTATCGCCTGAATCCTTTCACAGCACTAAGTATCATAAAAAAAAATTACCTAACGATCGCCTATAGGCACTTTCATCTCACAAGAACTTCTCCATATCGCCCAAAAGATCCATACCAAACTCGTCACTCAAGTAATGTAGCTGACGCGCTATGTAAACCGCTAGTTTCATGTTGGTCAAAGAAAAATAAAGCTTTTAACAATAAGCCTTAGCCCAACTAAAAACCAAAAATGGATATTTTGAGGAAATAAAAGCTTAGTAATGCCCTGGTTATATGCATAAAAGTTTAAGAAAGTTTAAGGTGGTCAAAAGTTTTTACAGATACACAGACATCTGTAGAGATGAAAGATTGCGTCAATGCAGCTAAAAATAATTAATTGGAAAAGAAAATGAAGAAGAAATTATGAACGTAAGGCGTATTAATTTTAAATTATCTCTAATTGGAATGAATATTCATGTGTAGGTAAAAGATAATTAGTCACTATATATATATATATATGTAGAATTTTTGCTTATTAAAATTTCCCAACTGTGTTGCACGAAATGTATTCTCTACACAAGATAAAGTTAACCAACAGCTGCTAGTAAAAACTTGCCTCAGAATTCAAAATAAACAAAACAAAATATGTTTCACTGCATGCTAAGACAAATAATCTACAACACAATACACAGAATTTTATTCCGCCTAGTAGTAAAACATCTGTTAGATTGAACAAACTTTGAAGGTGACTGTGTGCGCGTGTGTGTTTGCGTGTGTGTGTTTGCAGCTTCATAATTATAAAAGATAAGTGTGCTTGGATGTCAGATGTTTGATGAAAATCTGAGAATCTGAGAATATCCTTAGGTCGTTGGACTGCTTAACTAATAGTATCACGCAAATATGGAACCTGTAATTTAAGGGGGCCTACTTTGAAACAGTAAATACATCGGTCAGCATCAACGGCATATCTCTGTCTCATTCTGTTCTCTATGCTGTTTTTTTTTAGTTGGCTTTATGCCTGCGTACAAGCGTCTCCTACTTTTTATACTTCGACAGTCAATCCTTCATTTCCTATTCCCGTTCCACTCAAGGGTCTGGTATGACGTTATTTAGCGGTCTTTCCAGCGCATATCTTATCTACCTCTATTTCTTTCACCATAATTGTTGTACAATAGGTTCTTGACGGCCTTAGTGTTCGCCAGATTCGCCTTCGGCCTATTTTACATGGTTGAGCTTGTGATCTTCGTTATCGAGCTAAGTTTGCAGCCTGCCAGAAATGCTTATGTTAACTAGCTGTCACCGAACATAAAATAAGTAGTGAACTGACATTGGCATTGAAATCCTGAATTTTGTTTGTTATGTCGCCATGATAAGCGACTTTCAAATTTCCCGACGTTGATGGCGATTGATGCCCTTCGTTGTTGCCTAGATATTCTTATCATCTGTTTTCCCAATGAACACCTCCAATACTCTCATCAATGATCCCTTTTTTTCAACTTAATGTTCCAGTAAATCTTCGAGTTTTTGCAGCATGATACTAATTTTCTTCAAAAACCAGGACATTTCTGTTAGCTCAACATGTGTCTCTTTTCTCGCTATTAAAGTTCTGTCACGTGATCAAGCGAGTTATAATTAGCAATATTGTTAGTGACAGTAAGCAGACTTGTTTCCCTTCTGTTTTTAGCTTAAAAGCTTTTGCAGAGCACAGTATGTAGCATTACTGTACATCTACTGACTGAAGATTATGAAAGTTCCCAGTAATTCACTCTGTAATCATGAAGCAGATTTTAAACTACATCGAAAGGTCTTTCAAAGTCGAAGAAGCTGGGATAGAGAGAGAGTTGAGTGACATTTTTATGTTGTGTTTGATGATGGCCCATAAGTGACTTGTTTTTCTTCAATCCAGCTTCTTCGGGGCAGAGTTTTGCATCCAGAGAAACTTTTAATCTTTTTCAGGATAATGCAGCATAATATTTCGCTTCAAATACGAAGGCTTTAGTCTCATTTCTTTGGTTATTTGACAAGGTAGTCTTTCTTCTAACTAGCAGGTACTTTTTCTTTCTTCTGAAATTTCTGCAATAGAGGCATGAATATATCCTCTGAAGTCTCTGAATCGTTTTTATTGCTTCCAGATGTATTCCATCTGGTACTACACCCTTTATGGCACTCAGCAGCTGGATGATATTCATGAATTCTTGTCTCGTCGAGGGACCAGCATTCACCAACAGTTCGTTGAGTGTTGATGGTATTCCTAGATGAGTTGTAGGTGGCGGTCTGCTCAGGAGTCTTTTTAAGTGACCAGCCCATTTTTTCTTTTGTTTCTCCTCTTTGGCGATTGTTTTTTCTTCATTGTCTTTCACTGGTTGTATCTGTGTTGCTCTCTTCATGGGAAGCAATCTGGTGAACCGACATAGTATTTTGTGCGCTCAGATGCTTGCCTTTTTTAAGCTTCTGTTGTCAGTGTGTCGCAAAATTATCTTCCGTCTTTCGTAACACCATTCCTCATCAATTTATTCGATGGTTTGTAAGCTGAACTCAATTTCGCCTTTTGTCTTCCATTTTCCCTTAAGTTCATCTTCTGTTTCATCATTTCTCTCTTCTCTTTTAACTAACATGTCTGTTGAGGGCTACTCCTTGCCTTGCCTCTTCTTTCTTCGTACAGTGGTTGTACGCATTTCCTTGAGCGTCCCCTACAGGGAGTTACAATATTCTTCTACACAGGTCTCCTCAATGACACCACAAAGTCTCTCCGACTAAACTCTATTACCTGCAGTGAAGGTATCCCCACTGTTTCGTCTTTCAGTTTCTGACTGTTGGAAATGAACTTTTATCCGTCTCATGTTGCTTTGAGAGCCCTCAGCCAGGCATTGAAGATTCCTTGAACTAGATGATTATTTGAGTTCACATCGGCTCTTCTTCTCTATTTTGCGTCCGACAGACTGCATCTACACTCTCTTTAAAAAACACTAATATATAGTCTTCTTGGGTCTTTGACGTGTTCCTTTGGCGAAACCCATTTCGCCTTGTGTTTTCGTTGTGCTTGTACACGCTGTCTCCAGTCAGTAAATGCCTGAAGTTTTCTTTTTGCCTCCCAACCCCCTGTTCAGTTCTCTTCCTGTGTTGTCTACTGCTAGTTTGGCTTATATTTGTACGACAAATAAAATTCAGATGTTACCATCTGATGATGTTCTTGTCCGTTACTGATTACATTTGCCGTAAGAAGTTCTCTTCCGCCTTTGGTTGCGTTGTTCGAATCAGTATTCAAAGCATTGTATAATTATTATTCTTCATCCTCCTTTTTAGCCAAGTCTTGCAGTCACGATACTAAGGCAGGTTGATTCCGACTGTATTAGAGCTACTGTCACTGTTTTGGCATCATGATAGCAGCAATTCTATTCGCTTTCGCAGATACTTGAAACTTCAATACCATACTTCCTTATTCCTACTGTGATCTAGTTAGCCTTGAAGTTTTCCTGACTTCTACTGTATTTTCAAATCATTTTATCTACTTTATTCGTTTAGCAGCAAAATATGTTTTAAAAGCTAGATTAAGCATTCTTGTACAATCAGCTAACTTCTCTTTGCTTCAAGGGAATTAATTACTGTATGAAGTGTTTCCATCTATAGCCATGTTAACTGATGAAATTCAGGTGTCACGTTCAAGTAAGCTTAAACATCCGTGTATCAACCACTCATCAACTGCTACAGTCACTTTGCAGTCACTTTATCAAGTTGCATGAACCCACTCTGCAATAAAGGACACACACAACAAATTCAATCATGTAATTGTGTTTATTTTCTAAAATGTTTTTATCGAATCAAGAAAGGATGGTAAATATAAATAAGCGCTTCTATAAAGAAGTAAGAATATCTCAAGTGTTTACACACGCAACATTCAAGCAATAAACGTCATGTGGGTACGGTAACTAATAAATCCTAACAAAGCAAAAATGAATCAGCTATACTCTGAAGTCAGATTCGCAATTCGCGAGTTAGTTAACAGGTTGTAAATTAAAAATCAGCTTATCCGCACAACTAGTCAGAAGTGGGATGGTTTGAACTGATTCAACCGTCTCTATGAGCTCAGCCAAACCAGATAAACCACTGATGAATTCGGCGTTAAACAAGCGAAACTGCCATCCGATGTTAAGATCACCAAAATCTAGTTGGTTAGTAAGCACTAATCGTTGGTATAACTAGTATACAACTACCCGGCTCAACCTATCAGTAGTATATAGCTGTACGCATATTCAAAAATTTTCACGTGAATATCCCACATCTCAGTAGCTGATGATTTAACAATCTTTAATACTGTTATAAGGTTTAGAGCCCATATTGTCGGTGTATTTGCGTTCTGAACCGCAAAGCTTCTCCATCACTTCCTCCACCTCATATTGCATAACTTTGCGTGCGTCGGTGGCATAGTGGTTTGGACTCTCGCCGACCATGCACATGGTCCGGGATTCGAGCTCACGCCGACGCACACCTTATAACTATGGTAGGACTGCGAAATTTGGGCTACCGATATCCACGCTGAAAATTCCATACTTGTACCAAAAATACAGTGTGGAATCAAGCTGTAATAAAAAAAATCAAAATCAAATCAAAACTTTTTCACTGTTATTTTTTAACGTCTTCTGTAATTGTTAACAATTAAAACTGAACTAACTAATATCTTCTCATAACTGAAATAAAAACTGTAGCTCAGTAGGCGGTTTACTTGAAACTTGACCTATCGAAAACCTCCATCATCAACATTGCATATAACTTCTCTTGTTCAGTCTGTTACAATCCATTAAAAGATGACCTCTAATTGTGTCTTCTGCAGTCATAAGTATTTAAATTGTCTAAAAACCCTCAAATTCATAAGGTTCTACTAGACTTAACAAAACGTGAAATCATGGATTGCGACGTATCCTAATAATGAGATTACTGTTCCACACACATAGACACAAAACACAAACGGCCACCGGTTGAAAAAAAAAACTATAGTGTTCAGTTATTCAGTAATGTCCCTGGATCTTAAATTGTACAGTTTCACCTTTTCTAATCCACTTTCAATCAAATGTCATGAATTTCTTGAGGTAGACATAGAATAAATATCATTATGGGATTGTTTTCCGCTTCAAGTTGGGTGGCGTTGTATCATGCAGTCTATTGTCAGTTAATTGGTTACAGAATTTCATCATGAGCTCACATTCGTTAGAGAAACATTGGAAAATCTGAGAGTACTGGACAGCTGTTTCGTCCTTACTTGGGACTCATCATCAGTACGCACCCACCGCCAGGGTTTGAACCTAGGTCCTTCTGGTTTAAAGGCCAGCGATCTCGTAGACCATTAAGCCCACGAATTCTAACTTCTGCCATTTAACGATATGGCGCAACCGCTAGCCAATGTCTTCGGGAGCGAGTATTTGTCCTCACACCTGACCTGCTGCACTCTACTGGTCATGATGAAATCCTGTAACCAATCAATCATATCCCTATACACCAATACTTGGATGTCAATTTAATTATTTCACTTAAAGATCCTGGACACAGACAGAAACTACCATGCAATAGATACCACTGCAAATTCTGTACATTGTATGAACACAGTTCAGAAAAAAGCTACTTTAGGCATTAGTAAAGGAAACATTTCATTAGCAAAAAAAAATGCAAAGAATGTCTTCTGCTACTGAAACGGCACAAGTGATTACACTGACAGTTGAAGAAAAACAATATGTGATTGTATATTAGGACTTAGTGACAATTGGATAGGCCTAAACCTGCATGAAATGTCATATGTATCAAGATTTTTCTAAAGCTTAACAAGTAGTTATATATATGTGAATTCTTTTTTAAGTGTGCATATTAGTACAGGTTTTCAATTCCCATGAAATAAATCGAAAATATTCTCTTTTTGACATTTAGCTAATTAGCAATGTTAAACTTGATTTACACAATATGAATATTAAATCAATATAAATATTTAACTAATACTTCACCTAGATATAAATATTTTTTATTTTATTATGCTTGATTCCTTTAAGTTGCAGCTGGAAGATAGAGCTTCAAGTTAGAGCCCTAAAGTTTCAGCAGCAATGGGTTTTATATTTCTACAGGATGGGGTTGGTAAGCCTCACTTCCAGTCTTTCCTCTTCACCGGCCTAACTATCGGCTGCATGCTAAATACATGTACCTCACCATGATGATGTTTACCCCCCCCCCCATTCCTATTGCGCTGTTTAAACGATCCGATTTGGTTTGTCATCCACAGGTTTGCTATCCCTCATCTATGCTATCCTGTAAGACTTACGCTCAGGTTGCAACCTCGAATCTTTAGTTCCACACATCTGGAAAACCAGCGTGTAAGACTATAGGAGTACAACGTGAAGCGATGGATCATTCTGCCACGGTGTGTCGACGAAAAATGCAGCTTGATGTATGATTTATTATGACCTGCATACTACTTTGAATACTGACATCTTGTACACACACACTGCGGCTACGAGATGTACTGTGTTCATGTCTGTCCAGCAGTCGGTTTCTCATCTGTCATGATGCACTTTATGCTGTGGATTGGGCGACTACCTCTCTTGGCGTTTAGACCTATATATCAATATGGATGGCTGGTAAAAGGCTATATCCGAATTTGCCCGACTATATCCTGGTCTGGTGTAGAACTTCTGATTAAGTAACCGCGTTTTCGACAGTGGGCTATGTGTTATGTTCTAACTTTGTAGTAATAAAAAACAACATCTAAAAACGATATATATATATATATATTATATCGGATTAGGCACATAAAAAAATGAAATGAAGCCAAAATGATAATAAATTCCTGATAAAATTAAATGTTTGTTTACTGTAGCTGAAACTATATTTTCTATCTTGTCACGTTACAGTAATGTGAACACTTCGTCTGTCAATAGTTATCTGATAATTATGTAGATTAGGAAACAAAGATACTGTTTATAACTTTGATGAAGGTTATACAGATGGTGTATAAAAGGCATACACTATGATGTTGCTATTAGAAGATTGAAGACGAACTTAAGACTGTTCATACACGACACGCTAGTAGGAATACAGCTATCCTAAAGTGTTGTTGGTCAATAAACCTGTGGCCAAGAGAGTGGAAGAGAATCTTCTTTGTACCTGTCAACAGAAAGCCCATATGTATATCCAATCACAATTCAAAGGTGATATACGAAGTGAAATAATGATCAACAAGTTGAGAAATCGATTCAAAGAATGCTTACTGCAGCTTTTATTTTCCACACAACCGGCTGTGATTCCCAAACTGCTCCTGTGGAATCAGTTACATTGGCGTTTTCTCTTTTTTTGTGCTTGGGAACACCACACCTATCACTGTCGCTAAACAACAACACTGTCAACAGTTGTATGTTAGATCACCTCATTCATTCACGCCACAAAACTAGCTGGCACTAAAGAGCCCTCCTTAACCATCCATCGGTAATGGATATATTATCAACCACCTGTAGACACCGAATACTCAAAATGAAAGGTGTCACTGTAGTTTGCCTAAATCAACTTGAAATGTGAGTGCCGAATGAACAGGTTCAGCCATCCACTCACTATGGCTATCCTGGCCTTCTGTCAAAACTATCAATTCATAAATTGTGTGCCATTTCTTTCCTTAATTTCTCCTTCAATTATTACCGTCATATAATTGTAGAAAATGATGATAAATTTGTCGAAAAATATATTCTTCCATCATTAATCACTCTTCAAAATGAACCATGCTTTGCTCAAAATTTACAAGCAGACACTCCCTGCAGTGATATATCGTAGTTTGTCTGATTTTATTATCTAAATGTACAGTAATTAGCAGTGGAATCCAGGATGTGCATTTCGTCTTATTTGGGACTCATCGGCTGGATGTACCTGCATCAACCTGAAACTAATTCGAAAATCTCCTGCATTTTCTCAGCCAGAATAAAGAACAAGATTCGGATTATCAACACTAATTTCAAGTCAGTCATTTCCTCTATACAGGTTAGGAACTTGCACTACGTGCCCACGTTGCTAACTCCATACTTGAAGATCGAATGGCCAGTCAGAAAGAACTAGTGACAACATACTCTTGGAACAAACTAACCAGTAGCCGATCGCTCAGCAAATATGAATAAGAAAACGGAGATGAATCGGGCATACACTGAGGAAACCGTTCAGTGACATCGTTCGCCAGGCCCTCGAATAGAATCCCAATGTGAAGAAATGAGTAGGTCAGCAGCGCGAGAGTGACACAGAGAAGATCGTGTGACGAGGAGGAGATACGAGATTATGGGCCATCGTGAACCGTGCTGAAGAGGACAGCAGACGGTAGGACAAAGTGTAGATGTGTCGTTTTAGCCCTATGTTCCCCCCAGAACTCAAGAGAACAATAATAATATGACTGCAATTTTGTCCAAGTGAGTCAAAGTGATTCTGACCTCGGATTTTCTTCAGGAATGGCTTGCTGCGTGATTCTTGATGACAGAACTCTATTCCCATCTTGTTTAGAAATACTCTACCTGTTTCTTAGATACTTCTTACAGTCAGTTTTCGATTAAACAGTTCTGTTGTACAATGCTTATTCTGTATGGCAGAAACTATTGAAATTGTATAGCTGCCTAGTGGTAACCTTGACTGTTAAATAGTACAGCAAATTTTATTAGAAATAATCGTCGTTTTGCCGTCATCCAGGCATTCTATGACAGTAACTCAAAGAAATTCTGGTTGGCTCTGCAGTAGGAAGCGCGCAGATTGATTTTCTATACTCAAACTCCAAGACACCTGTTTTAGTCGTTAGGGTGATACTGACTTCCGCATTTTCAAGATTCGTTGAGCTGACTAAGGGTATAAAGAAACGGCTATCCAGTACTCCCTTTAGGTTTTTCAATGTTTCTCCAAATGATGTCAGCTGACGATAAAATCCGCCAACCAATCGAACAAAATCCCTACAAAAATCAATACTTGAATATTAGCCATATATTTCAAAAGGATAACACAGAAGTCGTTCTGAAATGCTTTTAAAATCATATGCCGTTGGATCTACTCAAAAGCGTTCTTTACCAAATACCTACTATGGATAATTTAAGCATATATATATATTCTCATCCATACGTTTGGCTCAATCCTTTTGATAATCGTGTCACATATAAACACACTGAAATTCACTTAAACATCAAAGCTGACTGCCGGGTGAAGTAACTTCAATGTGATAATTAGATAACCTTAAACTATTTTCGGATCATTTCTATACACACTTAAATAACTACTCACATAATCTCTAACTTATTATTATTGATTTAAAATAAAACTGACCCCTTCGATAACGTGAGATTTATTAATCGCATTAACCTAATTTCTACTCTAATCAAGAGATTACGTTTTGTCTAAGGACTGACTACCTTTCAAAAGACACTTAAAACTTTTTGCGAGTTTTCTATAATAGGCGACTACTAGCAATTTTATAGATATTTCTCATCCTAGAACTCTATTTAAGACGACACTGAGTCATACACAAATAAATCTACTTTTTGAACGGTTTAAAAGGCTGAAACTACACTGCGGTAGGCTGTGAAATTTGTCATTTGTTGTAATTATTAGACATGGTTACATGTGCCTATTCTGTTCAGAACCAACATATCAAATTGACATTGAGGCAATTGTCCGAGGGTTACAACATATAGAATTTCACTTTTATTATCACAAAAAGCATGACTAGCGATGTGATTAACTTGGGCGTTTTCAATATTAGTAACACTCCTGTCAAGTATCTTAAAGGATAAAAATTTTTCTTTCATATACTTTAAATCATTCTCTGTAATGATGACTCTAATGCTACTCATCAGGTCGTTATTTTTACTCTTTCTCAGATTCCACTGAGGTGCTCTAACAGTAGACTGACTTAAATGTTGTCTTCAGGTTGGGTGACATAACGGAGGATCTCTCATTTCCTTTTTACACAAAATCTCCAGAACAGACAGCAGCTACCCAAACTGACATGTTGTGGTATTATTATTTCCTTTAATTCCTGGAGGAACATAGGGCTTCAGCTGTACGTCTCCATTGTATTCGGTCTCTGATAACGTTTTCACCAGGCTCCAGGTCTGCCCACATGCTTTCATCTCTTCTTCACATGACCTCCTCCAAGTCACCATCGCACTGACGACCAACTCGCCGCTTCCCTTTCGAATTCCACTCGAGCAATGGCTTGTCTAGTTATGTCACTTGATGGTTTCCTCAGAGTATGACCAATCCACCTCTACGTCTTCTTGATTATTCGTTGCACAGTCGGTTTCTGGTTGGTTTGCTCCCAGATATCCCTCTCTGTTGTTGATCTTTTCTGGCCATCTGATCTTGAGTATTGAAAGAAGACAGATGTTGATGAAGGTCTGTAGTTTTTTTTGAGGTGCTCTTTATGAGTTACTTACGATCACAAAATATCCTAACAACAACAACAACAACAACAAAAAGACAGTTACTTGTAATAAAGTCTGTGGTACGATTCAACAACAATAGTACATCAAAACAATGCTGTCAGACACCTATACAGATTTAGTATTTTCTGAGCCACAAAGCAAGTGCTGCACAACAAAATAACTGAACTAAATCATCCGTAAGAAGTGCTTGAGAATCAAGAAGAATATTCTCAACAGGCGGAGATCAAGGCTCTATCAGCAAGAATCAACAATTCCCATAGATTAAGTGAACAGACCTAATAAAAGCTTCACAATGAAACCTGTAGCTCGGAGGAAACAGGTGCGTGAATATCATACATCATTCATAATTTCTACACTTTACTCTGTAAACAAAAACATCAGACAGTGATTTTTCGCACCTTATTCATTTTGTTGCCACATAAATATCATTATAGTGGAATCTTAGGTATTTTATCATGTAAACTATTATCAGTCTGACTACCACAAAAACATAACAAACAGAAATCAGAGGAAATGCTAGTTACCTGTGTACTATAATAACCTTTTTTAACAATTATTGAGGGAAAAGAAAGGCAAACTTATGACCTACTTTAGCCCTTCCAGTTTATTGTACAATCAATCGGTAAATGTGAAGTTATCTTTGAAATGACTCTAATTTTCAACCAGTTCTGATTTACTTTTTATATAACCTTATATCTAACCTATAAAATAGTGTCAGAAAATGGTCATAATTAGATTATTGATAGAAAATATTTCCAACTTCTATTCTTGTTAACCAAACCACTGGCCGTGTATCATTCTTAAGTTCTTTACTTGTGTGTACTTGACCTAGTCTAAAAAAGGTTTAAAATACGAGATACATAGCAAATCAGCGAAAATCATTAACGGTGCTAATAACCACAGGAAGTTGTTGATTTCCTGTAATGTGAAAACGTAGAGGAAGTTTCCAGTAGCAAATCATTTTTGGGTTAAAAAAACTTATTTTTAAGTGTATATAGTCCAAGTATATTTAATTGTATTTGTTCATTAGATATTTTGAAGTTGTTGTTATTTTTGTTGTGGATAGAAATCAGTCAGTTTCGTGTAAATTTCCTCCAGCCAGTTCTGATCAGTTTCAAAACACCCTACTGCACAACGGGAAACTTACGGAATCCTTCGAAGTGAGGACGGGAGTAAGGCGAGGCTGCCTACTATTGCCAATGATTTTTCAGATTGCACCAGATTCGATAATGCGACAGGCAGCGGCGGGCAGCGAGAAAACAGCCATAAAATGGGCTCACACAAAAAAACTTGGAGGATCTGGACTTCGCCGATGATATACGTTTGATTTCCCACTAACTGGAAGATATGCATGTGAAAAGCAACAAGTTGGCAGAAGATGAATCAAAGATAGGACTTCAAGTGAACATAGATAAAACAGAGGTGATGAAGATTCCCGGCCAACACCAACATAAACAACAACAGACAACAGAAAACGACCAGGATAAATGGGAGGAACCTGAAAGAAACAACCTCCCTTACCCACCCACCTACCTGTGAAGCATCGTTTCAGCTACATACGGAAATGAAGAGAATATCAAAGGAAGAATCAGGGAAGCAAGACAAGCTTTCATTACTCTCAAGTGTGTGTGTGGAGGTCAACAGCACTTAACATGAAAAATAAGATCCGGATTTTCAACTTTAATGTGGAGTCAGTGCTACTTACTACATGGATCAGAGACTTGGCGCGTCATGAAGAGCACTTCGAACAAACTACAGACCTTCACCAACAGCTGCCTTGGCTCATTACACAAGATTAGATGGCCGACCAGAAAAGATCAGCCACAGGGATCTTTGGGAACGAACCAACTCAGCAGAAACCGGTTGTGCAACAAATAAGCCGGAAGAAATGGAGGTGGATTATTCACACTCTGAGAAAACAAACCATCAAGTGACATCACACGCCAAGCTATCGCTCAAGTGGAACCTGAAAGGGAAGCGGCGAGTTGGTCGTCAGTGCAAGGGTGACATGGAGGAGGTCATGTGAAGAGGAGATGAAAACGTGTGTGCAGACTTGGAGCGGGGTGAAAACGTTGGCAGAGAACCGATTTCAATGGAGGCGTTCAGCTGAAGCCCCATGTTCCTCTAGGAATTAAAGGAAATAATAACTATATAATAATACTGACTGACAGCCTTCATGTTTGATCGTGGATTGAAGTCATTTAGAAAACCATTGAAAATCGGATAGTACTGGCTTATTGTTTCGCGGTAGTTTTAGGCTCCTCACCAGTACCCATCTAACGAACCCAGGAGCATCTGGTTACAAGGCCAGCCAGTAGACCATTCAGCCACTGGGACAGTATACAATGTCGAGCCTATGAATTCCAACTTCTGCCAATTCGTAATACATAGTGCAACTACCAGCCAACGTCATCGACGAATATTTCTCCTCACTGACAGCCTGGTGAGGTCTTCTTAACCAGAATTGACATTAGGGGGTGACACTGGTTACACCCTAGTGACCAACCACTGCTTCGTCAGTGAGCCGAATACCAGTAAAAGCAAACGAATAGATCGATTTCAGCAAATATTTACTGTAAGGTGATGATGCACTTTCGTTTTGTGTACTAATGGCACTAGAAACTCAACTTTCTTGCTGACTTAAAAGCAGATCACTGACATCAGAAGTTAAAAGAGGAAAAGAGAATGAAGCTGATTTTAAGTTACGAGTCTAATTAAAACAACAATTTCCTATCAAATATAAAACTGAGACCTGAATAATAGAAGACTATGTTGTATTACCACTGAAATATTGTGCCAAGAGCTACTGAAATGATTTTGTAAGTAGTATATTATGCATGTTATGTATTTTGCAGAAATACTTGGTAATGGAGGGATTGCATTAGCGGTGTAAATGACTCATGAAAGATCTTTTGCGAAATAAAATGGAAAAAAAGAAGGAAAGACAAAAGAGGCGCATTACGAGGAACTTGTACAAATGACGATTTTAGTGTTAGTTATAAATCATTTGCCGTATCTGCACTATTCCGCTGTCATATATTACCATGTTCGTATTTTTTAAAAATTATTTCTTCAAGTGTGACCACGGATCGATATCAGTTAGGGAACCATTGAAAAACCAGGGAGTACTGGACAGCTGTTTCATCCTGGTTTTGCTAATCATCAGCAGTACGGACCTACCACCAGGGTTCGAACGCAGGACCTTCCTGTAACAAGGTAATCTTGTTTACCATTCAGCCACTAGGACCCTATTCAATGGCTAGCGCACGAAATCTAACTTCTATCAATTCGTGAAGAGTTTAGCATGGCCAACAACCAATGTCATCGGCGGAAAATCCATCCTCACACCTCACATCTGGATGAACCTCACTGGTCATGACTTCTCGCTAGAACTCCAGGAAACTTTGTACTGTGACAAGTCACTAGCAAGAATCAGATCAGTTTTCAAGAGTTAGTTTGTAAGGATCAAAAGCATCTGTCCAGTACTCTCTGGTTTTCAACTGTTCTCTAGATGATATCAATCCGTTGTCAAACTCTAACATACAAATAAAATCCTTAAAAACAAACTCTTGAAAATATTACTTCTGTTGCCTATTGCAATTGTTTATAGTCCTTATGACTAATTGCACAGAACACTACACCCTCCTGGAGTTTCATCTGAGGTTTTATAGGCAATCAGAGTCATAATGTTCAAAATCAGTGCTGACGTGAGAGATCATGGTAAATAAAGTTCGGAAAAAGAAAGCTCACAATTCCGTGAGGTTTCTTACACTTTCATTACTTCAGGTTTACACTGATAATCGCAATAGTATGATTCATTAAATATTGAATTGAATTTTTGATTTTCCCGTCGATTGATTGGACCGAAGTCTTCGGTCTCAGGTTGACATGTCGGCTTCTTGTGCAGATGCTTCGACGATGTCTGGGGATTTGATTTGTATACAATTGGTGGATTCCACTGCTAGCCACCATCCACCAATTGTATACAAATCAAATCCCCAGACATCGTCGAAGCATCTGCACAAGAAGCCGACATGTCAACCTGAGACCAAAGACTTCGGTCCAATCAATCGACGGGAAAATCAAAAATTCAATTCAATAATTAATATGACCCGTCGCACAAGAGGTGGCTCTCGTGGCCCAAGTGGTCTAGTGGATAACGCTTTGGCGTTTGAAACTATGGGCACTGGGTTCGAGCCTCGGTGGGAACATCATCACTCACTGAGAAATGCAGGTACATCCAGATGACGAGTCCCAATTAGGACGAAATGCGCATCCTGGATTCCACTGCTAGCCACCATCCACCAATTGTATGATTCATTAAAATCTAAGATTTTGTATTCCTTAATGTTATACCTTTAGATACACTATGATAGCATACATGAACATTAATGACAGTAATTCCTGTGATATCCCTACAGCATTTTAACCATTATCCTTAATTAACTTAATGTACGACTGAGACTTAAGCAAAACCAATCATTACATCGACTGGTAACCATGTAGTAACCAAGGTCATACATCTACTCCTTGATGTTCATGCACAGCGAATTCTATCAGTTAAGTTTCTAATGTGGTCACCATCCTAGATGATCCGCCATTGTGATGCTTTCTGAATAGATGCTGGATGATCGGTGGCAAGCAGCTGTCAGCCCTATTAGGCTTCAGATTCGACCAATCGTCTAGAATAACAAGCACAAAACCTAGGTCCAAGACTTCCTGAAGACTGCCTCCAGTCATCTAAATAGTGACTACTACTGTTTAATGATTTACCTCAAAGGTAGGTATCGAGTATTTCTCAGTTATAATTGCATCCTTGACGTTTTAGAGAATTCATCAGTATTAATATGTAGATGGAAGTTTAAGTAGATCAACGTTCAAACAGGCAGTGAATGCACAAGACCTTGACAGAAATTAATGTTTTTGATTAAGATGACTTTTGTAAACCCAGGCAAGCGTGGTTTTCTTTGATTATTGGTTATTCTACAAACTTAACTAATTTCCACTACACATTCAGTGTCAATTTGGTATCCATCAATTTCATTCGCGGACACTTTGATGCCTTTTTAAGCTCCAAATTTTAAGAATATGGTTAGAAAATCTAGTAATTGTTCTCCACTCAGTCGTTCCTATATACTTGCTACCGCAAGTGCAGGTTAGTTGGTATATACAGTAGGATACAAAATGAGCAGGATACTTATCTACGTTTAACTGACTTGACGACGATACCGTATTGTGAAGTGGAACGAGTCTGGTAGCGGTAAATGTTCTTTTAGATGCACACTAGATTCTTTTTATGGTTCCTATGGATACTTCTTCATATTTTTACAGTAGACAGACAAAAACTATTTTCCTTTCAGAAGTGTGTAAAGTTTCCGTTCAGGCTTTTTTTCACTCCTATGTGTTCATATGAACTTTTAGAGGTATCTATTCTCGATAAGCTCTTTTTTTGGTAACTGAGAGTTCCTCTTCAATCTTATCTTTTGTACACAATGCCACAGCTCTGCTGAAAAGCTTTTTTATCAGGCTTCGTTTGTAGCCGTTTTGGCAAAAGTTAAGATAAATCAAATATTGGCCATTCCAGGTTTTTTTTCCCATGGATGGATTTATTAATCATCCCATTATTTCTTCCTTTTATATTGAGATCTAGGAAGAGGAACCGATCCATTGTGAAAATGTATTTTGGGGATAAGCCGCACTGAATTTTTCAGGCATCGCGGACGCCTGATTCATATTATTACAAATCACAGACATGTCATTAACATACCTGCAGTAATAGATGGTTCTGTTTCTTTCCAGCTTCATTGAGGTTTTATTCCACTTTTCAACAAAGTATCCTCGTTGACTCATTCAAAAGTAGATAAGCATCTTGCTGATGTCGACTCCAACTGCATTTACTAATTCACTCACACTCTCAGGAAAGCATGAGAGGAAAGCGTCTCCTAGATCCCTGAATGTTTCTGTATGGGGAGCAACAAAGAGTTCTCACTCAAGTGCGACTGCTAGACACCCAACTGACATGGGATGTGCAGTGGAATTCAGTTAGACTTTCAAAATAATCAATGCACAAAGAAATATTAATGAACTTAACCGTATTATATCGATAAATAAGACTATGGACAGCTATGATTACCTTGAATGACTGAAATTAAATTAAAGGCGTGATTACCTCATAAGTTATTATCTCAAAGTTTAATAATAATAAAATTATGACATGAATATCCTCCGTTTATTGTGCTGATCCTTTTTTGTTCAGATGAGTAGAATACAGACGCACTAAACTGTCAGATGAGAATATATGATCTCTTTGTTCTCTAACACAACTTCTTTCCAATTAATTTCTTTGTGTATATATTCACTTTCAACTTATGAATTAATTCAAGTTTTTTATGTGTTATTGGCGTTTGAAACAGCCATTGATATTCCATCAATAGAAATTATACAAAATGCCAAAAATAACCTGATGGCTATTATTATTAAAAACATTTCCACGCCAGTCTACTATGCTTTCACAAAACTCCTTCTTAATTTACACATCAGTGATAGCATATCAACCGAGATGACATTAATAAATAGATCGTTGTAGGCATTCAGAAAAATTCATAGGAATTTTCAACTAATAATATGTGAAAACACAAATCATAGAATATGCAACCTTTTCGTGCTCGAGAACATCTCGCACTATGGCCAAGTAAAGGTGTAGTTAAAACCACTAACAGTTCGATATTGGACCATCTGATGAAAACCGGCCGGCCACAAAGCCAGCGTGGAAGAATCCTTCTATATAATCTATCGGGTGCTTAATTAATTGTCTAAATCATCGAAGCACCGCATGCTCCAAACAGCAGAGGCTATTGCAATTCACCTCAAACAACCAGCGCTCTATGTTCAAAAGAAGCAAGTCTAGCCACTACTACTGCCCTGGCCAGCCTTCAGTAGAGACTACAAATTCATGAATTTGTAATATTATCTTTTCTTATTTTTCTGACATTCAGTTTATTGTAATGTTGATGCTATTGAGCTGTAATCCATCGATATTATTATTGATTCGATGTTATTTAAACAGCAACATTAATGTTGTTAATAACACTAACTCATTCATTCACTATAATGTATGTATAAATGTAGAGCCTGATGATGAAGAGGTTATCGAAAAGAGTATTCTTTGTTCAGTACCCATTCCTTTGAAAAGTTTCGATAGGTATTTTTGATCAGTTAAAATCTTGACTCTATCAGTTATTTTATAAATTAGTATATGCAAAGTGAGATGAAAGATGAGGCAAAAGACATGGCATTCAAAAACCCCTCCATAAGTTTATAGGCAAAGTTCAACAATAGCAGCCCAATGGATGCGAACGCCCGGGCAACCTTCAGCTGACCGATCATGAAGTTAAGTGACTTTTGTACAAAAAACGACGTATATTTACAAGAAAATGCATGAAAACATATTCAACAGGATATCTTTATCTGACATGACTTCAAAATGTGTTCCAGTTATAATGAGGAGTATCACTTACTAAGTTAGTCTAGTTTCTGTGAATGTATTCACCGAGGTAGCTAAAGATGAGCTGTTTTGGTGAATTGTTTATCCCTCTTATTCTGTTGTGCAGTCCTTCCCAAAAACCCTTGGTTGAATTAATATGGATTCAAGTAAGAGAATCGACGACTACTTACCAGGAAATGTGGATAATAAAAGAAATTAAAGTAAATGATATCAACTATAAACCTATCTCTAATCGTAACCCTAACCTTAATCCTAACCCTGATTATAACCCTTATCCAAACCGTAATTCCAATCCGAAGGCTATTTATAAACCTGATCCTAACCCTAACCTCATTACTCACCTTGGCATAATTCTTACCCTAACGAGCTATTAATACACTGTCTAAACCGTACTTAAAAACGTAACTTGCTTCTTAGTTGGTGAACAGCGTTGATATTTCAGCTATGATAATGACAGATACCGTCAGACAACAACTAGCGTGTGTTCAAAGTCACTGGATCATTCGCACTTCTAAGACGCTATTGTTGAACTTCGTCAGTTTATAAACTAATACCAGTCTGATTCTGCTCATTCTTACTTGTAGCGATCAAAATACAACGTGTTGTGGCCTGAGCGCAGGAAATTGATCTTCAAATTCTATTGTGAAGCTAACAAAAACTACCCCGAGTTACTCACAGTCACAGAATGCCCCCAGTAATTTCCGATGAAATATGAGGTACTATTCAACAATCGCGACATATTGAAATGCAAAATCACCTCAATGATGCTGTTGGGTATCTAAAGAAATCAAATTAGATCTCAGTTACAAAACAAGTAGCATAGAAAGGAATTATTTAACCAAAGACCAAATGTATGAAGTTCCTAAGAACCATGGGCAATATTCCCAATAAGGTGAAATCAAAACTCAACAGATGATATGCAAACCCGTCAGAACAACGACATTCTGTTTAGAAGAGAAATGAATAATGACTACGAAGTAAGTTTAAATATCCACATTGTTTAGGGCGGGATTTTCGAACCAGTTATTTCTTTACATTTGGTGCCGGTGTAAATTGACCTGGAAAGCCAATGATACTGACAACAGGCTTATTGAAATTTAATATTTCATTTATGTGTACATTGTGATGAAGTGACATCTGCCGGTGGACAAGTGATAACATGTTCGCTTCACACAGTGACAACACTGAGCTGTCATACGCCAAGATACTTGAGAGGGAATTGGTAAAGTGCCTCAAACTTAAAGATGACTGCATTGTAGAGCTTTCTTGAATTTATCTAACTGGTCTGAACGAGTGATAACGTTTATTCCGAGTCTATAATTGTAATTCTAAATCCCTTATCATTAGGTATGCTGGAAGTTTCAAAACCTGAGCATACGACTTTTGATAATTAGATGAATTGTATGTCCTCATTCTGGTTAAATTTCGGAAACACTCTTGACCACTCATAGTGACATTTGGCTTGCCAATGGTCTGGTAAAATGACCGTCTTTAATCTGAAGCTCACGAAATCTTAACTCCACTTTTCCTATAAACCTAAAGCAAGCTACCCGAGAGTCAGTTTTAACATGATCAGAGCCATGAGAAAGCTGCTACTCGACTGCAAAATGGTCGAAGGTGCTTAAAGAGTTCCGTCTTTGAAAATTTTATTTCTCACCAATATCCCCTCTATGCTGGTGAAAGGAGTTAAGCTGGATTGAAAAATTCATGCGGAAACATAGACGTAATAATTTCCATAGAACGATGTCCAAAACTCATTGTTAAAAGACACAAATTCAATTAGATTTTGTAGTGAAATAATAATAACTTTGATCAATATCCTTAAAACTGCACTTCAATCATCTTTCCATTAGAAGAATATTGAAGGTATTGGTCCGTTCCAGTGTGAAAATTTGATTCAGCAGAAACTGAAGTAATCGCAGCCATCGTTTTATGGGATCTATTCCATTTCTAATGATCTATTATGACAAAATTCAAGTGAAAACATAGTATTTCGTTGGTATCTCCTGAACCACTCACAACCCATATAATGAAAGCTAATAGCTTTATTGTGGTATTAACACGTTTACTGATTAGTGAGCAAATGTTGATTGTTATTTAAAAATAATCATGGTAAAAAGGATTTAAAAGTGACTTAATTACGGATATTCTTGAAATAAGGATATGGTAGTCCTTTAACAAGTCATTCACTGCACCATTGATGGATAACAGCATTTTCAAGCCGATCATTACTTTCTAGTTACCTCCGAAAAAACATGATCTTACAGTTTACCGACAATGCATCGTTATCAATTCATTTGCTCTTGGGAATTTGAATATACTGGTCTCTGTTTTCACGGATTTCGTCCAGAAGTGCATGCCAGTTCTATCCTGTGCGGTTATAAAGAAATAGAAGTGGGCTGATAAAAAGTACAATAATTGAACATTTGGTTGATACTGGTCACTATACTTCTACAGTAACTTTCTTTGAAGTTATCTTCAAGGCGAAAATAACCTGCCCAAATCATGCCCAAAGTACTCAACTCATCTATGTTACTGAAGCTTTGTTTATCAAAATACAAAAAAACAGCAGTTTGTATGCACTAAAGGTTTGTTCCATTCCCCCACCTCATCCAACTTTCCTAGTTTTTAATCCGTCTATGTTAAAGTATGTTTTCATCCATGTGATCCCATTAATGAATCTGAAAAAAAGCAATGACAATACATGGAGCAGGATAAGGTGCTACCAGTTTATTTCATGGGCATCTGGTTAGCTGCTTACAACTTGAATAATGAAAGTTAGTGGTTTGATAACCATTCTAGTGCACTAAATCCACTATAAACACAAACGCTGATCATTAATTGTGAATCATGGTAGATAATAGCAACAAGATATTAAAGCACATAAATTATAAGATTATTGAGTCATCAGAAACCTGTTAATAAACAAATGAATTATGGAATCTACAGTGTGATTTAGGCTCACTTAGTCGGATATCAGATACAAGAACCATGGTGGGTGCAAACTGATGAAGAGCCCCAAACTAGGACGAAACAGCTCTCCAGTACTCCCAGGTTTCCAATGGTTCTCTAACCAATGTCAGCTCATGATGAAATCCTGCAACCAATCATGATTGGACAAAATTTTAAAAAACAAGATGTGTCCCTTTATATATAAACCTTTGTTATGTTAATTTCAATTAATTTCCCTGAAGAAGTTCGGACCAGATTGCCGAACGAAACGTTGGAATTAATCATTTCAATTTTGCTCAGCGCTCAATTATTTCGCAACTATCCGGCCAAATCTTGATCACAGCTCGTATGAACAGTCAACCAAATCCCTAAAAACCGACACTTGAATATCAATGAGATGATCACTGGCGACAGGCCCTATTCAGGTAGGAAGGTACCTGGGGTCCTAGTGAGAAGTCGTGACCAATAAGGTGCAGCAGGTCAGGTATGAGGACAGATACTCGCCTCCGAAGACATTGGCTAGTGGTCGCGCTGTGTCGTGAACTGGCAGAAGTTAAGACTCATGGGCTTGCTACTGGATCGGGTCCCAGTAGCTTTATGGGCTTCGAGCTCGCCTTGTAAGCAGAATGTCCTGGGTTTGAACCACGGTTGGTGGGTAATGTTGAAAAGTCCCAAACTTGGACGACAAAAACAGCTGTCCAGTACTCCTATGTTTTCTGATGGTTCTCTAATCAATGTCAACTCATGACGAAAATCCTGTAACCAATCAACCAAACCCCTACAAGCCAACACTTGAATATAAGAAGTATAACTTTTAATAAACGATGAAATAACTAATTAGGAGTAAGAAGCAATCAACATCTAGATTTAAAAGTAAACAGTTCAAGATTAAGACAAGTTATCAAGGTAGAGAAGGACTTTAAATGGCTTCCTTATAAAATACGTAGTTCAAGTTCTAAGTGTTCGACAGTGATGGACTCTACGACTTTCAAGAGCCTTGAGAACATTTGTTTATTTGTCATCCTAAAAGAATTCAGGATGTCAACTGCAGTACTCAAAGATTTACTTTCTCTTTATGGCACACATCACAAGGCTTTAAAAAAATCTAAGGTAGACCTTTATTTTGGTTCTTCGAATGTATCTTGTCCAAAGTTTAGTCGCACATTGATATGTATGATTATTGCTTTCTGATTTATGGAAAATTTTCATTGAGACATAAAGAAAATCGATGCGCGTTCATCAATTCACCTGCTGGTGTGGAACTAGGTATATTGGTAGTTCGACCAGGGTTTTGTTTATGAGGGTGCAAGAACACTATCCTGCATGGTTATAAAAGGTGGAGTTGGAGCAATAAGAAGCGCGATTACTTGAACATGTGGTCGATAATGATCACCTTATCTCAAAAGTTTCCGCCTTTAAAGTCATCTACAAGACGAAAAGTAATTTGCTTAAATTACAAGGTATCTGAATCATCTGTATAGCTGAAGTTTCGGCTATCAAAACAGAAAGTCCAAATCTTTGTATACAAAAAAATTTCGTTCAATCCCTCTAGCTTTCATCGTCTTAATCCCTCAATGCTAAAGTATAGTAATGCTTAATCACATTTTACCTCTGCCTATTTTTCGTTTTGTTAATTCAGTTTGTATAATCTTCCTTTATTAGATCGATTGTCACTACAGTTACTATTCTTACTTTGAACTGTCCCCGGTATTACTTCACTTGTTCCACTTATCATTCTAAATCAATTCTGTTTTGCAACGTTAAATTCTATGTTATCAGATTTCACACAATGTTACGTAGCGTTTTTATTTTATTCTATTTGCCTACTAATCCTATAATTTCACACCCCTTCCAAGTTTTACACATCCTATGAACTATTCTATATATGACATTAATTATCTTACCACTTGACATTTAACTATGATTATAATCACAAACATTTTAATTGCATTCCATACTATTAGTATTTCATGCATTCACACCTATGATTCAATTCCCTCACCGGATATAACTTCTTAAGAAAACCATATATATACGATTGTGCAGCTTGATGATAAATTCGTTGAAAAGAGTCTCTTCGCTGAATCACTTGTTTTGATTTTTCATATACGATTGTAGCCAATTAATGGGACTACCCCTCGACTTCCAACTGGACTGAGAAACATATACAGAAGTCAATCAGGTAGTAGGAAATATCTTAGCCAGTAATTCCCTACATTGCCATCTGGTTATGAGAATGTACAGTGATTTTCCACAAAGCCATGTTTCCAAATGAAAAGTTAATAATATCAATTTCATATAACAAAATGAACTCCTTGTTAAATTAACTACTGCTAAGTAAACTAATAACAAAAACCTTCGACCAAGTTTACATCACTCATTTATATCAGGTAGAAAGTCATTGAAAACAATGGAGTAGTAGACATTTGTTCCTCCCTAGATTGACACTCATCGTCAGTATGCACCTCTTTGGGGTTAGAAGCCTGTATCTTCCTATTACAAGGCAAGCGCATAGATCATTCAGCCACTGAGACCCAACTCAACGGTCAACCAATGAATTTGAACTTCCACCAGTTCAACCAATGTCATCGGTGAGAATCTTTTATCCTAACGGTCTACCTGGTGGAACCCAATGCTTACAACTTCTCCCAAGAACCTCAATCAGCCTGATCCTTCAGCCAGCTGCTGAAAACAAACTATCAAAATGGTCAGTGATAAAGACAAACTTCAACTGCCAATTAATAAAACTCCGAAGGCGAGGTTGGTGAGGACGATGTTGTCGATAATGTCAAATAAATGTCTTTTATCTATCGTCAGAACATTTTGTACTTTGCGTAATTCAAAGAAGTTTTGGTTATCTAGCTAGCTATACATTAAAACAAAAGGGCTTGTTTCCTGCCTCCTGGTTTTTAACGTACATCATAGATAGTTTAATGATATCCGCAATGAATATTTATAGATTTAAAAACCTTATTTATCCCCTGATATTAATAAATATTGTTTGTCATTTGTAATGGACTTAAAGCATAATGTTTACCCATAAATTTTGCAACGTTGATTTACATCTGAATAAGAATGCATATTTGCTTTCCTATTAAGTTTCAATTTTTGTTTTAAATATCCTCTAAAGAATTCAAAGAATTTTAATTACTGTTTTATAATTATAAATCGAAATCATGCTTACAATAGCTTTAGTGTTGCTGGGTTTTTTTTGTTGTTAAATGAAACAAAATGTTTCTATTGATTACTGAATTGTTTATTTTATTCCATTTTTGTTTAAATATATTTTGTAAACATTGTTGTCTTGGTGAAAGTAATGAAATTCAAAAATGGTAAAGAATAAAAGAAAAAGCGTAGAAATAATCTAGTTTATACCTGGGATAGAAAAATCTGTTAGTAAAAACAAATAGCGTAAATAATATTTACTGGAGTTGTTGTAAAATATCAAGATACTAAGAAAGGAAATTTTTGTGTGGAAATAATGATAAATTTCAAGCTATAAAATGGTGTTTAAACGGGTTGATACGCATATTATAAAATGAACACTTCTTCATTCGCTATTGTTGAGCAGAACACCTCTTGATTGATTTCACTTGAAAAGAACATCTAAGAAATTCATTTAGAGTAATAACATGAAGTCTCTTGATGTATTCATTGTTGTAAGCAAAGAGAATCTTTTGAGCGATAACTCAAGTGGTTTCTTGAAAGCTGCTACTTGGTGTGCAAGAGAGGAAATATGAATTATTTAGAATGTATATGTAAAAGCTACTAAACACTTCATCATAAATTCATAATAATTGTGTTTTGTAACACTTTATGCAGGGCTGTGTACACTTACTCATTATTGAATGTATTTAAGAAGTAGAAATTATTCAGCATTATTATATGAATATTGTTTCCTTTAGGTTCTGAGTGGAATACAGTGAGTGCTTCAATATCCCTTACTCAAACTGTCTGCTCCACGTCAGCCTCAAACATACGCCCGATTCGTCGTTTCGCAATCAATTCCTACTAAAGCATTGGGGTAGCGGGCGATGTTATTCCACGGTCTTCTTTGCGTGTGCCCAATTGATCTCCATTTTCTTTGGAACATCTTTTGGCTCTTAGTCTAACAAAGTATCTTGTTGCTAATTCTTTTCTGACCAGCTTTCCATCTGATATTCAGCATGCAACCAGCAAGGCCTGCTTCTGTTGAAAGGATGCAGCTGCCTGTTTAAAATACCTTCCACAATGTGCACGACAAGTTTCTGGCCTATTTAGGCGGACTGATTGACATTATACTGATGTTGAAATTTTGAATCTTGTTCGATGTACTGACGGTGTTCAAAAGTTTTCAAAACTTATTGCAGATTGTAAAAACAATCTCGTTTTGTTTTTTCATTCATTGGGAAATACAAAAAACCTCTATTATAATGAATATCATATACCCAATGCCCAAATTTTTTCAAACCGTTAAAAGTGAACTTGATTTGGATATATATTAGCTATTCGTTATTTATATGATATCACTCCGGTCAACTCACTGTGGATTTATCATAATCTACTTGTCTACTTGTAAAGCAAAGTGTGTTGGCCTTACACACCGTCAAGTTCACAAACATATTTTGGAACTTTCTCCAGCCTGGCTAACTACAGGAGAAAATGAAGAATACTAGTAGTTCCATCGAAGAATGCCCACTCTACTCTGGCCATTGGGCATCCCTGCATGATTGCTCCACAGTGCTACACAGCGTTCTTCAACACTACACTAAAGGACTTTGAATACGCCATTTATACGTGGCCGAATCAATAGCTACACGGGGCTGGAGACCGAGCCTGTGCACTCAAAAGTATAGCATACAATCACTCGCCCTACCATATACGGAGTAGAGTTCGTGTCATATTTTATTTCATCTTATAGTGTGACGTGTCTGGTCCTTTATTCGGTGCAGACTGAATTCTATCAGTCGGGTTTGCAATGTGGCCACCATTCCAGGTAGCTGGCCATCACTACTTACATAATTCCAACGGCCGTATTCTTTGTCATCACTTATTCACCCCACTTTGAATTACACCTCACATTGCATAATATATTCCCTTGGACATAGTTGCCAGTATTTGAACGGTCTTATAAATGTTTTATTAAATATAAATTCCATTGCACACCTAAAAATGTTAAAGTCCAAGAGAAAATCTCCTCCGCTGATACGTCTTCTGCAGTTTAGGAAGAGACACTGCTAAAAACTAACACTTACTACTCAGTAAAAAATATATGAATCTTACACAAGGGGTGGCGTCTTATGCTCGATTTAGTTAGTAAAAATTAAGATTTCTAACACATTCGGATTCTGTCATTACAGTTCAATTGTTTTTATTCAACTCATTGAGGCATTGCGTTTTGAGTTAGTAAAAGGATGGCACTCGAACTATTAGAATGTCTATTGACCTGTGAATAATTTTAAGTCATAAGATTAGTTTTAAGTAATTCCGGTTATTTGACCAAGTTTAGAAAAATCGATTATTACCATTCGAATCTACTCAACACTGATTGTTTTACGCCGTCATCATCATCATTAATTTTCTTACTTTTAAGTTATCTGAGATTAATGAAAACGAAACACTTAGATCAGCGAAGAGTCTCTTTTCGGCGGCGAATTCATTTTCTTAGCTGTACAAACGCAAATATATATATATATGTTATTTCGTATATATGTGTAGATTAAGTTTATTAAACAAAATTACAATTGGTTAGGGTTATTTTAAGTAAACAGGTGAAGATTGGTTGTTGGAGTTACGTAATACAAAATCAGTCAAGAATGAAATTAAGGTAGTAACAAAGGTGATGAGTTGTCATAAACAGTTGTTAAAGAAATAAGTTATGTAATAATATGAATAGTTTGATGAGTGAGTTTTACTCAGGATAAACATAGGAACAAAGCGGTGAATACGAAATTATGTAAGAGTTCTAAATGAATACAAGAGTTAAAAGCAATTAAGGAACAGGCAAAGAAACAAAATTAAGTCATCAAAATAAAAAAAAATCAAATCAAAAACTTGTTACCACGAAAGCAGAAGCGGTTGAGTAATCTTCATTTGTATGCACAGCTCCGGTTTTTCTATGTGAATGGTCAGAGCTTCAGCGATACAAAGAAGACGAAACCGTATTGCCTTTGGTAAGTTATTCTTGACTCTGTAGATTACTTTGAAGCAGAAGACGTTTGTTGAAATGGAATGATCAGTGTTAACCAAGTGTTCAATTATCGCACTCCTTATTGCAACACTATTGCCCTTTCGCAACCATGCTGGCTGGATAGTGTTCTTGAATCCTCTGGGACAGGGTGCGCGTCGAACGACCAATCTACCTGGTTCCACAGCAGCAGGTGAACTGATATATGCATACAGAAGTGGTCGGATGCGCGGTCTTGTCCTTGAGGCTTCTGCAGATCAGTGGGCGACCAGAAAACACTATTCTTAGCGTTGCTACAAAGAATGTTCTTCTCAGAGATGATGTGATCCTTCTCTTAAGAATATTGCTTGCTAAGTCTACCTTGAAATCCAAGTTTATGTAGAGTTTCTTTTTAGGCGCAAGTGAACTTTTTTTCTACAAATTATTGGTTTGATATTTTTGTGGATGAATCTTATTGGGTGTTTATTTCGGATGAAGATTTCTTTTAGAATATCTAATTCTCTTTCCAGAAGATGCGTCGGATGCAGGTGGCAAATGATTTAATTAAATTTTGCTTTTGTTGAATGGGTACCCAGACATAGAAGCTTGTTAGTTGACGATTCCACGTAGGTTTTCTATGGATCCATCTTCTTAGGCTCCCATCAGTTCTTCGTGTCAATTCCACATGAAGAAACGGAATTTTGACTCGTTTTCCATTTCAAGAGTGAATTTTATTGGTGGATGGCAACAGTTGCTGAGTGTGTTTGGAAATACAAAGTTGTTCCAGCAAGAAGATAGCCGTAATTATTTTGAAAATCGTACTCTAGTTCCACACAATTTGACTTCCTTAGCGTTGTCGTCATTTTGGTTTATGATTGTTTTGTGGGATGTTAGAAATTTTCTTTAACTAATAAAATCTTTAAGACATATAAACTTAGTTGCAAGATAATTGTCCAAAAATTTACTTAAATAGCACATCTTACTGAGTAATTTTTGTTTTTAAGTTCACACTAAGCATAATACTGAGCCGTGTCATTCCGGAGAGAATAAATGATGCACTTGATTCTGAACACCAGCTGCTGGGTTGAGGGAGATTCAATAAAGGTAAATCACATGTTGATCAAATTGCAGCTCCACGCAACATTATCGAACAAAGTCCTAGAATGGCAGTTGAACCCCTTCTATCTCTGTTTCGTCAAATATGAAAAGGCCTTCGACAGAGTTGACGATGAAATAATCGGGAAACTACTTCAGCGCAATGGAGTGCTTCAAACCTTTATCAACTTCATTCAACAGCTATATGACAATGTCGCAAGTCGAGTGGTTCACCAGGAAATCTTCAGTGAAGCCTTTAAAGTCAAGACAGGAATAAGACTAGGCCACCTGCTATCACCTATGATATTCCTAATCGTTGTAGACTGGATTATACGGCACACTGTGAGTAGGGTGTGGAAAGACAAGAATACGTTAGACAAATGAGAAGACTCTGAAGGATCTAGATTTCTTGGACGATTTTTGTCTCACGTCACACGAACTCGAAGACATACAGGCAAACAACAACAAACTGGCAGAAGAACCAGGCAGCGAAGACAGGACTTTGAGTAAACATAGAGAGAACGGGGCTGACGGAGACACACACATACAAGAACAACCAGCACTAATGACTGTTACCAAGAGAAATTTGAAAGACGTCATGTCTTACAATTATTTGGCTAGCATCGTTTTAACTACATGCAGTCAGCACAGATAAAGATGGCCAGCCTCCAAAACAACTTATTGTCATCGACTATCACTGACTTCCATCGTTACAAGAGATAAATTGGTGATACCTTCAGCATTTGTGATGAGAACTTTGATCTTGAAAACTTACTTCAAACCTTCAACAATGCCCACCTAAACATCGACTTTACTCTTGAAGCTGAATCCGATGAAATGTATCACTTCCCGCATGTTTATCTGGCAAGAAACGCCGAGAACTCTCTGAAAAAGTCCATATACAAAAGCCTTCATGGAATGGACAATTCACCAACTTTCAAAGCCTTATGCCTCGGAGGAGAAAGAGGAACCTTATATACACTCTTTCCTTGATGATTCGGAAGACTTACAAGGAGTAAGTGATTGACGAAGAACTGCGTAATTTTTGAAGAACCATAAAGGAAAACAGTTGTCCACCCAGGTTCATAGACAAGAGTCTCAAACCGGAGAAGACTTCTGGACAAGTTCAATCTGTCTCAAAGAAGATACTTCTGCTTAATCTAGAATTCAAAGGTGACACTGAAGCAGTAATCCTTCGTAAACGCCTCTGTAAATCTCTGCGGAAAACATACTGTGCCTCAGGCCTACGACTAACGTTTTCCTGCAAGAAACTGTTCAACCAGAATGCAAAAGACAAGCTGTTGCATTGGGCCACTTCAGCGTGCATATACCAGTTTACTTGCTCGTGCGGAGCTTAGTACAACGGCCGTACCACGCACCAACTTGAAAAACATGCTGGTGAACGCTATTAAGCCTGGCTAGTAACAGGAGAACGAAAACGTGCACATAGTTTAGTGACAGAACATCTCGTCAATTCAGGTCATTCAGTGCCATTCAAAAAATCCCTCAAAAAAATGACAAGTTTCGATCAAACCTATCAAATAGAGAGTGAAATTAAGACATCTGGGCATAGCCGAGGCACTAGCTGTCCAAAAGCTCAAATTCATGCTATGTGCCAAAAAGAAATACGTTCAACCCTTGTCCCTGCAGTGGCTATCGTTGCCAGTTACTTCTTCTAAAAGTGACTGTCTCACTGCCTTTCTTATCCAAACTCCCTGTTTATTCATGTTAATTTTAAGTTCTTCTTAATCACACACACCGTATTTTCATATCCGTATTTCCTGTTTATTTTGTTATTTTACTATTTCTACATATTTAATCCCCGATTGCATAAATACTTATTCGTCACAATAGTTATGGTCTCACTAGATCTTTTTATCTAAACATCTTATCTATTTTTTTAATTTCTACACTTCTAACCCCCAATTACACAATGTCAATCTTCTCAGTAATCATGATGCTTCTTTGTTTGAGTTACATCCGTCCCCCTGTTTATTATGGCATTTGAATTCCTAATTGGAATTTTTTTCAATCCTTGACCCTTGACCGAAAATTATGCTTAAACTTTCCTACCGATTTATTATAAATACACAAGTGTACAGCCTAGATGATGATTTCGTTGAAAAGAAAGTTTTCATCGCTGAACGAATAGCTAAATTAAATGGCCGATGAAAAGCGAGATTCACAAGGTAGGTGCTGGAAATGTTTTCTTCAGACACTCGGAAAAATGGTTTACAAGAATCTCTGCCTTTCAGCCACAGATACATGAAAAAAGCTTCCTTAGAAGTAGCTAATTCCATTAGTGATGGGGACTTTTCTTGCATATTTTTGTCAATAAATCTAGGTGGATGTCTGTTTTGTGGGAAGTATCATGTAGAGATTTTAATTGTCTCTATCGCGTCTTACGGATTTTTTTGGATAACTGAGCATAAGGTATATACCAACTTTTGTTTTCGTACCAGTGGGAAACATTTTCAGAAGATAATAAACTATGCAGTTTGCGTTAATATCCAGGATACTGACTTTTGGATCTAGGTGCCTTGTCTTCTATTGAGTAAGACATCCTGGGAACAAAAGATGAGGCCTAATTCTCTCCTGAGAGTGAAATTTACCTAAGTGTAGGCTGCGATAAGAGTGTTGAAGAGAGTACCTAATTTTCCATTCTGTGTAACATCAAACCGTGTGGCTAAATTAGGGTGTTTTTAAAACCATCCACTGTCCATCGTCACATCACCTCTTCCGAACAAACTATAAAGCCAGGTGGCATTGAAGCGTTTTCCTCTGTCACTTTTCGGGTATCGAATGAAATATCAAATGCTTCTAGATACCGAATACTCTAAATAGCAGAGACTATCCCAATTAGCATAAAACAACCAGAGCTGGGTATTTAAAAGAAATGTAGGGCCAGCCTTTATTGTTATCCTGGCTTCTTATAGAGTCGATAAATTCAAAAATTCCTTATTATTTCGCTTAATTTATCTAATAATAATATCAATTTAGTATTACATTAATGCATATTATCTATCTCTCTTAATGATACTTTGCCAATGCAATCTGCCTAAAGTGTTGATTCAGTGTTATTCAATATAGTATTAATGTTGGTAATACAAATTCAGTACGTGTCTTTTATTGAAGTGTAATTGACTGATCCTTGAGATAAACCTATTTTGATAGAGCAACAAAACGTTTTCGAGGTAGATTCCCCCCCCCTCACACACACACACAGTGATATCATTTAAAAACCATTGAACATCATACAGCACTGGACGGCTATTCTACCCACCGCTGGAGAGTTCGACACTAGAATGAATCAGATTTCCACTTCTGACTGATTTTCGGGGATTCTCCAACTAATACATGTTCGCAATGAAAGTTCGTCACTCATTCAAGACTGTAAACTTACGAAGGATCTTTGAACTCCACTGCTGTCAGCAGAAGTAAGTATAAAGCCGCTCTTTAATGCTTTTCAATAAAATTGAATATTCAAGTATTGGTTTGCAAGGATTCGATTGGTTTCATGATTTTATCATGAACTGACATTGGTTAGAGGACTACTGGATCGGGTCTTAGTGGCTTAATGGCCTACTAGCGCGCCTTATATAATCAGAAGCTTCTGGGTTCGAACCTCAGTGAATGCGTACTGTGAAGAGCCCCAAACTAGGACGAACCAACCATCCAGTACTTCCAGGTTTTCCAATGATCCTCTAACTCTTATCAGTTGATGATGAATTCTGACCAAAAGTAAATACGTTGACTTTTTATAAGAGTTTCAAGTGAAAATCTATACAATAGGAATTATCTTAAAGGCTCCACACATGTTGAAAAGATGTGTACCTATCACTGGTAGAAAAAAATGTTCTATTAGTTCTGTCAGTCAGTGAACAAAAATTAATTTTTTGTCTGTTGGTTTCCTCCAAAATTTCTCAGCACCTAGCTGTCTGCTTAAATCACTGGGCTACTTAAACTTTTACCTGGTATAATCCGTAAGCTTCATTTTCCATTTCTTATTGTATTAATCGTCTAACTGTGTTTTTGGATCGCTATATGAAATCTTACACAGTTTTGGTCGGCTGTGATGTAGCGCACTTCCCAATAGAAATGAGGAAAATACCCCAAAATACCCACTGAGTCATGAAGAAAATAAAAGACAGATTCAGCGAAGAAAATTTTCTTTATCGACGAAATCATCTCCACAGGCTGTACAGTTGTATTTATACTTACAAAAATATATTGTGGTCTATTATTTAGTAATAAAGGGTGACATAATTGATATAATTAATCATAAGTGGCTTTAGAAGTGAAAATTAAAAGTTGTAAATTACGTGGTACTCAACGGCACAAAGATAGAAATTTGATAAGGTTGAAATTGCTATTGAGTGAGAATTAAGGTATTTGAGTGTCAATTTAACAAGTTTGAAAACGGTGTGAAATGTACAAAAGGAGCATATGAGATTGATAATAGTAGATTAATTATTAAAGCAAAAGCAAACTAAAAGTAAAATTAAAAAGTAAAAAAAAATAAAAATAAAAATGTTTTTACAGGGAACGAGAAGTGAAGAGGTTAAGACCAAGGTAGAATAAGAGACTGAAAAAACGTTTTCTATAAAGAGTTCAGGGTTGTATTGACGAATTGCCAGCGCCTTCTCTTAACTTCATGTTTTTCTCGATAAATCTTGGAGGATATCCACTCTCTATGAGGACTCGTTTGAGTCGCCCCAGTTCCCTATCGATTGTATCACTTGAACATATTCTCCTTATTCTTGAGGATAAGGAATAGATCAGATTTCTGTTTCTTCTCAAATGGACCCAGCTATGGAAATTTGTGTACTGACCATTCTAATGATGGTTTCCTGTAGATCGATCTTTGAAGAGAACCACCAGATCTCCTTTTTAGAAAAACATCCAAAAGATGGAATTCCGAGTTAATCTCTGATTGGGACGTGAACTCGATGTCATGATGGCAGCTGTTGAACTCTTTAGTTATAAATTCGATGTTAGTATTGTCGTCACATATGATGAAAGTATCATCTATGTATCTTTGGTTTAAATGAAAACTATCGATAGTAGGATGATTTTGTCGATAAAAAAAATTTTCCTTCACTGAAAACTAAAGTGGAGATCTAGTTATTGCTTCCGATGGAACAGCCCGATCTGCTGCCGAATACCATTTTACTTAAAGATCCTCTACGAAGAATGGACATTTTGTGATTTAAATACACTGAGAATTCTATACTATGTGTTAACATACTGTCTAGAATAAAGATGTCTTTATTATTATGTCTACTAGAATTATTATTATTATTATTATTATTTTAAAATTTGTATTTCCCAATAAATATGGAACAAAACAACTTTAACTTGATGTTAATTTTTTCAATACTCACTGTATTAGCGTAGAAGCAGTGAATTAATTTATATGCCAAGTAGGATTTAATAAACCTTGCAGATAATTTCATCAAATGTATGCCCAATGCGTACTCATAAACATTTTTTTTATAAACTAGACAAAGTAGGATGATTAAAATGGATTTGTGTTGTGAATTCTTCAAAAATTAGACCTTTTGATGAATCAGTTGCATACAGTATGTTGCTTGCTATAAGTAAATATCACAAAATACAAAATACTTATAAATTTAAAAGTGAATTTTCAAAAATTCAGTCCATGCAATTCAGTTAGTGAGTAGTTTTCAGTCGACATGAGAAAGCTTTAGTTGAAAATCATTAAACAGAGTCATATTTTTGTGTGCAAATGTTACTTTTTAGTTTCATGTACAGTGGAACGGAATAATTAAAAATTCAATTAGGACCGAAGTGCTTGGACTCATGTTGACATATTGTTTTCTTTGGCAGAAGCTTGATGATGTCTAGCTCAACTTACAAAGCATTGGACAAAGAAGTGAAGAAGAGTGCTAGGAAGGACAAAAGACGGTTCTACGACAATCTAGCTACTGAAGCTGAAAAGACAGCAGGCAAAAGCGACCTGAGGACACTATATCAGATAACCAAATCTCTATCCGGGAAGAGACCAACACAAGCGAAACCTATAAAAGAGAGCCAAGGGAAGCCCATTACCAAGGAAGAAAAACAGATTAAACAATGGGCGGATCACTTCAAAAGACTCTTGAACCGACCATCACCTGCAACCCGTCCAGAAATACCAACAACAGCGCGCACACAACTGCAAGTTGACACCAATCCTCCAACAAGAGCTGAAGTCTTGAACGCAATCAAACTTCTGAAAGCTGGAAAAACAGCCAGACCAGATGTAATACCCCCTGAAGCACTGAAAGCGGGCCCAGAGACTACAGCAGACATGCTGACTCCATTATTGCAAAAGGTCTGGAAGGAGGGAAAGGTGCCTACTGACTGGAGGAAAGGTTACCTCGTGAAACTACCAAAGAAGGGCGACTTAAGACTCACTCTGCAAGAACTGGCGAGGAATCATGCTCCTATCGACGCCAAGTAAAATCCTGAGTCGCATCATACTGGAGAGATTAAAGGACGCACTGGAGACACAACTCCGACCAGAACAAGCTGGATTCAGGAAAGGCATATCATGTTCTGAATAAATTGCAAGTCTACGCATCATCATCACAGAACAAAGCATGGAATGGCAATCAAACCACTACCTCAACTTTATAGGCTTTGAGAAGGCCTTCGACAGCGTTGACCGTGAAGTAATTTGGAAACTATCCGAGTACTATGGCGTACCCCAAATATTCATCAACCTTATTCAACAGCTGTACGACAACGGCACCTGCCAAGTGATCCACAACGGAAGACTCAGCGAGGCGTTTGGAGTAAACACAGGAGTCAGACAAGGGTGTGCCTATTATCACCAATGATATTCCTAATTGTGGTGACTGACTGGATTATGCGTCAGACAGTGGGAAACTAGAAGACGGGGATATCCTGGACCGACGTGAAGAACCTAGAGGATCTGGATTTCGCGGATGACTTATGTTTGATGTCACACACAATCGAAGACTTACAAGCGAAAGCCGACAAACTGGTCGAAGAAGTAGCCGGCGAAGACAGGACTCCAGGTAAACATAGACAAGACGGAGGTTATGAAAATAACCAACCAACAACAGCAACAGCATCCAACGTCAATCACCATCAATGGGAGGGATTTGAAAGAGGCTACTTCATTCACTTATCCAGTGAGCATTGTCTCAACTACAGGAGGAGCGGACGAGGATGTCAAATCGAGAATCGGGAAGGCGAGAAACACATTCATCAACCTGAAACCAATCTGGATATCTTCGTCACTCAGCAGCATCAACAAAATTCGGATTTTCAATACAAACATCAAGTCAGTCAGTTCTTCTATACGGATCAGAAACTTGGTGGGTCACAAAGAATATTTCCAAAAGGCTGCAGACCTTTATTAACATCTGTCTTCGCTCAATACTGAAGATCAGATGGCCGGAAAGAATCACCAACAAGGAATTATGGGAACAAACAAAGCAAGAACCAATCGCCCAACAAATGTGCAGGAGAAAGTGGAGATGGATCGGACACTTGCTGAGGAGACCGCTGGGCGACATCGCGCGCCAAGCCCTCGAGTGGAACCCGAAAGGGAAGCGGTGTGTGGGACGTCCAAGAGTGACATGCAGGAGATCGTGTGAAGAAGAGTTGAAAGAATATGGATTAACATGGATGCAGGTGAGAAGTACAGCAGAAGACAGAAGAAAATGGAGACGTGCATTTGAAGCCCTATGTTCCACTAGGAACCCAAGGGAGCAATAATATTAATAAATAATAATAATAGTGATGTCTGATTATTTAACTCAAAATAAATTGGTTAAAGGATTTCATCATGAGCTGACATTGGTAAGATAACCACTAGAAAACCTGAAAGTACTGAACAGCTGTTTCGTCCTAGTTATGGGCTCTTCAGCAGCACGCTCGTAGACCAACCAATACTTGAATATCAATCAGATGCTCACTAGCGACTGGCTCTATTCAGTTAGGTAGTTACCTGGGGTTCCAGTGAGAAGTCATAAACAGTAGAGTGCAGCACGTCGGGTGTGAGGACAAATACTCGCCAAAGACATTGGCTAGTGGTCGCGTTATTTCGTGAATTGGCAGACGTTAGAACTCATGGGATAGCCATTGGGTCGGGTCCCAATCGCTGAATGGTCTACGAGCTAGCTCGCCTTGTAACCAGAATGTCATGGGTTTGAACCCTATCGGTGGGTGAGTACTGTTGAAGAGTCTCAAGATTTGGCGAGACAGCTGGCTGTCCGGTATTCCCAGGTGGTATTCCAATGGTTGTCTAACCAATTTCAGCTCATGATGAAATCCTGTAACCAATCAACCAAATCCCTACAAACTAATACTTGAATATCAAAGTAAATTGATGGATGCTGATTAACAGTAGATTCCAGGACAACGAGCATTTCATCGTATCTGGGACTCGTTATCTTGATGCACTTGGAGCATTCCCCAGTCAGCGACATCGTACTCACTGAGGCTGGAACCCAGTAGCCGTAGTTTGAAACGCTAAAGCGGTATCCACGAAAGCCACCTCTTTCATATGCAAGTGATATCAGCAACTGTTTAATTCAGTTTAGACTTTCCTGTTGATTGATTTACTTCAGGTTAAGTGATCAGACATCGTCCAGTTGATGAATCAGAAATAGGACGAAATGCGTGTTGTCATGGATTCCACTGCTAGGCACCATCCAATAATTTAGTTTAGCGAAATAGTTGTTTGAAAATCACTTCTGAACAATGAATTAACGATAATGACAGGCATTTAGGCATTCCAACTTTTTTTCTTCTTGACTGTATGTCACCGTTCTGATATTTAAATATCCTGAGTTGACAAGATCCCTTATTATTTGTCTTTGTTCCTGTTTAACCTCTCGTTTTGTTGCTTCTCTTTATGGTTATGTTATGATGATATAGGTAATATGTTGTTCTACTGTGGAGACTTTGTCTGACTGAGTAAAGGTCATTCTGACAACGTATTTTCTTCGCGAATTGTTTGATGAGTGATGCTTGCTGACAGAGTTCTGATCTCAACTTGCTGAGAACATTCTCCTTGATTCTCAGCTACTTTTTACACTTGATTTTACGGGGTGAATGCAAAAATTGGTTTCCAGAGTTCAGATCACAACAATGCGGTTTTTGTCGTTACATATAGACCTTTGATGTTTTCATTTCCTTTCATCGTGATTATTATGACAATGAAACTAGTCACTCAGTAAATAAAGCAGTTCTTCAGAATATTGGCGATGACTAATTTACACAGAACATTTTGAACATCAGTTCGCTAAATAAATCGGCTAGCATGGTTGCTTCATTCCAAAAGAAAATTCAATGGTGGTATATGGCGAACTACTTCTTCAGTACTTAAAATAGTCCCGTGCTGATTACAAAACTGGTGATATTACTCTAGAAGAATATTCATTCTAGGTTACAAGATTGGCACTACAACACAGCAATTTCCATCTGCGCGTGTTATCGGTTGACTAACCACTGACTGTACAACATGATCTTCACGTTAAACATTGGTGGTGGAATATTTTTATCATAGCTTGATTCCACACGGTATTTTTGGGACAAGTGTGGAATTTTCAGCCTGTGATGTCGATAGCACAAATTTTGCATGTCAGCCACTGATATCATGTGTGTGTCGGCGGGGGGGGGGGGTCAAACTCTGGACCGTGTACATGGTCAACGAGAGTCCTAACCGCTGTGCCACCTACGCAATTTCATGCATAAATATATATGTATTGTCAAGATAATCATATCAATATAAAGTTATCACACAGCTATCGTTCACCAATAACATTACCAAAACATTAATTTCATTCATTGAGACCTAGATATGTACAAGTCGTCAAAGAAATTCAGAAAACCCAGACAGTACTAAGTATGCTATATTTAAGAATTCGAAAATCAGAAGACATGATGAAAAATGAGTTAAATTCATTATGTTAAACCTCACTAGAGAACGAGTGTCCACCAACATTTATCGACAAAACATGAAAGAAAAACCTCCGGCGCCAAAAATCACAACTGTTGCTAGGATAGCTTTAGTCATGAACCTGGAATTCAAACGTGACATCGAAGGAGAAATTTCCAGAAATCGCCTTTCTGAAGATGACATTTCAAGCAGTCACTTTACGCGTCACGTTCTCCTAAAGACAACTTATCCAGTCTGATGTTAAGGATAAGATACCGCTTTTGGTCACCTTAGTGTGCATTTATCAATTTACTTGTTCATGTGGAGCAAAGTTTACTGGCCGCATGCAACGTCAAGTCCGCACAGAGGAGAAAAGAAGAATAGCAGTAGCTCTATCCTCGAACACCTTGTCAACTATGGCCATCGAGCATCCTTACATGAATGCTTCATAACTTCAAACAAACTTCATCAATACCACACGAAAGAACTTTGAATACGCCATCTGTACATAGCTGAATCATTGGATATTTTGGATCTGAAGTGGGACCTCTATGCACCACGTGCATTCACTCGCCACCCTATCGTGGGCAGAGAAACGTTCTCTTAATAATATTGCTTCCTTTTACGTAAATTCACTATCAGTATTATCAACCTTTTTTATTACTGCTCTACTACTGTTTAATAAATAACACCGCGTTTTCATACAGATTTTAAAAAAAAACAATTTGTCGTCTTTCTACTAGTTTTTGTCCACTTTCCTAGTCACTTTCTCACACTTATTACGTCACCCCAACTTCTGCCTCTTTTCTAATTTCCAATTAGTCGTCCCTTCCAGACTACACCCTATACGACATTATACTTTTTTTGAGGACAAATTTTACCAGTATCCGACTGGTCTTGGAAATTGTTTATTAAATATAATAAAAATTGTACAGTTTATGAAAATGAATCGCCGAAAAAAGACAATTTTCTTCACTCTTTACGTCTTTCATCACCATACTTTCGTCACAAGTAAATTTGTTTACGTTTCTTAGTTTGTGTTTTAGCTTCAGAAAATTTGATTAACTGCAGAAATTAAATCGGCAGTCGGTTTGTTAGGGACAGAAAGTCGACTAGTTGATTGACATGAAACCATCTTTCAACTTCTATGATGAGATTTACGTTCAAGTCAAGAAGAGTAGTGGTAAATATGATCTAATTGATTGATTGTCGGAAAGACCTATATGCCTAACTGACTAACGCTTTTTGTATGAAATAAGAAACTTAAGTGAAAAATACGGTTTCAGCAGAACACCTCCTCTTTGTCCTCTTCTCTTCGGTCCTAATTAGCTTGCCTCACGATTCTCCATGAACACTCATCTTCTCCCCCACCCTCACGATTAACTCCATCTCACCTTTGAATAGACGCTCAACTCATCATCGCCCATTCGCGTTACACTCGAGCGATGGCCTGGTGCGCGATATCATTCAGCGGTTTCTTTAGTATGTAACAATCCATTTCCATTCTCTTCAGAATATATGTTGGGTACTCGGCACTTGGTTGGTTTGTTCTCACAGTTTCTTGTTGGTAATTCTTTCTACCGAACCATTTGGAACCAGTGAAATGGACAGCTATTGATAAAAGTCTGTTACAGCTTTGTATAAATGCTTTTTTTATGATGCGCCAAGCTTTAGATACATATAGAAGTGACTGACTTCACACTGGTGTTCAAAAAATGTGAATATTGTTCTCTATGCTAAGTTCAGAAGACTTGAAAACTGATTTCAGAGTGACAAGGGTGTATCCTGCCTTTCCAATTTTAGTTTTGACGTCTTCATCCGTTCCGCCTGTAGTTGAAACGACGCGGCCGAGAACATTGAAGGAGATGAAATCTTTCAAATTTCAAACGTAGATAGTGATTGGTGCCTCTGTTTGTTGGTTAGTTACTTTCATCACCTCGGTCTTTTTTATTTTCCTTGAAGTCTTATCTCTTCTTCTTCGTCTGCCAGTTTGTCGATTTTCACCCATAAGTCTTCGAGTTTGTGTTACATAAGACAAAAATCTTCTGTGAAGTCCGTTGTCGTGCTTCCAATTTTTTGTTACCATTGGATTGATTTTCCCGAGTAGGGTCGTTAACCCCTCTTTTTCGGGGCTTAGGACTGCCTAGAAAATCAGCGAATTAGTAAACTAAGTGAGGTTGTTCATATGGAAGCATGGCTGAGAATTCGGCGAACAAAATATGACTAACAGCCATGTAAACATGGACGTCAAGTTGAACGTTTTACTTGTTACTAGAAGCTCTAAATTAAAACGCCTTTTGTTGTTTGTGAACGACTCTAAGGTTGTATACTGTAGTTAAGTGAAAATACCATATTCACGACAGTATTTTAGTTAGTAATTATTAACAACAATGAAGGTTGACGCACTTAATTTCATATGACTAGATGAAATCAGGTACTTCTTGTAAAGCTTTTCTGCAGTTTATTTTAAAATTAGTAATTTCATTTCAATGTTTTTATTTATTCTGATAAAAATCATTATGTAATCAAAACCTTTTCCTAAAATAGATATCTGCAGAAATTCCAGCTGTTCACAAAAAGGGAAAATCAATAGAAGAAAGTCACAAGTACATTATGTTGTCACGCTTAAAGTCACTTTATTCTTCCATCGACATTGTGGGTGGTGAGATGTTATAATTTGTTTCTTTTTTTGTTTTAGAGAGACATAAATGTCAGCAAACTACGAAATAATAACGCGTTTGTCCTAAGAAAAACTTACTCAGTGTACATTAATACACCATAAGAAATCTTTAGCCAAAGATACTCGAAAATTAGAAGCTAAACTGATAAGAACTGAGCAGTTAGACATATAACTAGACAATTCAAGTGTTGGTTTGTAGGGATTTGGTTGATTGGTTATAGGATTTGATCATAAACTGACATTGATTAGAGAACCATTGGAAAACCTGGGAGTACTGGACAGCTGTTTCGTCAGTCTAGTTTGGGACTCTTCATCAGCACGCATCCCCCCGGGACCTTCTAGTTACAAGGCGAGTTCGTATACCATTAGGCCACTTGTAAATAGGAGGTCCCTGGTTCGAACTCTGGTGGGTGCGTACTGCTGAAGAGTTCAAAACTAGGACGAAACAGACGACCATTACTCCCAGGTATTCCAATGGTTCTCTAACCAATGTCAGTTCATGGTGAAATCATGTAACTAGGCATTTATTTGCCAGTAATGTCTCTCTCCCTCTTTCAGTGACCAACAGGCGAAAACCGACAGAAACGCTGAAGAGGTAGGCAGCAAACATGGGTTTTTAAGTTAACATAAAAAAATGAGCGTGATGAAGATAACAAACCAACACCACCAACAACAACACCCACAAGCATCAATCACTACCAACAGAATAAATTCGTAGGAGTCCACTTACCTCACTTTACTATCCTGCAGCATCTTGTCAACTACAGGAGATAGTATGAACCAGGATTTCAAAACCAAGATTGAAAATGACAAGATGAAACTTCATCACTCTTAAATCAATATGAAAATCTTCTACACCCAGCATAAAGAACAACACATGGATGTTCAGCATCAGTGTTAAGTCGTTCATTTCTTCTATATGCGTCAGAGACTTGGAGTGTCATGAAAAGTAGACTTTTCTCAACAGCTGCTTTCACACTATAATCAAGATCAGATGACTAGAAAAAACTGGCAACAAAGAACTGTGAAAACAAATATGCTGAAAATAATGAAGATGAATTGGAAACGCTCTAAGGAGACCATTGGATGAACTCACAAGCCAAGCAGAACCTCGAATCCAACCTGAATAGAAGAAAACAAAGAGTTGAGCTTCATTCCGACCGCAACATGGAGGAGATTGTGGAAGCACGAGATGTAAGCTTATGGAAAATCTTGAAGCTAGCTAAAGAGGACTTCAGAGAACCGGATGAAGTAGATGTATGCTGTCGAAGGTCTGTAATGCACTCGGAACCCAAGGGATTAATAATAATAACCTCTTTGTCTAAGAAATTGAATGACACACTTTCAGTTATAAAAAGGTATACTAAGTATAAGCAAAGATATATCTATACTTTGCAACTTTCAGTTAACTGCAACAGAATATGGAAATTATAAAACAGTATGTATCACTATTCTTTCATTAGTATGAGTAGCAATAACTTGTTAATGATTCATAGGATCGGGTCGATATTAGGAACGACGTATCAATAAATATCTGAGAATTAATAATACATCAATGTGAATGTTCAGAGAAACTAATAATATACATATCCTATTTTTCTGGCAAGCAGGCTGTTCATCAGCTACGGGTAATTATGTTCTATGAAATGATTCACGTAGAGTGAAAACTAATCTAGAAGGGAATATGCTGGTGAACGTTAGGAAAAAATAAGTTCGTAGTACACAATAAGAAAATGATAATCCACAGAATTTCTCAGAATCTTACAGGAACAGTTCGAATATGCCGTCAATGCGCAACCAAATTAGGTGATGTTCAGGCCCTTGAACTTTGCCTCAGTGTCTAGCATCAATACCTAAACTGAATTTAAAAAATCTTGCCTTCTTTTACTCACTTTTTTCCGATTTGTTTGTTTTGGTCATTTCTACAACTGTTACTTCACATCTGGAGAGAATAAAGGACGCACTGGATACACAACTCCGACCAGAACAAGCTGGATTCAGGAAAGGCATATCATGTTCTGAATAAATTGCAAGTCTACGCATCATCATCACAGAACAAAGCATGGAATGGCAATCAAACCACTACCTCAAATTTATAGGCTTGAGAAGGCCTTCGACAGGTAGCGTTGACCGTGAAGTAATTTGGAAACTATCCGAGTACTATGGCGTACCCCAAATATTCATCAACCTTATTCAACAGCTGTACGACAACGGCACCTGCCAAGTGATCCACAACGGAAGACTCAGCGAGGCGTTTGGAGTAAACACAGGAGTCAGACAAGGGTGCCTGCCTATTATCACCAATGATATTCCTAACTGTGGTGGACTGACTGGATTGTGCGTCAGGCTGTGGGAAACTAGAAGACGGGGATATCCTGGACCGACCGACGTGAAGAACCTAGAAGACGTGGCTTTCGCGCGTCGATGATTTATGTTTGATGCCACTGTCACAAAATCGAAGACTTACAAGCAAGCGAAAACCGACAAATTGGTCGAAGAAGTAGCCGGCGAAGACAGGACTCCATGTGAACATAGAAAAAACGAAAGTGATGAAAATAACCAACCAACAACAACAACAACAACAGAAGCGACATCCAGCGCCAATCACCATCAACGGGAGGGATTTGAAAGGGGTTGCTTCATCCACTCATTTATCTAGCATTGAGCATTGTCTCAACTACAGGAAGTCGGAACGGACGAGGATGTCAAATCGATCGAGAACCGGGAAGGCAAGTGAGAAACACATTCATCAACCTGAAACCAATCTGGAAATCTTCGTCACTCAGCCAGCATCAACAACAAAAATCGCTCGGATTTTCAATACAAACAACGTTGAGTCAGTCATTTTTTCTATACGGATCAGAAACTTGGCGCTTGGAGGGTCACAAAGAATATTTCCAACCAATAGGTTGGAGACCTTTATCAACAACTGTCTTCTATGGATTTATACTGAAGATCAGATGGCCGGGCCGGGCCGGAAAGAATCATCAACAAGAAACTATGGCTGGACAAACAAAACAAGAACCAATCGCCAGCCAATAAATATGCAGGAGAAAGTGGAGATGGATGGATTGGACACTCGCTCACTGAGGAGGCCGGGCCACTGGGTGACATCGCGCGTGCGTCAGGCCATTGCTCTAGTGGAACCAGGCCGAAAGAGAAGCGGCGATTGAGACGTCAGTGCAAGAGTGACATGGAGGAGTTGAAACAATTTGGATTAACATGGATGCATGTGAAGAGTACAGCAGAAGGAAGACAGGAGCAAGTGGAGACGTGCAGTTGAAGCCCTCTCTATGTGCCAGTAGGAACCCAAGGGAAAAATAATAATACTTCACACCAACTTCATCTTGCTTACTTCCACCAAAGCTTCCCTTTATAGACAACTCAGAACTTATTTATCAGCATTTGACTAGTTTTATAAATTCTGTGTGAAGTACAGTTGCATTGTTTTGAAAATTCCCCGTCAAGAAAATCCCCGTTACCATTGGATCATCTTTTTTACTTTTTAAATTGGGAACACGAAGATTTTTCAGAAATTTGGTTTCTGAATTTGTTACTATTATCATTATCCCCTTGGGTTCCAAGTGGTCCACAAGGCTTCAGCAGAACGTCTACATTTCATCCTTCTCCCTGCAGTTCTTTTACTTTCAAGCCAAAACAAAGATTCCATAGAAGCTTTCACCTCCTCCTCCTCCTCCTCACATGATCTGCAAAATTTAACCCCCAGACGCTAAACCCGTTGTTTTCCATGAGGATTTCAGTGGAGGATGAATCGTTTTGTCATGACTGCCTCAGCTATGCTTGACAATCGAAGGCTCAAAAACTTAAGGAACTCAGGTAGCAGCTTGCATAGAATTGTAAAGCCTGAATATTTATCAGATTTGTGATCCATATCCACGGGTATGTCACTGTGGATTCCCTGATTGTCTTTGTGACTCCTTTACCTAACCACGTTGGACAGTGTTCTACAGGGTGAATGTAGGCTTGACGATTCATTCTCTGCAAAAATAGTTAAATGTACATGGAGGTGGCCAGATTCAGTAGCTTTTCCTTCACCTGTATTGATGTATTTCAAACATTGCCAGTATTTCTCTCTATCCGTTCTGATCATGGAGACCTTAACAAGTTTTTCTGGATGTCTGGAAATGTTTCCGTTCTCATATAATACATATTCAATAATGTCGAAGGAACTGAATAACTGTAATCCACACTAAAATAAATTTACAGATTAAGCAGCGATAGAATTGGGTGTGTGTATTTTGAGAATGATTTAATTATTTCTCAAAAAGTCTATACAATAAAAAGGGCGTGCAAGATTCATCCACTGTTCTATTCAACTGTGTATAAGTGTGCTGAGAGCTGTCTGCAAGCCAAAATTGTGGACAAAAATTTACGCCAATGTTTACGTCTCAAATCGGGGTTATGAGAAAAAACATTAACAAAGCTTAACCTTGAGGAACTCACCAACCAATCACAGCAGACTTGACGTGTTCAGATACGATTCGCAGATACATGGCTTAACTTTCTAATAAACGCTCACAAGTAGTACAGAAAAACCTTCATCAAGACGACAAACAATCAGAATTCGTTGCTTCTCCGCTAACAGTAATGCTAATATTATTATTTCTTGTAATTCCAGTATTAACAAAGGGCTTCAGCCACTTCTCTCTATTTCTTTCGGTTCTCTGCTAGAGTTTTCATCTGGCTCCAGGTCTGCCCACATGCCTTCATCTCCTCTTCTTATGACCTCCTCCATGTCACCTTACTCTTGCACTGGCGACCCAGTCGCTGCTTCCCGTTCGGGTTCCACTCGAGGACTTCTCTAGTGATGTCACTTGATGGTTTCATCAGAGTATGGTCAAACCATCTCCATTTCTTCCTGCTTGTTTGCTGCACAATTGGTTCCTAGTTGATTTGCTCTCAGAGACCTCTGTGGGTGATCTTTTCTGGCCGGCCATCTGGTCTTGAGTAGTATTAAGTGAAGACAGCTGTTGATGAAGATGTGAAGTTTGTTCAAAGTGGCCTTCATGAAGTGGCACCAAGCCTCTGATCCATATATTGAGTAGCACTGACTTCACATTTGAGTTGAAAATCCAGATCTTATTTTTCATGCTGAATCCTGTTGATCTCCACATCGACTAGAGAATGATTAAAAGCTTAACTTGCTTTCTCGATCATTTTTTTGATATCCTCATCAGTACCGTACGCCTGAAGATGAAACGATGTTTCCCAGCTAGGTGGGTAGGTGAAGGAAGTTGTTTCTTTCAGGTACCTTCCATTTGTGCTGTTGTTCATCACCTCTGTTTTCTCTATATTTACTTGGAGTCTTGTCTTTGATGCTTCTTCTTCCAGCCCTTTGCTTTTCATTTGAAATATATTACACAACTTTTCCAATGTTTCACTCTCAGCTATTATCACCATTAAATCAGCTCAACAGTTGCAAATGAATAATTGAGATTATGTTCATTAATCGATTTGTAGAAATCTGTTTTACCAGTAATTATTCCATATTAAAAGTGCTCATGTATCATGCACAAAAGCATCACGCTTTTCGTCAATACCAATGAGTCATTATCATTACTAATAATACACAAACTTCGTATGTTACAGGCATCAAGAAATGCACCAAATAAAATCTTATAGTTTATTCGCTGATGGGGACATTACCCAGGCCACTTGTGGAGCTTTATACTTAAAATCTGATCCACAAGGAGGTAAAGCGATGTTAAGACCTAGGTCCCCATGGGTGATGGCGACCTAAACAGGTTTATACGCCTTTCTATCTATTCAGCTTCTGGAGCCTATATACACAATTATTTTAGAATCAGGGTTTTTCACCTAGCCTTTAGTAGACAACCTGATTAAATCTGGGGTTACTGAGAAAAAACCAATCGATATTTCACAGATATATTTCCCGTGTTGTTTGTTTAAATTTGATGTAACATGACCTTTAATTGTGTTTTTTTTCTTTGGCGAGTATTTAATGTGCTCACAACATATTGATTCACAAGTTTCTAGTTATCGTGAGAAGAACCATAATTTTGGGTTGAGGCGTGTTGTAATGCAAGAGATAGCTAGCTGTTCTTGGGTTGTGTTCTTGATCCACGCAGTGGATTCCTGGAACTTTCCCGATTGCCATTCAACCAAATTACATACATCTACCGAAGGAGACAAATCACGATGCCTTCTCAGACAGAAGCATTTCAAATGATCCACCGTCACGGGGTATGCTATTTGAAGCAGTTATGATTACTTATCTGGACTCATCGGTCATACCAGATCATTTATGAAAGTGAAAGGTGACTTGTTTCAAAATCCATGAATAATCAGAGCTTAACTGTTGATTCATTATACTAAATGTAAAACACAAAAAGTAATCAGAATACCTTATTAGGCCTATATTTCATTTTAGAAATTCACCTAATTATGAATTCTCTAAATATTTAGCCATGGTATTAAATCCAATAAAATGCCACTCGAAATCAAGACTAACTAATTCTTATGAACTAAAACACAGATTAGATCATTTAAAATTAGGTAATGAAGAGAAAATGGTTAGTTTTGACATTGTCAGTTTACATAAACGTATACCAATAAATATGGCTATAGAGGCAGTCAGAAACGAACTCATTTCTGACCAAGAACTCGACCTTAGAACAAAAGAGCTACTTGAGGACATAATGCTGGGAGTGCAACTATGCCTGACTTCCACAGTATTTAAATTCCAAGGGAAAATATACAAACAAACTGAGGGAGTTTCCATGAAGGTACCAATATCCCCGGTTCTAGAAGATATATTCATGAATAGATGGGAAAACATGGCGATTGAAACGTTCATCCCTACCCCAAAAGTATGGTGGAGGTATGTAGATGACATATTCACTGTACTCAGAACACAAGATACAGATAGATTTTTCAAACACATCAACTCGATGGTAGAGGCAATTCAATTCACTTAGGAATTGGAAAGTCAGGAAGGGGAGCTTCCAATGTTAGATTGCAACGTAAAAAGGAAAGAAGATGGGAAGTTAAACACTAATGTTTACAGGAAAGCCACACATTCAAACAGATATTTGGACTTCCGATCATCCCATCCTATGTCAGTAAAAATAGGATTGGTGAGATGTTTAAGTGACAGAGCACAAAAACTAAGCAGTACCAAGGAAAATCCAAGACAAGAAATGATACACATAAAAAAACCTTGAAACTTAATAATTACCCGGATAAATTGGTAAGGAAATATGTAAGGAAATCTAAAAATAAAATAAATAATGTTTGAAGCGATAATGATAATAATAATAATATTAATGACGACACCAACAATAAGGAATCTAAATCATCAACAGTAATTCTATACAAGGAAGGAACCTCGGAAACCACCTTACGCAGAATTCTTAACAAGGAAGGAATAAAAGTGGCATTCAAACCCACAAACTCAATTAGAAACAAGCTTTGTGGGTTAAAGGATCAATCCTGTGGAGCCTTTAAAACAAAACAATTTAGTTTATCTAATACTCTGCCTGAAATACTGTGCTGAAATATATTGCATGTTGTCTTATTGTATAGTTGTCGTCGCTTTTTTGCCCTTTTTATGTGAACTGTTTCCTTTGTTGATGTTGTTCTCATTGTTTGTCCGTTATTTTCTGATTTTGAGGGGAGCAACCCAAAAAGTTGCTTCTCTCTAAACTTTTACTTAATGTAATCATTCTTTTCTCAGGCGTGAGGCTAGCAACCCCACCCTGTAAACAAAATTGCTACAGAACCTTCAGCAAATGAACCTCTTTGCACCAAAAGAAAAAGTCTGTGTAGGAACATGGAACGTCCGAACTATGTACGAGACATGGAAAGCTGCCCAGATCGCCAACGAGATGAAAAGATACGGAATACAAGTGCTGGGAATATGTGAGAGCAGATGGAATGGGAGTGGACTCACCAAATTGTCAACAGGTGAGTCAGTGATCTACTCCGGTCACCCAGAAGATAACCACACGCACACCGAGGGCGTGGCTATCATGATGTCACCAACGGCAACGAAAGCCCTGATACAATGGGAGGCGATTTCGTCCAGGATAATGACCGCCAGGTTCAACTCCAAAGGAAGGAAAGTGTCAATCATACAATGTTATGCACCCACAAACAACGCAGACCTCGAGAAGAAAGAAGAATTCTACAGGCAACTACAGGCAACAATGGACAATACTCCAGCTGGCGACATGAAAATACTAATGGGAGACATGAACGCCAAACTGGGACCAGACAATACGGGAAGGGAACTCATCATGGGTAGAGAAGCTCTAGGAGAAATGAATGAAAACGGAGAACTCTTCGCCGACTTCTGCGCCTTCAACGAACTGGTGATTGGTGGCAGTGTATACAAGCACAAAGATATCCACAAGGCTACATGGGTGTCACCAGACGGGCAAACCAAAAACCAAATCGACTTCATCTCAATCTCAAGGAAGTGGAGGCGCAGCCTACTGGACACAAAAGCAAGAAGAGGAGCAGACGTTGGCTCAGACCACTATCTCGTACAAGGGACAATCCAAATCAAATTAAAAGCTTTCAGGGAATCAGGAGCTGCAGATAGACCACAAGCCAAGTTCAACACTCAAAAGCTGAAGGACCAGGCTACAAAGGACATCTTCATTGCAAGCATAAAGGACAAAGCCGAGACACAAATCAACACTAGCGAAAAGGTCGGCGTTGAAAAGCACTGGAACAACTTGAAAACGGTGTGGAGCCAAACCTGCATAGAAATTCTAGGCAGAAAAAAGAGACAGGACAAACAGTGGCTCACTACGGACACTTGGAAACTAATAGAAGAGAGAAGGACAGTGAAGCAAAAGATTATCCAGTGCACCGACGAGCAACAAAAACAGGAGCTGAATGCAAGCTACAATACACTGAACAAAAGAGTGAAGAAAAGTGCCAGGGAAGACAAAAGAAAATATTATGAAACCATGGCAAACGAAGCAGAACAAGCTGCAGGCAAAGGAGACCTCGCCACACTCTACCAAACAACTAGGAACCTTTCGGGCAAACGTTCGACACAGATTAAGCCAATAAAGGACGACAATGGAAAGTCAATCACCAAAGAGGTGGAACAGAGAAAGCACTGGGTTGAACACTTCAAAAGACTTCTAAATCGTCCGCCACCTACAACACGTCCAGCAATACCAACAACGGAAGCAGAACTACCAGTGAACACTGACCCCCCGACGAAATCAGAAGTCCTGAATGCAATCAAGATGCTTAAAGCTGGGAAAACACCGGGACCAGATGGAATCCCAGCAGAGGCTTTGAAAATAGACCCAGAGACAACAGCGGACTTGATGACACCACTACTGGAGAAGGTGTGGAAAGAGGGCAAAGTACCCGAGGATTGGAAGAACAGTTACTTATTCAAACTTCCAAAGAAAGGAGACTTAAGTCAATGTAAAAACTGGCGTGGAATTATGCTTCTGTCCATTCCAAGCAAGATACTAAGTCGCATCATCCTGGAGAGAATCAAACAAGCCCTAGATGAAAAACTTCGTCCGGAACAGGCTGGATTCAGGAGAAACAAATCATGTATTGATCAAATCGCCACTCTACGGATCATCATTGAACAAAGCTTGGAATGGCAGTCACCTCTCTATCTCAACTTCATCGACTTTGAAAAGGCCTTCGACAGCGTCGATCGAGAGGTCATTTGGAAACTACTTCGCTACTACGGGGTCCCATCGACAATTATACACCTCATCCAACAGTTATACGACAATGCTGCATGCCAAGTAATCCACAACGGGAAACTTACGGAAGCCTTCGAAGTGAGGACGGGAGTGAGGCAAGGCTGTCTACTATCACCAATGATCTTCCTGATTGCAATTGATTGGATAATGCGACAGACAACGGCAACCAACGAGGGAACAGGCATAAAATGGACTGACACAAAAGACTTGGAGGATCTGGATTTCGCCGATGATATATGTCTGATTTCCCATAAACTGGAAGATATGCAAGTGAAAAGTAACAAGTTGGCAGAAGAAGCATCAAAGATAGGACTTCACGTGAACATAGATAAAACAGAGATGATGAAGATTCCTAGCCAACATCAACAGCAACAACAACAACAGACCACAATAAGCATAAATGGGAAGAACCTGAAAGAAACAACCTCCTTCACCTACCTGGGAAGCATCGTCTCAACTACAGGCGGAACTGACGAGGACATCAAAGCCAGAATCGGAAAAGCAAGACAAGCTTTCATTACTCTCAAATCTGTGTGGAGGTCAACAGCACTCAGCATCAAAAATAAGATCCGGATTTTCAACTCCAATGTGAAGTCAGTGCTACTATACGGATCAGAGACTTGGCGAGTCATAAAGAGCATCTCAAACAAACTTCAAACCTTCATTAACAACTGTCTCCGCTCAATACTCAAGATCAGATGGCCAGAAAAGATCAGCAACAGGGATCTCTGGGAGCGAACCAATCAGGAACCGATTGTGAAACAAATAGGCAGAAAGAAATGGAGATGGATTGGCCATACGCTGAGGAAACCATCAAGTGACATCACTAGACAAGCCCTCGAGTGGAACCCGAAAGGGAGGCGGCGAGTTGGTCGTCCAAGGGTGACTTGGAGGAGGTCATGCGAGGAGGAGATGAAAGCATGTGGACAGACCTGGAGCAGGGTGAAAAAGTTGTCAGAAAACCGAAGTCAATGGAGGTGCGCAGCTGAAGCCCTATGTTCCTCTAGGAACTAAAGGATACAATAATGATAATAATAATACTCTGCCTGAGATGATTGTCAGGTCAAATACATACGTCAAAGTAGTAAAACAGGGTCAGTCAGTCAGACTAGCCAAACATAAAAGCTTAGCAAAATCTAGATTGGTTGACCCGAATATGATAGGATATCTAGAGAATATTTCAACTATAACAGAAGCTTTGTTTATCGAATTAACTGCAAATACATGTAATAGGTATGACTGATCACCTGTCCACTCAGATATCTGGAAAAATCTACTACCCCAACGACGACAAATAGGAGAAAACAAAGAAAACTATAAAATTCAAGTTTCGAAGTCGTATGATTATAATTGATATGATTATGAACCTCAATAAATTTTGTTCGAAACGTCATCCAGTACATAATACTGTTTCATTGTGTGATATATCTAATAAACAAACTATTATGGAATTACTTACTACTACAGTGCCCAAGTTTTACACATATATTAATTAGGAGAGAAACTGGAAAGATTGTAGTGGGAATTAAGATTCATCTCTATTAAAACTAAGCAAATATTCTTATGATTAAATTATCAAGAAAAAACTCCCATCATGATGTACTTTCTTCATCTCTACTATACATATATATTGAAGTATTACTGAGGTTTTCACTGTTTACTTTATACAGAAAGAGACATTAATAGATGCAGGCATGTATATCGAATCGTTTTACTTTTAGTTAAATTGATATGAATATTATATGTGATACTAACATTTTTTATGTGTTTGTGAATAATCTTCAAACCGCTTTATAATCTGTGTCAATCATCAGTATATACGTTTATGCATAGAGAACAAGGATAAAATGTTAAGTAACTGAAAAACTGATCCACGTAAATGATATGTCAGAAAAGTGTTCATCATAGACATTTCTCTTTAGTCTTTCTTCCCCCAACCCCTTGTATTCTTGCATTAATGGAAGTTTTGAAAGGAGATTGTATGAATTAAACTGTCTAACTAATTGAAAAAAATAATCGCAAATAGTAGGTTTAATGTTCTGATAAGACTGCGTACAAACATGGACAGATCATTTGATTGAAATTGAAGACTAGACAGTTATTGACACATTTCCGTATACTTGTGAATTATTCTGCTGGTGGTGAAATTTTCCAGTAGACATTCACGTGAAAATAAAATAAACGTGCCCTTACGTAAAATAAAAAGTAAATTAAATTCACAATGGAATTAGAAAACGATTCAAAGATTCCATTTCTGGACGTGGAATTAACAACAAGAGATGATGGAACCCTAAATAGGTCCATCCACAGAAAACCGACATGGAATGACCAACTATAGCATTTCTATCGTTGGATAATTTTGAGCCGAAAACGAGCTCTCATCATCGCATTAGAAACATCTGCATCAGCGATTGCGCGTAAGAGGAGCTCTTATTTCTCAAAAATATCCTAGCTCAAAATGATTACCTGACTGGTTTTGTCGAAAAGAACATGAAACCTAAACCAAAAAGAGAAGAATGCGATTCAGCGCCAAAGAAAATGCTGTATCTGAATTTGAATTTCAGGGGAGATTCGGCAACCGATATCCTGAAGAGGAGAATATCCAGATATTTAAAGAAGACCTTCCCTGCAGCAACACTAAGAGTGACATTATCTAGCCGTTCAATACTTCAAAACAACGCAAAGGACAAACTCTCGAATATGACCAATTCAATGTGCATATAACAGTTCACCTGCTCGTGCGGAGCTAGCTATATAGGTCGTTGTATGCGCGTCCTTTCAAAACGTGTTAGAGAACATTATCCAGCCTGGCTGCAAAGAGGATGCACCGGTTCAATCAGAAGTGCCATTATTGAACATCTGATCAGCAACTCCCACAACACCTCAACTGATTCTTTAAAAGTAATTTACAAAGTCAACAGAAACCTATCAAAAGCAGTATGCTTCCGACTTCTCTGTACTTCAGAAGCCCTCGCAATATGCATCGAGAAGCCAGAGCTATGTGTTCAAAAGAGATTAGTCCGACCTCTACAACTATCATGGACCTAGTTCGGTATGTTCCCTTAGCTACCGTTTTTTCCTTCTTTCGTTCTCTTTTTTCTATTTGATCTTTTTACGTTGACTGTCTTCATTCGATTCACCCCATTTTCTCAGTTATAAGAACAGTTTTCTAAGTTTGTTTCCATGTTTTTCCTGCTCACATTTATAATAAGTTTAAAAATTAACTATTTTATAATTACGTCTTAATCCTGAGCAATTTTTGTGTTTCTAAGGCTCTTGTCATCTATATTCACACCTCCTAACTTCCATTTAGAGGTAAAGTTGTTATTTCAGTTTTGTTTCCAAGCTCATTTTTACACACCTGTGGAATTTTGTTTCTAAGCCTCTCGCAGAAACCATATCTAGTTGAAAATAATTATCACCTTCTATTCGCTGTCGTAATTATGTGAAATCAAACAAGAAAATGTATCCATGCAAAATTATGTATTTAAATGCGATTGTACAATTGCTTTTGAAAATGAAATCACCGAAAAGGCAAATATCTTTGCTGAACTTCGTGTTCTCTTCTTTCTAAAATAAAAAACAACACTCATTTGTATTTCACAATATAATGAAGGTTGGCAGACAAAATTCAACCAATTAATAAAACCTCTTCATCATCAGTCTGTATTAGGCATTCCGTATCAGTTGTTGCGTGTTACTGAAGAGAGTTCATTAGCAAAGATATTGATTTCTGAATCGTGTTGTAAGTATGTTTCTCGTATGGGAATCGCTTGACAATGAAATATATTCCCCTCATATTACGTATAATCAGTTCTCCCCTTGAATCTTATGATCCTTTTTGATCTAGAGTAGGTCAAACAAACAGTTATTCAAATGTTGTGTTCCACAAATGAGGTAAAAGACATTCCGTAAACTGTAAAAGAGGACGTAAATTTAAGTGGGAAAATTAATCAGAGTTGAATTACTCAAATCAGAAGTAGTATAATTTCTTGTCATTGAAGTTTAAAATATTTTCGCTGAAATAGAGTTTTCATGCTAATAACAGATTATTGGAAAAAATACTCGATTAATAAAGCTTAAGTTATCAATCTCTCAAACAAGCCCTAGATGAAAAACTTTGACCGGGACAGGCTGGATTCAGGAGAAATAAGTCATGCATCGATCAAATCGCAACACTGCGGATCATAATTGAACAGACCTTAGAGTGGCAGTCACCTCTCTATCTCAACTTCATCGACTTGGAATAAGTCTTCGACACACAGCGTCGATCGAGAGGTGATTTGGGAATTACTTTGCTACTACGAAGCACCACCGAAAATTATACATCTCATACAACAGTCGTACGAGAATGCTGCGTGCCAAGTAATCCATAACCGGAAAATCACAGAATCCTTCGAAGTGAAGACGGGATTCAGACAAGCTGGTTGCCGTTTATCTCCAATAAGTTTCCTGATTGCAGTAGACTGAATAATGCGATAAACAGCGGCTAACGGGAAAACAGGCATGAAATGGGCCCACACAAAAAACTTGGAGGATCTGGATTTCACCAATGATATATGTCTGATTTCCCACAAACTGGAAGATATTCAAGTGAAAGGCAACAAGTTGGCAGAAGAAGCATCCAGAGAAGTTAGGCCTGCAGGTGAACATAGATAAAACAGAGGTGATGAAGATTCCTGGGCAACAGTAACGAAAACAACAACAATAGACAACAATCAACCAGCGTGAATGGGAGAAATCTGAAAGAAGCAACCTCCTTCACCTACCCACCTACCTGGGAAACATCGTTTTAACTACAGGCTGACGGAACTGGTGAGGATATCAAAGCAGGGATCGGAAGAACACGGCAAGCTTTCATTACTCTCAAGTATGCGTAAAGATCAACATCACTCAGAATAAAAAATAAGATCCGGATTTCCTAATGTGAAAGTCAGTGCTACTTTACGGATCAGAGACCTGACGCCGCATCACGAAAGCCACTTTTAACAAACTACAAACCTTCATCCACAGCTGTTTTCGCTCAGTGCTGAAGATCGAATGGCCGGCCAGAAAAGATCAGCAGCCGGCATCTCTGAAAGCGAATCAACCTAGTGGGAATCAATTGTGCAAGAAATATGCAGGATGAAATGGAGGTGGATTGACCATATACTGAAGAAACCATCAACTGACATCACCAGACAAGCCCTCGAGTGGAACCCGGAGGGAAAACAGCGGGTTGGTCGTCCAAGGTTGATGAGGAGGAGGACATGTGAAGAGAAGATGAAAGCATGTGGATGGACGTGTAGCCAGGTGAAAACATCACCAGAGAACCGAACGCAATGGCTGAAGCTCTCTGTTCCTCCAGGAATTAAAAGAAATAATAATATAATATCAATCTCCCCTACACCCTGTTGTATTGGATTTAAAGACTGTCATCTTATCTCATCCAACTTTATGACTGTTTATATTTGAATGTAGTGCTGCAGATGAGATATTCTCCATACTTATTATCTTATTAAGGCCAACTAATCTGGATTCTACAAGGTTTTTTGATACCTCGTTGATCCGAATGACTCCGTTCTACTAATTTGACAGGTGTATATGACCTGACAGTCGTTGCGGGTTATTAGATAAATTAAGTTGTTTTGTTACAAGGGCTGTATAATATCTTTTAACCGACAATGCTTGACTTTATATCACTTTGTGGTTTTGAGTGTCAGCCTTGTTTTATTCGTCTGTTTTTAGGATCTCTACGTGAATTTTCCAAGTTTCCTTATTTGTTATAAATTACTACTGATGACGATTTAAATTTCTTATTGTTGGAGTTGTTATTATTCTGTATTTGTTATTCATGCATGTCGACATTATTATCATTATTACTAGCAATATTATTGCTTTTAATTCTGCATTTCCTACATACTTCCTAATGAATTTACCAGAGTAATTATAAAGGTTTTAAGCTTCTCTTATATGCTTCAAATTCTTGGTACTATTTAGTTTTTCTGCCCTACTAGTAAAACACTTCATGAATCGTATATTCGCTTCCATGAGATGGGATGAAATGAAATCCAGATATCCAGTTTGAATCTGTGGGTTACTTGTAAACACTAATGTTTAACTTCCCATCTTCTTCGCTTTTTACACTACAGTCTAACAGTAGCAACTCACCTTATTGCCTTTCCGATTCACTAGTGAACTGAATTACCTCCATCTTATAGAGGAAGTGTTCAAAAAATTTATTTATGTCCAGTATTTTAAGTACAGTAAATGTGTCATTTATATGCCTCCACCGTACTTTGAAAGAGGGGTTAACCGTTTCATTTGTTAAGTTTCCCCACGTATCCACGAATATATCTGCAATTATCGGGGATATTGGTGACCTCATAGAAATTCCATGAGTTTGTTTGTATATTTTTCCCTGGAATTTAAATACTGTAGAAGTCAGGCATAATTGCACTCTTAGCATTACATCCTCTAGTGATGTTTTTGTTCTAAATTCACCTCCTTGTACAGAAATGAGTTCTGACCGCTTCTATGGCCATGCGAACTGTGTTCAGAAACTTATCCAGTGAATACCACTGCTTCACTTTGTGACATATCCAATATTGAAATGTCGATTTATAAGGATTAGATTCGTTCTTACGAGTTAGACCACGGATTGATATCAGTTGGAGAAGCATTAAAAACCAGCCAAGGAGTACTGGACAGCTGTTTCCTGCATCCTAGTTTGAGAATCTTCGGCAGTACGCACCCAATGGGGTTCAAATCCAGCCACTGGGACCCGATTCAATGGCCCATGATATCTAGCTATCCAGTACCCCCTGGCTTCCAATGATTCTCTATTGATATCAATCCATGCTCAAACGCGTAAAACCATATCTAACAAACAAAATAGTGTAGAATTAAATACTACCACAGTGTCCGAAGTTTTAACGAAAAGTAGTTATTATTATTATTGTTCCCTTGGGTTCCTACTGGCACATAGGGAGGGCTTCAACTGCACGTCTCCACTTGCTCCTGTCTTCCTTCTGCTGTACTTTTCACATGCATCCATGTTAATCCAAATTGTTTCAACTCCTCCCAACACGATCTCCTACATGTCACCCTTGCACTGACGTCTCAATCGCCGCTTCTCTTTCGGCCTGGTTCCACTAGAGCAATGGCCTGACGCGCGCAATGTCACCCAGCGGCCTCCTCAGTGAGCGAGTGTCCAATCCATCCATCTCCACTTTCTCCTGCATATTTATTGGCTGGCGATTGGTTCTTGTTTTGTTTTTTCGTTCCCATAGTTTCTTGTTGGTGATTCTTTCCGGCCCGGCCCCGCCCGGCCATCTGATCTTCAGTATAAATCCATAGAAGACAGTTGTTGATAAAGGTCTCCAACCTATTGGTTGGAAATATTCTTTGTGACCCCACGCCAAGTTTCTGATGCGTAAAGAAGAATTGACTGACTCGACGTTGTTTGTATTGAAAATCCGAGCGAAGTTTGTTGTTGATGCTGGCTGAGGGACGAAGATTTCCAGATTGGTTTCAGGTTGATGAATGTGTTTCTCACTTGCCTTCCCGGTTCTCGAGCGATTTGACATCCTCGTCCGTTCCGACTTCCTGCAGTTGAGACAATGCTCAACGCCAGATAAATGAGTGAATGAAGTAACCTCTTTCAAATCCCTCTCGTTGATTGTGATTGGCGCTGGATGTCGCTTCTGTTGTTGTTGTTGTTGGTTGGTTATTTTCATAACCTCCTGCTTGTCTTCTAGGTTCTTCACGTCGGTCCAGGATATCCCCGTCTTCTAGTTTCCCACTATCTGACGCATAATCCAGTCAGTCCACCACAATTAGGAATATCATTGGTGACAATAGGCAAGCACCCTTGTCTGACTCCTGTGTTTACTCCAAACGCCTCGCTGAGTTTTCCGTTGTGGATCATTTGACGTGTGCCGTTGTCGTACATCTGTTGAATAAGGTCGTATAATAGTTGAGGTATTATTATTGTCATTGTTTCTTGTTGACCACATGTGAATGAGTAGGAGTGTACTAACTCCTAAAAAGATGCTTTAAACGAAAGACAATAATAATAATAATAATAACGAAATATAGATCAAATTTTTCGACAACAAAGCCTCTAATAGTATTTAATAATACCTTTGATTTTCTTGTTATTTACGCCACTCACTTATACAAAAGTACTAATTTATTCAACTATCTCTTTCTCATATCCGTCTGTTTCATCACAGATATCAATATGCATAATCAATTAGGCTAACGTATAAAACAGTCAATCTACTAGATACTTACGAGTCTGTTAATATAAATGGGTAAAGAGAAAAGCACAAAAACAAATGTTAAATATGAAAATTATGTAAGTGTGAATCAGCATTTTATTATCATCTAATCAGAATTATTACAACTATTGAAATATATGTATATTTATTTGTTAAGTGTTAGTCTTCAGGGATTTGATTGGTCGCAGGTTTGACCATGAGTTGAAATCACTTAAAGAAACCACTGGAAGACCAAGGGGGTAATATATAGTTGTTTTGCCCTAGTTTAGGACGCCTTATTCCTGCCTACTCACCGCCAGGATTCGAATCCGGACCTTCCGGTTACAAGGCGAGTTCGCAGAGCATCAAGACTATGGGCCCTGATCTAATGGTCCATGAATTCCAACTTCCGCGAATCAGAGACCACCAGGATTTCCAGTAATAATTTAATTTATGTCAACGGGTGATCTAACTCGTAGCCAATCTAATCCCTGTTAATTAACTAAGTTACGTGGATTTCCAATAAGGAGCCGTAATCGGCGTGATCTACCAAGTCAGATATGAGATCATTTACTCGGCTGTGACACTGGCTGAAGTTTGCTCTATATACATAGCGTGAATTGGAACTCATAGGCAGCTGAATGAGGTTCCAGTGTCTAAATGGTATGACAGTTCGTCTTGTCATTGGAAGATCCTGGTTCCAGCTCCTGGTCAGTCAATGATGCTGAATAATCCCGAACTAGGACGAAACAGCTGTCCAGTACCACAGATGTTACACTGGTTCTCTAAATGATGCAAACTCGTGATAAAATATATATATATATATTTGAGAAAAATCTATATATTTTAACCATCTGAATAACCTTCATGGTATTGTGTAAAATTAATTTCATAACGATTTTTTCTGTCCAAATTGTTTCTCTAATAGATAATGCCAGATGGCAACTTTTCTTTTAAAGGAATTCTGGTATTATTATTATTTCACTTAATTCCCAGAGGAACAAAGGGCTTCAGTCGTGCGTCTTCATTGCGTTCGGTTCTCTGATAGAGTTTTCACCTGACTCCACGTCTGCCCACATGCTTTCATCTCCTCTTCACATGACCTCCTCTAAGTCACCACAACCTCGAACTGACGACCAACTCACCGCTTTCCATTTCGGGTTCGACTCGAGCGATGGCTTGTCTAGTGATGTCATTTGATGGTTTCCTCAGAGTATGGCCAATCCACCTTCATTTCTTCCTGCTTATTTGTTTCACAATCGGTTCTTGGTTGGTTCGCTCATTGCCAGAGAACCCTGTCGCTGATTTTTTCTGGTCATCTGATCTTGAGTGATATTGAGCAAAGACAAACGTTAATGAAGGCCTGTAGTTTGTTTGAGACCCGCCAAGTCTCCGATCCGTATAGTAGCAGATTCTGGTAAAAACCAACAAAAAGAAACAGGGAAATTAATCGAATTTATAAAAATAAACACTATGGAAGCAACATTATCTGAAATGCCCAGTGAAATATATTCCTCATATTTACTCAGGTGTTCAGGTATTGGTTTCGTTAGGGCGACATTAATTTAATGAGCTCAGATCAATTTAAAAAAAAACTGTCAAATAATCCGAGGCATTACATAAATAGCTGTTTATTTTTACGTATTCTAGGACTTATAAATACCAACATTATTTATGCGTTTGAACACCCTCTCTCTTTAATGACCTCTGATGGATTAGTGAGATTAGGCTTTGGGGATTTGGACACTTGATGTCTTATCCTTTGTTTAGTGTGTGTATTGAATTCTATCAGTCAAGTTTTTTTCAGCGTGATCACAGTACTAGACGGTGACTTGCCATCACGATACTCTCTCTCTTTGAAATGTTTTCATTAATTGGTTGAAGGCGGTAAACAGGACGCCTTGAAACTAGGTTTTGTGCCTGTTGGTGTTTACCACTCAAGGAAGCAATAGTTTGTAAAAGTCTAGTGATAAATAGATGTTAAGATTTTGCGTTTTTTTTAGGTCGACACTGGTTTCAAGAACCGTAATAAACTACCTTCTTTTCAATGACCCGTGATGGATTATTGAGATTAAGTTTGGGGATTTAGAATACAGATTTCTTGTACTGTAAATAAATATTCGGATTATTTAAATAAATAAATAAACAGTTTTTGTAATACTCCACACTGATAAATTAGAACAGCTTGCATTAAAAAAACAAAACAAAAGAGGACAATGTTAATTCATTTGTTTTATTACTCTTGAATACCAACCTACATTACAAATAAGTGGACACACATTTTTCTTCATTTTCACAGAAGGCTATTAAAACAAAATACGATGGATAACTTAGGTCAAAGAGAATAATAATGTATACAAATCTGTTAAGATCATTAGAGGGATCGGTTGCTTGTCGGATTAATTGTCGGCTAAATATTCCTTAAGTAGGTCATATGATAATCGGGAAAATATCTAAAGATGAATGAGTACTACCTAGCTTCAGAAAAGCTTCCTATGAGCATAAATAATAAGATAAACAGCTTTCTCAGATGTCAAGCGAGACCTGAAGTTGAATTAAATCCCATACTTTCCGATTTGCACTAAACTGGCAAGCGTATTTATAAAAATACAACATACTTGGGTAGTAAATCCGATGATAATTGCTTTGAATAGTTTTTTGGTGGTTCACATTATGGTAATATATATATTACTGATTTACCAATATGAGTAGTTGCAAACCAATTACTTAAAACATTAGTGCTTGCTAGTCAGGCCATAGTGACCTAGACACTGGACAGCTGTTTAATTCACTGTAGTCTGACTGACGCAGCATTCGGGGCTGAAGTAGTTCATACCAGCTGAATTCTGGATTGCTACTTTGGCCGGACGGTGATGCGTAGAATCAAATTTGTCATTTTTGTGATATCAAACAGACTTCATTTCCAGAAGGGAACTATGATGATTTCTCACCTCAACACAGGTCAATCAAAAATGTGTGACATGATTCCTTTCACACTGTGTCAGTGTTACTGCAACTTCTAAGATCCCTTGAGTCATGAATTTTTTTCATGATATGCTCCTAAACGAGAATAAGACCATTTCCTGTATGTTCTTATACGTGTTGCATAAGAAAGCCAATATTGACAGGTCAAGGCGCTTGCTTGAATGGTAGGGAGTTTAAGTCACGACTGAAGTAAATGGATATTAACAATATGGGAGCAGCACCGTATCACACACTTGGACAAATGCATTAAGAGAAAAGAATAACCGTCCAGTGAAGGGATGGTTTGGTCCAAGCCTCCAGCTTTATTACAGGAAACAAAACCCAATAAATTGTCGTTCTTGCTAGTCTATATATAAGGAAAATACATCTGCCAGTGCATCAACAAAACTGGTCATAATAACTCTGGAACATAACGAGGTAAATAAATGGTAGGAAACAACATATCCAGCATATCGAAGGAAAAATTGAAATGATGGACGCTGAGAAATCTAGACAGAAATAGAGCACAGAGAATGGAAATGTACACTAGAGGTTAAGCAAAGTCAGGAGGGCTACTTTCGGAGTAAAGATGCTCATTATGATCACAATCTGACAAGAACATTAGGAACACAAGATAAACACTTGCCTGATGCAATGATCAACGCAGGGATAACATAAACAGAAGCCTAAAATAAAATCAGTCGTGACTACTGTAAAACAATCTCCACGGCTACAGCAATGACAGTACGTCAAAGAGTGACTTTTGTGTGCCACCTGTAAATAGATATGCACATATATATGTCACATAAAAAGTAAAGTCGTCAAAGAGGCAGTGAATTCTTATGCCAGTAGAAAAGTCACCGATGAAGAAAAGCAAAGAGATATCCGCAAATCTTAAATGAACCTAATAAGCAAAGTTTGAAAAATACAGAATGAATGATATTGTTCGTAAATAGTGAAATCAATGATTTTTGCATTTTTTCACAATAAACATACGGTCGACTTTCACCATTCTTGTCCTCAGTACCATAGTTACTGTATCATACTTACTTATATTTTACTATTCATGTCTTAAATATGGATTATCCATGGACTGAAACGTAGCAAAGACCCCTCGACAGTCAAGGAACTCAATGGTTTTCTACGGTACTCTGTCAAGCTTGCTGTGGGGAAAGCGAAAAATGTTTTTTCGAGGATTACGCCGCTAACCTGCTGATCTGTGTTTTGTTTTCATTAGATCACGTCAGCTAGCTTATGTCATATAGTTCAGCCTATTTCGTTATGATCACTCTAATCGATATGTGATGATTGTTCACCACTGCTTCATCACAAAGTAGTAGAATAATCACCGAAAGCTTCGTCATAAAAATTACTTCTCGATTAACTAAGCTCATTTAATACAGGTTTGATCATGAGCTGACATCAGTTAGAGGACCATTGGAAAGTAAGCTGTGTCGTCCCATCCTAGGACTGTTCGTCAGCACGCACCCACCAGGGTCCGAACCCAGGACCTTCCGGTTACAACCTCATAGAGCATTCACCCACTATGATCTAATCCAATGGCCAATGAATTCCACCTTCAGCAAGTCACCTGGAGTTCTGTTGATCAGCTGTGAACAGCGAGGATCACCGAGTCAAGTAAGTGATATTGCCTGGTAGTTAAGCTGTATATCGCGATATGGTAGAAGATGGATTTCCTTAGCCATCAGGTGAATGGTCTATGAGATCCCCTTGTAACTGGAAATTCCTGTGGTGTTTTAAACCCGGCAAGTACATACTGCTAAATAGTTTAAAACCAGGATAAAACATCTATCTGTCCAGTACGCCCTAGCTTCCCAGTGACTCTCTTACCAATATCAGCTCATAATCAAATCTATAGCCAATCAAATCCCTGCAAACAGAGAGCTTATAATTTATCTGGTATCAGTTCGAATTAGGAAAGATTTCATGACGTTTTCTTTTTCCAGTATCGAGTACTTCATGAAAATGCTCTAATGGTTCATATTTTAAAGGTAATAAATTTAGAATCAGTAAAATTCACTAAAAATCTTTGAAAAATTTTATTATATGTGAAAGTATAAAAAATCTGCTTTCGATTAAATCAGAGAGAAAAATTGCAAAATATTGACTATTATCCATCAGAAAATACGCACTGAGAACACCTGTTAGCGCGAACATTTTACCGTCACCGAAAAAAAAATGAAACTGGTGAAAAGTTACGATGAAATAATGAAGTTTTTTCAAAATTTGAGAAAAGTAATCAAGTGAATTGGTTTTTAAGTGGTCTATTTTTGGGCCCTTTTATGTTTCTCGCTTTTGTTTCTCACACTTTTCGAGGCTGTTCTCATAGAACCAGTTTAAATTCATCGATGTTGTAGTTTTTGAAGCTATGTCAAAATCCGTGTATGTGTCTTAAATCGCTCTTATTCAGTTCATCTGTTTTTATTCTAATACTTCATTCTGATGTTTTGCTTGTTGATGGCTGAAACTAACAAGATCACGGGGATTATTTGATTCTAGATTAGTATAAGAGAGTCGGTGGCATAGTGGTTAGGAGGCTCGCCAACCAGTCACATGGTCCGGGGTTCGATCCCCAGCCATCAACGCACTTCTTTACCTCGCTAAACCAGAAATAATGTTGGTAAAGAGGAAAGGTTGGGTATGAGGCTAGAAACCCCATCCTGTAAAAATTAACACTACTACAGAAACTTCAAGCCATTAGCTTGAAGCCCCATGTTTCACTGAAGAAAGTGAAGGAAAACATAAGAGAGCGATAAGATGTATATGGTAATACGGATGTAAAAAGATATATGATCACAGTTATCTCCTCTGATAGTTATCTTTTTTACATAAAGTTGTGATGAAAGTTGTCGTACTCGTTGGAATTTCAGAAGAAAGAGATGTCCGTGTTTATGCTCGATGAGTAATCACATCTGTCTGTTTTAGACATAGAACTTTGCACAAATGTGCGGAAGTTCAAGTCGCCACACTCCGTGTAGCACGCGAAGCAAGAGAAGAAAGTACAAGAAAAGCATAATAGAAACAGTGAGCAGAGGTGTGAGACAAAGGAGTTATAAAGAAAAACAAAACAGTTTCATTGGAGATCATAAGTCACAAGGAGTGGATGCATCTGCGCCACTGAGAACGATTTTGAGCCATGTCACCAATTGTTTCCAACCATAGATTGTTACCGTCCCGAGGAACCCAGCCCCACATCATACTGTTTTCTGGTCGAAAAGAGTATGTACGCTGGATTTCATCATGAGCTGACATTGGTTAGAGAACTACTGGCAAACCGGAGAGTACTGGACAATTGTTTAGCCCTAATTTGAAACTCTTCAGCAATGCGCATCCACCGGGTTTCTAACCCAGGATCTTCTGGTAACAAGGCGAGCTCGTAGACCATTAAGCCACTGGGATCCAGTCCAAAAGCCCATGAATTCTGACTTCCTTTCATACAATGATTCGTTTTTATAAATTTGACCAAAGAAAGAAGAAACATTGGCACCGGATCGACACAGGACACCGAGTGGATATGCTGGAATCATTCAAAATAATTAACAGACAAAGAATCTCAGGTCTTCTCAGGTTTGCCGAAGCTATAGCAATAAGACTATTGTAGCCTGACTTATGTGTCCAAAAAGAATCCGTTGTTGGACTTCAATTACCCTGGTGAATCACTTCTTATTAACTCTTTCTTTTCTAATTTTGTTAACTTGTTTTTTCGCTTGACTTTCTTGAAAGATAATTTTTATTTATCTTCTGAGTTTTGCTCACTGTATTACATCATCAACTGCTCATCTTACCCTATGTGCACCAAAATTTTGATCTTCTCTTATCTAATTACGTAACTATTACTAATTTTACTTTGCAAGCTTGCTAATGGACAAAAGTTTGTTAAAATTGTACACTTTTTTTACTTTATTAAAGAATTCAGGTTGTACGCAGCTGATGAGAAATAAAATAGATTCAGATTATTCGGTGCCAATGCTTCTTCATTGTTCAAATTCTTACTTTTGCCAATTCACGACACCCTAGCCAATGTCTTCGGCAAGTATTTGCCCTCACACCCAACCTACTACACCCTACTGGTCGCAACTTCTTACTAGAACCCCAGGTAACCAACTACCTGAATAGGGCAAGTCGCCAGTGAGCATCTCATCGACAACTCTAACCAATGTCAGCTCTTGATGAGATCCGGTGACCAATCAAATCCCAACAAACCAGCACTTGAGATTTGGATTTTCAAAACTGATGTTAAGTCAGTGTTTCCATGTGGTTCTTAGAATTTCAACAAGAGGCTTCAGACTTTTATCAACAGCTAATTTCACCCCATGATGAATATGAGACAGCCGGAAAGCTGAGCAATATGAGAGTCTGACGAGAGATGAACTCGCTAGAATGAACACGCTTTTTTCTGTTCAGAGAACTAACTAACTGAGGACTGATTACCTAAAAAAATATGTTTCAGGGCATGTCAAAGGATTGGACGTATGTTAAGAGACTGTGGAAGGTTTCTGTCTCGTCAAACTACGAAAGAACGACGAATTAGGCCTACCTATGCAAGAATTGGCGTGGAATCATGCTGTTGTCCACGTTAAGGGAAAAAAGTAAGTCCGGTCATTCTGGAGAGAGAATGAAAGATTTACTTGTTTCACAACTCCATGCAAAACAAGCTCATTTTGGAAAGGCAAATCACATGTTGATCAAACTGCGCTCCACTCATTGTCATCACAGAACAAAGAATTGAATGTCATTCAGACCTCTACCTCTGTTTCATTGACTTCGAAACGGCCTTTGCTAGTGTTAACAGTTAAGTAATTTGGAGACTACTCTTTAACAATATGAAGAGCCAAAAAAGAACAGGAATATTCTTGGCCGATGAGTAAACTCTAGAAAATCTTGATTTCACAAATCGTTTGTGTCTAGTGTCATATAAACTGGGAGACTTACAGTCATAAACCAACGATTTGGCAGGAGAGGTGTGCAGTGAAGAAAGAATATGAAGTGAACACTAAGAAGACAGAGGTGATGAGAACAATCAACCAACGCCAACAAGAATCAGCACCAATGACTATCAAAAGGTAGAAACAAGGAAGAGGTCAATTATTTTTATGATATAGAAAGCATTGTTTCAACTACAGGCAATAGGAACAGATGGAGATTTTTCAAAGGCAGCCAGAATCAGAAATGCAAGATAGACCTTTGTCATCTTCGGAATTCAGTATAACGAACGAGATTTCTGCTTTTCAACACAAATATAAAGACAGTCAGTCCTTCCTCAGGGATCAGAAACTTTGATTGCGTGTCGCGAAAAGGATTTCCAACAGGCTACTGTAGACTTCTATCCATGGTTGCTATCTCTAGCTTCATAATGAAGATCAAATGGCCGTCTAGAAACATCTAATAACAAACAATTATGAGGAAATACTAACCCAGAACCTATCCCTCAATAAAAATATAGAATGACATTGGATGCCACGCTGACGCTTTAGTTGAACCAGAATGAGAAACGATCATTTTGGGCATGCGTTTGAGAGTGACATGCGAGAACCAATGTGAGAGAAGACAAAAGCTTAAAAGGAATGCTGGGGCCTGCTAAAGAGGATCTCATAAAACAGGATGGAATGAGGATGTCCTGTTGAAGCTCTATTTCCCACTCAGAACCAAGGGAGTAATAATAATAATTTCTTGCAGTCTATCGTAAAACTGTACCATTTATATACTGACTTGTTAAGTTTTTCGTTATACGAAAGGATAAACAACTGCAGAAGATTATTTGCAAAGATATTTGAAATAATTCACTGCTGGATAAGAATTCGGAGAACAGTAGGGCGAAATTCCATAAAAAACTAATTAACAATTTTATATTTCTTTATCTGGCTACAGGCATTAACATATTCATTGAATTTTCATAAATCTCAGTATATCTTCATATTATTAGCTGAATAAAGCATTCCGTCGCCACATTATAATAGCCTTATACACATAAATCAAACACCACTTTATGCTAGAAACTGTTTACCGTATTTACTATCTGCAATCAAGCTACTCTAACTACCTTGCCTTTGAATCATTGCATTCTGTTCAAGAAACTCTCTACTTTCCTACAAATATGATTACTTTGATTGAACCCTAGTAACTAATGTGATGTGTCTAGTCCTTTCTTTGGTGCAGACTGAATTCTATCAGTTAGCTTTATAATGCGGCTAACATTCTAGGTAGCTCGCCATCACGGTGCACATTGATTTGATGGTATAAGATGGTTGAAGGCAATCGGCCACAGAAAGCCACGCCTGACCTAGGTTTCCTGCTAGTTGACACTCACCAGTCAGCAAGGCGTATCTGCAACCTTGAAGGAACTGATGTCCCTTCTGAGACTCGAACAAAGCTGACTGATAGAATTCAGTCTGCACAAGTGTCCAATCAAAATATCCACTACATTCCTACAGGAGGTCAGTCGCGAGACCGAACAGCTCAGTGGTAAAGTCTGTGACTGTAGCACTTGGTAACGCGGGTTCGAGCCTCGGAAGGAAAATGAATGTCTTCAAGGTTGCAGATACGCCTTGCTGACTGGTGAGTACCAACTAGCACGAAACCTAGGTGAGGCGTGCCTTCCTGTAGCCGATTGCCTTCAACCATCTAATATCATCAAATATGATTACTCTTTTCTTCCACAGGCTAGATTTTTGTTTCCCCCGCGCGCGTATTCCTGTAGAAACATCCATAACTGATTCAACTAAACAAATTATAATAGTTTTTGTTTGCGAATGTGTTGTGTGTTCGTTGGCTCAGTTTTTTTTGCGCCTCTGAATTACAAGTAATTTTTCTTCACTACTATTCGAATAAATGTCAATTATCACAGGTTGTTGTTGCTGGTGTTGTTTTACTTCCTCCGTCAATTTCGGACTAGTAACACCTTTCAAGCAAGCATAAGCGTGAATACATATTTTTGATGAATTCACATGCTGTGAAGCTAATCAAAATTTGATTCATGTGATAAGGTGAGAAAAAAAGTGTATGAAAGAAAGAAAAGTGAGACTGGCAGAATGTCAGAAACACTAACCAAAAGTTTTACACTAAACTATTCATCATTTAAAAAAGAGCGCTATGTAACTAACTAATTAGTGTTGCTGAATTCATTTGATTCTAATGTGGCAATGAAAGAAAGTGAAATATTTAAATTTGGTGAAAGTCTAATAGATGTTATTTCGAACAAAGTAAGAACTACAGTTTTTTTTTGCAGAATAAAATGGTACCATCTTTTATTTCATTGCCTTCTCGTCAGCTCCTTACGGGTTAAAGACATTATTAAATATATCTACAAAAACAATTTTAACATACTTGAAAAGAGTTCATTTTTAAACAAGAATCAACCGGTTAGTATATGCATACAATAATAATATACATATTTATGTAAGATTAAAAACTGTTCCGAACAATAATAATCATATACAATGGAAACTTTTCAGCATTACGCATTCAGATGAAGGAGAGATGAAAATATCCAGTTACCAGACAGGGCAAAGAAAGACTGATAACTTTTTCTTTCTGAACGCACAAATCATGTTTCAGGCGCTTGATGGAAATGACTTCAGCAAACTTGAGGAGTATTGAGCTTTTTTGCCTATTGATATTTTGAAAGACTTTTCAGTTTTCATCTCATGACCCATACCAAGGAGGTGGTTGGCGATGGCACTGTTTAAAGCATTTGTTCCCAGCTATAGACATAAGCTTTTTGGTACATGTTCAGAAAATCGTAGATATGCCCTTCTTTCTGTCCTTCTAATGTGACTGCTCCCGTAGATACATGTAAATTTGTAAATACAGTTGGAGTTATTAACATGAGAAGGATATCCATAGATTTTTGATTGCACCAAAGAGTAATTTGTTCGATAGACGGGACGAGGTTGGCTGCAGGATAGTCTGTGGCTGGTGATGTTCTCAGCCTTCTGTTGATCATTGCTGCAATGTTTTCACCTTTATAATCAAGCTGGATGTAGACTGGCTTTTTACTCACTGTGATTTGTTTTGCATTTGCGACTTCAGAACCTTTGAGGGTGCCCATTACTCTTCAACATCTTTTCAAGAAACTCAAACTATTCCTCTAATTTCAATATAAACGTGGTAAAACATATTTATACACAAGATTCTTGAAGAAATGAAGGGACAGGAGTTCCTTGAAGATTGCAGATATGCCTTGCTGACGACGAGTGCCAACTAGCAAGAAACCCAGGTCAGATTGCCACTAATCATATAATATCAACAATTTACAATGCACCGTGATGTCGAACCACTTAGCATGGTGACCATATTGCAAACTTGACTGATAGAATTCAGTCTGCACCGAAGATAGAACAAGACACATTATACTAGTTATTGACTAGTGTCCAAATGAAGATGGTTGCATTTGATTTCCTTTTTTTAATTCAATTTTGGATTTCCTGTTGACTAAGTGAACCGCTGTGTTCGGCCTCTGATGACATGTCGAATTCTAGTAATTACGAGTTGCAAAATAGGACTGGATTCCACTAGTAGTCGCCATCCACCGAAATACTTTTAGTTAATCCTCAGAGATCAACGAAGAATCTCTGCCAGGAGAAGACATGTCAGTAGGGGGCAAAAATTTCGTTCTAATCAATCAACAGAAACGTCAAAATTGAATTAATAACAAGTATGTAAACTATACGGATCAAAAACCTGGCGGGTGGGTCACAAAGAATATTTCCAACAGCCCGTTGCAGACCTTTATCAACCAACAACTGTCTCCGCTGGATCTATACTGAAGATCAGATGGCCGGGACGGGCCGGAAAGAATCATCAACAAGAAACTATGGGAACGAAAAAACAAAACAAGAACCAATCGCCAGCCAATAAATATGCAGGAGAAAGTGGAGATGGATGGATTGGACACTCGCTCGCTGAGGACGCCGCTGGGTGACATTGCGCGCGTCAGGCCATCGCTCTAGTGGAACCAGGCCGAAAGAAAAGCGGCGATTGAGACGTCAGTGCAAGGGTGACATGGAAGAGTTCGTGTTGGGAGGAGTTGAAACAATTTGGATTAACATGGATGCATGTGAAAATTACAGCAGAAGGAAGACAGGAGCAAGTGGAGACGTGCAGTTGAAGCCCTCTCTATGTGCCAGTAGGAACCCAAGGGAACAATAATAATAATGAATAAACTTATGTAAATAAATGTGATTGTTATGTACTGCTGCTGAGTGAGTTATTAGAGTTTTACCCGTCGCCAATTATGTTATGTACTCGTCGAGTAGTTTATACTCCTGACGCCGAAAGATGGAAATCAGAAGACCACCAGGTTTTCGATGATACTTGTATTTTCCAGACAAAGAAAATAATTGTCACACAAGTGTGTGAGTGGAAGGGTACTTAAATGTACGGAATGTGTGTACACAAGAATGAACAAGGGTCTAATACAAAAGTATATATGAAAATGGCTAATACACATGAATCAATAAGATAACCTCTTACCATGGTTGGTTGTAATGTCATATGATAACAAGGTCATACAAGTTTATTTAGCTAGTGGACAGACAAAAGCATATTGTCAGTTATAATGAAATATCGATCCATATACACACAGCAAAATGTAATAGACTGTCAAAAACAACACACACATCATGTGGGTACATATCAGTGATTATGCAGCTATTTTTGAGGATGAAGTCGACGATATGATGTCTTTACTGAAATTCTTATTCTTTTCACACTGAAAACACTCAAAACCGAATAAAAATTGTTTTATGCGAAAGAAACTTCTATAGCCCTGTATGCAAATTAGTCTGAAATCAGTAAACATATTTATTTAGGTGGCGTGGGTGTATTAGCCCACTGGTGAAAAATTCAGAAGCTCTTTTAGTTTTTTGAGAATTGTACACACTATTTTCATATATCTTATTATCCTAAGAGTGATGGGTTTCTATGTACCAGTTTCTATTTCTCTTGTGTTCTTGATATTGGATGGTTGGGAGAGATCGGCAGGAAGCATTGAAACTAAGTATTCAATAAGTATCCAGAACAGTCCTACAGGAGGCCATTCTCTAGCCTCACTAGCTCAGTGGTGACACCTTTCACCACATCACTGGGTAAACCGGGTTCAAATCTCAGTTGTGAAATGAGTTCCTTCAAGTTTGTGGATACGCTTTGGTGATTGGTGAGTGTCAAATAGCACGGAAACTACGTGCAAGGCTTCTGGATAATTATGTGTGTCACTATTTCAGCAGTAGAATGTTCGCCAACCAGCCATGTTGTCGAAGTCCTAGTCACGGATGGTGGACAACTATATCTATTCCGGTCGGTTCTAATCCTCATGGAGAAGGAAGGTTTAGAGCGGGACTAGCAACCCCACTCCGTAAAAAGACATCAATGCTACTGAAACTTCAAAGTTCAAGCTTGACATTCTAAAATGTCGACTTAATAGAGCAGTAGATAGAGCACTTGCTGCAGCTAAACTGGTACTCAAATTTTCAACTAAACCAGTACTCACACAGCAAGTAAAGGATAAATAAACAAAGATTGCCTCATCAATGTGTATCTGTGAATTCAACTGCTCATATGGAGCTTGTTACATTAGCCTTACTCAGAGGGCTTTATCCACGCGCCTGCATGAACACGTACCTGTATGGTTGAGTAAAGGAGTAACCAAATGCGTAAATAGTGCAGTCTTAGCCCACTTGGTAGATGCTGGACACCCTATAAAGCTTGACCAGGTGTTCTCAGTTATTTACCGCGTTCATAGTAATTTATCTAGAGGAGCTCGACTACGTCTTCTATCAGTAGCTGAAGCAGTTGCAATTAATACCAGAAGACCATCCCTCTGCATACAGAAGGAGTATGTTCAACCTCTATGTTTACATTGGCCTACAATAAAGCCAACAAATCCCCCATTAACACTATAAATTACTTTCACAATTTTCTTTTCATCTTCTTCTACTCTTCTGTTTCATTGACAAACGTTCATTTTTGACTTTTATGATTTTGCATGGAGGATTTCATCATGAGCTGACATCAGTTAGAGAACCACAAGAAAACCTGGGAGTACTGATTTTATGACCTTTCTTATGATTTTATACCTTAGGTTTACGTAGTGCTTTTCTAACTTGTTATCGTATTTATAAAATCCTGTTCATTCCACTTCCTTATATTCATTATTATTACTTAACAATCGCTCACCAACAGTGCTTTTAATTTTACACCATATCATCGTTATTATTTTACAATCATTCTTATTGTCGTTATTTCAACCTTGAACTTAGGTCTAATCCGCCCCATTCGTTGGTTTATTTTCATATTGTCTCACACACCCTGATTACACTCACTCTCGAAACCTGCATTTTTCTGTTGACTATATTTACATATATACACGCACATCATTAAATTAAATTACTTCATCTCATTTTGTCCCATGTTCTCATTGACCATGCATATTAAAAAACTATATGACTAACTGACTATTGTTCCATCCTATCTTATACTTGTTCCACAATACACTTTCTGATTTGATTCTAATTTGCCTTCACTGACTGGCTGGCTATTGTATGCTTAAATTAATGGATTAATAATTGTAGAGCCTGAAGAAGAATTTACAGAAAACCACTGTTCGCCATAAACATTTTGTTGTGAATGAATAATAATAATTTGCTTTATTCCAAAACAGCATTTGTGATACAGAATGGAATTCTCAGCATTTCACCACATACAGTATTGCATCCAGTTGGTACACTAACAATAACTAAAATTCTACATAGATTAAGGCTAATCTCGGTTAGTTTTGACAACAACATATTAGCATGTCAGTAGCAAAACCAAAAATTGAACATAGGGTTTGAAGGTGTTAGAAAAGTAGATACTACTAGCATATTTACTGGCGAAAGCGGTAACAAAAAGGTCGAGATATACAGATTGTGAAAGAACGAAGAAGAATGTTATAAATAGAGTTTGTACGGAAGAGAGGAACAAAACAGCACATAACAAAAAAGGAGAGAAAGAAAACGTTGTAGCTATAAATGATATGAGTTGGAAAGGCGAGATCCAGTTGTTCTACTGACTATTTAATAAGCCACAGGTTTCACGCCTAATGCTTTCTATGTTGCACCGAACACGAGCTAAGTTGGGTAAGGTTGAGTTTTTGTACTTACTAGTGCGAGCATATAGTTTTTTATATAGCCTTGTGGTTGTGCCTGATGAGATACAAGGAGAGAATTGTGAATGAAGAGGATGATGTGAGTTAGATAAAATGAATGGATTTAGCCCATTTTTCACACGAGTCCAAGTGCCTGTCAACCAGAATATTAACAAGCTGGTTAAGTGGCACGTTGCTTACTCTGCTGACAACCTTCAACATCCTACGTAATAAGGCATAGTTCTTCTCCAGTAACCTTAGAAAAACTAAGAGGGGACAATAGAGAATAATAGGCAGGATGGAAGAGTTAATAAATCTTAGGAGTAAGGGTTGGATTATACGAGAATGTCTTAACTTCTTGATGTAGAAGGTAAGACGGAATGTTATCTTAGAAATCATCAAGATATGAGACGACCAGGATAGATCAGCAGATAGAATGACGCCAAGATATTTAATTTCCATTTTCGTTTCTATTTCAGTCCCATCTATGTTGTACACCTCGTGAGTGCTAACCAGTTTGTTTAGGTCAATCAGATTTATGCCTGAAGGTGAAATTAACTGTTTGACATTTAGAGAGGTTTAAGGTTAGACCGTTTTCCTGAGACCACTGGCTGATTTCTGATAAAAAGCCATTTAGTTTAGAGCAGTCACTTTGACATTTGACAGGCAAAGATACAGTTTGGGAATATTCAATTTACTGACTAATTTTTTTTCAGGAATGCATAGAAATGACATTACACGACATGTTACCAAAATTTGAAGCGTATCGAAATTAAGTAACGAAACAAACTAACTGAAAAACTCCACTAAAATGCTACAGTTTCGACTTGTCTTTCATCAACCATCATAGAAAGAAAAAAAGCTTATCACAAAAATTCGGCACTGACTTACAAAACAAAAATAAGTATTTTTAGTTGAGAAACACAAATAAGAAGTGGAAAGTTGTTCTGTTAAAACAAGTGAATGTTGTTTGCAAAACAACAATGTTGCCATCTGTCTCTCCTTTTCTCTCTCTCTCTCTCTTATGGCTGTTTACATTATCGAATTCGATTTAATTAGGAATATGCCTCAGAATCTTTCCTCCTTTAAGATAACAACAATAACAAAATATGTGTGTACTAATCGCTTGCCAATTATCTATTAGCTTAGCTAAGGTAGTCGGAGATATCTTGTCAATCTTACATTAATTGCTAAGACGTCAGCTGTTCTATGACTGCAAAAAAATGAACCAGCGCCGTGTTGTTGTTGTTGTTTTTTTTGAAATTATACTGCCTCAGCAGCATGCAATGAACACTAGAACAGTTACAAAGATCGGAATTCTGTAGGCATATAGGGAAAAATGTGAAAAAAAGGGAAGCTGAAAGACTTCTCATAATTCAGTAGAGTTATAATGCAAACCAACAATTGCAAGCAGCAATCATCAATAGTAGAAGTAACTTACTGAAAGTGGTCTCTTCAGCTTACCTGACCTGCGTAACACTATATCAAATACAAATAGCTAGGATGAACAAGTCAATGACAATTAGGATTGGGGAAGTAAGGCTGGTGTGCATTACATACCGATCAATATGGCCTTAGAAGCAGTTAGAAAAGAATTAACTACAGACCTTGAACTCACTTATAGGACGAAACTACCCAATGAAGAAATTATTATTTTAGCAATTCAGCTATAGATTGAATCTACTATCTTTAAATTCCAAGGCAAACTATATAGACAAAATGAAGGTGTAGCAATGGGATGGATCAACAATATCTCCTATCGTAGCAAATATATTTATGGATAGCTGGGAAAATATGGCTCTTAATACGTTTCATCCTACTCCAAAAATATGGTGAAGATATGTGGATGACACTTCGACAGTGTTAAAAACAGAACATATCTCTAGCTTCTTGACACATATAAACTCACTAGTAGAGGGAATAAAATTCACATTTGAATCGGAAAATGAACAAGGAGAATTCGCCATGTTAGATTGTAAAATGAAGCGAATAGAAGAGGGTAAACTGCACTCTAGTGTTTATAAAAAACCAACGCATTCTAATAGATATTTAGACTGAAATTCATCTCATCCGTTACCTGTTTAGGCAGGCTTAGTTAAGTGTTTAACAAACTGAGCGATGGCACTAAGTAGCACAAAAAAAGACCTTAATGATGAACTAAAACAGATGGAAGAGGCGTCGGTGTAAAATAATTTATTAGGAAGATCGATAAAGGCCGAAAGCAAAATAAAATAATTGTGAAACTAGTAGTGATAACATAAATAAGAGAGAATATAAGCCATCTACAGTTATACCATATAAAGAGAGGACATCTGAGACCCTACGCAGGATTCTAAATAAATCAGGAATTAGGGTGGCATTTAGACCTACAAACTCACTCAGGGACAAGCTCTATAGGTTAAACGACATTGACGGTTGACCGAATTAGACAAAATAATATAATTTACAAAATACCCTGCAATGACCGTGAATTGAGTCAACTACATAGGTCAAACTAGTAGGTCAGGGTAGTCAGACTGTCGGAACACAAGAATTTAGCTAAAGTAAGAATAGTTGATATAAAATTGGTGGATGGTGGCTAGCAGTGGAATCCAGGATGCGCATTTCGGCCTATTTGAGATTCGTCAGCTGGATGTACCAACATTTCTCAGTGAGTGATGATGTTCCCACCGAGGCTCGAACCCAGCACTTCGGTCCAATCAATCAACGGGAAAATCAAAAATTCAATTCAATAATTAATATGACCCGTTGCACAAGAGGTGGCTCTCGTGGCCCAAGTGGTCTAGTGGATAACGCTTTGGCGTTTGAAACTATGGGTACTGGGTTCGAGCCTCGGTGGGAACATCATCACTCACTGAGAAATGCAGGTACATCCAGATGACGAGTCCCAAATGGGACGAAATGCGCATCCTGGATTCCACTGTTAGCCACCATCCACCAATTGTATACTAATTAAATACCCAGACATCGTCGAAGCATCTGCACAAGAAGCCGACATGTCAATTCAATAAGAATAGTTGACCCCGAGAAGTTAAGTAATTTTTAAAAAAACTCAGCAATCGCACTATATGCAATAACACACAACCACACAATAGGGTGGGAGAGGGTTAAAATTCTAAAAAGTAATCTATGTAGGTGGAGAGAGAGAAGTTGATTACTGAAACCTGCCAGGTTCATCGAGTCTACACCCAACACATGCAATAGGAATGATTCATCACTCATACCTGAAATATGGAAAATACTACTACAAATCCAATCAAGCGATGAAAATTAGTGAAATTGTATAAACGAAGTTAGAGAGTTGTGTGAGTACCTTGATATGATTATGAGTAATAAATTGTGCTCGAAACATGGTCATCAGTAAATATTACTGTATAACACTGTGAGACTTTATCAAATTTACCCACAATAGAATTATACTTTACCACAGTGCACAAGTTTTATTCTTATATCACTGGTGTGCATTACTCAGAAATTTGTTTGGATAGTTACAGCACTCAGTACAAAAAACATGTTGATTCTCAATATATATATATATATCAACCCAGTACTTCTGTATATTTTCTGTGTGTTGAAGTTTCTCTAACGGTTTGAAAGATTTAGTGGTGTGTGGGTAGCTAGCCCCAAGCCAAATCTTCCCTCTTTACCCGGGTTTGAAACCGGCTAGAAAATTAGCGAGCTAGTTAGCTAGGCGAAGTCGATTCTTCTATACGGGTCAGAAACTTGACGTATAACAAAAAGGCTTTCCAAAAGGCTGAAGACTTATCACCAACAGCTGCCTTCGCTGGCTCCATAGTGAAGATCAAAGGGCAGGCCAGAAGGAACAAGCAACAAAAATCTATGGAAATAAACCAACCAGGAGCCGAACGCTCAACAAATATAGAGGAGAAAGTGGAGGTGGATCGAGCCTACATAGAGGAGGCCATCAAGTGACATTGCACACCAGGCCGTCAACTGGAATCCGGATGGGAAGCGACGAGTGGGTCGTCCTAGGGTGACATGGAAGAGATCGTGTGAGGAAAAGATGAGAGTGTTCGGTCAATCGTAGACCCAGCTGAAGAGGATTGTTGAAAAAACAGAACAAAGGAGAGAGGTGTAGTTGAAGCCCACTTGGAACACAAGAGAGTAATAATAATATAATAGCACTTATGTATAGTTAAGAGACTTAAAAATCACTTACAACCTGCTGCAGAATTTCATTAAGTGATGATTTCACTCATTACTGAAGTTTTAAATGGCCGGAAAGAATATATAATCTACACTGACCTCTACAAGCGCAGTGAACCAAAAAAAAAGAAACATATTGGCTAACAAATATAAAGAAGAAAGAGGGCGTTGGATTGGAGAGACTGTTGAGTAATTTCACACGCTATGAAGTCCTTCCATTGGAAGCCGAATAACATGTGACATTCAAGTATGACGTGAAGGAGAGCATATGAACAGGAAATGGAGGAGTATCCACAATCGTGGAACCAGCTGGGGGTGTGCTGCTGACGTGTTTCACTTATAATCCAAGCAAAGAATAACAACAGTAATAAAACACATATAATCCTGAGAAAATCTCAAAATTATTCACTGGTAAACACAAACTTTTACTTGCAAGCAATGCTGAACATAGGAAGCATGATTTAATGTATTATATTCTATCGTATATAAGAAAAATTGAAATTCACAAGTCAATCATAAGCTGTGGCCAAAAGACAAAACATATTTTCAGCTGTTGTTTTTAATGCAGTTGTAAATACCATCCAGTTTAGGCATATGATTAAATTTTGTATGCGACAAAATAATAATATTTAAAATAAACGAAAATTATGTTTTATTTATGGATTTGAATTAATTCTTGTTTTCTGACGTAGTTTCATAATCCATGGTTATTTTCCATTTTCTAAGTGTACTTGCTAGATTGTTGGAGGTAATCGATAGGAAGCCTTTGATCAAGGTCGAAAATCACCAATCAGCAAGGCGTAACTGCAATCTTAAAGGAAATCTTATCCCTTCCGACATTCTAACCAATGTCACACAGTGCTGCAATCAAAGATATTACCAATGAGCTATTTGGGTTCTCAATTAACTTCTAGTAAGATTGTTTTGCATACTTTTGATTAAGCACTAACTAGTATTGTGTGTCTAGTTCTTTTTCTCGCTATTGCCTGAAGTCTTGATGTTAAATGTTTGAAGGCAACCAGTAGGAAGCCTTGGACCTAGACTCTGTGCTTGTTGGCACTCATTATTCAGTAAGGACTATCTGCAACCTTGAAGGAAACCATGTCTCTTCTGTTTGTTAACATGTCATGTAATGTCATTTCTGTGCATTCCCAATGGAACATTGGTCTTCAAGCTTGAACTTTGAAGTTTCAGTAACATTGGTGTCTTTACAAATGGTTGAGTTGCTGGTCACACTTTCAACCTCCCCTGTCTACGTGGAACCAGCCATAAGAGATAAAGTTGTGCACTAGCCATAACTATGACTTCGACAACATGGCTGGCTGGCGAACATTCTACTGCTGAACTAGTGTCACACACATTATTAACCGGAAGCCTTGTATGCAGGTTTCGTGCTATTTGGCACTCACCAGTCAGTAAGGCGTATCCACAAACTTGAAGGAATTGATTTCACACCTGAGATTTGAACCCGGTTCACCCAGTGATGTGGTGAGAGGTGTCACCACTGAGCTATTGAGGCTCGCGATTGACCTCCTGCCTCTAACCATCTAACATCAACAATTCAAAGTGCACAATGAAGGTGAGCAACCTGGAATGGTGGCCACATTACAAACGTGACTGACAGAATTCAATCTGCACCAAACAAAGAAACTGCTAGACACATCACACAAGTCATTGGTGTCCAATCAATGACTGAATTCTATCAGTCAAGTTTGCAATGTAACCACCATACTAAGTGTCAGCTCACCATCATAGTGCACTCTAAAGTGTTCTTATTAGATGGTTGAAAGCAATCGATAGGAAGCTTTGAACACGTAGTCTTAGTCATTGTAATCCTGCAAAAAAAAAAGTGAAGGCAATTATGTTTGCCTACAGTGCACAACCTGAAGATGTGCGACTATCATAAAAATCATACTTAACTGCCGATATCTACAGAAAAATATATCTCTAATCCGACCAATGTAAAGAGATCTATTCAACAATTGACATGGTTATGGACAGTGTTTTTATTAAGCAATAAGTCCCAGGGCATACGCATACATAACATCACTGGCATTCTTACAGCGAACGCTGACCAAAGCAATAATAGTTTTATTGTAATTTTAGCATGCCTTCGTTCCTTCAAGAAACAAAATGTCAAACGAAGTTAACGAATTTCTGCAGTTAATATATATATATATATATATATATATATATATATAAATGAAAAATATGAAATAGCGATTAAACATAATGGCGTGGCTTGGAAAGAGTATAGACAAATCAGCTTCCTATGTTTGATGTTAGACGTATTACTAAGAGAAGAGAAACTTATTACAGCTTGCTTTCGAATATATCAATCAGGGTTCAGCCGTTCGCGGACGATGGTCTCTCTCAACTTCAGTCTTTAGTATCCTGATTCGTTTATTACACTGAAAGAATGGAAATTTTCTGACTAGTTTACTATGTTAGTCAGATCTCGTGTGACTGTATTTCTTATTATTTCTGCGATATTTATTCTGTGTTCAAAAAAAAAATCCAAAGTCAGACCTTCTTCATGTTGTTTCAGTGTACTTCCCTTTCCGTGACCACATAAAAATTGATATGCGCATATAAAAGAGACTGACTGACAACCATGAAACGCTAAAAATTTCAGTAAAATAATATTAACATCAAAAGTCAAAATTACCTCAACACTACTGTTATTTAGCTGTACAGACAAGGTGGATTTCTAGAATTTCTCTAGAATTCAAAGGTGGAATCTTTCGAAAACACCTCTCCAAATCACTGAGGAAAACATACTTCGCCGCGAGCCTATGACTGATGTTTCCCTGCAAGAAACTGTTCAGCCAGAACGCGAAAGACAAGCAGTCGCATTGGGCCACCTCAACGTGCATACACCAGTTTACTTGCTCTTATGGAGCTGAGTACGTTGGCCGTACCATGCGCCGACTTGAAAAACGCGTTCGTGAACACTATCCAGCCTGGCTAATAAAAGGAGACCAAAAACGTGTATACAGTTCAGTGACAGAACATCTGGTTAATTTAGGACATTCAGCGCCTTTCGAAAAATCCTTTAAAGTAATATACAAGATTCAATCAAACCTATCAAAGGGAGTGAAATTAAGACATCTGGGCATAGCCGAGGGACTAGCTATCCAAAAGCTCAAACCCACGCTTTGTATACAAAAGAAATACGTCCAACCCATGTCTCTGCCATGGCCATCACAAACAGGTAATTTCTTATCTAAACTTCCTGTTTATTCATGTTATTTTAAGTTTTTCTTAATCCCTGTTTACACTACCAAATTTTCATACCCGAACTTGGTGTTTATTTTGTCATTTTACTATTTCTACATATTTAATCCCTGATTGCATAAACAATTATTTATCACAGTAGTTTTTTTTACCCAAACATCCTATCTATTTTGTTATTTCTACATTTCTAACCCCCAATTGCACAGTATATCAATCTTCTGAGTAATTATGATGCTTCTTTGTTTGAGTTTTATCCGTCCCTCCCCTGTTTATCATGGTATTTTAATTCCTAATTGTAATTTTTATTAATTTGACCCTTAACCGGGAATTTTTCTGAAACTGTCCCATCCATTTGTTATAAATACACGATTGTACAGCCTAGATGATGACTTCGTCGAAAAGAAAATTTTCTTCGCTGTAACTGTCTTCTGAATTTCTAAGTACAAAACAGTTATTTAGAATCAGGTAGAATATTCCCAATTTGGTGGAATCAAAAAGCAACACATCAAACAATTCCTTGAGACACTCGCGACCCTAAATGACCTTTATTCACTGCAACAAATTGCGATTGTAAAAACAAAAAAACATTATCAATACATCAACGGATCATAAAGAGAAGCATTGTAATCAGAGGTTAAACAGGAAGAAAGACAAATAATAAGGATTAAGTCAACAGATGATATGCAGACATGGGGACAGTCACATGCAATCTAGGAGAAAAACGAATAATGATTACAAAATTGGTTGAAACATCCAAATAAGTATAAATGTTATGACTAGTTCGTTCAAGAGAGATTTTCTAAACAAATATTCTTTTGTATCTTCAGAACTACGAGAACTGTCAATTTCTACCTTTATTGATATCCAAGTGAAAGTAACAAGTTGAAAGAAGAAGATAGTAATTCAGGTGAACATACAGGAGACAGAGGGGATGAAGATTCTTGCCCAACAGTAACAGAAACAACAACAGACAACAATCAGCCGGCGTAAATAGGAGAAATCTGAAGGAAACAACCTCCATCGCCTACCAACCTACCTGGGAAACATCAATTCAACTACAGGTGGACGGAAGTGATGAGGATGGGGAGAGCAAGGCAAGGTTTCATTAAACTCAAGTCTGTGTGGAGATCAACAGCATGAAAAATAAGATTCGGATTTTGAACTGTGACATCAAGTCAGTGCTACTTACTATACGGATCAGAGACTTAGAGCATCATGAAGAACACCTCAAACAAGCTACGCACCTTCATCAACAGCTGTCTTCGCTCAATATTCAAAATGAGATGGCCAGAAAAGGTCAGCGACAGGAACTAATTGTGGAAGAAATATGCAGGAAGAAATGGGGGTAGTTTGGCCATACTCTCAGAAAACCATCTGGAGACATAACACGCCAGGCCATCACTCGAGTGGAACCCAGATGGGAAACGACGAGGTGGTCATCTCTTTCAGGATGACATGTAGGAGGTCATATGAAGAGGAGATGGAAGCATGTGAGTAGACGTGGATCCAGGTGAAACGTACGGCTGAGCCCTATAATCCTCTAGGAACTACAGGAAACAATAATAATTACCAGTACTCCAAATATCTCTGCCAACTGACGTGATAATGTTTAGACTACTTTTTTCAAATAACTGCCGCCCGTACATGTTCGAATTTCCCATGTTAATAAATTAATATATTAGGAAGAATTTTTATCTAAATTCCAAGTCGACTAACAAAATGCAAACAAACAAATGCAAACATGAGAATTGTTTATGATGTGCCAGTCATACGATTATCTTGATAATAAATTTAATTAAATGATACTGCCACACAGATATGATGAACAGAAATTGGAAAATTTTATGAAAATGATCCTTTTAATAAACGTAACCACCTACATTTCATTTATAAATCATGGAAAATCCTTAAACAGTCAGATTGATCTCAAGAGATTCTCAACGATGTATTTAAATAGACCTCTTTGGTTTCCACCATTTTTTCCAGTGAAGCTTTTCTCTAATTTACTGGATGAATTAATATTATCTTTTCATATTTGTTTTAATTCATGCCAGTTGCATACTGTAAAGTCTAATTTCCACTCAGTTTATCTTACTTAATAAAGTAAGAAAAACAGTTTGTGCATAGCGCGCTAAGTCGTGAATTGGCAGGACTTAGAATTCAAAGACCATTGGATCGGGTCCCAGTGGCTTAATGGTATACGAGCTCGCCTTGTAACCGGAAGGTCCTGGGTTCGAATCCCGGTGGGTGCGTACTGCCGAAGAGTCCCAAACTAGGACGAAACAGCTGTCCGGTACTCCCAGGTTTACCGATGGTTCTCTAATTAATGTCACCTCATGGTGAAATCCTCAAAACAATATTATTGTAATATGCGATGGCAGCAGCTAAGGTGCTTCTGTTGCATTTGTAAGAAAACTTCATGTGACCACTTAAAATAAAAACAGTTGGCTTGTAAATGCAGTAGAGGCACTTCAGACGCTGGCATTGTACTCCCACCACAATATTGTTTCCAGTAAAGATAAAGGTGCAAAGTTTGTTGATACCTTCTTTTTCACACTACACTGATACCTTTCACTACATACCTTGGATGCTCTTGCTAATTAAGATGACTTCATCACACACTGAGTCCTGAGTCACAGGGTCTTCGAATACTTCAGCTGGAAAACAACATAGTGTTTCAAATGAAAAGCCTTCCACTTCGTTGTCAGGGGAAATTGGTGTAACTCAAAACGCTGTAATCTGTCCATTCCTTTTTTTCTTTCTTTTTGCATTACCCACCGTGTTCTTAACTTCAGTAAATTTGCTGATGATCTGACCACTTCTGTTATAGTAGTATCTGCGCTGAATAGATTCCTCTCTGAAGTTAACAAATGGTCGTAAACTAAATCTATCTAAGTGTTGTATTATTGGTTTTAGTTTCAGGTGTGAACAAGACTTGAGTGGACTAATTCATTGCACTGTGTTTATTGACAGCACTGCGACAGGCAGTAGACTGAATATCTCCTGTCACGATATCAACTTCACTTCAAATCTCTGTTGGTCATCTCATATCCTGTTGATTTCTAAGAAAGACATCTTTCATTCGACTTAAAACATGAAGAAGTGGTGACCTCATGCTGGAGTAATTCAACCTCTTCTCTCACAATTCATCAGTTCATGCATATTCTGTCCATTTTCCCTTAATGTTCACCCATTTTATTCCCTCAGCCTCTCAAGAATGACGATGTCATATAGCGTAGAACACTGAAGGCTGAAAGTAGGGTTATTGTTGTACCTTTGACTCAAATAACTGATAATTCTTCTTGATAGGATTTTTAATTTTTCCTAACAGTTAGCCAAAAATATCTTGTTTGATACTGAACACACCCTTTATATGCAGTATTTCCCTTGTATCGTGTCAAGTAAAACCAGAAGGAATCTCATCAGAATCTATGCTCGTAGCAGAAAACATCAAAATTCAGTCGTACCGTATTAGCTGTGGATTTTGTGTAAAGAGTCAGATATCAGAAGGAAGCCTACAAAACTTTCAAATCAGTAACCGGACTGAAAAGTATAAACAGAGATTACTGTTGCATGTCTCAACCATTATATTTCACTAACTTTCACTTTCTGTGGTTTTATTATTTTTCTTTTCAATTGTACGTATTGATATATTTATAAAAGAAGCTTATTATTATTATTATTGTTCCCTTGGGTTCTTAGTGGAACATAGGGCTTCAACTGCACGTCTCCACTTGCCACTTCTGTCTTCTGCTGTACTTTTCACCTGCATCCATCCATGTTAGTCCATACTGTTTCAACCGACTCTTCTTCACACGATCTCCTCCATGTCACTCACCCTTGCACTGACTTCACACTCGCCGCGTGCTTCCCTTTCGGCCTGGTTCCACTCGAGCAATGGCCTGACGCGCGCGCGATGTCACCCAGCGGCGGCCTCCTCAGCGAGTGTCCAATCCATCCGTCTCCACTTTCTCCTACATATTTGTTGGCTGGCTATTGGTTTGTTCTTGTTTTGTTTGTTCCCAGCCATAGTTTCTTGTTGGTGGTTCTTTCCGGCCCGGCCCGGCCATCTGATCTTCAGTATAGATCCAGCGAAGAGAGTTGGTTGTTGATAAAGGTCTGCAACAGGCTGTTGGAAATATTCTTTGTGACCCGCCAAGCGCCAAGTTTCTGATCCGTATAGAAGAACTGACTGTCTTGATCATGTCTGTATTGAAAATCCACCCGAATTTTGTTGTCGATGCTGAGTGACGAAGATTGGTTTCCCAGATTGGTTTCGGGTTGATGAGTGTGTTTCTCGCTCGCCTTCCCGATTCTCGCCCGATTTGACATCCTCCTTCGTTCCGACTTCCTGTAGTCGAGCCAATGCTCAATGCTAGATAAGTGAGCGAATGAAGTAACCTCTTTCAAATCCCTCCTGTTGATGAAGATTGACAATGGATGTTGTTGTTGTTGGTCGGTTATTTTGATAACCTCCGTCTTGTCTATGTTCACCTAGAGTCCTGTCTTCACTGGCTGCCTCTTCGATCAGTTTGTCGGTTTTCGCTTGTAAGTCTTCGATTTTGTGTGACAACAAGCATAAATCATCCATGCGCTTTCAAATGCGACAGTATATCTGAATAAATTAAAAGTCGTTTATCTAACTGTATTAATTGGTGTTTCTATGCAGCTGGCTTACATTTAGCATTTACCAGCCGAAATATGATTCGACAGTGCGTCAAGGATAAACTACCACTTGTGTCAACCTCTATGTGCATACACGCATTCACATGCTCGTGTGGAGTTGATTACATTGGACATTGTAAGCGTAATCTCCATAAACGCGTATCCGAACACTACCCGGTTTGGTTAATGAAGAGGGAAAAAGGAGGACAAAGTCTTCAAACTGTGAACACTTTCAAGAGTCAAGTCATTCAGCACCATGTGATTTATCCTTTAAAGTTATCTACAGGACCAGATCTAGTCACTCCAAGAGCGTACGTTTTCTTCAATTATGCATTCCTGAAGCTATAGTCAAATAAATAGATAGAAACCTAAATTATGTGTTAAGAAAAGTTTTTTCAAACCCCTTTCTTTACCTTGGTCATAGTAATGTTCCTTGTTTATTTTATTCTATTTTACCACTTGGATTTATTCAAGTCCACCTTCACCGTCTTTATTGTTATCAATATCGTACTCTGAATTTTTCAGCTAACATCTGACCTACAACTTTAAGATCTTTATATCAGTTCACTTATTTAATAATCCTAAAACGTTTTGGAATTCATCAAACTCAACTCTACCACTCCCTGACGCATCATATTAATTATCTTTATTCTTATCATATTTGCGATATTGACCAAGCAATTTCTAGTATCACTTAATGCTCTTTTCCGTGAAATAAATACGAGTGTACAGGTGCCTAAAAATGAATTCGTCAGAAAAAGAGATAGATATTTCTTCGCTGAACAAAAATACTGTGTTCTTCCTTATAAATCAATGGGGTATAATTCGCGATTTGAACAGTTTGCTGAGGAAAACACTGGAATTACTTACAGGATTTCATCATTAGCTGACATTAGTTAGAGTACCATTGTAAAACCAACTGGGAGTACTGAACAGCTATTTCGTCCTAGTTTAGGACTCTTGATTGTAAGCACCAACTGATACGGTTCGAACCAAGGACCTTCTGGCTACAAGGCTAGCAACCTCATAGACAATGAAGCAGCTACTTGGATCCGATCCAATGGCCAGCCAGCCCATGAATTCTAACTTCTACCAACTCATGACATAGCGCGACCCCTAGCCATTGTCTTCGGCAAGTATTTGTCCTCACACCCAACCTGCTGGAATTATTTACTTTTGGATTTCGCCACGACTTTACAAACATAATGTTTACATTTCAATTTCTGCAAAAAAAAGTTGCCTAAAGTACAAATATCCTGGATTTTAGAATCTAATTACTCGTGCCGATGACAATCAATCACAACAGTAAATTCCATTGTACTTACTCACTTGCTAAGTATTTAAATCATTTCGCGTGATGAATATCCCATTTCAACTAAACAGAAAATATCTCATAACGAACCGAAAAAAGAAACGCTTCCTTTTCTACCATACTTTGAATTCAAAACACTTATGGTTTCAAAAACGAAATTTGAAATTTCTATGACCTATAATGGCTAATGACAAAGGTCTAATATGGAATATAAAAAAAAAGTATGTCCAAATACTAGTTCATCACTTATACTCCCACTTATACGCCTTTTTTTTAACGACTTAGCAACATGCCATTTACCGTCAACCGTGCTATAATAGACGTTAACTCCTAATTGTTATTGGGCTTCATTATGATTTGACATTTAGAGCACACATACCAAATAGTCCCCCTACTACTCCTACTACTACTACTACTACTAAAACTACCACACCGCTGGTTTGACTATCAACCTGGAAATCCATCCTTCTATACATATATATATATACCACCACTTTAGCGCTAAACGTCATTTCAATGCATAAAACAAAAGAAAAATGCGAGTATATAACAGTCGGTCACATGACTGTTCAATCTGAAACCATAAAAATCAGTATTATTATTATTACTATTCATAATTCTTCACGAAACAGTTCTAATAAAAAAACGCAAGCAACTGTCATAAGTTATTAAAATTAGATTTGAATTTCATTGTCATTGTGTATTTTTTGCTTATGTAAGTCTGCCTTAGTAAAGCAGACAGAGTTATTATTCTTTTTTTGTTTAGCTCATGATACAGAGTTAAGCTTGAATAGATCAGTGGACGTAGACGTCAGAATTTGATCACGTGTCATTTCACTTGACCATCTCAGTTGTGACCAACTTTCCTTTTTTCCACTTATGTTACTCTTTTTTTAGCGTTTCTCTACAAATCACCTTGAATTTCGTATTCATTAACTTGAATATTGGCTTTCAGGGCTGATGTGGGAAACTTCTCACCGGGATGATTATTTCGAATAGTGTTTTTTTCTTCAAAACTTTTCTCTCTGATTAACGTTAATTCCACTTATAGAAATGAGACAGTCAGTAGTCTGAAGGAGTGTAATAATAGTCCTTAAAAAGCCGACTAGACGTAAAAGCAAAAGTGTGTCGGCAGTGGACAAAATCAGAGAGACAGAGAAGATGATATTTCACAGCTCCTATTGAAGCATTTAGTGACATAGGTGTTATGCACTAATTTCAGACATCATAATTTTAACCTACACGACTTTCTGCTGAAGACTAGCTGGATAATACTTACTCATTTAGAAAGAAAAATTCGTGCATCATGCTAAAAGAGAAATCTATAAAACACAAAATAATCGTCGAATTTCCAAACATCACCCTGCGTGGTTAAGTAAAGGAGAAATAAAATCTATTCGTAGCGCTATTCTATCTTATCTTGTGGATATAGAACACAATATTGATGTTAAGCAGGCTTTCAGGTTCATTTACCGCATACCTAAGAATCTCAATTTCGCCTACAGAGTTCGACTACTAAATATTGATGAGGCTGTTGGGATCCAAAAGTACTCTTAAATAAATGGGTGAAATAAAAAAAAATGAGACAGTTCATTAAACGACTTGACTGTTACTGAAATCTTAGACTTTTACATAATTCTTTCAGCCTTTTATTGATCACTGGTAGTCTAATTCTTATAAATTGATGAAATCCCTTTATCATAGCAACAGGAAAGTACATGAATGAACCCAGCATGCGCACTTCGCCCTATTTAAGACCCGTCATCTCCATGGATTTACCTGCATTCCACAGTGAGTGATGATTTTGCCGCCAAGGCCCTTAGCTTCAAGCGCCAAAGCTTTATCTACTAGATAATTTGGGCCACGAGAGCCACCTCTTGTTCAACGGGTCATATTAATTATTTAATTCAATTTTAGATTTATCCGTCGACTGACTGGACCGAAGTGGTCGGTGTCAGGTTTACATGTCGGCTCCTTGTGCAGATGCTTTGACGATGTCTGGACATTTAATTAGAATTTGATTTGTGGATGGTGACTAGCAGTTGACTGGGCACTGAGTTCGAGCCTCGGTGAGAACATCATCACTCACTGAGAAATGCAGGTACATCGAGCTGGCGGACGAGTCCCAAATAGGACAGCGGAAATGCGCATCCTGGATTCCATTACTAGTCAACATCCACAAATTAAATTCTAAATAAATGCCAAGACATCGTTGAAGCATCTGCACAAGAAGCCGACATGTCAACCTGTGACGGAGCACTCCGGTTCAACCAATCGACGGGAAAATCTAAAATTCAGTTATATTCTGGAAAGCATGGTATCAATTCAGTTAAGTTTCACAGACGTCAAATCTTGAGAATATAATAAATCTGAGAAATAAACGTGTTTTTTAATGCATTTCTTAACCTTGCAAAACATTTGAATGTCCTAAATGATATGACGGAAACTCAGTAATGGAAAATATATCACTTCATTTAAAGCTTCATCTTATAGAAGAAGTGGATGATTTATAGCCTGTAGTAACTGTTCCTCAAAGGTGTTTATACTAAATATCATTAGCTGTGAAGGTAACTGTTCAGCTAAGTCTACTCCTTTTTAGATTTTGCATAAACTGACATGTTAGCTAAATATATTCTCGGAAGATAGAAGGTGTACTGATGATATAATAAATGAATTTCTGTGCAACTCGGCATATATTAACGTTCCTAGACACTTCTTACTTGTTCATCGAGTCTACATCCTACACATGAAACAGAAATGACTCAGTTCAGATACCAGAAATATGGAAGATAATATTATCACCGGTCAAATCAGAAGAGGATAATAAATAATCTTAAAATTCTATTTCAATTCAATTCAAACACATCAAAACATTCTATCTAACAAGTTACTTATTATGACTATGAAGACACTCGTTTTATTTCCCATCTGATTGTAATCGATGAATAACACTCATATTATTATTATTATCTCTGAATGTACATTATCCTATGTTGACTTTTATTGAAATATTTAGTCAATTCCACATATGTACATAAATGAAGAAAAAAGTTGTGTGATTAGGTGCCTTGATATGATTATGAGTGGCAATGGTTTGTGCTCGAAATGTGGTCATCAGTTAATAATACTGTATAACACCACTGAGTGATTTATAAAAATAAAATCTTATCCATAATGGATTTATGCTCCACCACAGTGCCTAAGTTTTATACCTATATCTTACAATATGAGTTATTGAATTAGACATGACAACACAAATATCTCGTCGAATAACGGGAGGCAGATCGAATCATTGGGTAACATCCATTTTTACTTGTAAATCGAATCGAAGAAGTGGTGACTAGAGTCTCTGCATTATTATTATAACAGCAAAAGCTCTTTTAGAGTGGGAACCATTTCCCTGCTCCAGGATAATGACAGCAAGCCTCGACTCAGAACGGAGGAAGTTTACAAGGAACAGAGGAAGATTTCTATGACCAACAACGAGCACCAATCACTGTCAAAGTTAGAAATTTCAAAGATTTCACTTCCTTGACTTATTGAAGTAGGATCAGTTCAACTAGAGGTAGCGTAACAAATGTGGAAGATCGAAACCAGAATCGGGAAGATAAGGCACATCTTCATCACTGTTAAATCAGTTTGGAAATCTTCTGCACTAAGTTTAAACTGTCTGTCTGTTTTCAACACAGAACTTCGCAATTATGTGCAGCAGTTCAAGTCGCCACCCTCCTCCATGTAGCACACAAACCAAGAGAAGAAGATAGAAAAAATGCATAATAAAGACAGTAAACAGAGGTGTGAAACAAAGGAATAGTAGTAACGAAGAAAAAAACAGTTTCATCGGAAATCAAAAGTCAAAAGGAGTGGATGAATCTGCACCAGCCATCGATAACGATTTTGAGCCATATCACTAATTGTTTCCAGCCTTCATTGGTTTTACCGTCCCGAGGACCCCAACCAGTCAGGAAGTCTACACCTTCCTACGTAATTAGCTAAAACTAACTGTTGTAGATTTCATTGACTGGTGCCATGTTTTAGTTTGACCGCCACTAGCTCTTTTCCAGCCTGACCCTATATCAGCTGACATTGCCCGTCGAGGAAGGCGATGACTAGGCATACCTAACAGACGTCCTAACCATCTCAGTCGATGTACCTTCACAACCTCGTCGATTGATGTCCCCTCACACCTATCTAGCATTCAACCAGTGGCTAACCTCAATATTGCTCACCTTATCATACCTCTTCTCACGGGAGATATAACGCAGGCACCTGTGATCGAAGACAGTTAAATTTTCATGTCTTCCACTTTCAATGGCCAGGTCTCACAGCTGGCCATAAAGGAGGACGGAGTGGTATTAATTACTCGTCGCCAAATTATTGTTATGTACTGGTCGAGAATTTTATAGTCCTGACGCAAGAAAGACGGAAATCAGAAGACCACTAGGTTTACGATGATACTTCTATTTTCCAAACACAAGGAGAATCCAAGTCACACAAGAGTGTCAGAGCAAAAATATATATGAATGTCCAAACAAGTGTGTGAACAAATCAATAGACAGTCTTAACATGATTGGCTAATTATAATGGAGTATCGATCCATATATACATAGCGAAATATAACAGACTGTCAAACAAACACACATATTATATGGATATATATATCACCAATAACAGACTGTCAACAAACGCACATATTATATATGATATAAGGGGAATATACATTGTTAAAGGAGACAGGTTCATCAAAGTGAAATGGTCACAGACTAAGAGAGCAACAGAAAGAGAGACCACCATATACACACATATATATATGGATACATATCAAGTGGACTGTTGAGCAGTACACCCGCCCTTTGGTCGATAGTCGGATATCACGTCTGCGCAAGAGACGGCGTAAACTGGCACATGATAAACTAGCCCTCTGCATCCGTACTCAGCTGAGATTTCGTCAGAGATCAACCCGTTGGCGCTGGCTGATGGTACTTCCCAAATAAGTGAAGCGGTCAACGCGCTTTACCACTTGACTTCCTATTTCTCGTCACATAACAGCTTTTCCAGATATGGTATTGTGGAGTTTTGTACTTTGTAGTCCTAGCATGTAGCCTCTCCTATAGCTGCTTCTAGCACTACCAGATGAAATGCAAGAAGAGAGCTGCGTGTAGAGAGGATTCTCGGGGTCCGACAATATTGTATTCGCTAGTTTCTTACATGACATTATATGTCTATCCACAATAGTGTTCACCAGTTGGTTTAACGATATCCCACTTGCCCTACTAACGGCTTTTAGTGCCCTTCTCAGTGAAGCAAAGTCCTTCTTAAGTAGTCTAGGAAGGATTAATGGGGAACAGTAAAGGGGGATGGGTAGAATACAAGAATTGACAAACTGCGAAAGCAAAGACTGCTTTATACCAGACTGCCTAAACTTCCTAACGTAGAACGTTAAGCGAAACATCTTTCTAGTAACTATCAAGATGTGGGAAAGATCGGTGGAAATACTCAGCCCAAGGTACTTGACATTAGATGTATTTTCAACCTCTGTGCCATCAATGATAGTGGGGCCATGTGAGCTAGGTAGTTGTCGTAGGTCACGTTTACTTCTGAAAGTGAAATTGACTACCTGACATTTAGACGGATTTAGCTTAAGACCGTTTGAAGAGGACCACTGACTAATTTCCGACAGAAAGTTATTTAATTTGGAACAATCTTACTGAGAGTTGGGAGGCATAGAAAGAGAGAGGTCATCAGCATACCTAACAAAAGTGGCTACATCAGAATGAGGCAAGTCATGTAAGAGAAACTAAAACAGAAAGGGAGAGGGAACAGCACCTTGAGGAAGACCAGCTTAAGTAAGTGAGGTAGTGGAGGACTTTCCATTTTAGACGGTGTACTGCTTCCTATCAGAAAAACAGGGATGCAGCCAATTATTTGTCCAGCTATCAGCCTGTGTTGTAGCAAGCTTACTTAGCAAGAGAGTCCTAAGTACAGATGTATAATGCAGATGTATTATCAAGGAAGGCACACCGAACGTATTTAGCTCCTCTGTCTAAACTAGAGACTATATAATGGTATAGGACAACAGCGGCATCTAAGGTACACCTACAATGTTTATAAGCAAACTGGTTGGGGTCATTGAAAGGCTTTAAGGAGGGTTCAAGATTAAGTAAAATAAGTCTTTCCATAACTTTCAAAAAAAGTGAGGTAGTAGCAATTGGTCTAAACTTAACAACAGGTCCATTTGTTGATTTAGGCACTGGAACAATCTTGATATTTTTCCACCAGTCAGGTATAATACTTTTGGAAAAAGATTCGTTGAAAATGTCGGTTAATGGGGAACATAAGATATCAGCACACTTCTTAAGGATAACAGTGAGAACACCATAAGAACCAAGGGACTGAGCAGGTTTGAGAGATTGAAGACGCTTAAGGACATCATTCGTATTACAGCATGAGAAGCAGTCATTATTTACACTATTTGAGTTAGGAATCATAACATCTGCAGGGACGTATATGAAGGATTTATTGAGCATTTCAACATTGACAGAAGTATCATTCATTACTGGCTTGCCACCTGTGATTTCCTTAAATAACTTCCACATATTAGATGGGGATTGACATGAAAGAAACTTCTGGTTATAGAGAGCATTCAATCTTTGTAATTCAAGTTTAATGAAAGTGTTCATTCTTTTAACACCAGATTTATTTTTCATTTTGAACAACCTTTCTTTTTCATGGCGGAGCTTTTTGAGTTGAGAAGAGGAGAAGCGGTCGAATTTTAAGAAGATTGTCTTCTTTGGACAACAAACATCAAGACAGAAATTAAGATAATGTGCTATGTTGGTAATTGTGTTATCAAGAGCTTGTTCAGTAAATAAATCTCAGTTAGTGTCTTTTAACATGGACCTTAGGTTCAGTATGTTGTCATGGGGATAACATCTGGGCAATATTCTTATGATACAGTGATCAGAATTAAGTAATGGGGCTCTTTTCTGAGCTTCAGATATTCATGTGTCATTTGTAAACACAAGATCAAGAGTGTTATCCATTCTAGTCGGGAAGTTGACAATGTTATCGTATCCAAGTGAAATTAGGAAGCTGTGATCACTAGAATTGAAATCTCCAGTAACTATAGACAAGGAATTTCCGAAGGAGTTGGCAGCAAGGGAGGTAAATTCATTCGCAAATAAAGACAGTTCTGTGGAATTGCATCCAGGAGCAATATAAATGTTCGAGATGTAAATGTGGTTATATTTTGACAAATGTTTAGGTCGACAGTTAACGGTGAGACAGTCAATATTGTCACTAGACAATTTGAAACATACATTATTAGATGTATACCATTGTGAATTCATTAAGATGGCGACAACGCCAACGCGTTTCTTCCGAGAACTACACCGACCTTGTGTGAATAATTTGAAGTCATTTAGTTACACTAGATTGTCATCATACAGATCATGCAGCCATGTTTCTTGAAGTGATAGGATCCCAGTATTATGATATATAATGGAAGACACAAGTGATTGAAGGCAGTTAATTTTAGCTGGCAGGAAGCTAGCAGGTCGTCATTTTTACACCCGCAATGTAATATCTACCAGTGTTGTAGAGATATGACGACGGCTTTGCAAGTATGAGTAGATTGTTATTCAACTAAATTATGTTCGCTAGACGAAAAACCGTAAAAGACAGAAGTGTTTACCAAGTAAGGTTTTAAGTGTCGTTTATTGTCTATAGGAATATAATCAAATAATAAGAAGAAGAAGAATTAGTTTCAATGCAAAGTGTATACACAATAATAATAATAATCGTTCCAGCAGAATGCTTTAAATCATCACAGACGTAGGGTGAATAAATGTAGTAAAGATTTCTAATCTCTGGTCTGTGTTTTTGTGAATGTCGCTTTCTTCTTGAATAGACTTATGCGTATTACACAAAAATATAAACAGATACTCTAAGATAAAAAAAAGTCGCTAATTGTTGTCATTTAGCGCTATCGTGCAAAATAGGACTTGTATGCAAATCAACACTTTAAACACGTGATAACTAACACAAAGCAGCCAAGCAAGACTGTTTTTGTTTTTTGTTTTTTTCTGTTTACGTGAGCGTATAATTTACTTCTATAATATTAAAGCGGTTACTTTCAGCAACATAGGAAGCAGTAAACTATTTAGTACTTGTGAGACGATCAGGAAAAGAATCAATCAGTCAGAATTCTACTTAAGTAATTTCAGTTCTTTTTGATGTGGTTGTGTTTTCTGAGCTGGATGGTTGATTTGCGAAGCTTTCATCACCTTACCGGGTGACATCTTTAGCGCATACTTCAGTTTGAAGTGAGCTTTTAGATTTCTCCACGAGTTTATTAATCATCTCTCCTGCAAGTGATTGTTTCTTTGACTTGAACTTTGACCCTTTGTGTCTGAAGTTGATTTCTTATCGGTTGATAAATTTTGTCGATCTTGATGTCTCTATCGATTAATGATTCACTGGAATACCATGCAGACTTCTTAAAATTCTCTAGCATTCTTGTTATTTCCTCACTCTGTCTAATATTTGAATAATGGTTGTCCCAGTGGAATTGATGTCCGTGGTTGTCTGTCTCCAATGAGGTGATATGAGGGAGTGGATATCATGTCTTTTGAAGGCTAGCTTGTGTTTGTAGATATGAAGACGAAGGGAATTTCGTTCACTTTGACCAATGTAGTGTTTTTCGCAGTTGTTACAATTTATTTTGTGGATGATGTTGGTTTTATCTTCGTTCTCTGTTGAGTCTTTTGGTTGACATGGAATTGAGTGAAGTTGAAACTCACCAGTCAGCAAAGGGTATCTACAGTATTTAAGGAATCCATGTTACTCAGTGCTGCAGGCAGAGACTGTCTAAAGTAAGTTATTATTTCATACATTTGTTCCCTATTACGAATTTTAATAAAGCGAAAATGCAGTTGGAATGGAATAAAGGGAGACCATCATATTTTCTTTGGTTTCTTTGAGCAGCCATGAGAGTTATATTTGCCCTTTATCAATAAGAACAGCCTTGCCACCATGAAAGGTGAACTAGACTAAAGAGTCAACAGGTAATTTTTCAAAGCTGAGGTTTAGCACGGTAGATGGAAATACAGCAAACATGAGTGTTATTTGTAGTTGGAGATAACCGGAAACAAGCTCAAAGTCGTTCAAGCAGCAACCAAAAAGATCAGTTGTCATGGATTAAAAGAGTACCATCATTTCATTTGATGCTTACATATCAAAGATATTATTGAACTCATGTACATAAGCAATTCTAACATACACAGAGAATTTATTTCTAAACAAAAATTCAATGTATGCGTCGAGGGGACAGTGGTTAGGATTCTCACCGACCATGCTCAAGGTTCGAGGTTCGACCTCCGGCCGAAGCAAACATGATATATATGGTCGGCCTGCGAAATTTTGGCTAACGATATCCACGCTGAAAATTCCATACTTGTACCAAAAATACACTGTGGAATCAAGCTGTAATTAAAATAAAAAAAATAAAAAATATATGCATACAATGACAGTAATCATCAATTTATCACAAATAATAATATTAATCATATACAGTGGAATTATTTGGCAACGAAAGATTGATAACCACTTCGTTCTAAACGCGAAAATTGGATTTCAGGCACCTAATAGAGATTGCTACCGCGAAATTAGGGAGAATTGAACCCGTTTGCCTACTGATAATTTTGAACGATCTTCCAACGTCTACCTCATGATCCGTGTCGAAGACATGGCTGGCGATGGCAATATTCAAAGCATTTGTTCCCTTTAGACATAGGCTTTTTCGTACAATTTACAGAAGATGGGAAGTATGCCCTTCTTTCTCTTGTTCCAATGTAACTACTCACGTAGATACATGTAAATTTGTATGTGCAGTTGGAGTTAACATGCAAAGGCTATCTGTCAATTTTTATTAGACCGAAGAGCATGTTGTCCGTTAATCAGAAATCAACTTAGCTATAGAATAGGCTGTGGCCAGTTACTTACATAATCTTCTTTGGATTGTTCCTCCAATACTGTCACCTTTAAAATCAAGTTGAATGAAGATAGGCATTTTCTCTGCCGTGATTTGTTTGACATTTAAGCCTCCACATCTTCTGTAAATGTTAATGAGTTTCGTTTACCAACATGGGCAATAAAAGTAAGTATTATTGTTTAATATCACGCTGAATCCTTAGAAAGATTTCACTTCTGTTGGAGATTAACGGTAAAAATTATAAATGTTTACACATATATGTATGTAACAAAATCCTTGTCACTCTGAATAAAATCTTGATTTTCAAATTAAATGTGAAGACAAAGCTACTCAATATACAGATCAGAGACTTGACGCGTCATCACGAAGGCCACTTTGAACAAACTACACACCTTCATCAACAGCTGTCTTCACTCAATACTATTCAAGATCAGATGATCAGCCAGAAGAGATCAGCTATAGGAAGGCATATCTCGGAGCAAACCAACCCAGTGGGAATCAGCTGTGCAAGAAATATTCAGGAAGAAATGGAGGTGGATTGACCATACTCTGAGAAAACAAATCATCAAATGAGTGACATCACACACCAGACTACCGCTCGAGTGGAACGCGAATGGGAAACGGCGACTTGGCCGTCAGTGTGAAGGTGACAAGGAGTGGAGAAGATGATTTGAAGAGGAGATGAAAGCATGTGGCCAGAAGTGGAGTCAGGTGAAACGTTGGTGAAGAACGGAAAGTAATGGAGACGTGTGGTAGAATACCTTTGTTCACCCTGAAACTAAAAAACACAATAATAAATAACAATATTTGTTACATACATATATGTGTAAACATTTATAATTTTTACCGTTAATCTCCAACAGAAGTGAAATCTTTCTAAGGATTCAGCGTGATATTAAACAATAATACTTACTTTTATTGCCCATGTTGGTAAACGAAACTCATTAACATTTACAGAAGATGTGGAGGCTTAAATGTCAAACAAATCACGGCAGAGAAAATGCCTATCTTCATTCAACTTGATTTTAAAGGTGACAGTATTGGAGGAACAATCCAAAGAAGATTACGTAAGTCACTGGCCACAGCCTATTCTATAGCTAAGTTGATTTCTGATTAACGGACAACATGCTCTTCGGTCTAATAAAAATTGACAGATAGCCTTTGCATGTTAACTCCAACTGCACATACAAATTTACATGTATCTACGTGAGTAGTTACATTGGAACAAGAGAAAGAAGGGCATACTTCCCATCTTCTGTAAATTGTACGAAAAAGCCTATGTCTAAAGGGAACAAATGCTTTGAATATTGCCATCGCCAGCCATGTCTTCGACACGGATCATGAGGTAGACGTTGGAAGATCGTTCAAAATTATCAGTAGGCAAACGGGTTCAATTCTCCCTAATTTCGCGGTAGCAATCTCTATTAGGTGCCTGAAATCCAATTTTCGCGTTTAGAACGAAGTGGTTATCAATCTTTCGTTGCCAAATAATTCCACTGTATATGATTAATATTATTATTTGTGATAAATTGATGATTACTGTCATTGTACGCATATATTAAATTTTTGTTTGGATATAAACTCTCTGTGTTTGTTATAATTGTTTCTGTACATGAGCTCATTAATATCTTTAGACTGTAAACAACTAATTAGAGGCTAACGAAAAAATGAAGGTACCCTTTTTAATTCCATGTCAACTGCTCTTTTTGCATTATTCAAATTCATAAAGGGGAACAAATTTGTGAAATATCAGATTACTTATGACAAACTTAGTAGGTTCTAAGGAAATCAGTTTTTTAGGCTTTTTGAACGACTTTGAGCTTGCTTACAGTTTTCTACAATCACAAATAACACCCGTGTTTGCTGTGTGTCTGTTTACCCTGCTAGACCTGAGCTATGAGCAAACTCCCTGTTGGCCTTTTTAGACTAGTTCAACTTACCTGGTGGCAAGGCTGTTCTTATTGAGAAAGGGCAAATATAACTCTCATGTCTGCTGAAATTTGTATTGATTAATTATAATCTGAAGAGAGTATAGATATACATAATGACACTATAACGGTACTGCTGACCTCTTCTCCCTTGGAAATCGTATTCACTTCCATGTCTTTTACTCCACCGGGATAAACACATTAAACATTGACAGTAAAACATCAGAAGTTCTCTTGACTTGACGCACTTCTTTGATCCTTAACAAGTTTAACAAAAGGTTTTTTTCTCTTATCATTCTCTGAGTACCTCTCAATGCTTAATTACCTTCAACAAGGCTTTATCAATACGAAAATGACGAGTTTTGTGAATACACTAAAAGTCTGATCCCTTACTACCCATGCATTACACTTTGAAATCGAAACGAACGTTTTACAGTCATGAAGATACACATCAAAAGCATTTCAAATGTAGTCTAGTTCACTTTAAAATATGTTTAAAGATATATTTGAATTCGTAGACAAAATCAAAGATATTAATATCATTGATAAAACCATGATAGCTTATGACATACCATCTTTTTTCACAAATGTATTAGAAACAGTTAACTACATAATATGTGAACAAGTGTGTAACCAGTCGATAAATATTGGCATCCGTGATAAAATCCTAGAAGAATTGTTACTAAGGTGTACCGTGAATGTAAATTTCAAATTTTACGGCACACTTTACGGACAAGTGGATGGAGTGGCGATGAGCTCCCTATTGGGTCCCATGCTGGCTGATTTCTTTCTAAGTAAACTAGAAAATGGACCTTTGTACAACCTTATCAGAGAGCTCTCATTTTATTACCATTACATGGATGACACCTTTATTCTTTGTGATAAGGATTCAGACAGGAAGACAATAATAACTGAATTCAATGAAGTACATTCTACTATGAAATTCACCGTGCGAAGAGGAGTCTCAAAGTCGAATTGCCTTCCTGAATGTCCTCCTTACAAGAAAACCGGATATCAGCATAAAAACAAATTTGCGCAGGAATAGCACATGGATAGGACAACATACACATAGCTTCACAGCTTCGTTCCTCTCCAGTACAAAAGAAATTTAGTAAAGAGGCTCAACCACAGCGTTAGAACTATATGCTCAGACGAAATAATTGAAGATTAATTAAGCATTGTCTATATATATATATATATATATATATATACCGACAAATTTATCAAGAAACACATGACAAAGAAGGCGATAAAGGACTACTCACTATCCGTAAACAAAAAGCCTCTTTAAATACGACTGCAATTCAAGGGCGATATAGTCAGCGAAATAATTACGAGGAAATTAAGGAAATCAGCTTAAAGAACATTCAATGCTGACAAACTTAAAGTCTTATTGTCTACACAACCGATTGTGATTCCTCGATTGAAAGATAAAGTACCTAGACTAGCCACCTCCAAATGTATCCACCAATTTAACTACGTTTATGGATTGAGTTATATTGACCGTGGGTGGCTCTAGGAACTTAATTTTTCGTTCTCACTCGAGAACATCTACCAGTTTGGCTAAATAGAGCTGTAGTAGCAACCATCAACAATTTAGTAATATACCACCTGGTTCAAACTAGCCACAAAGCCAGCATTGACAAATCCTACTCCATCATCTGTCGGGTACCAAATAAAGTAACCGAAACATCGAGATACCACATACTCCAAACAGCAGAAGCTATCGCGACTCGCCGGAAACAACCAATGCTGTGTGTGCAAACGGAGCAAGTCCAGCCAATTCTAATGCCTGACCGGCGTCCAGTGGAGATTATAAACTCATGAATTCTGTATTATTATCTTTCCTAATTTTTCTGACATTCAGTTAATTGTTATGTTGATGCTATTGAGCTGTAATCCCTTAATATTATCATTACTGATTCGATTTTATTTAAACAACATTACTGCTGGTAATAATACAAATTCATTTACTATAACGTGTATATAACTACAGAACCTGGTGATGAAGAGGTTATCGAAAAGAGTATTCTTTGTTCAATAACCATTCTTTTGGAAACTAATAAGTTGAACATAAATAGATCCATAATAAATTCTCCAGCTCCTCAATGCATACGACAAGGACATCTCTGGTAGAAAGAAGTTGGAGACACACTGTCTTTGATACATGTATATCCACTCTGTAAATGACTTGGAATGATGAGTCATGACAGGTGTTGATGAGGTGTTCATTTCTGCCTCTTCTGACTGAAACTTTAATCTCCCTTTGTCATTATTTTGAATTAAATAAAAATTTTTAACCATGTAAACTTATGTATATAAATACGACTGTACAGCCTTTAAGCATGATATCAATGAATGCTAACTTAAAATGAAAAGTTCAATCATTGAAAGTAATATCCAGGAAATACCAGGAAATTTCAAAACCACGCATCAAGTGAAGTATAATTATCCCCATATAAGCTAAGCGAATATTGACGAATAATCAATCGAAATAACTGTTTATTACATAAATCCTGTTAAAGACTAATTTGCCTCCAGAAAGTTTCCCACAGAAATCACACAACACACACAAATAGGAATTTGCTGCGGTGGAAGATACCATAAAATCTAATCATTAATATCGCATTCTTTCTTAAAAATAGTTGTTATCTAGAGTGCAGCAGGTTGATTTAATATACTGACCAGAAATTGGCTTTTTTCCCAATATGTAGAAAGTCATAAAATCTGGTAATTAGATTAGCTTAAATTTTATTCTGGATATATATATGCAAAAGATACTACTGAAAATGAATTTTAATGGCACTGTGAAATTTGTCCTTACAGTAATTAAAAATACATTAAAGCTGTTATGCTCTTATACTAGCAAAGTAGATAACATTAAAAATAGGGCATAACGATTTAGGAATCCACATAGGTGGGATGAAAATTAACTTGGTGAATAATGAGAAACTTCACTGTTTCGTTATGTTCTAACACTACATTTCCTAAAAAGGAATGAGGTAATTTTTAAAATTCACACCGATGTATATTTTTCATTTTCGGCCTATACTACTGATTGATTTGAATATTTATTAGTATATGCACTGTTGAATTATTGCTTATGCTGAAAAAATTCATTCAGACATCTATAAAACACAAAATAATTGAGCAAAGAATATCCTTTTCTATAAATTCCCTCTTCTGGCTCTACTATTATATATATTTTTATATACACAGAATAGTCTAGATTAGTAGTCAAAAAAATATGAGTGTTTTTTAAAGAATATAGATTTGTTAAGTAAGATCAATGAAATTACAGTTCATTAAAGATGCTTAAATTATAATAATAATAATAAAGATATAGTAGCGAATAGAATATCAACTAAAATTAGGAAAATTCCACAAAAATTTAGGATCATTCAAACCTAGATGACCAAGCAGGTAAGGACAATGTCTGAAACAACCAACTTCCTTTCGATGCACAAGTTAGTCTTGTTTATGTGGATCCCAACAGTCAACCTCAGCAATATTTTGTTGGTCGAACTCTTAAGGCGAAATTGAGATTCGTAGGTATGCAGTAAATAACCCTGAAAGCATGGTCAACGTCAATCTTATGTTTTATATCCACAATATGAGACAGAACAGCGCTGCGAATAGATTTTGTTTGTTTTTTACTTAACCACACAGGGTGATGTTTGGAAATCCGACGAGAAAGACGCCTAATTGTACGGCCTCTGTAACTGGCTCACTCCACATAAGCAGTTAAATTGATAGATACACATGGAAGAGGCGAAAATAGGCAGTTTGTCTTTTACTCCCGAACGCAATATCAGCGAGATACTAACACGGCACCTTAGAAATGTGGTAAAACGAGCATTCTCTGCTGCAGAATTACACTGTGTCTTGAAAATTAAACCTCTGTTGCGTTCGGGAGTAAAAGACAAACTGCCTAATTTCGTCTCATCCATGTGTATCTACCAATTTAACTGCTGCTGTGGAGCCAGTTACATAGGCCGCACAATTAGGCGCGTTTCTCGTCGAATTTCCGAACATCACCCTGCGTGGTTAAGCAAAGGCCAAACAAAATCTATTCGTAGCGCTATTCTGGCTCATCTTGTGGATACAGAACATAAGACTGATATTAACCAGGCTTTTAGAGTTATTTACCGGATACCTACGAATCTCAATTTCGCCTTAAGAGTTCAACTACTAAATATTGCTGAGGCCGTTAAGATCTACATTAAGAGGCCCAGTTTATGTGTCCAAAAGAAGCTCGTTCAGAAATTGTCCATACCTTGCCCATCTAGTTTCAAATGATCCTCAATTAATTCGTGGAAATTTCCTTAATTTCAGTTGATATTCTATTTGCTATTATATCTCTGTTATTATTATAATTTAGGCATCTTTAGTGAACTATAATTCCGTTGACCTTACTGTACAATTCGATATTATTTAAAAAACACTGATATTATTTTCACCTATGTGCTTGTGACGCTCTTAATGCTGATAGAACCCTTTCATTCAGACAAATAGCTCAGCTATTTCAATGATTCACGGTCGTATTCAGGCAACAGTTAACCCTGAGCTGGTCATCGTAATCACCTGCAGCACAGTTATTTAGTATCATTACGAAATCAGCAGAGTCACAACTAACAAGCTGAGAAAATCGATCTAAGCAGCAGATGATATCTTCCACACAACCGGTTGTGATCCTGAAACTGAAAGATGAAGTACTTGGGCTAGCCAACCCTCGCTTATTGTATCTATAAATGGAACTTCTCCTTTGTGAAGTAATTTATATTCACCCTTGCCCCAAGAACTTGACTCTTAACGCTCAGAAACACCTAACAGCGTAGCTTAATAAACATGTTGTTATAACTATTTACAGTTCCCCTACTGGAGCACAACGCTAGCTAGCAGTGAACAGTTTTCCCCTAGCATCTACCTAGTGTCCAATAAATTATCAAAGGCCACTTGATACTGAATGCTGTAAACAGCAGAGAGCATTAAAATTCGCTTGAACCAGCAGGAGCTGTGCTAGCAAATGAAATGGATTCAGCCACTCCTGCTACCCTGGCGTGCTGTTTAGCCTAAAGATTCACAAATTCTGTATTACCTAACTTAATTCGATTGTATGCAACATTGATGCGTATTATATCTCTCTCTTAGGGATGCTTTTGAAAGGAAAATCACCATCTGGTGTACAAAGTCTTCACAAGTATTATTTATACACCAGAAGAAACAATGAGATTAAATATCATTTAGTTATTTATGCAAAGGAAAGGCATGCGAAGTGGCCAATATTAGTAAAACTGTGGTGATGAGACACTTGACAATGGGTTCCAACAGAATAATATTCCCACATATTCCTACAGTTCAATGCGGCGTGAGCAACAGAATGCTACATACATATTTGAACATTTTAATTCACGTCGCTAAAAGTTTAAACAAAAATCACACTCTCAGCGATTGCTTAAAGAATCTACAGCTGTATATATAGATAAAGTAATAGGAAGACGTAATTTGTCTGAATCGTGTAATGTATTTGCGTGAAACACATTTCGAAGAATCTGATCACACACGGACTTCTCAAAGGAATATATATGAAATTAGTAAAGATTTAAAAGGTGAAAAAATAAACCACTTAGGTCAAGTTAAAAGGACATACTGAAGGTCAAAATTAACAATGAAGACCACTAAACCAAATAACAGAAGTAATAGTACATCTATCCTGGCAGGTAGCAAAACAAAGTTTACCAAGGAGGGAAGGTTAAGTGTGATGACGAATTGTTTTTGAACGCATAAAGGTGGTTTGAACTTCCTAATTTACAGCTAGGGCTTCCACAAACTTTAGGATACGCCCCAAACACGTTTTATACAGATAGGTTTAAAAGATCTGTTAACGTCAATTTCACATTCTATCTGTATAATATGTTTCGCAATAGAGGAGCTAGGTTTCTTGTTCTCATCATTCATGGGTTCTGAAAATTCCATTGGTTTCTGGAGCCATTTAGGAATATGTTGTGAAGCCAGCCCTTACTTACAGAGATCGATGATCCCTCCCTATGTATGTTTGTGTGTCCACACGTACATTCAAATTGTTAAATACAGTGGGATGTGACATCATTTTTCTCATGTTCAAAGGGCTTAAATAGATATATCGGCTTCCCGTTCTCAAATAATATTATGATATTGGCTGCATTGAAAGTCTTTTTAACATCAGCGTTGAGTCTTTGTCTAGTTATGAAGCTATGATGCCCCATATAGGGTAGCTTGATGTTCAAGTCTTTCTTAGGGGTGAGTTGGAGAGTGAGTCCTGGTGTTCTGACTACTTTATACTCCTAATGGATTTGTCTGGATAATCGTTATCGACTAGAGTTTGTGTCAACCTTCTTTCTTCTTCATCAAGTGTGTCTTCAGTCTATATTCGTTGGATTCCACTGAAGAGGCACCTTACTAAGGCTGTTTTGTACCGAACAGGGCAGAAACTGTGGTAATTAAGATACTGTCCTGTCCAGGTAGGTTTTCTATAAACAGATCTTTTTATTGACCTATCAAGCCGTCGACTAAGCAATATATCTAGGAAAGATAAACAATAATCTTCCTCTTCTACACACGTAAGTGATGTGCCATTCTGAACTTCCTTCATCACTCGATTTAAAGTTGAGGTGGCAGAACAAGGCTTATCAGTTATAATTACAATGTTATCTACATACTTTCTGTAAAGTGGCACATTTTCCATTATATATTCCTATAAACTCTCAATGTACGACATGTGAATATCTGCTAAAAGGGGCCCTAGTGGAGTTCTCATAGCAATACCATCAACCTGATTGAAACAATCCCCTTCAAATGTAAACCTAACATTGCTAGTACATAGAAGTAATAAGACATAAGGAACGAGATGAAAAAATTGTGTGTGGAAATGTAATTACACAAAATGTCAACTGCTTTAAGCAGAGGTACATTAGAGTTTACATCAAAAGAGTACATATTCTTATTCATAATATTAATATCATCAAGAAAATTAACCAATTCAAATGTATCTTTTAACACTTACTTACAGAATTGTGTTTTGACTGGATGCGATAATTCTACTAACCAGTTAGCAAGCTTATGCGTTGGGGATTTGCACGTATAGGACGTAGAGGATTAATGAGTTTATGTATCATTAGCATATGCGGGAATTCAAATTCTGATGGTTTTCAAGAGTCAAATTCATCTTTACTTATAGCATTTTAACTTGAACTTAGTCTATTTTCTCACCCTTTAAATCTTTATTAATTTCATATATATGCCTATGACAAGTCCGTTTGTGATGAATCAGATTGTTCGAAATATGTTGGGCGCATACATTACACGACTCAGACAAATAACGTCTTCTTATTGCTTTATCTTAATTCATAAAGGAAACTAATTGTTTTAAACTGTATATATATAAATAAATGTTTGATCATTTGAAAATATACCTTGGATTCCATGTCTTATCTTTTGCTGTTACTAAAGTAGCTTCGAGCCAAACGACTATGAGTCTGACAAACATTTCCTTGAATTAAGTGTACACTATCAAGGAAATCTATGCTACCTTAGTATTTTCATACCAACAGACATTAACTGCATTAATGCGTTTCATGTTCCACTCTAGTTCACCTTTGTCTCCCTGTTAATTCATTCAGCTTTCACCAATATAGCTTACTGAGTTAAAACAGTGAATATATGTGAGAACTATAGGTCTTAATTATTTTTCTGTATGACTTGGTCGGCCATCGCATATAACTTAGGATTTGCGCTCAACATCTACATTGTTCAAATCATGATCCTATTGAATACCAATAGAATTTTAAAGACAGTGATGGTCCAATACTTGACGATGGATGCTCCAATACAGACATACATGACATTACAAAAACGCATGCCATTTCATATATCATATTCCATCGATGATGAATTTTCGCCACTAAACAACATCAGTTATGGAAATCTATAAAACACAAAATAATTGAGCAAAGAATATCCTTTTCGATAAATTCCTCTTCTGGCTCTACAATTATATACACATGTTTATATACACAAAATATTCAAGAATAGTAGTTAATAACAATATTAGTGTCTTTTAAAATAATATCGATTTGTAAAGTATGGTCAATGCAAGCACAGTTCAGTAAAGATACTCAAATTATAATAGTAATAAAGATATAACAGCGAATAGAATGTCAACTAAAATTAGGGAAATTCCACAAAAATTCAGGATTATTCAAACCTAGTTGGCCAAGATAATGATAATGTCTGAACTAACTTCTTTTGGATGCATAAATTAGGCTTGTTTATGTGGATCTCAACAGCCTCAGCAATAACTAGTAGTCGAAATCCTAAGGCGAAATTGAGATTCGTAGGTATGCGGTAAATGATCCTGAAAGCATGGTTAACGTCAATCTTGTGTTCTGTCTCCACAAGATGAGAGAGAATGGTGCTACGAATAGATTTTGTTTGGCCTTTGCTTAACCACACAAGGTAATGTTCGGAAATCATTGAAAGCCAGCTGGAAGCACTGGACACCTGTCTTGTCCTAGTTGGCGTGTGGTAAAGTGAATGCTCGTTGAAGGCATTATTTAAGGGTAGCGCTAGATCACGAGTTGACACAGATAGAATTTTAACAGCCACTGAATTCCCACCTGGGTAGCTGAATGGTAAGTCAGCCTATTCTCGTAGCTGGAAGGTCGCAGATTTGATCCCTGGTGATGTCACGGCTGCATATCTTTGAAGGATCCCAAACTAGAATTGAAGAGCTGTCCAGTGTTCCAGGCTGGTTTTCGATTGCCTTTCTAACTCTTGCAGGTTCGTGAAAATATTTAACAAATTAAATTAAGTTAACCCACAAAATCCACAATTTAAGAAACGTTGACGCTTAATAAAGCTCAACCTTTTGACGTGTTATATTGCAGGTTTCAGGACACGACAAATTATGAGCAGAATTATCTACTGCATAAGATAAAGAAAAAGATATTTGTGTAGAATGAGCGCTTATTTTGTGATAAAGGGACTTCTTAACGTGGCATGCACACAGACAGCTTGCTTCACACAACAGTATAAACAGACAGCAGTTTTGCATTTTCGGAACAATGTTATCTGATCTCTTACAAGTAAGTACTTTAACGTCATATGAGATTTATCAGAAGGTATGGAGGATTTCATCATAAGCTGACATTGGTTAGAGAAACATTGGAAAACCTGAAAGTACTGGACAGGTGCTTCCTTCGTCCTTGCTTGGAACTGGCTCTTCATCACTACGCATCAGCCGGTGTTCGAACGCAGGTCCTTCTGGTTACAAGGCAAGCTCGAGAACCATTAGGCCCCCAGGACCCAATCCATTGGCCATCCCATGAATTCTAACTTCTACCAATTCATGACATAGCCTGACCAATTTGCAACGTCTTCTTCTATACGTTACTGCCTCACCTTCAACCTGCTGCACCCTACAAGTCACGGCTTCCCTCTAGAACCCCAGGTTACTATGCACTTGAATAGGGCAAGTTGCTAATGAGCATCAGATGAATTCTAAATTGTTGGTTTTCTCACATGTATTTAAGTTATCAGTTTACTTCTCTTCAATGTCCCTTCAATGTGAAACTATTTACAAAAGATATGTACAATATGAAGATAAAATATTAACAACTTGATGAATTACGTTATATAAGTAAACTGTTGTCAAAGTAAATCAAAACAAACAAAGTGAATAACTTTCGTACAATTGAGACAAGTAACTGCCTAATTATGTGGTTCTTTTTAAGTCACCCTTATTTTAATAACAGAATAGGACATAGTTTTAAAACACAAAATAAAATCTAAGCTTCTGATAAGTAACATGCGAAAAATCAGTACTGATACAAAAAAAATACTGAATTTATGATTTATGTAACCAGTAAAATATTACATAAAAGTCACTGTTTTTTTTTGAATATTCACGAAACACCAAATAGATAAAAAGGAAACTTAGATACAGGACAGAATGATAGGATAGCTGAATCCTATGGGAATGATATCAAATATACTGAAAATCACTGAAAGTATTATATCGCGGTTTCACTGAAAATATGCATATATCGAGACGCTTTGCTAATGAAAGTAATTACAGATGAATTTTATAGGTTCAGAAAAGCGAGATGAAATATAGTTCTGCGGGTATAAGCAGTATGTTGCTTAATGGATAGATGTGCTTTTCAAACAGTAAACTGCAAGCCTAGTCTAGGTTATTGAGAAAGCAACGAAGGGCGACATTAATACAGGTAAACTACAAATTCCCCTGGTCAGAAATACGCTACTGTATGTTTTATAATAGCTAAACAAGAGTCAAACTATAGGGATTTGATTTGATTTAAGAGAACCATTCAGAAATAAAGAGTACCTCACAACTGTTCCATCCTATTTTGAAACTCTTCAAGAGTAGACATCCACCAGGGTTCGAATTCAGCAGTCTTCGATTATAAAGCAACCTCACAGTTCATTCAGACACTGAGATCTGACTCCACGGCGCAAGAATTCTAAATCCTACCAATTCGTGATTTTGGCATTTCTGCCAACCAATGTTATCACTGACTATTTTTCCTCATACCCTGCCTGGTGAAACTTTATTTTCATGATATCCCGCTAGAACTCAAGACAACCTCGTCCTGTGACCTTGTAGCTGAAAGATTCTGGGTTCGAACACCAGGAGGAGAGCTTAAGGTAGTTATTAGGATACTTATTTTTTGACCTGACCATTCGTATTATTTATTTATTTATTTAAACGCATAAAAAAACTTGGTACAATATGGCACCAAGAAAGATGCGCCACACAATAATAATAAAACAACATAGATCAAAAAAAAGAAAAGGAAGGAAGGAAAAGAAATATATATATAAGTAGAGAACGGATAAAGAACTTCATCTGGAAGGAAAACAGTCATGCTTAACAAGTTCAAACAGTGTTCGTTAGCTATCATCGGGAAGGGAAGAAAGAAGGAAATCGCAACACATTCGCCACTGATTACGATTCTTGGCCATATCCGATAACGTTTCGAGCCATCGATTTGAGCTATCTCTCGGACCCCAACCAGGGAGTCGTGACACACCAACCGATGCTAATCTAGCACAAAAATCCTTCATCCCACGACGCCACGTCATGGACTGACCACCTCTCCGCCTTTTCCATCCCGTCCCAGGGCTAGCGAACAGAGACCTGTACGGAAGCCTCTGGGGTGACATTCGCAGCACATGTCCAAGCCACCGGAGCCGGTGTTTCCAGATGACGACATTCAATGAATGGTGATCTCCACTTTGTTCAAACACACGCCGCCGAACCTCAGAATTACTCACGCGATGATGCCATCGAACGCAAGCAATCCTGCGGAGACAGCGGTGATCGAACACGCAGAGTCGCCGCACATCCTCAGCTCGGAGAGGCCAGGTTTCACAGGCGTAGAGCAGCGCAGCCCGCACCGAAGCATTGTATACCCGACCTTTGACAGCCAGGCTAACGTCGCGACGGCGCCAGAGGTGGCTCAAGTTGATGTATGCCACCCTAGCCTTCATTATACGGTTGGAAATCTCATCCGTCACCCCTCCGCCAGCACTCACACAACTACCCAGGTACACAAACTTATCAACAACTTCAAGCGGTTCACCCGCAAGAGTGAGTGCAGGTACAGGCTCCTGCCAATCTTGTAACAGTACTTTGCACTTAGACGGCGCAAAGCACATACCATACTTACAGACACTGATCGCCAACTGATTAAGTGCGATTTGGGCAGCCTGCATGCTATCGCACAGTAAGACGATATCGTCTGCATACTCGAGGTCGAAAAGTCTATCTCCAGGTAGCAGATCTACACCACCTTCACGCACATCCTTCAGAGCTGACTCCAGAATGTCATCGATGGCAAAGTTAAAGAGAAATGGAGAGATTGGGCAACCCTGTCTAACCCCACTGTTGGTTGGGAACAGTGGTGATAGTTGGTTGTATGCCCTCACTCTACCTGAGGTGTTTCTGTATAGGGCTTTCAGATGTTAACAAATTTCTCAGGTACACCTCTCTCTAACAGACAGTTCCAGAGCACAGTTCTGTCCAACGAATCGAAGGCAGCCCTAATATCAAGAAACACAACGATCGTTGGCCTGCAATACGTGTGGCGGTGTTCCAACAACTGACGAAGGGTGAACACATGATCAATGCATCCACGACCTGAACGAAACCCAGCCTGCTCTTCGCGAATCAATCCTTCACGTATTTTGCACAGTCTGCGAAGCAAGACAGCAGCCAATATTTTAGACGCGACTGGTAACAGACTGATACCCCTATGATTGTCACACGAATTACGTCGACCCTTTTTAAAGATGGGGACGATAATGGCTTCGTTCCACATTGATGGTACACTCTCTGTCTCCCACACCTTCCTGAACAACCCAGTTAGAGCCATTGTGAGAGTCTCGCCACCATCTTTAAAAAGAGCCGGGGGTAATTTGTCTGGGCCGGGCGCCTTATGGCGTTTCAGAACTTGGAGTTCCTTACGGACCTCCGCTTCGGTGGGTGGGTCGGTACTAACCGACCAAGGAGCACTCGGGCTAATGATAGTAGACACTGAAGCTGGTGGCCAGCTGAACTGCTTCCCGAAGTGCTCTGCCCAGCGTTCCAGGCGTCTTTTCAGGCTGGTAATTGGAGTGCCATCTGCCTCACAGACCGTCTCGCTGACACCTTGTTTCTTGCTGCCGGTGGCTCGTATGAGTTGGAACAGCTTCCGACTGTTGCCAGATGCAGCAGCTGACTCCATCTCACACGCACGTTCTGACCACCAGGCTTCGCGGTCCTTACGTAAACACTGTCTAATCTTGCGCGTGAGCGCCTTTCGCTGATTGTTGTATTCGCTGCCAGCCGGAATGGACCGGCGTTCATCCATGAGTTGCAAGGAACTCGCAGAAACCCAGTGGTTGTTAGCGGAGCATTCTTTCAAGCCGCAAGCGGCTACACTCGCCTTTTGCATGGCACCTTGCACATGAAGCCAATGTTCATCTATACTACTTGGGGGGTTGCTGGCAAGCATTGTTTTTAACTCATTCTGATATTTCAAAGAAGTAGCAGGTGCTACTAGTTTGCTCACATCAACGCTTAGACGACGGCTTTTACGAACCCCACCAAATCGCAAGACGAACTTGGCACACACTAACGCATGATCGGAGTCCAGGCATGTGCTCCAGAAGGAGCGACAGTCTTGTATGCATCCTCGCCACCGGAAACTGACCGCGATATGATCAATCTGAGTCCAAGCTTGCTTCGCAGGAGGACGCCAGGTAGCGCTACGGCGATGGCTGTGCCGGAAGTTGGTGCTAGCTAGAAATAGGTTGTGATCCGCGCAAAGCTGCAGAAGACGGTCCCCATTATCTGACCTGCGACCATGTAGTCCCCACTGACCACCTAGACGATTCTCCTCTGAGCTTAGACGCCCCACCTGTGCATTCAAGTCCCCAGCCAGCACTACGATATCCCTCCGACCCGCCTGTTTCAAGAGATCGCTCAGTTGGTAGTAAAACTCATCCTTCATTGCATCCGGGCTGCAATCCGTCGGTGCATAGGCAGAGACAACAAATAGACACCGCCTATCTGGCCTACTACTCCTTACTTTCGTATAACCTTCCAGCCTCACAGCACATAAACGACTGTTAATGGGAATCCAGTCGAGCAGTGCAGCTTCGGCTCTAGCGCTCAGTGCGACACCGACACCAGCTACGCCGGATGCCGACGCCACAGGGTCCCCGGATAAGCGCAGGTGGTACATACTACTAGAACTTCCAGATGGAGAGGATAGTCGAAGCACTTCACTGGGATCTTGAATGCGGGTCTCCGAAATGCAGCAGACATCGATAGCGAGGCTTTCCAAAGTTCTTGCCAACCCTGCCTGTTGTCCGAACATTGTAGGTAGCCAGCTTGAACGCAGCACGCGGTTTCAGGATATCTGTGTTAGATGTCACATTGGGAACAACCATTTTGAGGACTACTCACTAACATCTCGAAACGACACGGATAGGCTGGGAATCTCGACAAAGGCGAAAGGCTGTCGAAGGTTAAGAAGCCAAGGTTAGCAAAGGTAAAATACAGGAAACTATGTATAAAAATAAAAGTAGGTAGGAAGGAAATAAGTTGCTTGAGGGATCAATATTGCTTGGAATCATTTTTACTAGCGCGCGTTGAGTTTCAATGAGAGTTCGTTGCTTTAATTCATTCATTCATTGTGTGCGGGCTGAGATACTGCCCGGGCGCCCAGACCGAAGCAGGTGCCCAAGCTTACAAAAATTCTAAACTTATTCCAACCTGTGCGTCGATAATGCCTTTTTTTGGTAAATGAATATTTTTTCTACCCACTATGTTCTGAAATAACTCTGGTCGTGCTTAAAAATAGAGCTGGGTGCTTAATTAATGCGACAAATTCTTAAAAATAAGATCAGCATCTGAAATAATGCCCTAAGTGCTGAAAATAAGCACTGCATGCCTAACTGCTGCGGTTAATACTGAAAAAAAAATATACTGAAAATTCTCTCTCTCTCTCTCTCGACATCGTCTATTGAAACCAACCAACCAATCAGCAAACAGTAGGTTTCACACAGAGTACGTAGTGTGACGGCTTCACACTTGTCTGTGAATTTCATGTGATGTGATTGGTCTATTTCACCAGAGAGTGACAGTAAATGTGAATACAACGAAAACATAATTCAACAGGGGGTAGGGGAATGTGAATTGATAACATATGAAGATTGTAATGAATAATATATTTCGTTTGTGGAGCGTCCCTGAATATGATTACAATTCAGTTGAGACGAGGTCACAAGTGAAAAAAATTATAAGCAAGGTAGGCTGTGTCTAATGTGTATCCTAGTAGCTATGAGGCAAAATATGAAACACAAAAATCAAAACGAATTAAAGGGGGCAGGGGATGAAAACTGAAAACCCTTAGATGAAAAAGGATACTTGTCATAAGTGAAGTGTAAATTTTTTCCATTACTGAGCACAGTCTACGAGGTTATGTACTGAAACCTTGGGAATCCAAACGAAACAAGATGAGGGTGATTGTGTTGATTCATAGACGAAAACATATACTTCCCATAACGAAAATGTTAACAGTTGTGATAACAGTTCACCTGTCATCCCTTTTCATATTAAAATTACGGATGTTTGCATAGAGGTGTATAAGCAGTACGCAGTACATACAGAGATCATTCTTACAGGATTTATAAATCATGCAGGTGAGTTAGATTTTGGGTGTATATTTGTCCAATTCTCTTATAAGGAAAACAACTCCGATAATGTGTTAAATACGGGTATTCAACATTCTACAACAAGTCGTAAGAGAAGAATATCTTCTGGCACACTGCATGAATGCCTTGGATACAGCTACTCAACATTTTATAGCCGTCAAAAACGGTTACGTGATGCGACATTTAGTGACTGGGACTTCTGGAAACGTTACTGCTCATCTACAGAAGAGGTGGCTAAGGATAATACAGTAACTTTGCCTTCAAGTTCAACTGTCCAGGGAACAGTGGGTTTAGCTAGTAGTAATGAGACCGTCGCTGTTGTTTCACAAATTGAGGAGAAACGTAACATGAATTATTATGTAATAAATAGTTTTAATGGAACTTTAGGTTGTTCCTGAAAAGATGACACAAAGAGCTGGTCAGAAAATCAATTATGGAATTGTTCTTAACATCCAATGTAACAGGGGCTGTTGCGCGAAATGTCTTGGACTGTTCGTAAATTTAATCCACATGTGCCAATAACGATAAGAGGCTTGCTAAAAGACAGCGGCATATGTGTACCTTGATTTCTTGGACAAGGTGTTTACTATCACATTGGACTGAAGGAAAATCTGCAGCGTCATCTAGATAGTTGGGTTGACTACGGTACTTTTCAACATATCGGCTTGCAAACCAACTATGACGGCTTATCTATATCGAACAGTTCTTCGCAGCAATTGTGGCCATTCCTAGGTTGTATCACAACTCCATACGTCAGTGACGTTTTCTTAACTGGCATACATGGTGGTTTGAGAAAACCGAAAAACTTCAATGAGGTTTATAGGGACCTATTAATTGAATTGAAAGATCTTTATAAAAACGGTCTATATGTTGAGAAGTGGGGTAGGAGTGTGACTGTCAGTGTTCTAGCACTTATATGTGACACGCCTGCTCGTTCTAATGTGAAACAAACTGTCGGTCACAATGGAAAAACAGGTTGTGATAAATGTGAAGTTATCGGTTGTCGTTTGGAGGATAGGATGACATTTCCCAATGGGAACCATACCCTTAGAAATGATAGGACATTCTATGGTCAAGTTGAAGCAAGTCACCATCGGGGCAGAAGCTGTCTTGAGTAATTGCCACTTGACATGGTAAAATCGTTTCCCTTGGAGCCAATGCATCTAATATACCCTGGTGTTGTTAATAAGTTAGTGTTCCTTTGGCAGGGTCTTGCAGCATGGCGAGAGAAGCAAATGCATAGTAAGATTATCGCACATATTAATAACGGACTGCAAGTAAGTAGGAAACAAATTCTTTGCGATTTTGAGAGGAAATGTCGGTCGTTAGATGACGTTAGCCAATGGAAAGCAACTGAGTGTAGACTTTTCTTGCTATATTTGGGTCCCGTCCTACTTAGAAACACTCTACCATGCCACCTGTACGCTAATTTTAGGAGATTATCCCTGGGAGTATACTAACTGTCGAGTACCAAATGCAGCCGACTGTTTTGGGATGCTGCTCGGACAGATTTGAATAATTTCTTACTGCAATATGAGAATTGTTTCGGAAATGAACATATTGTTTACAATATACATTCTCTGAAACATCGCGGATGACGTCGAGCTGCATGGGCCATTGGAAGAATTCAGCGCATTTCCCTTCGAATCCTATATGCGCATGATAAGACAGTCCGTGCACTGTGGTTATGCTGTGGCTAAGCAGGCAGCTCAGCGCTATGTTGAACACGTGTACTTAATGAAAAGTACAGGCGTGAAGCACGTACCTAAAGAAGCTGGTACTAAGTGTGTTGAATTTTGCAAAGGAAAGCTGACGTATCTGAATACCATATTCACATCTTATTCTCCGGATAATGTCATCTTAGCCTTAGGTAAACCAGGGAATATAGTTGAAATCGAAAGTGAAGATAGAATACGTTTTCAACCCTATAGCGATTGTAGTGATGATTTCACTACATCGTTTAAGTCAAGGAATTTAGGGATATTTAGATGTTCAAAATTCAGTCACGAAACACACTGGATATCCTATGTGAATATTGTCTGCAAGTTTTTTTTTGCAACGTCTATTTGTTGTCAAATCCGAAAATCTACCTCTAACTGGCTAATGTTGTTGGTGAAACTGAAGTTCATTTGACAGTTTATTCCGCGTTTCTGAGATGTAGGTATATCCATGTTGTTATTGATTTTAAGCAACCTGATACATGATAAAGTAACAGCCGTACTTACACTTCATTACATATCTTTTTGCAGAATTCCACACCAATCAGATACCTCGTCGTCAGTTCGGTGAAAGATGACACTGTAGTCGCTATCCCAAACACTTGGGTTATGCGAAGTGGTTTATGTGCGTACAGCAGCACAGCAAACCATATAGAGCCTATGTTTACCGGGGCTGGATGGTCAGTATTTCAATTCCGTCAACTGCAGGAATTTGGTAAGTTGGTATATCTCATTATCACCCTTCTAGATACGTATGAGAACTGTAAAAAGGGTGTAGAGCTTTTGAGAAGCAATGATCAAGGCACCAGGAATGTAGGCATGGACGACGATACGTTGCCAATGCCTAGTAGGAGACCGGAAAGGTAGTTAACGTTGTCTGTTTAACATATTTTTCAGGGATGCCAAGAAAAATGAGAAGCATTTCCTTTACAACTCAATGGATATTGATGTAGCCGCCAGTGAGGTTGGTTGCATCAAACCACAATATCCAGATTATAACATATTTGATGACTTCGTGGTCCCAATTCCAAGGTATTAACCTAATTGAAAACCCTTGATTTTCAGTACTTCGAGTGCCCCCATATTCCATTCTTCATCTCCTATTGGCAAAAAGACGTGTGTGTGTGACCGGTTGGAATAATTGTCACAATTTTTATTCATGCTTTAGATTGCCGTCTAACGAATATGCTACTGAATCCTCAATTAAGAAATTACTCGGTAATTACTTGAAAATAATTACTTATTTAAAGATACAAATATGGAACTCATTAACCTATGCACAAAAATATTGAACATTGTGACTACTGACAGAAAATCTCGACAGCAAACCTACCCTACAGCAAACAGGGACTTAACACTGCAGTTTCCGATCGAGAATGAAGACCAGTTAGCGATGCTGGAAGCATCTTAAAGAGACGAAGAGTACAAACAGCAATTTGTGAGTTGACATATTTAATTCTTATTTCTTGTAGACTGGTAAGAGGGTTAGCTGCCTTCAGAGTGATCCAAAGTTATCACTTAAGGTCATAATGCACCATGTTTGAAAACCTGAAGTGAGTTTGAAGTTTACATTCCAGGGGACTTAGAAAAGTCCAACATTGTGCCTTATGCCTTTTATAAAATAATGCGATGTAAGTTTCATTATGGAAGTACTTAGTTCTGTAGCTGTAATTATGTCGCATTTCTCCGGCCAACTAATGACGACAAGAGAGATTGGTGAAATGATGGATAGGGCCACGAAATCGTACTTTCATAATTTGAAATGTCGTGTCCAAAGGCGTAAGCGGAAGCAAGAAATTCAGGTAATATTGCGAAACGCCTGTCTACTTCTATAATTGAACGTCTGTTCAACATGTAATAATCACAATATTGTTTTCTTTTTTAGGCAAATGAAAAAGATACCGGGGGATATAACAGTGGCACTTATGTAAGTAAACTTCTATAAATGTAAATGCTCAGAATGCTTATTTGCAGGATGCTGCCAGTGGTTCGCACTTGACGGGATTGCAGTGACGTTGTACTACAGTTTAAAATTACAAAAGTCTCAACTATAAAAACTGACTTCTTCTGCAAACTAAATGAATTTCGCCGGCGTAGGACACAGGTGATGATAATAAGTAGAAGTCTTTTCGTTCTAAAGTAATGCGAGTCAGTCCTGAAAATGATCTGCGAAGGCTTGAACTAGGCTGAAAAAATTGCCACTATGTGCTGAATTTAGTCTTCTCGTTCTGAATTAGTGCTAGTCAGTGCTGAAAATGTCCTGAAAGGGCTGAAATAAAGCTGATAAGTAAACCCGGTAGGTTCTGATCTACTCCTAACAATGCTTAAAAGAAGAACACGGTTCTGAATTAGCGCTAGTTATGCTGAAAACTAGCACTGAGTTCTAGTCTGTGCCACTAAACAAACGATTTCAGAACAAATTCAGAATTTACTCACTATAGGATGCAAGAATTATTTCAGAATTACTGAATTATAACAAGCTTGGGTGATTTTATTAAGGGACCACCCCTCGAGCCTTTGACTTGGAGTCTAATCCGCAAGGCAACGGAGCAGCGTCAGGAGCTTCATTCCCATGGTTGCCAGTGACCCATATGGGTTCATACGCCATTTGATCCGATTGGATACTGGAGCCCATGTACCCCATGGTAACTGCTTTTAGTTTAACCGCTATCCAGAAAACCTCCCTGACATGGTAGGACCTGTAGAGACAGAGTCCCAGTCAGTTCAGCTTGTTGGGTCATTGCGGTATTCAAGCCCGACCACCACGATAAGGTAGCAGTTATCGGCCGGGAAAAAGGAGTGCGCCGGCCGGGGATCGAACCACGGACGATGTGCATGGTCGGCGAGAGTCCTAATCGCTATACCACCGAAGCAACCCGACCATTCGTATCCTATTCACTAACAAATATCTTCATGAAAGTCTTACGAGATGAGAACAAGTAAGATGACTTCATCTTAAAAGCTCCAAAAGTACACCATCTAGCTCACTGATAGCAACTCAATAAAATCATCGTGTTAAACTACACATTTTCTCCAATATTTTTAATATTATCCATAAACATAATTAAAAATCGTTAAAACTAGTGGAACAATGCCCGTCTTCACTCCAAGTGAAATATAAAGTCACGTCATTCTGGAGCAAATAAAAGATGCAATGGAAGCAGAACTCCACAGGCCGGAACAAAATGGATTCAGGAAACGCAAATCATGTATTGGTCAAATAGCAGCACCACGCATCCTCATCACAGAGCATAGCATAGAATGGCAGTAAACCACCCCCTACCTGAATCTCATTGACTCCGAAAGACCCTCGACAGACAGCAATGACCAAGAAGTAATTTGAAAACTCCCATCAAGAGCTTGCTATATGAAAATGTCGTGTGTCAGGAGATCCACAACGGAGAACCCAGTGAGGTGTTCAAATCGGATACGAGAGTAACACAAGACTGCCTACGTATTATCACCGGTGATATTCTTAGTTGTTGTGGACTGAATTATGCATCAGACTATGCGTTGGGAGGAAGAAGGCAGGAATAACCTGAACTGACTGATAAGAAGATTCTAGAAGATCCAGGTTCCTCAGATGATATGTACGTACATATATAGTGAAGAGGGATGTTATGAGGATAACCAACCAACTAACCAGCAGCAACAACAACAACCACCATCCATAGCCATCAACGGTAGAGACATAAGAGAGGTTACTGCCTCGAATTACCTAAGGAGTATTGTTTCAACTACAGGTGGAACGGATGAAAATGTCGAAGCCAGACAGAATCGGAAAGGCGAGATACGCCCTCACCAACCTGCAACCAGCATGGAAATCTGCATAGAGAACAAGGCTCGGATTTTAAACACAAATGTTAAGTCAGTTAGCTAGAGTCCCTTTCTTTCTTAGTGGTAAAATGTTTTTTGCAGGATGAACATCGCTAAATTTATCCAGGATATCGTTTGCTTCCTCTTCATTTTTCACAGTCAAAAATGTATCATCCATGTACTGACAATAGAATTCCAGTTCATCAATAACATCCTTCAGAGGCCCATTGTCTAGTTTCGCAAGGAAAATGTCGGATAGAATGGGTCTTAGTGGTGACCTCATCGCGACATTATCGAGTTGTCTGTATGATTCCTTAATAAATAAAAAGTGAACATTCATTGTACATTTCAAGAGAAGTCCTTTCATAAAAGATATAGGAATGCCAACATCCATGTTTCTTCGCATACAAAGTCCACAAGTGGTGCATTAGTGAATAAAGAAAGGTACGTCAAATGATATCATGAATTTATTGTCAACACTTAAATCTTTTATCCTTTCAACAAATTCAAAAGTACCCTTTACAATGCGTTTCATCGACTCGGTATGTAGAGGCTGTACGACTTCAACTAACCATTTGACTACGGGATTGTATGTTGAATTTAACATATCTAATACAGGTCAAAGTGGTAAACCATTTTTGTGCAATTTAGGTGAGCCATATAATCTTGGTGTGGTCGTTCCAGTGGGTTTCACTGATGCATACTGACTGAATTTGTGAGATAAAGCTTCATTTTTGTTAATCAGTAACTATATCATTGTCACCACATTGTTTATTCTCTGCAGAACAATTCGTAATATCGTACATTGGAGTATAAATCCTGATTATTTTACGGTAATAAAACATAGTAAGGTGCCTCCTTAGTAGAATCCAACGAATATGCACTGAAGACACACTTGATGAAGAAGAAAGAAGGTTGACATAAACTCTAGTTGATAACGATTATCCAGATAAATCCATTAGGAGTATAAAGTAGTCAGAACACCAAGACCAACTCTACAACTCGCCCCTAAGAAAGACTTGAACATCAAGCTACCCTATATGGGGCATCATAGCAGCTTCATAACTAGACAAAGACTCAACGCTGATGTTAAAAAGACTTTCAATGCAGCCAATATCATAATATTATTTGAGAACGGGAAGCCGATATATCTATTTAAGCCCTTTGAACATGAGGAAAATGATGTCACATCCCACTGTATTTACCAATTTGAATGTACGTGTGGACACACAAACATACATAGGGAGGGCTCATCGATCTCTCTAAGTAAAGGCCTGCTTCACAACATATTCCTAAATGGCTCCAAAAACAAATGTATTCTTCGGAGCCCATGAATGATGAGAACAGGAGACCTAGCTCCTCTATTGAGAAACATATTATGCAGATAGAACGTGAAATTGACGTTAGCAGATCTTTTAAACCTATCTGTATAAAACGTGTTTGGGGCGTATCCTAAAGTATGTGGAGGCCGTAGCTGGAAATTGGGAAGTTCAAACCACCTTTATGCGTTCAAAGCAACAATTCGTCATCACACTTAACCTTCCCTCCTTGGTAAACTTTGTTTTGCTACCTGCCAGGATAGATGTACTATTACTTCTGTTATTTGGTTTAGTGGTCTTCATTGTTAATTTTGACCTTCAGTATGTCCTTTTAACTTGACCTAAGTCTATTTTCTCACCTCTTCCTATGAGAAGTCCGTGTGTGATCAGATTGTTCGAAACGTGTTTCACGCAAATACATTACACGATTCAGACAAATAACGTCTTCTTATTGCTCTATCTAAAACGTATTTTACCAAATAACACAAAATCCTTAATAACCAGGGTTACGGCAGTTTCATGTCTTATGCACAAATCAACTGCGAATAACTGGTTTAAAATTACTTTATTCCCGTAATGAGAATATAATCCTTGCAGAATTTTCTCAATAACCTGTCTTCACCTAATTTACACTGCGTATTGAAAGTTTATAAAATAAACCAAGGGTTGATCGTAGTAGTTATATTTAAAGCTTAGCCGAATAAACAAAGTGACCCTTTTTGAGGGTAAAGCTTGTTCAAATTGAAGTTATTAACCTATAGGCAAATTAGTTTATGGGATAATAATAATAATAATGATGGTAGGCATCAGAATAACTTTCATATTTCATGGCGCCCATAGATGATAAAAAAAACAGAATCTGATAGATCATAATAACGAAAAGTTATTTTCAACAGAATATCCATGAAGTTTATTTTTATCTTTTTAAAAAAAAACACACACCATAGATTCGATTCGGTGAACAATACCCATTAACAGGCAGAAATATATATTTCGAAAGGAGTATATTAAATTGCTTTGCATAACTCATATTTCTCTTTCACTAATCGACAATTCATGAACAAAAATATCTTTTCCTAGAAAAATGGAGAGGGATATTGTGAATGTTTCCTCTTGGTGAACTGAACAACTGCTCAGTGAATTGTTTATCGAAATCAATACTGAATACCATTCTTTTAGAAAAAGTAGTTTTTTACCTCACTTATCAGTGGAATCTGGGAATAGTCTTCATTTGAAAATAAGTATTTATCAAATGAATTAGAGTGCAGTAGGATTATAGAATAAGTTCTAATATATATATATATATATATATATATATATATATATATATATTTTTATAGATGAATAGTTATCACTTCTGATCAAGTTTTTAATGGCTGGCAGTCAGTGGATTGTATATTAATACCAACGGTTTGAATGTTTTATCTGATTCAACATTTTGTGGAATAATGAAGTTTTAATTTTCAATTGTTGGCTTTCAAGGATTAGATTTGTTTTTTTTTACGAGTTTAACCACCGATTGATATCAGTTAGAGAACCAATGATGCTCGATAGTGACTGCTGGCTACAGGACGATGTTTTCTTGAGCTCTAGTGAGAAGTCATGACCAGTAAGGTCTATCCGATCAAGGGTGACGATGGATATCCCACAGACGACATCGATTGATAGAAGTTAGAATTCATGGAATGGCCACTGAATTGGGTCTCATAAGCTGAACTGTTTATGAGATTGCCTTGTAACTGGCAGGTCCTGAATTCGAACCTCATTTGGTGAATCACAAACTAGGATGGAGCGGCTGGTTGTCCAGTACTCCTTGGCTGGTTTTTAAGGGTTCCCTAACTGATATCAATCCACGGTCGAACTCGTGAGTAGTTTTAATTGTTTTGAAAGAATGCGAATTTTCAGCTTTAAGCTAAGGAATGTATTCACATTTTAAAATGCTGTTAATCAGTTCATTTCTGTTATTTAATAAACTTGGTTCGCTTGATAAATTTCAGTACAAGAAGAAACATTGATTCGTTGGGATTTCAAATCCCTTCAAAATATTAAACAGACGAAAGGAAAAGAAATTTATAACAATTTGCTGAAGCAATTGCAATCAAACCTCTAAAAACAAATCTGTGTGAAAAAAACGAGAATGTATTCAATCTCTCACTACCTCGGTGATAACTGCGTTTTGATTACATAGACTTCACATCCGTATTGGTGGTTTCAGTAAACGCTGAGCAAGTTTCCATTTTTATGAACTATTATTATTATTATATCCTTTAATTCCTATAGGAACATAGGGCTTCACCTGCGCATCTTCATTGCTTTCTGTTTTCTGCCAACTTTTTCAACCCGCCCCAGATCTCCCCACACCCTTTCATCTCCCCTACACATGACCTCCTCCAAGTCACCTTCACACTGACGACCGACTCGCCGCTTCTCACTCGGGTTCCACTCTAGCAATGGCTTGTCTAGTGATGTCACTTGATGGTTGGTTTTCTCAGGGTATGGCCAATCCATCTCCATTTCTTCCTGCCTATTTGTTGCACAATCGGTTCATGATGAGTTGGTTCGCTCCCAGAGATCTTTGTAACTGATCTTTTCTCGCCGGCCATCTGATCTTGAGTAGTGTTGAGCGAAGACAACTGTTAATGAAGGACTGAAGTTCGTTCGAGATGTTATCATGACTCGCCAAGTCTCTGATCCATATAGTAGCACTGGCTGACTTCACATTGGAGTTAAAAATCCGAATCTTATTTTTGATGCTGAGTGCTGCTGACCTCCACACAGACTTAAGAGTAATGAAAGCTTGTCTTGCTTTTCTGATTCTGACTTTGATATCTTCATCAGTTCCGCCTGTAGTTGAAACGATGCTTCCCAGGTAAGTGGGTAGGTGAAGGAGGTTGTTTCTTTCAGGTTCCTCCCATTTATGCTGGCTGATTGTTGTCTGTTGTTGTTGTTTATGAACTATAACTTCCTTTATTTGCTGCATGAAATTTCAAGCTAACAACGTTTATCGAATTTTTCCGTTCTCAGTCTTCTCTTCCAGCTCTCTGGTTTCCTACTGTAAAAGTCTATGCATTTATGGGAAATTACATCAAAAAAATTATAATGCTCATATTTCGAATTCGTTAATTTTACAATGTTATCTCGACTACCATTCAAAAATAGAAGTATGTATTTGTCATTTCATAAATTTGGTTCCCTTGATAAATTTTGATGAAGAAAGGAAGACAAAATTTGCAATATACAATGTGATATCATCATTCTATTTTACAGAAGGGGGGACGGGTAAGACAGAAAACAGAAAAAATTAATTAACAGAACAGTGTTAGAAATAATAGAAAAGATTTGTAACTCATGTGGATGATTTGCAATTAATAGTGTTCTCTGAGCTGATTGGTTTAGTTGCGGAGCTTTCGTCGTCTTTCTGGACGACATCTTCAGCGCTAGAATAATGAAACAGTTTGATATAGATGTAGCACACAAACCGGCAGAATCGCTTAATTCCATCTTATGCAAACCAAAAGATCCAACAGAAAAAGGAGATAAAATTAACACCATTTACAAAATAAATTGTATGAACTGTAACAAACATTACATCGGCGGCTAAAGTGGGCTTCCCCTTCGAATAAGAATCCAGGAACACAAATCAGCCGTGAAAAGACACGATATATAATCTTTCATATCAATGCATATAGACAATTATGGACATCAGTTTGATTGGGATAATGTCAAAACCCTAGACAGAGGAATCCCAAAAAGAGCCAGGGAATTCCTAGAAGCCTGGTACTCAAACGAATATTCAATTAACAAACACGTCAATATAGACGAAATATACAAACTAATAAAAAATAAATCATGTGATCAGAAAGTTTAAAATCCAAGTCAATAGAAAATGGTCAATACATATGTAAAGATGGTTACCGGGAGACGTAATTATATCACTCATGAAGACATTTAAATCATTTCACTTTATCCTAAATACTGCGCTGAAGAGGCCGTCCAAAAAGACAACGAAAGCTCCGCAACTAAACCAACCAGCTCAGAGAACATTGTTAATTGCAGAACAGTGTTAGCTTGTCGGTTCACATAACAGCTCAAAAAATAAAATCGGTTACAGTTTATAAGATTGAAATTTGCTCAGTGAGTTGAGATCACTGAACTAGATAACTAATTAATGTAATCAAAATTCAGTTACCAAGGGAGTGAGAGGTTAATCAGACTCTCTTTCTGTATGCAAAAGTCTGGTGTAAATCGTTTGATTACCACTGCTTCAGCAAATCGTAGTAAATTTGCTATCCTTTGTCTATTTAAGATTTTTAAGGACTTAAAAATCTCTACGAGATGTCCGGTATCAACGATATGTCTGGTAATTGCATTCTGAAAACATTTGCTTCCTTTCAGGCACAGGTTTCTTAGAATATGTTCGGAAAACCGGATAGAAGCCCTTCTTTCCATCCTTTCAATGTACTTGCTCCCGTAAATGCACCTAAATTCATAAACGCGATTGGAGGTGACATCAGCAGGGTATTCATCCAGTTTTGAGTGGCTTATATAGAAGAAGTGGTGCTGTATAATGTAGTGAGTTCTGCCTTCGTCTTCCTTTTTTTATCGTAATTGTCATTCTTTGATGATTATTGTAATTTCAGGTAGTTTTTCTAGCGGATAAGAACCTATCAGATAAGATAATATCATTTTATACTGCTAATTTAGTAATTCTTTCTTCACAGGAATTTCTGGCATGCAAACAGGTTGAACAGCCCCTCTGGCATTTGCACTGGTTTGCTTAAGACTAAGGTTTCGCCTGATAAAAGATTCTCGGAGAATATGACAATGAACTAAGGTGACATATTTGTCAAGGGATTCGAATATCTAAATTAGTCTTCAGCTGATTTGCTTTCAGTCAATAATTTCACAGTGAAACCATTTAGATCCATTGAGGCTCAAATGCTAAGTGTTTTAACTGCTTGGTATCCGCTGTTTAGCTTGTTAGGGACAGCAAGAATCTAGTGATGCTGAAAAGTCCTCTTTGAAATATCTTGGCAAGTGACGGTGTGAAATTCCTCGGAATTGAACCTTGAGTCAGTTATTCACTTTTCAGTTTTTTATTCATGTTAACTACGGTTTTTAAAGTTTTTCTTGTAGAACTCTACCAGTTGGCTAACGGATACTTATTTCATGTCAGAGTTATCAAACGCAGACAGACTAACAGGAACACTGGGAGTTTGACAGACATAACTTTGTACATATATATTTGCAAAATAAACTGGTAGATAACATTACAGACATGAGAACTAAGCCTATAACCCAGGTGGTACAGACTGAGACAAACTACATTTGTACACCAAAATAATGAAAAAAATGAAAAGAAATTTTAAAAAGGAATGATTATCCAATGATCAGATATCATAGAATATCTTAAACTAGAAAAGGTTAGTGGAAATATAGAAATATTATTTTGTTAATAAGAATGAATTTGCCAGAATTGTATCACTTAGTTTCTGCCACTTCATATATGCCACTGGTCACCTCTTTCAGGTAAGATACATCTCAGTTGTTAGATCTTTGTCGCAAACCAATAAAGGTTAGGAAAATCATTGAAAACCAGGGAATATTGAACAGCTATTTCATCCTAGTTGGGGGCTATTCAGCAGTGGATAAGCATCACATCACCAGGGCTAGAATTCAATGAATTCAGAATTCTGACTCTGTGAACTAGTCATGTACCACTGTCAAGTTGATGTAGATGCTCATGGGAGGCATTTGTGAGGGCAGTGCTACCTTATGAGTTGACAAAGTTAGAATTCACAGGTAACTGAATTCCAGCGGAAGTAATTGAATGATCAGCGATTTCAAACTTAGTTATAACTACTTTTAAGTATACCTGGAGAAGTTAATGTCTGTTGTATGAGTGTATTTACAGCCCAATTTAGTATATAAGGGGTTTGCAACACCATGCAGTCTTCCATCTGTTATAAAAGGATTGTTGTAACTCTTGATTCTGCAAGCGTTTCAAGTACTCCTTCAATCAGGAATGCTGTACAGACTAAAACTGACTCGCTGTGGTCTGAACGCAGAAAAATAATCTCAACGTTCTACTATACGGCTGATCAATACTTCTTTGAGACACGATTAGTCACTAAATGCTCCGATGATAGTGAACACATGGTTATTCACCGTAAAATCTCTGGTTCTATTCAACAATAATAACGTCTTTCACTCAAATTTACCTCAACACTTTTGTTTATCAGCGATATAGACAAGTTTCCAAATACCAAAACAAGTACTGTAGAACAAAATTAAACTGTTAGAAGTACCTGAGGACCAAGCAAAAATATTTCCTAAAAGGTGAGATCAAAACACTCTCAGCCAGAATCACGCATTAAAACTCAAGGTCAGAGTGACCTAGATTCACTCTAACAAAATCGCAATCGTAAAACAACCCAGGATCATTGTCATCTCACAATCACAAAAAGGAAGTACTAAATTAGAGATTAAACAGGAAAACAGACAAATCCTCCCGAGGATTAAGTCAATACGTGATGTGCAAACGTCAGGACAAGTAGATACAAGTCTAGGACAAAATGGAAACCCAAGCTTACGACAATTCTAAATTTATTCTCACCTATTCTTATATAGTGCCTATTTTGTGGTAAATAAAGATTTCATCTACCCACTATGTCTGAAATAACGCTGGTTATGTTTAAAAAGAGGAGTTGGGTGCTTAATTAATGCGACAAAATCTTAGAAATAAGATCAGCATCTGAAATAATGCCTTTAGTGCTGAGAATAATAATAAGCACTGCATACCTAACTGCTGCGGTTAATACTGAAAAATAGCACACACACACTCTCTCTCGACATAGTATATTGAAAATCAAAACAAGTGATGATTCAGTGAAGAGACTCTTTTCAACGAATTTATCATCAAGTTGTACAGTCGTATATATATGTCGTTTTTAAGAAGTTATATCCAGTGAGGGGATTGAATCTTAGGTGTCAATGCATAAAATAATAATAATAATAATCATATGAAGTTCAATTAAAACTAAAATGTTTGTGATTATAATCGTAATTTGTAATATTGATTGTAACCTGAATAATATATTAAATGTATTTAATGAGTGCCATCCTGCGATAAAATTCACACTCGAAATGGAGAACGAGTCTAGCATTCAATTCCTCGATGTGAACTTATCAAGGAGGACCGATGGAACTCTAAAGAGATCAATTTATCGAAAGCTATCATGGAATGGTCAACTGACAAATTTCTACAGCTGGGTAACCATTGGTCGAAAACGAAACCTGGTACGGTCGCTTGCAACTCGTATTCGACGCATACGTAGCACTGATACTATGGAAGATGAATTATACATTTTGAGGAAAATCCTAATGGAAAATGGGTTTTCACCACGTTTTATAGATAAGAATATACATTCAAAGCCTACAAAACGTGACTTATCAACCGCTCCCAAGAAAATGCTTTACATGAGCTTAGAATTCAAAGGGGACTTAGCTTCCGATATCATGAAATGAAGGATATCACAGGCCCTGAAAATAACATTCCCTACTTCATCTCTGACAATAGCCTTTACTAGCCGACCATTATTGTTCAATAACCTGAAGGACCCACTGTTGACCAACTCTATGTGCTTTTATCAATTCCCCTGCTCTTGTGGAGTTAGGTATATCGGTCGTTCGGCTCGAGTTTTGTCCAAGAGGGTACAAGAACACTATCCTGCATGGCTACGAAAAGGTGGAAGTGGAGCAATAAGAAGCGCGATCATAGAACATCTGGTCGATAATGATCACCCTATCTCTATAGCCTCCGCCTTTAAAGTCATCTACAAGGCAAAGAGCAATCTACCCAAATCCCTACGTACCCGACTCATCTGTATTGCTGAAGCCATCTTTGGCTATCGAAACAGAAAAGCCAGATCTCTGTGTACAGAAAAAATTTCGTTCAACCCCTCCAACTTTCATGGTCTTAATCCCTCTATGCTAAAATATGATAATCCCCAATCATATTTTAGCTCTACCAATTTTTCATTTTTCATTTTGTCTATTCAATTTGTATGCTCTTCCTTATTAAGTCAATTGTTATTATTACTATTCTCACTCTGAACTGTCCCTGGTATTATTTCACTTGTTCCACTTGTCATTCTAAATCAATTCTTTTTTACAACGATAAATTCTATGCCATTAAATTTCACACAATATTACGTAACGTTTTTGTTTTATTCGATTTGTCTACTAATCCTATAATTGCACACCCTTCTCAAGTTCTATCCATCCTATGAATGATTCTTTATATGCCATTAATTGTTTTGCCACTTGAAAATATACACATTTCCTCAGTTATGTACCAATCCGATACAAAATCAATTTGGTCAGATGCCTGACGAATAGAGCAAGCCGCATCTGTACAGATGACTCCTTAGAGAATGAGCTAGGATACATCCAAAATACGTTAGTCTAAATGGGTTATCCTAGTAGATTTGTCAGGAGACACATGAATGCTAAGTACAATAAAGAAAAACTGACAACAGTTAAAAACAAACAACTGTTTATGAAATTGCAATTTAATGGGGACGTGGCTAGTGAGGTCTTACATCAGAGATTATCGAGAGCGATAAAACGGACTTATACTGCCGCCACCCTCTGTTTGTCATTTTCCAGCCGACCAATTTTGATTGCTCAAGTGAAAGATAAGCTACCTAGTTGTGCCACTTCCATGTGTGTCTATAAATTTAGTTGCCCCTGTGGAGAAAGCTATATAGGCCGAACAACTAGACAGCTTAACAAACGCATTAATGAGCATCTTCCTTCAGGGTTCGGAAAAGGTCAAATAAAATCCATACGAAGTTCTATTTTGGCTCATTTGATTGATAGTGGTCACCAAGTGGACAAAAATAGTGCTTTCAAAGTTATTTACCGCATTCAATCAAGTCTTTCGAACGGAATCAGAACCCGTCTTTTACACTTAGCCGAAGCTATGGGAATTCGAGAGAAAAATCCTAGTCCTTGTATACAAAAGAAGTTTGTTCTACCTTTGTTTCTCCCTTGGCCTAGGTGAATTCTATTCAAAACCCTCCCACTCTTTCTTATCATCCCTCTCCTTCGTAATTTTATGATATTTATTTAAACTCTGATTATCGTTCATCTTGATTGACCTAATTTAATTATGGCGCTTTTCTCCAGCCAACTAATGATGTCGAGAGAGATTGATGACATAATGGATAAGGCCACGAAATCGTAATTTGAAAGATCGTGTCCAAAAGCACAAGCCGAAGTAAGGAGTTCAGGTATTATTGCAAAAAGCCCGCTTATTTTTATAAGTCAACTTTTATTCAGCATTTAGTTGTTATAGACTAGTATTGTTTATGTCAGAACAGATTCAGAATTTTGCTCACTGTAGAATGTTAGGGATGTTTCAGAATTACCTTGCCATAATAAATCTTACTACTTCGTGTAAGTAAGTTTAATATACATAGTGGTCTGGTTAATCATGATAAAAACGGCATGGTTGATGCAGCATATACGTATACTTATGTAGTTATATGTAGGTATACCTAGATATACTGTATTCTTGTCACGAAGATCGGAAAGCAGGTATCAAATGTCTCAGTAAGCAGTGTGATACATGTAGGCTACATGTTTTATATGACATAAACTGGATCCCCATTCAGTTTCAGAATTAATCTTCAGTTCATTTGGAATAAGCTAGTTGAGCACATCAGTATTGACAGAATACAATTAAAGTAAGTAAACACATGCTTCTTAAGATTAAGTGATACATTTACTTGATATGATTAAATTATTAGTTGTCTATCTAAGCTAGTGATGAATTCGTTCCGACAATAATACTTATTATTGTTTTTATAGTCACTATGATCATGAACGTTATTGTTATTATTGCTGTCGAGACCTATTATTTGTCATTAAGCCGTTGTCATTTTTGATAAAGTCTCTGTACAAGCTTTGGAAAGTACTGCATAAGTTGTCGTTAAATAATTTTATCATTTGATGATGCTTCGATGGACCCACCAGATATCGACCAACGATAAATTGCGAAGTCCCTTAAGTTTAGTGAGAACTATTTAGCTACTTATATATATATATATATTGTTTGCAAAGTGACTACTTGTAAATGCCCATCAAGAAAATTTTTTATTCATATCATACATGTAATACCCAAGTTAATAATGCTTTTCTTACACCTTTTAAGACTTTTGGAAAAACATATGTGCCGTGTACGCAGATGGAACTTACTGACGGCGTTATCCCACGCCTGTTATTGCGGAGAGTGGCGTAAGTAGCCCTAATTTGGCAGCTTGACAGTGCAGCCAGACTTTCTTCCATTTGGAAGTACTTCCCCTACCTTCCTAACCTTTTGTAGCAATGGAGTTTGCTCACCTGTCGGTCTCTGGACTGGTTCTTAATGCTTCGAGTGAAATTCAGTCTGGCCCTGATGCCTTCCTGGCCGGTGTTGAGAAGCTTGATCGCATTCAAGATTTCATCTTTCGTTGGAGGATTAGTGTCCAATGGCAGGCAGTTCTGTGCGTGTTGTTGGTGGTATTTCTGAATGAGTTGTAGGTGATGGTCGATTCAGCAGTCCTCTAAAGTGATCGGAACATTGTTTTATTTGTCTCCGCTGTTTGGTGATTAAGCTTCCTTCACCGTCTTTAACAGAGACCTGGTTATCTGATTTAATGTCCTGAGGTCTCTTTTACCTGCTGACTGCCTACCTGTTCTGCTTCAGTTGCCAGTCAGTGTCTCGTAGAATTGTCTATTATCTTTCCTGGCACTCTTCTCCACCTGTCTCTTTATTTGGTGCAGTGTACATCGAACTCAGCTTCTCCTTCTCTTGTCCATCTTTTGATTGAATTATCTCATTCACCATCCTCCTCTCTCCTCTTCTATAGACTTCAAGGTAGGTGTCCTTTGAGAGCCATTCCTTCCAGTGCCTCTACTTTCTTCCCGTAACAGTTGTACATTTTTTCCTTGAAAATAACCCTCAGAGAGTTAGTTCCAGTGTTGTCTCACAAAGGTTTCCTCAGGGATACCACGTGGTGCCTCCGACTTTGCTATGATCTGATCTGTAATCTAGGTGTCCCTTATAGCTGCATTCTTCAGTTTCTGAGTGTTGAACTTGAGTTGTGGTGAATCTCAAGTTTATCTGAAAGCTTCCAGCTTAACCTTGAAGGTTCGTTGAACTAGGTATTGGTGTGAGATCATATTTGCTCCTCCTCTCAATTGAAAGTTTATCATTGAACGCTGATTGATTGTTTCATGCATCTGCTCCTTTTTTTGCTGCAAACTCAATTCTACTAGTTCATTTCGCCATATGACCAAAGTGCTAAGTGAATTTCCATCAAGGTAAGCTGCAAATTCTTGTTATTGAATGTTTGCAGGCAATCGGCTGGAAGTCTTGGACTTAAGTTTAGTGCACGCCAACACTCACTAGTCATCAAGGCCTATCTACATCCTTGAAGGAACTAATGTTCCTTCTGATATTTGAACGTGGATCACATATCAAACTGGACTGATAACATTCAGTCTACATCAAACGAAGGACTAGAAACCTGCCAATAGTTACCTACTTCCTGGTGTCCAATCAAAATATCCATTACAGTTCTAAAGAAAGTCAATCGCGAGCGCTAATAGTTCAGTGACTGCGTCTTTAATTGCACCACTGGGTTCGAATCCAAGATTGGACATGAGTTTCTTTACGATTGCAGATACGCTGTGCAGCCAGTTACCTCCAACTATTTAACAACAATAACATCGACAATTCTTCGATTTTATAATTACCACTCATACTTGGCTAAGTGTTTCTTGAAAATAGTGAGATTTGAAGATAACAAAAGTATTAGTCAATCGAAGATGATAAGACTGGAATTGTGTGGATATTTTATGCAAAAGCAAATAATGGAAATTGTTAGATGACACTTGTTTATCACTCAATATTTTTTGAAAGGTCTAGACATTTATTCACAGATGGTTGAAAGATAGTGTTGTCCAGTCAATACCACTTGCTCAACCCACGATATGAATCCTTTTGTGGACATAACATCTTAAATTTAATGTCTACATTCCATCCTTATTCAGAGTTTTTCCCTAGAATAATCCATATTTTATAGGCAACGACGAAACAGCTGCATCCGGTTTTTTTCAACAATTAAATTTCTTTTTTACAATACGATAGAAATTCATATGCAGTCTGCATTCTGTCTAAATAAACTTATATGGAGGATTTAACCATGAACTGACATCAGTTAGAGAACCACTGGAAAACCTGGGAGTACTGGACAGCTGTTTCGTCCTAGTTTGGGACTCCTCAGCAGTACGCTGAGGAGTGCGTACTGCTGAGGAGTCCCAAACTAGGACGAAACAGCTGTCCAGTACTCCCAGGTTTTCCAGTGGTTCTCTAACTGATGTCAGTTCATGGTTAAATCCTCCATACAATCAAACCAAATCCCTACAAAACCAACACTTAAATAAACTTAGACAATTGTAGTGATCTTAAATAACGCAATGATTCCACAGTCAGTTGTTTGTCGGATAAATAGGTTCCAAGAGGCAAACGTTATCATCTGAATCAGAGAGGGACATTTTAGCAGTTTCTATGATATAACATCGTTCCATATGTGTAATGCACACGATAACAGAGATTTCCAGGCGAAAACATTGCCTTTGTCTTCAAGCAGTGTTGTCTGACATAAGATTGCTTTTGAAAATACGTTATAAAAAACCAAACGAAAAAATGGCAACACCCTGTTGGTTGAGTTAGGCGTTGGCGGGAGGGGGAGGGGAGGGATGGTTCAAACCACCTGACTAGGCTCTTCAACATACTGAAAACGAATACTGACTCGACTTAGATGTATTCACCACTAATGATCTCCTGGATTCACTAAATTTTCTTTCACTAATCCCTGAAAAAAGCATTCTTTTCTCTGTCACACTTCAGTCTATTATAATTTCCATGTATTTCTTTCCTACCTTTATGTGAGTTTTATAGATCGTGGTCACGTTAGCTGCCGTAGTTTTGTGAAGTGTTGCACTTTGGAAATTCACTTCACTTTAATACTTTAATTGTTTCAGTATTGCCGTAAAACATTTGGCGCAATGGCGGAATATACTTGGAAATGTTGGAGAGGAAATCATTTACATGAAACAAATATATATATATATATTTCCTGAACATTCTACAAATATACATGAAGATTTCTCTGTATATCTAACTACAGAGAGCTGTAAAAAATGTTAGAAATCTGTGTACAACAGATTTCTAAGCTTATAGAATCTACTAAATTAATTTAAATAGGCTGTTGTTTTTTTAATGTAAATCTTGTCATATCTTTTAAAATCACTCAACACTTTAAAAAGGTAATGTATTAACATTTAAAAATAGCTAGCTGAAGACTGCTCCACCAATTTTTCATTTCTCCCACTTAAATACATCTACGATTCATCAGTTTAAATAAGGATGTATATACAATATATATATATATATATATATATATATATATATGATGTTCGTCGATGGCACAGCGGCAGAATGCTTGCCAACTACGAATGGGGTTCGACGTTTGATTCCTGGCCGACGCACTCCTTTACCACTCTAAGTTGTCAATAGGACTGATAAGGAGGAAAGGCTGAGCATAAGGCTAGCAACCCATCCCGTAAAAATAAATACCACTGCTACCTCTAGCTTGAAGGGCTATGAATCAGTGGGAACGTGATGGAATAAAAAAGCTGTTTTCACTCCATCCTCAGTTTTTAATCAGAAGAGAGAATGAAATTCCGATGAAAGGTATTTGTTTTTATTTTATTATTGTTAAACAGTACTGTGGATTTTATATCAAATAACTGTCATTTTGTTATCGTCGGGACATTTTCGAACTGTGAGTAACTCAAAAAAGGTTTGGTCAGCTATATACTAGAACGCGAATACTGGTTCCCTGAGATCAGAACACATCAAGTCGATTTCAATTGCTACATTGTAGGTTCAATACATTGCTCATATCTACCCTTAAAGGCTTGAAAATCGTCCACTTAAAGATACATTCAGTGAAATTATTATTGCATCGATTTCCAAGTGAAACATAGAGCTTCAGCAACACATCTCCCCTTTGTCCTATTTTCTGCTTTCTCTTTCATCTGGGTTCACGACTGACTGTAATCTGTCATCTGCTCCAGGTCATCCCCCGGACCCATTCCCAAGACTTTTACCATTTGGGTTCTACTCTAAGTCCTGCTGCACGATATCATTCGATGGCCTTCTTGGAGCAAGCCTAATCCACCTCCATTTTTTTCTCTATATTTGTCAAGCACTAGGCTCCTGGTTAGTTTGTTGCCCTATTTTCTAGCTGCTAATGGCCTAGATGACGTTTTTTGATGTGTAAATGCCATTTCCATCGTTTTCAAAACTGTTAACAAATGAGAATATTTTTAAGTGTTAGTTTTGTAAGGATTTTGTTTGATTGGCTGGAGGATTTTATCATGAGCTGACATGAGTTAGAAAACTACTGGAAAACTTCTAGCTTCTAACAGGTTAGAATTCATGGGCGATCGGATCAGTCCCAGCGGTTCAGTGGTCTACGAGCTCGCCCGCCTTGTAACCACGGGGTCCTCAGTTTGAACCCTGGCTGCAAGTGCGTACTAACGGTGAGTCCCAAAAAATTGGACGACACATCTGTCCAGTACTCCCTGGTGGTTTTACAGTGGTTCCATAACTGATCTCAGCTCATGATGAAGTTCTTTAACCAATCAAATGAGAATATAATAAAGGTTTTTGTATTTCCCAATGAATGAAAAACAAAACGAGATTGTTTTTACTGACGTTTCGCTATTTAATGCTAATAGCTTTCTCAAAGTATTATTAAACCGGAATTTACAAAATCTCAGCATATATATAACAAAGAGTTAGGGGGTGAGAAAAATAGACTAAGTTCAACTTAAAAGGACATATTGAAATTTAAAACAATTAGTTCCCTTTATGAATTTAGATAAAGCAATAAGAAGACGTAATTTGTCTGAATCGTGTAATGTATTTGCGCAACACATTTCGAACAATCTGATCACACACGGACTTGTCATAGGAATATATATATAAAAAATTAATAAAGAGGTAAGAGGTGAGAAAAATAGACTTAGGTCAAGTTAAAAGGACATATTCAAGGTCAAAAAATAAAATGAAGACCACTAAACCAAATAGCAGAGGTAATAGTACATCTGCTGTGGTATCAAAACAAAATTTACCAAGGAAGGTTTAATGTGATGACAAATTGTTTTTGAACGCATAAAGGTGGCTTGAACTTTCTAATTGCTAAGGCTTCTACAAACTTTAGGATACGCCCCAAACACGTTTTATAGATAGGTTTAAAAGATCGGTTAACATCAATTTTATGACCTGTCTCTATAATATGTTTCGCAATAGAAGAGCTAGGTCTCCTGTTCTCACCGTTAATAGGTTCTGATGATTCCATTTGTTTCTGGAGCCATTTTGGAATATGCTCTGAAGCCCTTACTTGCAGAGATCGATGACATATTGAAAGTCAAAATAACAATGAATATCGCTCAAACCAAATATCAAATGTAACTGTACATCTGTTATTATATCAAAACAAAGTTTACTAACTTGATCATCGTTCGTTAGTCTGGGGACATTTTTGGTTGTCAAGTTGGAGAATAGGTAAAGATAACAAAACTAAGTGTAGATTGTGAAATACTTGATCATCGTTCGTCAGTCTGGGTCGTTTTTTGTTGTCAAGTTGGTGAATCGGTAAAGATAACGAAATCAAGTGTAGATTATTTATGTCCAAACCAAGTTCACTTTTAACGGTTTGAAGTGTAGATTGTTGAATTTTATCAGTGTGTAGAATTATGAAAATAGTGTGTGTTTACATATTGAACTTGCTTATCACATTTGTGTTGATTTTGCTACTTCATGGGGCAGGGGAATGTTGTAGCCAGGTCAGATTATGTTTTTGTCCATTATTCCTATTCAGGCAATTTGGATTCCACTTGATATGAAGTGCTTCTGATATTAGACGTTCTTTGTGGTTTCTGAAGTTTTTCTGGATTATTTCAATATTGTCGAAATCAATTTTGTGGCCTGATTCTATGGCAAGTAGACCTATGGCTGATGATTTTTGAAGTTTTTCTAGTTCAATTGGATTTCTTGGTGATCGAAGAGATGAGATTTTGTAAACTCCGGTTTAATAATACTTTGAGAAAGCTATTAGCAGCAGTAAATAGCGAAATGTCAGTAAAAACAGTCTCGTTTTGTTTTTCATTGATTAGGAAATACAAAAACCTCTATTATAATGAATATCATATACCCAATGCCCAAATTTTTTCAAACCGTTAAAAGTGAACTTGGTTTGGACATATACAAATGAGAATATGTTTGAGAAATGTCCATTCAGCGATGAACTCTGTCTATTAGGCATAACAAAAGACTAGCGTCTCTCTTCTTACTTTATTCCCGTATGTGATGAAAGAGATTATTACTAGAACAAGAGAACACTTTTTCAAATGTTTAGTAGAAACTTGTAAACCATCAGATTGTAACTGTTTCAGACACCCGCCAGTGTAAACCATACCCTATATAGGTCATATTTCACAGGATTTAAACAAGCGGAATAAAAGAAATTATATGCAATATATTGATGTAGGTTTTTGGTAGTTCAGATACTAAGCATGCCACCAGTGAACGAAGGAAGATTTAAGATAATATCAATTTTTAACTCGATATGAAAGTTCGAGTGTGCGAATATAGATTACAGTGTGTACAAAAAGAAAATCACATTGGACTAAAAGTAGTTACTTAGTGTGTTAAATAGTTTTTAACAAAGACAGGTGTGAATAGGATGTGCATAGAAATAAATTAAAATAATATTTTCAATAAGTGAAAATAAAATAAGTGAAGGAAATGGCAAAAACAAACAAACAAAAACTAAGCAGTCGAACAGGATAAGATCGATGGTAAATGTAGAGGTTGGACTAGTTCCTCTAAAACACATAGCCCTATCTTCTTGAAACATGTAGTGGGGGCTTCTGCAGTAGAAGGAAATTGAGAACATTGTGCCTTAGGCAGATGTTTTTTACTTGTTAAATGACTGTGGATGATGAGTCATTTGGGATGCTGTGACATATGTTGGCAAGGTGTTCAATTATGATGCATCTAACTGAACCAGTGCCTTCTCTTTGCAGTCAATAGTGGGTAACGTTCTCTTATACACTGTGAAGGGACGCGCATTGAACGATTTATCTACCTAGATGTACGGGAGCGGGTAACATGATACAATTAGGAATCTGTCCTTAACACTGTTTAGAAGCAGTGGGAGGCTAGTGAATACCACACTTATTATTGCAGAAGGAAACGTCATCCTCAGAAAACTAGAGATTACCCTCTGCAAGGTGCCTGAGCCATATCTCTTGAAGTCATTATTCGTATACAGCATTTTCCTTGACACGAAAACACATTCCTCTGTATCGGTGCTGAAATTTCGTCAGCGATCAACCCACTGGTGCTGGCTGATGCAACTTCCCAAATAAGTGAAATGGTCAACACTCTCTACCAATTCACTCCCTATCTTCAGGCTAGGAGTCAGCGTAGTCCATTACCACACCAACTGTGCATTTTACTTCGTTAACCATACCTGACAAGCACAAATGTATTAAATATCCCGGAGACAAAGTCATTAAATGTTCCTCTTAAATACAATTTCGAATAACGGGCTGAGTGAAATCAAATTTATACCAGTTACGAACATACCTTCCTGCATTTCACTACTTCGGTCATCTAAGGTAATATGTTTACATCACAGAAGTGGAAAAAATGTCTGTATAAACACCAGGATGGTATCTGTTTTGTGTTTATTAAGTTGCGATATTTTACCACGAATGTTTTATCATCGAAACGCATGAGTTAACTAGTGGTTAATTCCACTTCTTATTAACTGTTCGATACAGAACGGTGACAGAAGCAGTTATACCGCTGTGTTAGTCTATCTGAACTGGGGTATCTGAAATCATTCTGAAGGGTGGAATCTTGTCATTGGGAATTATATGCGTTCGCTGTTGACCCGATCTTTTCTAGATTGTCACTTTTCAAATTTTATCAATATTAGGTCTTTCCTGAAGACCACTGACTCACTGTAGTGTAGTGTATCCAAGAATCCTATAACCTCTCTCGTGCAGACACGCTGTAGTATTTCCAAGCTATTTTAATGCAATTTACGGCTTCACTTCTTCGTGTGTATTAGATTCAGTGAAGGCGCCTCATATTGTTCAGTTGCTAGATTGTGTTGAGAAATTCTTTTCACCAAATGTCCAATAACAAGACTAACTAACGTTTGGATATTCAATGCTTCCTACTCAATTTTTCAAACGCTATTTATAGTCTTTTTTAAATACTGTTATATCCTGCAGTTATTTTGTCAATATATATGACAGCCTAGCAATCTTGTTATTGAAATTACCCAGATAAGTAAGGAAGCAAATCTTTTAAAATATAAGAAATGCAAATTAACTAGAAGAAGTAGTTGGACAAGAGGAGATATTTGTAGCGCAGTGGCATAGTGGATAACGTCTCAATGTTGGAAACAATGACTGCTAAATCTGATTCTCAATTGGAACAACAACACTCTCTGTGTATGCAGTTGTGACCAGCCAGTGAGTCAAAGGTAGAAGGAAATGTTCATTCTACACTCCACTGATAGCCACTATTGACCGGTTAACTTAGATAAGTGATTTCATATAAAACCTCTGTGAACATCCCATCTGATTTTTTTGTGTTCTGAATAGAACAAAGGCCTTCAAGGTTGTGCTTCAAAGTTTCATTAGGAGTGGTTTTATTTTCCTACAGTGGACTTGCTAGCCCCCTCTTCCCACATAGTGACATCACTAAACAAGCCCTCGAGTGAAACCCGAAAGGGAAGCGGCGAGTTGGTCGTCAAAGAGTGACTTGGAAGAGGTCATGTGAAGAGGAGATGAAAGCGTGTGGGCGGACTCGGAGCCAGGCGAGAACTTTAGCAGACAGCTAAACGCAATAGAGACGTTTGGCTGAATCCCTATGTTCCTCTAGAAATTAAAGGAAATAATAATCATCTACCCAACATTCCCTTTTTCCCGTGCCTATTAACCGCTTAGCGAGGTTTAGGAGTACGTTACCTGGGAAATGAACCCCAGACCACATTCAGGGTTGGCGAACACTGTAACTGTCAACTAACGACGCACATGAATATTCTATAGTGAGATAATTCATTTTAAATGGTACGGAACGGCACAGATAACTTAAGGCACCTTGCATCTTTCAGCATATCTATAAGTACAGGGAAGAGAAACACGAACTGTTTTATTTCCCTACTGTCATAAAACATCAACGATATAAACATTAGTTCGCTCAACTTGCAGTTCGTAATGCTCCGATACTGCACAGTCTGTTTAGAACATGGGCTTCTGAAAAACCCCGTCAATATACCGCATATAATTTCTCTTTTTCAATTTGCTTTATTCTATTAAAATATGATCTTCAATAGTATTATTGACTCTTTTGAGTATCTAAAATGTCAACAGGCTGCGAATTCACAACTCTCTACTAAATTTTAAGAAAAAAGTAATTCTGGGTGGAAATATTTCCCAGTACATCAGTTAACTGTTCTCCATTTGTGTCTTAACTTTTCCAAATACACTCCTGAACTTTTTATAATTGACATTTAACCAAATGTCACGCATTTCTCGGAGGAAAAAAGGAAGAAATGTCACAATGGATAGCATCGTGCCATAGGATCTATCATCAATTTAAGAACATATTCTTTGAAGATCCCATATGAAGAGAAGATATTATGCAACAAACTTCACTAGAAATATTCTACACTAAACAAACACTTCAGAATTAAGCTATTATTATTATCACCCAACTCAAAAACAAACTGGCTGTCGACCAATTTAGTGTCTTCAAGAGAGTTCGACCAACTAGCTCGAAAATACCCTGACTCTACAGATAACTGAAAACCTCACAAACACGGAATTCCGTTGCGTCCTATTTTGGACATATCCGGATCTCCACACCATCCGATTACAAAATGGCTAACAGAATTCCTGCAGTCCGTTAGAGAACAAATTTCAAAATCCTCTCTTTGAGACACATTTGAATTCGTCGACTGTATCAAAGATGTGAAAGTGGAGGACAGACACATGATTTCACTCGATGTCAAATCTCTTTTCAAAAATGTCCCAATAACAGACAAGATTTGTTTCTTATGCAACTGCTTGGAAGACAACGACTTGAATATTGGAATATGTACACCCAAGTTAAAAGGGCTTCTACTTAGATGCCTTTTGAACGCTCAATTCACATTTAATGGTGCTAGTTATAGACAGTAAGATGTTGTGGTTATAGGTTCACCTTTAGGCCCGTTACTGGCAGATATTTACATAAAAAGTTTGGAAATCGGTGCGAAGAAACCAACAACAACTTCTCTCTGTGAAAAAGGTACGTTGATGACACTTTTATCATCTTTGATAACAAATTTGATCTAAATATTGTGGTCCATGTATATTACAACTGCCACCCATCCATAAAATTCACAATTGAAGCAGAAACCGGAGAGAAGACCTCATTTCTGGACGGCAGACTAGCAAAAAAGACTGATGAGACTCTGAAGAGATCAATATATCGAAAGCCTAAGTGGAACGGCAAGCTGACAAACATTTACAGTTGTGTACTCATCAATCGCTAAAGGAACCTTATAATATATCTTGCTACTAGAATCAGTAGAACCTGCACTCCCGAATTATTAGAGGAAGAGATCACTCCTTTGAGGAAGGCACTACCTCAGAATGGCTATCCACCACGCTTTATAGATAAACATATAAAGCGCAAAATAAACAAAGAACAACCCATCTGTGTGCGGAAGAAGATGCTTTACATGAATTTGGAGTTCAAAAGCGACCTTCTGGCCAACAAGGAATATATAACGCCCTGAAAATAACACTCTTTGCTGCTACATTACGATTGGTATTCTCAAGTCTCCCATTATTCTTCAACAACTCTAAAAATTAAAACTATCGCATTTGACCACTTCTATGTGTATCTACCAGTTCACTTGCTCATGGGAAGCGAGATGTATAGGTCGTTTGATGCGCGTTTTATCTAAAACAATCAAAGGACATTATGCAGCTTGGCTAAGAAAAAGTTAACCGTAGGTCAATAAGGTGTGCCACAAGTGAACATATAATCAACGTGATTCAATCACTACGTAAGAAGAATTCATTCAAAATCAAAAGAAGCCTCCAGAAAACGGTAAGCTTCCTCGGCTATCGGGACAGAAAACCCTGATTTATGTACACAGAAGAAACTTCTCTATCCTCTGCTTCTACTTTGGATATAATTCAAAGTTCTACTACTTCGTTAATAATGATTTTTTTCAGTTTTTGCATGAATTTCTAGTAACATCTTTTTTCTTAAATAATCCTTTATTTACTCTTTCTACCTATGACATAATTTATTTTCAACACTTGTCTCGATACTCTATCAATAACACCCTATTTTTCTGGGTGTCATTCACAGTACGCAACGCTGATCAATACTTAACAATCTTTACCCACCCACCACCTTATTTACAATTTGATTATTCATCACATTTTTGGAACACTTCGATGACGTAAACAACAACTTCAACTAATTTTTATTCTTGTTTGATAAACCTAATGTACACACTCCATTACTCACACAACTTTTTCCTTCATTTACATACATGAGTGAAATTGATGATTAGATGTGTGAATAAAAATCAATATGGGATAGTCTACATTCAGAAATAATAATACGAGTGTTATTGATCATTTACAATCAGATGGGAAATAAAACGAGTGTTTTTATAGTCATAATAAGCTACTTTCTAAACTGTTGTGATGTGTCTGAACTGAAATAGAATTTTATGATTATTTATTATCCTCTTCTGATTTGACAGGCTGGTGGTAATAATATCTTCCATATTTCTGGTATTTGCATTGAGTCATTCCTGTTGCATGTGTTGAGTGTAGACTCGAGGAACAAGGATTCCGTAATCAAGCTCTCTCTTCACCTAACTAGATTACTTTTTAGAATTTTAACCCAGTCCCGCCCTATTGTGTGGTTGTTTGGTATTGCGTGAAGTGCAATCTCTGAGCTTTATTCTATATTACTTATCTTCTCGGGGTCAACCATTCTAACCTTAGCTAAATTTAGATGTTCTGATAATCTGACTACCTCCAACCTACTGGTTTGACCTATGTAGTTGACCTCACAGTCACTGCAGGGTATTTTGTAAATTATATTATTGTATTAAATTGGCTCCATCGGGTCCTTTAACCTACACACCTGGTCCCTGTTTGAGTTTTTAGGTTTGAATGACACTCTAATTCCTGCTTTATTAGGAATCCTGCGTAGGGTCTCAGATGTCCCCTCCTTATATGGTATAACAGTGGGTGACTTGTATCCTCTCTTATTTATGTTATCATTACTAGTTTTACAATTATTTGTATTTTGTTTTTGGCCTTTACTGATCTTCCTAATGAATTTTATAGGATAATTATTCAACACCAACGCTTCTTCTGTCTGTTTTATTTCGTCATTCAAGTCTTTTTTGTGCTACTTAGTGCTATGGCTCGGTTTGTTAAACACTTAACTACGCCTGCCTTTACAGATAGGTAACGGATGAGATGAATTAAAGTCTAAATATCTACTAGAATGCGTTGGTTTTCTATAAACACTAGTGTATAGTTTGCCTTCTTCTATTCGTTTTATCTTACCATCTAACATAGCTAATTCTCCTTGTTCATTTCCCGGTTTAAATGTGAATTTTATTACTTCTACTTGTGAGTTTATGTGTGTCAAGAAGCTAGAGATATGTTCTGTTTTTAACACTGTGTGAAAGTGTCATCCACATATCACCACCATATTTTTGAAGTAGGATTAAATGTATTTAGAGCAATATTTTCCCAGCTGTCCATAAAGATATCTGCTACGATAGGGGAATTTTATTTCAATTCAAACACATCACAACATTCTAACAAGTTACTTATTATGACTATATAAACACTCGTCTTATTTCCCATCTGACTGTAATCGATCAATAACACTCATATTATTATTATTCTTTCTGAATGTACATTATCACATATTGATTTTTATTCAAATATCTGGTCTATTCCACACATGCATATAAATGAAGGAAAAAGTTGTGTGAGTAGTGATTTGATATGATTATGAGTGGTAATAGTTTGTGCTCGAAACGTGGTCATCAGTTAATATTACTTTACAACACTGTGTGATTTATCAAAATAAAATCTAATCCATAATGGAGTTATGCTCTACCGCAGTGCCCAAGCTTTATACTTATATCACTAATGTACACACACTCACCCCTGTGTTCAAGTGGCTTGCTACATATCTTATACTAGTCTCGGTGAGCTTAAACGAATCTTTTTTTGCATTATTCCGATTCGAAAAATTTAGTACATGATGATAATAATAAATGCTTTCTAGAAATACACGCCTTTAACTGTAAAATTCAGACAGAACTTGACTTGACTAACCAACGGCGTTGATAAATAGATAAACACACGGGTGTTTTCATATCTAATCCAAAACTCAATGTGTGCATGATATATAAAAGCCAATCCATAGACAGTTATAATACAGCAGTAGTTTTACATGCATAAATTTATTATTATTAAAGTAAATGATATGAACGTAGGTATACCATCTCATCCAACAGTTATACGACAATGGTGCATCCCAAGTAATCCACAACGGGAAACTTACGGAGGCCTTCGAATTGAGGACGGGAGTGAGGCAAGGCTGTCTACTATCACCAATGATCTTCCTGATTGCAATTGACTGGATAATGCGACAGACAACGGCAACCAACGAGGGAACAGGCATAAAATGGACTGACACAAAAGACTTGGAGGATCTGGATTTCGCCGATGATATATGTCTGATTTCCCATAAACTGGAAGATATGCAAGTGAAAAGTAACAAGTTGGCAGAAGAAGCATCAAAGATAGGACTTCACGTGAACATAGATAAAACAGAGATGATGAAGATTCCTAGCCAACAGCAACAACAACAACAGACAACAATCAGCATAAATGGGAGGAACCTGAAAAAACAACCTCCTTCACCTATCCAGCCGGGAAGCATCGTTTCAAATACAGGCGGACGGATCTGATGAGGATATCAAAGCAAGGATCGTGAAAGCAAGACAAGCTTTCATTACTCTCAAATCTGTGTGGAGGTCAACAGCACTCAGCATCAAAAATAAGATCCGGATTTTCAGCTTCAATGTGAAGTCAGTGCTACTATACGGGTCAGAGACTTGGCGAGTCATAAAGAGCATCTCAAACAAACTACAGACCTTCATTAACAGTTGTCTTCGCTGAATACTCAAGATCAGATGACCAGAAAAGATCAGCAACAGTGATCTCTGGGAGCGAACCAACTCATCATGAACGGATTGTGAAACGAATAGGCAGGAAGAAATGGAGATGGATTGGCCATACGCTGAGGAAACCATCAAGTGACATCACTAGACAAGCCCTCGAATGGAACCCGAAAGGGAGGCGGCGAGTTGGTCGTCCTCGGGTGACTTGGAGAAGGTCATGCGAGGAGGAGATGAAAGCATGTGGACAGACCTGCAGCAGGGTGAAAACGTTGTCAGGAAACCGAAGACAATGGAGGTGCGCAGCTGAAGCCCTATGTTCCTCTAGGAACTAAAGGATACAATAATAATAATAATATACCATCTCAAAAACTATGGGAACTGCCACTCCTTTGTATGATGAATGTACAGTTCCAGTTAAACAACGAATTTTACCGTCAAGTCAAGGGCAGCAATAGGCTCTCCTCTAAATCCTCTCTTAACCGATATGTTATTGGTAAAATTAGAGAATCGCCTACTCAGAAAAGTAATCAACGAACTCTCATCCTAATGTAGACATATGGATGATACTTTTATCATAATTTTGTCAAATATGCTGATGACCTAACTGTATCCTTGCCTGTCAAATGCCAAAGTGGCTGCACTAAACTGAACGGCTTTTTATCAGAAGTCAGCCAATAGTCCAAGGAAAACGGTCTCACCTTAAACCCCTCCAAATTCCAAACAGTTAATTTCACCTTTAGGCACAAATCTGACCTAAACAAACTGATTAGCACTCACGAGCTGTGCAACATTGATGGCACTGAAATAGAAACCAAGCAAGAAATTAAATATCTTGGTGTCATTCTATCTGCTGATCTTTCCTGGTCGTCTCATCATATCTTGATCATTTCTAAGAAAATATTCCGTCTTACCTTCTACATCAAGAAGTTACGAAATTCTGGTATAACCCAAGCCTTAGTCCTACAATTCGTTAACTCCCGTATTCTGCCTATTATTCTCTACTGTTCCCGCTTAGGTTTTCCTGGGCTACTGAAGAAAGACTATACCTTATTACGCAGGATGTTAAAGGTTGTCAGCAGGGTAAGCAATGTGCCACCAGCTTGTTAATATTCTGGTTGACAGGCACATGGACTCATGTGAAAAATGGGCTAAATCTATTCTACTTAACTCATACTACCCTCTTCATTCACAACTCTCCCCTTGTATCTCATCAGGCCAGACCAAACCAGAAGCCTATATAGGAAACTATATGCCCGCACTAGCAAGTACAAAAACTCAACCATACCCTACCTACTTGGCTCGTGTTCTGTGCGATAAAGAAAGCATTAGGTGTGAAACTTATGACTTATTAAATAGTCAGTAGAACAACTGGATCTCGTCTTTCTAACTCATATCATTTATAGCTACAACGTTTCCTTTCTTTCTTTTCCTTTTGTCTCTCTTTTTTCTGTTATGTGCAGCTTTCCTTCTTTCTTCTGCTTACGCCAGTAAATATGCTAGAACCTGCTTTTCTGACACCTTCAAACACTGTCTAATTTTGGCTTTGCTACCGACATGCCAATATGCTGTTGTCAAAACTAACTGAGATTACCCTTAATCTATGTAGAAATTTATTTATTGTTATTGTACCAAATAGATGCAATACTGTAGTAAATTGCTGAGAATTCCATTGTGTATCGCAAGTATTGTTTTGGAATAAAGCTATTATTATTATTAATATTATTATCATGCATAATAATAAAATCGATGCTAAGATCTTTCTCTAAAAGTTCACTATGGCTCACCCACAAATCCAGTTTGTTGTGGTGCTCTATTTGACCAAACTAGCAAACACGTATATCCTAGTACTTCTTCGCGTTTATTATTGTGTCCTAACGTTGTAATTACTTGACATCCACAAAGTCACTTGAGAAGGAGTACGAACGTGTATTATCACTGCAATCAAAATTCAAAAGTTGAGCGAGTACAAATGTATCAATTGTTAACACGCAATCTTTAGAGTGATAAACAAAACAAAGTCCCATTTCATAGTTAAAGTATACTACGATGATGAGTCACTACAAGTTCACATTTGAAATGGAGAAAGACAACATTTTATCATTTCTTGATGTCCTCCTGTCGTGAGAGCTGACTACAAGACAAAATTGTAGACAACAATTGACGTCAATGTTTACGTCCCTAATTGGGGTCATAAGAGAAAACAAGAGCAAAGCCTAACCTTGATGAACTCCATAAACCAATCACAGCAGACTAAGCATGAGCGGAGAAGATTCGCAGATGTATCACTGGACTGTCTAAGAAACTGAAACAAAGAGATAACAGAATGACCTTCAGCAGGAAAACAACTAATCAAAAGACGTTGCTTCTATGCTAACAATAACGAATAAAAATAATGTACATAAAAATCTATAAATATCTTTTGATTTTCTTAAAAAAAACTTTATGTTGCCTGCCCCTTGTCTTCTGTTGTTACACTGCTGACAAAAAGACAAGGTGGCAGTATTAAAAGGGGTATTTTCCGGAAGAAGTTATGGCTTGGCCAATACATCCATTTTAAATCGTCTCTTCCTCTTGCATACAAACGAAATTTTATCAGTACCTTGATATATCATGCTAGAGAAATGTACACAACTGGTACTCTAGACGATGAACTAAGGAAAACAGAAAATGTTTTACTTGAGTACTGATACCCCGACAAATTTTTTTAAAGTTTCGATGAGGAGAACAGATAGAAAGGAATGCCTGGAAACTGTGCAGAAGAAAAGCATTTACATGACTCTACTGTTTAGAAGGGAAGCAGCTACTGAATTGCCGACATCGAAACTTCGAAAGATACTAGCTAAAACATTTCTTACCACAACACTGTGCTTAAAATTCACCACTCATTGTATAATTCCAACGCAGTTGAAGTATAAGCTACCAAGTTTGGCCACTTCAAAGTGTATTTATAAATTTAACCATTCATGTGGAGACAGTTACATGGGACGACCCAGCAAGCCCACCATCGCTTTCTCGAGTATTGTCCAGAGTGGTTTATGTAGAGGAGTTGTAAAGTTAATCAGAATTTCCATTCTGTCACACACAGGGGACACAAAGTAAAAGATTGAAAAAAATTTAGCTATCACAATTCTATTTAGGATGCCATCTCATCTCCCCAGGTTGGTACGTCTTCGGCTGCTAAGCATCTCTGAGGCAGTTGCCAAAAGAATTTTTCAACTGAATCTCTTCATTCGGAAAAGGTTTGTACTATCTCTCTCCCTCCCTTGACCTTCGCCCTCAATCTAAAATAGTTATCTCTTCCGGTGACACCGGATAACTGTATATCTTGTCGTATTATATTTTTATTTTATTTCATTTGTAATGTTAACTGTATTATCAATATCATGATGTTCTGTGGTTGTGCGTTTCATTCTCGGTCTCACAATTTACCGTCATTAGTATTATATTATCTAACTGCTGTGCGATAATAGTTATTTTCCCCTCTACCCCTACTAGTATGCATATTCTACTTATACATTCACCGTTGCCTAGATTATATAAAAACTTGAATGAATTTATCCTTGCTATTATTATTATTATTATTATTATTATTATTATGATCACCTTGATTGTTATCCATAAATTCACAACTCTGATCCTTTATTTTATTAACCACATTATTTGATATCAGATAGGGAACCACTGAAAACCAGCCAAGGAGTGCTGGACAGCTGTTTCATGCTAATTTGGGAATCATCAGCAGTACGCACCCACCACCACTGTTCGAATCCACGGCCTTCCGGTTACAAGTCAAGCTGTCTCGTATACCATTCAGCCACTGGGACCCGATTCAATTGCCAGTCCACGAATTCTAGCTTCTACCAATTTCTAATTTAGCGCGATCACAACCACTGTTGTCGGTGGGACAACCATCATCACACGTGACATCTGGATGGAGCTCACTTCTCACTAGAACACCAGGAAACTCTATCCTTAGCAAGTCACTAGCGAGCATCAGATTAATTTTCTATAGTTTGGTTTGGTAATGCTTATAATCGATATCAGCTAAAAAACCGTTGAAAACCAGGGAGGACTGGACAGCTGCTGTTTCATCCTAGTTCGGGAATCATTGGCAGTACGCTACATCAGGAATTGGTAGAAGCTAGAATTCATGGACTGCCCATTGAATCAGGTCCCAGTGGCTGAATGGTATACGAGACAGCTTGACTTGTAACCGGAAGGTCGTGGGTTCGAACAGTAGTGGTGGGTGCGTACTTCGGATGATTCCAAAAATAGGATGAAGGAAACAGCTGTACAGTACTCCCTATGGCTGGTTTTCAATGGTTCTCTAACTGATATCAATCCGTGATCAACTCGTAAAAACAAAACTAACCCTTACAAACCAAACTATAGAAAAATCACATTAATTCAAATGCCTATGACTAATATTTAATTATGTACACGTAAAGCCTGATAAGAAACTTAAGTTTACAATATACAGAAAACCGACACATTCCAACAGGTATTTGAATTTCCAATCAGATCATCCAATAGAAATGAAAGCTTAAGTAGCTTTAAATCTGGTTAACATAGCCAGAAACATTATAACAAATATAATGATGATACGGAGAACGAGATATCCAACACAAAACAGATTTTGACTGGAAATACTTATCCGGAAAACCCATTAGATAATATTATCAGTCAAAAGGAGCATAAGGGAAAACAAAAAATTAAAAAATCTTGGCTATCGATGATAATCATTCCATATCGAAAGGAGATAGCTGAACAACTTTAAAGATTATTTGCTTCATATAATAATAAAGTCTACTTCAAGCCCTCTAACTCTCTAGAGAAAGCGTTGATGAATGTCAAAGATATATTTATATTATATTTTATATTTTTATATTTTTGATTACAGCTTAATTCCATACTGTATTTTTGTTTCAAGTATGGAATTTTCAGCATGGATATCGGTAGCCCAAATTTCGCAGGCCGACCATAGATATCAAGGTGTGCGTCGGCGTGGGCTCGAACCCCAGACCACGTGCATGGTCGGCGAGAGTCCTAACCACTGTGCCACCGACGCAAAATTTTACAAAGCAGTTGAGTCTATAGGATAAAGTGTTCAGAGTGTGAAGCTTGTTGTATAGAGGGGAGAGCAGTAGACAGGTGCAGGTCAGAGTGAACGAACATAGACTATGTACGAAACGTCCACATTAGTCATTACAAATATATGATGACTGTTTACATATTTCTATTGGTACAAATGTCTATCGACAAGTGACCTTCAATTAAAATGACTTCAATTTATAGTTTGGTTTGTAAGGATTAGTTATGTTTTACGGGTTGATCACGGATTGATATCAGTTAGAGAACCATTGAAAACCAGGGAGTACTGGACAGCTGCTGTTTCATCCTAGTTTGGGAATCATCGGCAGTACGCACCCACTGGGATTCGAACCCGGGACCTTCCGGTTACAAGGCAAGCTCGTATACCATTCAGCCACTGGCACCCGATTCAATGGCTCGTGAATTCTAACTTCTACTAATTCGTGATTTAGCGCGACCCCAACCATTGTCGTTGGTGGGACATCCATCCACACACGTGACATCTAATTGGACCTCACTGGTCACGACTTCTCACTAGAACTCAGGAAACTCCAACCTGTAGCAAGTCACTAGCGAGCATCAGATCAACTTTCTATAGTTTGGTTTGTAAGGATTAGTTATGTTTTACGGGTTGATCACGGATTGATATGGTATACGAATGGTATACGAGCTTGCCTTGTAACCGGAAGGTCCCGGGTTCGAATCCCAGTGGGTGCGTACTGCCGATGATTCCCAAACTAGGATGAAACAGCAGCTGTCCAGTACTCCCTGGTTTTCAATGGTTCTCTAACTGATATCAATCCGTGATCAACCCGTAAAACTTCAATTTATGTAAGAAAATGTTTGACTATATATATTTTAATGATTAATATAATCCGAATAATTCTGCTGACGAAGAAGCTGTGGCTTATGCACCGAAACATCCAGAAAACAGATCTTGTGATGATTTTCTTAAACACACTGAGATTAATTTAAATAATTTATCATGAATCAGTCTGACTCGGCGCTCAAATTATTCCAGCAAGTTCGTATCATCTACTGTCTGGAAACTTATAATGTATAATACGTAAAGCCTGATGAAAATTTACCTTTGCACAGAGAAATCGTGCAACATAGAATCAGTGATGTCTTTGATTTTATTTCTAAAATATCCTAGACTAATGTGAGGTATAAACGCATGTTATCCATGGATGTATCATCACTGTTCACTAATGTACCACTTATGGAAACAATAGATTACATTTGTCAAAAAATCACCGAAAGGCAGTTGGACTCAGGCATTACCTTGTGTAGCCTCAAAGAATTACTCCTCAAATGCACAATGAATGTTCATTTTGTCTTCAATAATTCATACTACCGACAAAATTGATGAAATAGCTATGGGTTCACCATTAGGCCCAATATTAGCTGACTTCTTTCTCGTACAACTTGAAAACCGGAAATCGAAAGACATCAACAAGGAGTTTGATATGTATTACCGATATGTCGATGATACATTTATCTTAGCTGATGGGAATGTAAACATAGAAGAATTGTTGATGAAATTCAACAACGGCCACCCTTTGCTTACTTTTACTTGTGAAGAGGAGCAGGAGAATAAACTGCATTTTCTGGATGTCTTGCTAAGTGGGAGAGAAGATGGGTCACTTGGGAGAAGTGTGTATAGAAAAACCACATTCACAGGGCAATACATACACTTACCTCCTTAGTTACGTGCCCATTAAATATAAAAGAAATGTTAAATGTCTTACAAGCAGAGCAAGAAAGATATGTACGGATGACCTCTTCGAAAAGGAATCTGAATATATTCACGATTCCTTGATAGAGATGGGCTATCCGAGTAGTTTCATAAAGAAACATATGAAAACATCAGAGAAGAAGCCTGAGACTCTGATTGTACGTAAGAAGTCTCTATTCATTAAGTTATAATTTAATAATGGCTTGTCAAGTGAGATTTTATTCCATAGGCTTTTCAAGAGTTTACGTGGAATTTTTTACGTAGTTAACCTATATTCGTCATTCTCTAGCCAAGGAATGATTGAGACGCAAACGAAGGCTAAGCTAGATAGTTTTGCCACATCTATGTGTATTTTTCAATTCAACTGCACCTGAGGTGACAGTTATGTTGGACGTACTACCAGACAACTTAGCCAACGTGCCACTACTGAACATCTCCCATCGTGTTCTGACAAAGGACAGCAGCTCAATATAGTCACACTTAATTGATAGTGGTCATGTAGTGCAGAAAACAAGAGCTTTCAGAGTAATTCATCGTATCCCACCGAATCTTTTCAATAGACTTCATATTCGTCTACTGCACACAGCTGAAGCGATTATCATTTGAACTACTAAACCTAAACTATGCATTGAAAAGAAGTTCGTACAGCCATTATCCCTCCCTTGTTGGCCTATTAAGACATAACCAACTGATGACTTCTACACCACCCTTTGTTTATATTTTCAATCCTTCTCTTATCATCCTTTAATCTTATCCCATCTTCATTAAAAACGTGTTTCATTTACTTCTCTTACAATCTAGAATTACTTCAATTCGTTTCATTTTTATATGGCTTTATCGACTACGACGTCTAACTGAATATTTGTTTGTTTATTCATGCAGTTTTTCGTTGTTCCTTATTCTTAATAGAACAATTATTATTATCATTATTACTATGATGACTAATTGCACAACTTATATTCACCATCTTATTATCCTATAGACAAAACACCATGATTGGTTTATATTTGAATTTTTATTTGTAAAGTTCTGTAGGTATATTAGAGTTAGGCCTGATGATATCTAATTGAAGGCACAATAATGTTCGCTTAAATGTGTTGTTCTAAATTTTACTACGGGAATATTTAATATGTATTAAAAAGAGTTAGTAACTCATGTCTGGAATGTATTCACATCGTTCATATTATTATTATTATATCCTTTAATTCGTAGAGGAACTTAGGGCTTCAGCCACACGTCTTTATTGCATTCTGTTTTCTGCCAACTATTTCACTCCGCTCCAAGTCTGCCCACATGCTTTCATCTCCTCTTCACATGACCTCCTCCAAGTCACCAATGGACGACCAACTCGCCGCTTCCCACTCGGGTTCCACTCGAGCGATTGCTTGTCTAGTGATGTCACTTGATGGTTTGCTTTCTCAGATTATGGCCAATCCACCTCCATTTCTTCCTGCCTATTCGTTTCACAATCGGTTCATGATGAGTTGGTTCGCTCCCAGAGATCCCTGTTGTTGATCTTTTCTGGCCATCTGATCTTGAGTATTCAGCGAAGATAACTGTTAATGAAGGTCTGTAGTTTGTTTGAGATGCTCTTTATGACGCGCGAAGTCTCTGATCCGTATAGTAATTGGCACTGACTTCACATTGGAGTTTAAAATCCGGATCTTATTTTTGATGCTGAATGGTGTTGACCTCCACACAGACTTGAGAGTAATGAAAGCTTGTCTTGCTTTTCCGATTCTGACTTTGATATCCTCATCAGATCCGTCCGCCTGTAGTAGAAACGATGCTTCCCAGGTAGGTGGGTAGGTGAAGGAGGCTGTTTCTTTCAGGTTCCTCCCACTTATTCTGACTGTTGTCTGTTATTGTTGTTGCTGTTGGTGTTGGCCAAGAATTTTTATCACCTCTGTTTTATCTATGTTCACTTGAAAGAGGTCCTATCTTTGATGCTTCTTCGTTCATATTAGTCCTTCAAAATTCTAACTAACTGTTTGAAGAGTATAATCTATCCTCTCCACAACATTTATTGATTGGAAATCTATCTATATCCTCTGGTGAAACATCCATACAAACTGAATAGAACACCTCCCCAACAAAAACCAAAAAAAAAACAATCAAGTCATCTGATTACCTTTCATTAATCATCCCTAATACATAAAACTGCGTGCACCTAAACTTCTACTGTCTAAACTTTAAAAAAAAACATCTTGTCAATGAAATGTTGTTTTCTCGTTTTGTTCTTTCATTATTTTAAGCAATTTTAACAATGAATGGTCAGTTTTGCCTTTCGTCATTCTGATTTTCTACAAATAATCATGAGATTCAGATTGCCCGTAGGCGCTATGTGAAATTGTTTCTTTTCTTTGTGTCTAACTGTTTATATTCTTCGTCTATCTGTCAAATACGCCTGCCTAAATCATGCTTTTTTTTTTAAAAGGGAAAAATTTTTGCTTTCGCAAAAAAAACCCAGCAAATCAAACCAAGCCAAATCAAATCAAACCTAAACGAAACGAAACGAGAAGGAATGATTTGGAATGAAATGAAATAATTTCATGCCATTCCCTCTCTCTCTCTCTCTCTCTCCATCGACATAAATCATTTAAGACAGTCAATGAAGAATGATCAAGCGCCTTATGTTTTTTTGAAAACTCGCCTTCACTTCACTTCATTAAATCCAGGTTACTTAAACAAAAGGCGAAAAAAAAAGAAAATCAAAAAGTGCAGGCGAAATATTTAAAGTCATTAGTTATGCTAAAACATATGAATAAAGGAGGAAATTTAATAACTTTCTAAAAATTTGAAACAAATAAACCAGAAGGGAAAAAAGGGGAGGAAGGTATTACAGTGCAAATATATCCCATTTCATAGGCGATTAATATTACTTTTTTACACAGGCTATAGGTATTCATCTGGGCGCACTGATAAAAGTCATTGACATGAAACTGACTGGAATGTTCGCCTGCCTCTGAATTTCAGTTGAAATGGATATATACGCGTGTGTATAATAATACCACTAATAATAAATAAATAAATAATATTTGTAGCAACGCATACCGAAGGAACCCTACTGTTAGTTTACTTACTTACGATTACTTCAAAAGGGATGTACACCATTGATTTTTTATAAACAGTGTGTTAATTTTGCATAGAATTATAATGGTACAGTGATTTGCGCGTGTTGTAAAGTTTGTATATATCAGAGAAGCGGTGAGATTGAAGCTATGCGATACTGTGATTAGACATTGTTGTTATCAGTAATAAGTTTAATGCGCTAGCCATATCACAGATGTACATCCTTCAGATGGTAGTCGTGACTATGTTGCTTTTTTTAAGTCCGACGCGTAATGCCTGGAATGTTGGTTGATTTAAATAGCGTGACATATAAAAACTGATTACTGATAAGAACAGTGTCTAATCAGGATCTAATAGCTCTTGATATAAGCAGTTAGCTACTGCTGTCTATCCGCTCTCATAATGTATATATATATATATAAAGTATCCTGAAATCCCAGTTTATGGGCCCATATTTCTCTCAGTTGGATGTTTCTTATAGAATCTAACTGTGATTGTAGGTTACTGACGTCAGAAATACCATTATGTATACATACTGGTTTTAAGGTTTTTAACCCTTACACCCTAATGTGATACTATCTTGATTTAACATTACATATAGTGGCTTCTATTCAAATCAAGGTTGATTTTCAATAAAGCAAAAACAATAGTGGTGGTGTGTGCAGAATAATACGCTACCACCATTGTTTAATTTGTTGGCTTCTCATCAGCTAGCTGCGTATACAGCCTAAATAAATTATGAAGCTTATAGAAACGAAAAGTTTTAACATACTTGCAAATTTCACATGTTGTCAGTTGACAAAAAGTTCCACATAAGTGAACAGTGCTCAGAAAATTGCGCTTATATAGTTTTTACACAGGCAGTTCAAATTTTTAACAAAATAAATGTGTGCATACAGTTGTAAAGGAGTTACGTGATCCAGACGAAATATGCGTTAGATACAGAGTGACTAGTAAATTAGGTAACAATGTACTGAATCCAACTCAAATCATAGAAACCACAGACAAGCAAAATTACTGATTATAAAAGGGAGTGAGGTTAAAGACAAGATTGCGTAATCAGGTACGAGAATAAGGACAATCAGTTACCAGGACAAGGAAAGACTAATAACTGATTCTTTCTGAACACATAAATCTGGTTTCAAACGTTTGATAGAAATTGCTTCCGGGAAACTTGAGGAGAATGGAACTCCTTTGTACATTGATAATTTTAATGGATTTCTCAATTTCTACCTGATGATCCGTGTCGAGGAGATGTCTAGTAATAGAGTTACTATAAGAGCTTGTTCCCTTGAGACGTAGGCTTTTCGGCACATATTCAAAAAATCGGAGGTGTGCCCTTCTTTCTGTTCTTCCAATGTAACTGTTCCCGCAGGTACACGTAAGCTTGTATACACAGTTGGAGTTAACATGAGAGAAGTGGGTATCTATCGACTTCTGACTGCATCAAAGAGCGTATTGTTCGATGGACGGGAACCAACTTAGCCAGCTGCAGGATAGGCTCTGGCTAGTGACGTTCTCAGCCTTCTATTGACCATTTCTGCAATGTTTTCACCTTTAAAATCGAGTTAAATGAAGACAGGCTTTTTTCAACTATGATTTGTTTGGTATTTCAGCCTTCACATCTTCCATATTTGTTAATGAATCTTGTTCTTGCTTTATTCAAATTCAAGAAAAAATAAATGCAACTTTCAGGTATCATCATGTTTCTAGCATCCCTGTTGTCGTTGTTGAAGAATCGTGTAGAATAAATGCTTGATACTATATGTCAACAATGACAGGCTCGACATCTGCGGTTTCCTTCTAATTCACTTGTAAAATTTTCATTTCGTAAGGTTATAAACATGAATCTAATTAGACAAACTTTGATATCAAGGGTTTTCTGGATCCATTATGATGTACTCATTTATCGGAAAATAGAAACGTAAAAGAAAGTGAGTGCAGTAACAGTGCTTATTCAGTATAAAAATAGACAACTGATTTCATGCATTTACTCAGACGCGCAAATCTTCATACAGAATATATATATACATATATTTTGAATTCACAACCGTAATATAAGCAAGAACCAAAAAAAAGCGTTTGATATCAGAACTTTATTTGAGTTAATATAGTTCTGTCCTGATTCAGTCGATCAATCAATCCAGTAACTTGATACAAAAGAAATGCATAAACATCATAAAACTGAAGTGATATTAGATTTCATCATTTGGATAACTAATGAATGACAAGACAAACTTTTGCGTTATCAGACTAAAAATAAAAATGATGAAACTAATTTCATTAGGCCAAATGATTTTAATCCAAGGTTACTTAATATCAGTTCGTGACCAACTCGTAGTAACAAAACTAATCCTCCCAAACCAACTAGAGAAAATTAATCTGATACTCGCTAGTGACTTGCTACAGGATGGAGTTCCCTGGAGTTCTAGTGAGAAATCGTGACCAGTAAGGTCCATCCAGTTGAGTGTCAGGATAGATGACCCACCGACAACTTCGGTTGCATATTATTATTATTGTTCCCTTAGGTTCCTAGTTGAACATAGGGCTTCAACTGCACGTTTCCACTTGCCACTTTTGTCTTCTGCTCTACTTTTCACCTGCATCCATCCATGTTATTCCATACTATTTCAACTCCTCTTAATACTACCTCCTCCATGTCTACCTCACACTGACGACACACTCGCCGCGTGCTTCCCTTTCGGCCTGCTTCCACTCGAGAAATGGCCTGACGGGCTCACGATGTCACCCAGTGGCCTCCTCAGCGAGCGAGTGTCCAATCCATCCATCTCCACTTTCTCCTGCATATTTGTTGGCTGGCGATTGGTTCTTGTTTTGTTTGTTCGTTCCCATAGTTTCTTGTTGTTGATTCCTTCTGAACCGGCCATCTGATCTTCAGTGTAGATTCAGCGAAGACAGTTGCTGGTTGATAAAGGTCTGCAACAGGCTGTTGGAAATATTCTTTGTGAGCCCCCGCCAAGTTTCCGGTCCGTATAGAAGAGCTGACTGACTTGACCTTGTTTCTATTGAAAACCCTACTGGATTTTCTTGTTGATGCTGAGTGACGAAGATTTCCTTCCAGATTGGTTTCAGGTTGGCGAATGTGTTTCTCGCTAGCCTTCCCGATTCTCGCTCGATTTGACATCCTCGTTCATTCTGACTGCCTGTAGTTGAAACAATGCTTCCTGTCTAGATAAGTGAGTGAATGAAGTAACCTCTTTCAAATCCCTCCCGTTGATGGTGATTGACGCTGGATGTTGCTGTTTTTGTTGTTGTTGGTGGTTGGTTATTTTCATCACCTCCGTCTTGTCTATGTTCACGTGGAGTCCTGTCTTCGCTGGCTGCTTCTTCGACCAGTTTTTCGGTCGGTTTTCTCTTGTAAGTCTTCGATTTTGTGACAGTGACATCAAACATAAATCACCCACGCGCGAAATCCAGATCTTCTAGGTTCTTCACATCGGTCCAGGATATTCCTATCTTCTCCTTTCCCACTGTCTGACGCATAATCCAGTCCACCACAATTAGGAATATCATTGGTGATAATAAGCACCCTTGTCTGACTCCTGTGTTTACTCCAAACGCCTCGCTGAGATTTCCGTTGTGGGTCACTTGACATGTGCCACCGTTGTCGTACAGCTGTTGAATAGGGTTGATGAATATATGGGGCACGCCGTAGTACTCGAGTAGTTTCCAAATTACTTCGTGGTCGACGCTGTCGAAGGCCTTCTCAAAGTCTATAAGGTTGAGGTTGGTTGGGATGGCGCTAAATCGGGATTCGGTAGAAGTTAGAATTCATGCGCTGGTCATTGAATCGGGCCTAGTTGCTCAATGGTATACGAGCCAGCTTGTCTTGTAACCGGAAGGTCCTGGGTTTGAAACCTGGCCGTTTGTGCGTACTGCCAACGATTCCCAAACTAGGATGAGACAGATGTCCAATACTCCCTGGTTTTCGGTGGTTCTCTAACTGATATCAATCCATGATCAACTCGTCAAAACAAAGCTAGCCCTTATAAACTAAACTATAGAGTCAGCTAAAGCTGAGATGTTCAACTATACATATTCTTTTGTTTTTTTTGTCTTTTTTTTATTTACAGCTTGATTCCACACCGTATTTTCGGTACAAGTATGGAATTTTCAGCATGGATATCGGTGGCCCAAATTTTGCAGGCCGACCATAGATATCAGGGGTGCGTCGGTGCTGGCTCGAACCCCGGACCATGTGCATGGTCGGCGAGAGTCCTAACCGCTGTGCCACCGACGCACAGCTTTCACAATGAGATATTCCAACAACAAAGTAAGGAAATTGAGACTATACTCAAGCCTCGGATATGAACTATGAGTTAAGGACTTATGTTTCCTTCTGTAATGGTATGATTATTTCGAGAATCCCTCCTTTAACGATGTAGTCACAATATTTATACCAATTTGGGTACTTTAACTAACTCTCCTGAACTGTATGTCATTGCACTGACATTTGCATATCATCAGTTGACTTGATCCTTATCACACGTCTTTGTTTCTACCTAATCTTGTATTTTAATGCTTCCTTATGTCGTTGTTTTGTGCATTATGTAGCGATTTAACTTAGTTTGAGTGCATTTAAGCCATTCTGAAACTGAACTGTCTACGAGAATTGTTTTCTGGTTGATTCTTGCTAGCAGAGTTTTGATCCTACCTTGCTGGGGATAATCTAATGGAATCTCAGATACTTTTTTACGGTTAACTAACTTTGCTTTTTTTCTACAGTACTTGTTTTTTATTAAGAATTTATCTGATCTGCATAACCGAATAACGGCAATGTTGACGTGATTTTGACTATTTCATACTTTATTACTGTCAAATACTACTGCAGATTTTTTCTGAAATAACGGTCTTTTAGCTCTTGTCGAGGCACTTCCTGGCTGTGCATAACTCAAAGAAGTTCAGGCTAGCCAAATAGCAGGACATAGAATCAGTTTCACCGAAAATATGTTGGATTGTGCGTTGCCGTTTTTTATAACTAACTATTAAGCTTTTCTAGCTATAGAAAAGGTCTGATAATTCGTAGATTTCCGTTTAAAATTATTACACATATAAAAGTTGTATATTCTATCCTAATTTCAGCTAGATCAAAAACAGTGTGGTGATTAAACTTTAAGGTTTTTAATAAACATTTTAATATTACTTTTGATTAAGAATAGTTAAAAATTTCGTTTCTTGACAAAGCGAAAAGCAAACTTCAGCAGTGTATGCCGTAGCTTCATTCCTCTCCAGTACAAAAGAAATTTAGTAAAGGGGTATTTGGACTCATGACTATGCTTTCAAGTAGACTTATATTTTGTTACTTTACTATTGATGTTCCATCAACTTAACCTTTGGACGCTTGTTGTAACTTGTTATGGATATTTTTCTGTTGGTATTATCTATTTTCTGTCCACTGCAAAATAAATTTAAGGAAATATGTCTGTACACTGTATTCAAGCAACCTATTTTTGTGCGTTTAATTTATTTTATTTTATTTAGTAAAGAATACTGTGAATATGACTGTCTAAGACATAAGGTAATAGATATCCAGGTTGCATGGATCCTGAACCTATTGCTGATTTCAGGAGACTACACGTAATACGTAGAATACTATGCACAGTGACCTACCCAAAACAACAGAAAACTGAAATGCAATACGATTGTATATTCTTCCACCGATAACGAGGCAGAAAAGTCTATAAATAAACGCTAACATAATTAATACACAATTGTACTTGTCGTCGTATTCCTTCATTCTTCTGCCAACCAATATACAACTGAGCAATGATAATCTTCTTCTCTCCCTGAAAAAAGTGGAGACCAGTTCGAGTAAACAAACGGTTCACTACTCGCAAGCTTTGACATATGTGTACATAGAAGATTTCATCATTAGCCAACAACAGTAAGAGAACCATTTGAAAACCAGCTGGGAGTACTGGACAGCTGTTTCGTCCTAGGTTGGGACTCTGGTGTGAGGCCGTGACCAGTAGGGTATGGCAGGTTGAAGGGGAGGCTTTAACTCATAGAAGAAGAGACTGCAAAATGGTCGCACTATGTTGTGAAGTAGCAGAAGTTAGAATCCAAGGACCACTGGATCGGGTTCCCAGTGGCTCAATGGTCTACGAGCTCGCCTTGTGACCAGAAGGTTCTGTGTTCGGACTTACAGAGTCCGTAGTGATGAAGAGTCCCAAACTAGGAAAAAACAGCTGTCCAGTACTTTCAGGTTTTCCAGTGGCTGTAAATATGTACATAGAGTTTGAACTTTGAAATCTGATAGTTAATGCCTGAGACTTAGGCAAAAAGAAAAGCTCAGAAACCGAAATTCAACTGGAAATATTTAGCAGTACTCGATCAGGAGCAAGAAACGTTCGCTACAAATTTCACTGTATAATTCCTAAATGAATCTGTTTCTCTTAAGCAGTAAACTTTAAAAGTTGATCACCTCACAAAAAATATTTACAACTAATCAGTTTTGGTTTCTTGAAAAGAGGAAATACCCCGAGATAGTCTGAGAAGATTCCTACCCTTAATTTGTCCTTAAATGAAGTGTGAAAATTTTTTAACGAACCAACAAAACCATATTTCGTTGAAGTATGGCAAATTTTATGGCGAGGAAAAAAGGTTTTTTTTCAGTTTTCCATTCGAGTTAGACAATAAAATCTCAAAGATAAGAAATACGGTAAATTTGTTTCATAGCTGAGTAAATATGCCTATATTTTAGACTATACTTTGAAGCCAACCTTCTTCTTTACCTGCTTAAATACACTTGGAAGTCCAGCATTCAAATGACTTATTGTTTCTATTTTTAAGTACAAACAAATCTGTTCTAACCCCACTATGTTATAACAGCTTCCCTTATTAGCTGTACAGTTAAGGTATATCGAATAGGTGTGGTGTAAGCGCATACGTTTACTGCCCATCTACATGGCCCCGGGTTCAGATCATTGCTGACACACTGCTAGACCTTTTAGTCAGTAGACCAACCTCGGTAATAAGCGAGTGTTTGGAAAATCCTTCTTCAGTGATCCAACCACACTAATTATATTTATTTGAATGCTTCTGCTTACCCTGTGACCACCGTCGGGTTTTTCTCCTAGACTATTTGTCATCTTTCTGACGTTTGCATATCATCTCTTGCCTTAATCCCTAATTCTTGCCTTTGTCACTGTTTCATTTCCAATTTTAGTGCTTCTGTTTGTCGTTATGCGATACATTAACAATACATTGTTTAACGATGTGATTTTGTTGGAGTGAATCAAGGTCAACGTGAAGTTGGACGGTGTTCAGGAAGTGTCGGTATGTGATTCTTCCGGACATAGTTTCTACACCAAATTGAAAAACATTCTACTTCATTCTAAGTACTTGTTTTACACTGAGAAAAAATAATCTTGCCTGTTAAGATATCTAATGACATTGTGGAGGCAATCTATAGTTTTTTGAATAAAACCACAGATCCGTGCAACGAATAATTGTCTCACTGCTATCTTCGGAGCGTTCTGTGACTGTGCATGTCTCAACGAGGTTTTGTCAGCTATACAGTAGGACGCCGAGTTTGCTTTCTAGACAATAAGAGTTAGCTATTGTCTTAACATCCAGTGCTACTGAAACTTCATGGCTAAAGCTTGAATTATTATTATTATTATTGTTTCCTTTAATTCCTAGAGGAACATAGAGCTTCAGCCACATATCTCCACTGCCTTCGGTTCCCCTCCAAAATTTTCACATGGCTCCATGTCTACCCACATGCTTTCATCTCCTCTTTGCATGACCTCCTCCATGTCACCCCACCCTCGCACTGCCTATCAACCCACTGTTTCCCCTCCGGGTTCGACTCAACGGCTTGTCTAGTAATATCAAATGATTGTTTGTTTTCTCAGAATATGGCCAATCCACCTCAATTTCTTCCAAAATATTTTTTCCACAGTTGATTCCTGCTGAGTTGGTTCGCCCCCAGATATCTCTCTCTATAGCTGATCTTCTCTGGGCTGCCATCTGATCTCCAGCATTGATTGAAGACAGCTGTTGATGAAGGTTTGTAGTTTGTTCGAATTGGCCTTCGTGACGTGGTGTCAAGTCTCTGATCCGTATACTGAGTAGCACTGTCTTCACGTTGAAGCTGAAAATCCGGATCTTATTTTTGATGCTGAGTGCTGTTGACCTCCACACAGATTTGAGTGTAATGAAAGCTTGTTTTTCTTTCTCGATCCTTGCTTTGATATCCTCATCAGATCCGTCCGCCTGTATTTGAAACGATGCTTCCCGGCTGGATAGGTAAAGGAGGTTGTTTTTTCAGGTTCCTCCCATTTATGCTGATTGTTGTCTGTTGTTGTTGTTTCTGTTGCTGTTGCCCAGGAATCTGAATCACCTATGCTCTTTTTGTGTAACTGGAGTCCTATCTCCCCTGGATGCTTCTTTTTCCAACTTGTCGCCTTTCATTTGCATATCTTCCAGTTCGTGAGAAATCAGACATATATCGTCGGCGATGTCCAGATCCTTCAAGTTTTTTGTGTGGGTCCTGTTTTCCCGCTAGCCGCTGTCTGTCGCATTATCCAGTCTACCGCAACCAGGAAAATCATTGGAGATAGCTGGCAGGCAGCCGGCTTTGTCCTACTCCAAATCGCAATAAATGAATAAAATGTTTGCACTTATGGTCATCAGTTCATGTAGCACTATTAACTTCAGTGATATGCATATATTGTGGATAACACCTAATAAATACCTGATTCAGAGGTTAATTTTTGGTTCTAATATGGCATGACAAATGTCTAGAAATTTCATCTATAAATATTCATTTCTCTCTAATTTTACTTAAGGCTGTTTTAGAAACATCAATCAAAAACTTTTAATTATTTAATTTAATCGTCCATAATATGATGGCAAGTGCAGATAAGCGATCCATTTCCACTTCCTTCACCAAAAGTTTTGGTCAACAGTTTCTTAATCGGTTCGTTCCCATAGTTTCGTGTTACTAATCCTTCCTGGCCTGCAACCTCTACTTCAGTATGGATTGAAGTTAGCTGTTGGTGAAGATCTGCGGTGGCTTGTTTAAAATGCTTTATGTGACGCACCAAGTTTCTGATCCACTTGGAAAAACTTACTGACTTAACATTGGTGTTGAAAATCCAAATCTTCTTTTTTATGATGACTGAGTTCATCAGATTTCCGAGCTGACTTAATAATGATGAAGGTGTGCCTTGCTTTTTTGATCCTGATTTGCTTGACAACCTCATCCGTGCTTTCGACTGAAGCTTTAGAGGATCCTCTCCAGATAAATGATGGCTCCGTAGCTCGGTCGGTCAGAGCGTCGTGCTAATAACGCGAATGTCGAGGGTTCGATCCCCTCCGGAACCTGCAATTTGGGAGTAACTATGACTTTCTTAAAGTAGCCAAATGCCTAGTCATCTAATTGATGCATGATTTCGCCCGTCATATGTTTCATGGTTTAGCAGGGAGGCGCTGCATGCGGTGCGAAGCGTGAAAACCTTTGACCATCGTGTGCTTTTCAATATTGGCTTCTCTTGCCAAAGTCTCCATTTGGCTACTCTGTTCCGCCCAGTGCTTTGAGTATCAACGTGGAGAAACTCGCCCGGGCACGAATAATGGAGGGACAAGGGTTTAGTAACATGCGGCAGGCACCTCCCCGTGGTGACCGCCGGGTGGAGCTTATTGGGAAGATACCTTGAGCCTCAGTAAAGACCTGTCGCTTGCATGAAACAACACTCGACAGGTTACTCAGTCTTGACGAAGCAGTGGTGCCGTCCTTTGGCCTTTATGGCGGTGAACGAGGCATCAGCGGGGCCAGTAGATCTGGGGGTTCCTGATGAGAGGACCGGGGCCAATAACAACTGGCTAGTGAGTGGCTGTTAGGGCTGGTAACCCTACCGCGAGACGCAGCTCGGTGTAGTTGCTGGCCGAGGCCAGTTTGAAGCAATAACCTGCTCAGTGGGCTGTGGTTTGGAGGCAGGGATCCATCTCCATGAGTCAGGGTAGGTTGGCTTCAGTGCCCATAAGTCCATAGTTAGCTGTTCCTATACCTTTTAGTCGGATGCGTGGCACCAAGATTGTTCTTGGATGCCAACACTAGAGAATGTATGATTCATCTGAGAGGGTCGCTCTGGGACTGTATCAGTCGCTGGGGTGGCTCGCGTAAGTACAATCTTACTCCTCTTTCCGGGTGAGTAACGGCATTCGGCGGTCGGCCTAGGTCGCCAGTGGTAAACAAGTAGACAATGGAGGTGACCTCTTTCAAATTACTCCCATCAGTAATGATTGTTGCTTTTTATTGCTGGTTAAGTATCCTCATCATCTATGCCTTCTCTTCTTTCACTTGAAGTCCTGTCATCGCTGCCTACCTCTTTTCCCCATTTGTCAGTTTTCATCTATAGGTCTTCCTGTATGTGTGACTTAAGACATAAAACCACCGGCAAAATCCGGATATCCTAGAGTTTTCCAAGCAGTCCAACGTATTCCTGTTTTCCCACTTCCCACGCAGGTTGTGCTACTTGGTCTAGTCCACTACCATCAGGGATATCATTGATGATAGTAGGCGGTCTTCTTCGTCGTCTTACTCCCATCTTCACTTTAAAGATTTTTCTGAGTTTTCCTTTGTGATTCATTTTACACACAGCGTCTTCACATATAGAAGATGGGAGAACTCTTGTTTTACCTAGTTGTGACACAGAAACAGTTTTTCGAATGTTCTGGATATCATTTATCACAATTAATAGCGACCTATGGACAACATGAAAAAATTCGAGTACCGTTACATATGCACACTCTTATAATAACTTCTGTTCACCTAATCTTAAGTATAACCGCATGACACACTCAAACACATATTAAGCAATGTTTAGTTAATAATACTAATATACTGAATGGAGCTTTCTGAGGTGGAGCTAATAGAAAACTCGAACAGAACCACTTGGAAAGTGATCTTCATTATCTTTGTTAGGCACTACAGAATCAATGATGGAAACAGTTTCAAATTATACCCTAACAATAAAAGTAATTCACAAATATGTCACTGGGATCAAACTTTGCTTTATGATGTTGCAATTCTCATATCAAATAAAAGTCGGGAAAAGATTCTGACACGAAACATGAAATTTTATCCTAATGGCTTGTACGACTAAAAAACTACAATAAAATCTTAAAACGTTCTTCTAAGGGGTCCATTAAGGCGGTGATTACAACTGCTCATGAAAGTTTCGTAGGCATTCTTGGTGTAACGATCAAAACTGAGGAAACCACTATTTGAGTTCTACTGTACAATCGATTAGAACTTCTTTGAGTTACAGAATATCCCAACGACAGCAAAAAGACCATTATTTGAGATAAAATAGACAGTAATATATAACAATAGTAAAGTCAAATAGTAAAAATCATCTCAGCTATCCCTTTAGGAAGCTATACAGATCCAATTGTTTCTCGAGTACAAAGCAAGTACTGTATAACCAAAAAAACTGTTCGACCATATCAACAATAAGAAGTACCCCGAAAATCAAGAAGAATATTCCTAACAAGGTGAGATCAACGCTGTGTTAGCGAGAATCACATACCAACAATTCCCAAAGACTGTGCAAGATTAGAATCACTTTGACTCACTCAGGTAATAATCACATCGTAGAACAACACAAAGAGAAGTATACAGATAAGGGATTAAACAGTGACAAAGGCAAAAACTAATAGGAATCAAATCAAAAGATTATGTGTAAATGTCAGAAGAATGACATATAGTCCAGGTGAAAAGAGAAGAATCATTACAAAGTTAATTGAAACATGAAAATAAGTATAAATAATGTGATCGGATCGTTGATGAAGGATTCCCCAAACACTTTTTCCGTTTTACTGAGTAAAAACTAGCTAGTTACTTTGAATTTATTCTCATAAAGGATAGTTTATACATGATGAAGTATAACAGTTTCATAATTATTGTATTCATTTGATGTTAAAGATTGATAAATGCATGACATGGATGATTTCATCATGAGCTGACGTCAGTTAGAGAACCACAAGAAAACCTGTGAGTACTGGACAGCTGCTCCGCCCTAGTTTGGGACTCTTCACCAGTACGCATCCCCTGGGGTTCGAACCCAGGACTTTCTGGTTACAAGGCCATTGAGCCACTGGGACCCGATCCATTGCCCATCCTATGAATTCCAACTTCTGCCAATTCACGACATAGCGTGACCGTTTCACAATGTCTTCTTCGATGAGTTATTGCCTCACCTTCAACCTGATGTATCCTACTCATCACGGCTTCCCACCAGTAGCGTACAGCTGGTTGAAGATGAGACAGTAACTCATCGAAGAAGACATTGCAAAATGGTCGCGCTATGTCGTGAATTGGTCATTGGATCGGGGCCCCCTTTGGCTCAATGGTCTACGAACTCGCCTTTTAACCAGAAAGTCTTGGGTTCGAACCACGGTCGGCGCGTACTAATGAAGAGCCGATCCCAAACTATGACGAAACAGGTGTCCAGTACTCCCAGTTTGTTTTTCAGTGGTTTTCTAACTGATGTCAGCTAATGATGAAATCCTGCATGCCATCGAACAAAATCCCCACAAAACAAATACTTGAAAATGTATAACAGTCGCATAAACTCACCAAACGCTGTTGCTAGTCATTATGGTTATCTCCTACTAAATTTAGAAATTATTATATCCTTTCAGCCAAAGTAGGCATAAGTATGTGTTGAACAATCAATAAAAGTTTTAAGGGAGAGAGAGAGAGTGGGTGGAGCATGCTGACCAGAACATACTGCGGTGGTAACAAATATGAAATTCTCTAATCTGCAGGACAGCAAACTGCATTTTCAACAGCTCGATATTCAAACACTAAGTTCGATCCTGATTATTTAGATCTGAATAATAAATAATGCTTGTGCCTCAAACATCTAGCAACTGGTATAAGTATAAAACTTGGGCACTGTGGTAGAGTGTAATGGATAAGATTTTATTCTGAAAATTCACACAGTGTTAATCAGTAATATTAACTGACGACCACGTTTCCACCATAAATTATTCCTGCTCATAATCATATCAAGCTACTCACACAACTTTTTCCTTCATTTATATACATCCGTGGAATTGATGATTAGATGTTTGAATAAAAATCAATATGGGATAGTCTACATTCAGAAATAATAATAATAATATGAGTGTTATTGATCAATTACAGTCAGATGGGAAATAAGACGAGTGTTTTTATAGTCATAATAAGTAACTTGTTAGAATGTTTTGATGTGCTTGAATTGAACTGAAATAGAATTTTGAGACTACATATTATCCTCTTCTGATTTGACTGACTGGTGGTAATAATATCTTCCATATTTCTGGTATTTTCATTGAGTCATTCCTATTGCATGTGTTGGGTGTAGACTGGATAAACACGGATTCAGTGATCAACCGCTCTCTCCATCTACCTAGATTACTTTTCAGAATATTAACACTCTCCCACCATATTGTGTGCTTGTGTGTCAGTGCGTGAAGTGCAATCGCTGAGCTTTTTTCTAAATTACTTATCTTCTCGGGGCCAACCATTCTTACCTTAGCTTAATTCTTATGTTCCGATAATCTGATTATCCCCGATCTACTAGTTTGACCTATGGAGTTGACGTCACTCACAGTCATTGAAGGGCATTTTGTAAATGATATTATTTTGTTTAATTGGGTTGACCGGGTCTTTTAGCCTACACAGACTAGGGAATCCTGGTTCATTGGGTCTACACCCAACACATCACATGCAACAGAAATGACTCAATGCAAATACCAGAGATATGGAAGATATTATTACCACCAGTCAGTCAAATCAGAGGAGGTTAATAAATAATCTCAAAACTCTATTTCAATTCAATTCAAGCACATCACAACATTCTAACAAATTACTTATTATGACTATAAAAACACTCGTCTTATTTCCCATCTGACTGTAATTGATCAATAAAACTCGTATTATTATTCTTTCTGAATGTACATTATTCCATATTGATTTTTATTCAAATGTCTAATCATCAATTCCACGGATGTATATAAATGAAGGAAAAAGTTGTGTGAGTAGTGACTTGATATGATTATCAGCAGTAATTTGTGCTCGAAACATCATCAGTTAATTTTACCGTGAAACACTGTGATTTATCAAAATAAAATCTTATCCATAATGAAGTAGACTTCAGTTACCTTATATATATATATATTAAAACTACTTTTGATAATCCATGAGAACAGAGATGACTGATGCGTAACCATAGTGTTATCCAATAAACATTACTAAAACTATGCATCAGCAATCCATATTACAGTAAAAAAAAAAACTGTTTAAACAGTTGATTCAAATAATTCAAGATGGATAACACCAGCAGCAGCGGCAGCTGATACAGCGCTCGCCACGCTTTCCACTATCTTGGTTCTTCACACTGTTTTGCTAATTCACACAAATGAGAGATCATTTTACATTTAAAAGTTGATCTTCCTTACTAACAACTGAAACATGATAAAAAAAAAATTTCAAACACAAAAGTTAACATGTGATTCACGCACAATCTAGATGCCTTAATATACTGAACGAAATAAAATAGCCTACCCACCTTTGTCAACAAAGTCTTGTAGGAATATACTTGTGTAGGTGATTATTTATTATTCAGGCTTTTGTGTGAATACATATTTTGTTAACTTTATAACTTTTTATGACCTTTATTTTTAGATTACATGATTTATAAATGCCTGTATAAATTTATGTTACATGTAAAGTATGTGTTTAAATAGACGCCCATTTACTGTAGACTTTACAGAAATGCAGTTAATGCATCAGAGTTCATGACAAAACTTTAGTGATGATAATAATGTTAATAGTAGCACTTAAATCTTTCATACTTTTACGTGGCCCATTAAAATATTTTTGTTCAAAAGAAATGGTTACTGAACAAAGAATATACTTTTCCACTAACTGTATCATCAGGACCCACAGTTATATATATTCACATAACAGTGAGTGATTCAGTGTTATTAACAACATTAATACTTGTGTAAAACTTGGGCACTGTGGTAGTAGGTAATTCCATATTAGTTTGTTTATTAGATGTATCACACAGTGAGTGAAACAGTATTAGTATTTATTGGATGACAAGGTTTCGAAGACAATTTATTGTGGTTCATAATCATATCAATTGTAATCACACGACTTAACTAAGACTCAAGTCTCGAAGTCGTGTGATTATAATTGATGAAATGATTATGAACAAATTGTGCTCGACATAATGCTAGGAGTGCAGCTACGCCCTAACTTCGACAGTATTTTAATTTCAAAGGAAAATATACACTTATATTCACTTATGAATTAGAAAGTCAGGAAGGCGAGCTTCCAATGTTAGACTGCAACGTAAAAAGAAAAGAAGATGGGAAGTTAAACGCTAGTGTTTACAGGAAACCCAAACATTCAAACAGATATTTGGACTTCCCATAAGCCCATCCTCTGTCAGTAAGAATAGGATAGGTGAAATGTTTTAGTGACAGAGCACAAATACTAAGAAGTACCAAAGAAAATCTAAGACAGCAAGTGATATATATAAGAGAAGCCTTGAAACTTAATAATTACTCTGACAAATTAATCATGAAGTATGTAGGAAAATGTAAAAATGAAATTAATAGAAATAGTAGTGATAGTGATAGTAATAATAATATTAATGACAATATGCCTGTCAAATATGCGCAAGACAGCACTAACAAACAGGAATCTAAATCATCAGTAGTAATTCCATATAAGGAAGGAACCTCGGAAACCATTTTTCGCAGAATTCTTAACAATACAAGCAGGAATAAAAGTGGCTGGCATTCAAACCACCCACAAACTCAATTAGAAAGAAGCTTTGTCACTTAAAGGATCCTGTGGAGCCTCTAAAACAAAACAATTTAGTTTATCTAATACCCAGCCTGCAATGATTGTCAGATTAAATACATATGTCAAACTAGTAGAACAGGGGCGGTCAAACAGCCGAACATAAAAACATAGCAGCAAAATCTAGATTGGTTGACCCAAATAAGATAAGAAATCTAGAGAATAGTCAAGCCATAGCACTACATGCAGTTAAACACAACCACACAATAGGATGGATGGGATAGGATGACAGTTTTAAAATCTAATGTCACAGGGTGGAGGGAGAGATTGATAACAGAAGCTTTGCTTTTTGAATCAACTGCAAATACATGTAATAGGAATGATTCAACACCTGTCCTAGATGTCTGGAAAATTCTACTACCCCAACGACGACAAACAGGAAAGAAAAAAGAAAACTATAAAACTCAAGTTTCGAAGTCGTGTGATAATAATTGATATGATCATGAACCGTAAGAAATTTGTTTCAAAACGTCATCCAGTAAATAATACTATTTCACTGTGTTATACATCTAATAAGCAAACTAATATGGAACATTCATGCTGTTTAAATAAAGTCGAATCGATGGACTGCAGTTCAATAGCATCAGCATAACATTACACTGAATATCAGAAAACATATTTCGAAAAGTAATACTACAATCCATGAATTCATAGTCTCCACTGAAGGTCATTGTAGTAGTAGTAGTGACTGAACTTGCTCCTTCTGCGCACACAGAGCACCGGTTGTTTGAGGACAATCCACATAGCCTCATCTGTTTAAATTATTCCGTACCTCGACATTCCAGGCAATTTATTCGGAACATAGTAGACGATAGAGAAGGATTCATCAATGCTAGCTGGCTTTGTGGCCAGCTTTTTCATCAGGTGGTGTAATATCGAACTGATGATGGTTTTTACTACATCTTTATTTAGCTACACTGGTAGATTTTTCAGAGTGAGCACAAAAAGTCGTGTTTCGATAGCAAGGGCCCATATAGCTCGCTCCACTGAAAGCTCAGTTGAGTAGGTATATACAACTGGAAGTGGCTAGTCTATGTACTTCATCTTTAAACTGAGTAATCACCAACGGTCAGATAGATAATAAGACAGGAAGTTTACCAGCATTGAAAGTCGCTTGAACTGAGTTTCTTAATTTCTTTGTAATTATTTGTCTAGGTAAATGGCCCTTGAATTGCAGTTGTATATAAAGAGGCTTCTTCTTTACGGACAATTAATGCTCCTTTTCCTCTGATATTATTATTGTTGTTTTTAATTCGATGTAATTTAAACAACATTAATCTTGTTAATAACATTAATTCACTCTCTGTTATGTATGTATAACTGTAGAACCTGATGATGAAGTTATCCAAAAGAGTATACTTTGTTCAGTAACCATTCAAATGAAATATTTTAATGGACATTTTTGTTATATTTACATCTCTAGCCAACATTATTTAGAGAGATCACTGAAGACCATCTTGGAGCACTGGATAGTTGCTTCTTCTTATTTTATGACTCTTCAGAAATGCGCATTCACGATACTAGCAGCGATCGAATGCCTGATCTTCAGGTTATGAGACGGAATTCACTGAAAACTGAGTTATTTGGGCTGAAATCCAGCGAATGCATTGGTAAGGTTAGTGCTATATCACCAGATGACAAAGTAAGAATACACAGGGCACTGAATTCTAACCCAGATGGTTGAATGGTCAATGCGCGTGGTCTCATAACGTGAAGATCCCTGACGAAGTTGTCAACATAAAATTGTACAGAAGTACACCTATTGTTAATTCGCGATCTACTGTCACACCGCATTTTTGCATTGCTCAGGTCGTAATTAAGATGAGTAGATGTACAATCCTATTTATCATCCTGAGAAGGATGTTGAAGGTAGTTAGTAGGACTACTGGTGTAAGACTCAGTCAGCTCGTCACAACATTAGTAGAAAGGCATCTGAATACATGCGTAAAATAGTCTAAAACCATACTCTCCGACCCCCCAACACTCCCTCTCTTCCCACCTCTCTCCTTGTATCTCATCAGGTAGAACCAGAAATCAGTACAAAATAATATATGCTCGTACAACCAAGTATAGGAACTTAACGATACCATATTTGGCCCGTGTTCTAAATGACAGAGACAATGCTAAGCGGGAAACCTATGACTTGCTTTGTTGTTAATAACATAATTTTGACCCTTTTATTTCCCCCTTATACTCTCTTATTTGTACTCTATAGTGAACAACCTTCTTAAACATACTTAGCTACTTAATATTATTATCATAGGCTTACTTTTTTGTACTTTACACTATTCCTTCTTTTGTATATCTACTGGGTCCGACTATATTATCACTATGAGTATTACAAAACTGTCCTGTCATTAACCATCATGTAATATTAATTTTTGTGGTTGTTCTTTGTTCGGCACTATTTAACTGACAATCTTGTTTGTGAACGCCACTATCACCATCTTAAAAATTTTATATTATGCAGGTTTACTCACACTACCACAACAAACACTGCATTAGTGCTGACAATAAAAAAAAACCTGAAATGTTTATTTTATGATTGTTTAGCGTAGTTCAATCAAATTAACTGATCATCAAGGCTATAAACATTCTTAAATATCATTCCATAACTTCTTGTATGATTATAGCTGTCACTGTTCACCACGCATACACATATCATAGCTTCCACTACCGAGTACTGAGATATTATTTATTATTGTAGTTTATTTTCCTTTCTACTTGGTATTTTTCCGCATTTTTTTTTATTATTTCTGTATTTATTTTTGTTTTGTTGTTGTTGTTTTTATAATTATTTTTTGAAATACTCCTTTTAAATGTTTGATAAAATTAGATGCAATATTGTAGTTATGTGCTGAAAATCCCACACTGCATCACTAGCAAAATATTATTATTATAAGTTGACTCATAGGTTTTTAATTCAGTCTTGATTTTCTTCATAACTAATTATACCGAAATTTTCAGCCTCTACTGTCACCTAGGCTTCAGCAATGTCTGCAGATTAACTTAAAGTAATTCGATGGATAGTGACTAGTACTGGAATCCAATCCTATCTTGCGACTCATCCATAGCCGATATGTCAACAGACGCCAAACATTTCTGTCCAATCAATCAACTGGAAGATTGAAACTGAATTCAAAATAAATTATAATTGATATCTAATACACAAGACGTGGTGACTATCATGCCCGAAGTGGTCTACTAAATAAATTTTTGACGCTTGAAACTGTGGGATCTAGGTCTACGTTCCAGTAGAAATGCCACAGCTAATGCTGAGTACAGGCATACCCAAATCACGAGTTCCAAAATCTGACAAAATGCTCACCCTGGATTTCTCTACTAGCCAAAATCTATCAAATAACTATAAATTTACATAGTTACAATTATTATTCATTTCAACATAATGACGAAGGGAGATTGAAGATAATAATATTTTTTAGCTTCGTATGCAAGGCCGAAGGGGTGAGTATAGAATACAAGGTAAATAGGAACAAAAGTATAAAAAATTAAGGAAAAATGGTTACGTTATATGTAAAATTGTTTCTAACGGAGAAAGGCATGAACTGGCCATATTCAGGTAGGTAGTTACCTGGGGTTCTATTGAGAAGTCTGGACCAGGTGGGGATCGCAGGTTGGGTGTGAGGACACATACTCACCAAAGATGACATTCACTAGTGGTTGAACAATATATTATGAATTTGAAGAAGTTGGAATTCATAAGCTATTGCAGCGGGCCCCAGTGTCTTAATTGTCTACGAGCCCTCTAGCCTTTTAACCAGAAGGTGTTGGGTTCGAATGGCAGTGGCAGCGTTCTAATGAAGAGTCCGAGACTAGGATGAAACGGTTGGCTGTCCAGTACTCCCAGGTTTTTCCAATGATCCTCTAACCATGACGTCACTTCATGTTGAAATCGTAAAACCAATCAAATCCCTGAAAACCAACACCTGAATAAGTGGTTTTATAAATGAAACGTAAAGGAATCAAAAAAACGAGAAAACAAACAAACGAAAACTAAGGAGTTGATATTGAACCAGATCCACGGTAAATGTTTCAGTAGGACTAGTTTCTTGTGAAAAAAATATTTCCCGCTTCTGGATACATGTGGTGGGAGCTTTTCCAGTTGAAAGAAGTCGCAAACACACTGTCCATGCTAGATATTTGTTCAATTTGTAAATACCTTTGAGTGATGAGTCAGTTGAGATGGTGTGACAGCTGCTGACGAGGTGTTCATTTATTTATACAACTGCCAATGACATAGGGAACTTTAAATAAGATCGAATAAATAATACTAATAATAACTGCTTTATTCTGAAAATTGCATTCACATGTATTACAGAATTCATGGTATGCTGTGCTGAGAAGTATTTCCTACATGTGTAGAATCTTCAAGTAGGTTATTAACCGGTAAACAATATTATTCCATCTAAATCACACTCTGATAACCTGAAATGAGTTTTCTCCAATTCTTACGGAAAGTCTGAGGCTATCGGTCAAAATCTTTTCGAGATACACATGAGTATAGACAGTGATTCAAGCATGTAGTTTTAACTTGTCGAATATTTGGATGATTGAAAGATAAAACTTATTTATTTATTTTATTTATTTTTATTTTTTTATTTATTAAATGTGTATTATGAGTCCTTCTACAGAGAATAATATTATATATTACACACAAGATTTTAAAAAACAACTTAACATCCATTATCATGGTTAAGGCGAATAAATCCTCAACACATTTATCACATATTGTTGTATATTTCAGTGTCCAGCACTACGTGTAACAGTTGAATGATTACATAACTTTTGACATAACATACATTACATAACATGGGACCTAAACCAAAAAGAGAAGAATGCGATCCAGCGCCAAAAAAAATTGCTGTATCTGAACCTGAATTTCACGGGAGATTAGGCAGCCAATATCCTGAAGAGTGGAATATCCAGTTCTTTAAAGAAGACCTTCCCTGCAGCAGCACTAAGAGTGACATTATCTAGCCGTCCAATACTTCAAAACAACGTATATGACCAATTCAAAGTGCATATACCAGTACAGGTGCTCATGCGGAGCTAGCTATATAGGTCGTTGTATGCACGTCCTTTCAAAACGTGTTAGAGAACATTATCCAGCGTGGCTGCAAAGAGGATGCACCGGTTCAATCAGAAGTGCCATTATTGAACATCTGATCAACACCTCCCACAACACCTCAACTGATTCTTTAAAAGTAATTTACAAAGTCAACAGAAACCTATCAAAAGCAGTATGCTTCCGACTTCTCTGTACTTCAGAAGCCCTCGCAATATGCATCGAGAAGCCGGAGCTATGTGTTCAAAAGAGATTAGTCCGACCTCTACAACTACCGTGGACCTAGTTCGGTATGTTCCCTTAGCTTCCGTTTTTTCCTTCTTTCGTTCTCTTTTTTCTATTTGATCTTTTTACGTTCACTGTCTTCATTCGATTCACCCCATTTTCTCAGTTATAAGAACAGTTTTTTAAGTTTGTTTCCATGCTTTTCCTGCTCACATTTATAATTCGTTTAAAAATTAACTATTTTACAATTATGTCTTAATCCTGCGCAATTTCTGTGTTTCTAAGGCTCTTGTAATCTATATGCACACCTCCTTACTTCCATTTCAAGTTAAAACTATTATTTCGATTTTGTTTCCATGCTCATTTTTACACACTTGTTATCCGTTTTAGTCCCGTGTAATTTTGTTTTTAAGCCTCTCGTAAACCATATCTAGTTGAAAATAATTATCACCTTTAATTTGCTGTCGCAATTATGTGAAATCAAACAAGAATTGTATCCATCCATGTAAAATTATGTATTTAAATTCGATTGTACAGTTGCTTTTGGAAATGAAATCACCGGAAAGGCAGATTTCTTTGCTGAACTTCGTGTTCTCTTCTTTCTAACATAACTTTTAGGCGTGGAAATAAAAACTGACATTAAAGACACAATGATATCTAACTCTACTCTTCAAGAAGTATCAGCTAAGTTTAATTGCATACATAGTCTTGCACATGTTTTAAAGCACTATGCACATATTAGTTACTCTAATCATCATTCATGATTACGAACCTTACTGAATACAACATCATGGAGTGCCCGAAATCTTCATCAACCTCATCCAACACCCTTTATGAAAATACTGCATGTCAAGTGATTCACAGCGTAAAGCGGCAAAGTTCGACAAAAGCGTCTCAGAAGTGCGAACGCATGATTAACCTTCAGCTGACCAATCATAAAAATGAGGAATGTTTGCACAAAAAATGATGTATATTCACAAGAAAATGCTTGAAAACGCACTAATCAGGTTATGTTTCTCTGACATGGCTTAAAAATACGTCCTAGTTATATCGAGGAGTATCAGTTGCTAAGTTAGGCTAGTTTCTGTACATGTATTCACCGAGATGACTACAGATAAACTGTTTTTGTGAATCGATAATCTCTCTCATCCTGTATGCCGTCTTCCAAAACAGCCCTCGGTTGAATTATTACGGTTTCCAGCAAGAGGATAGACGACTGCTTAGCAGGAAAACTTGAATAATAAAACAAATTAAAATAAATGACATCAACTATGAATCTATCCCTAATCGTAACCACAAGCTTAATCCTGAACCTAACACCAACACTAACCTTAATCTTTACCCTAAGCATAACCTTTATTCAAACCGAAATTCTAACCCCAATACTTAACTTAACCCTATTAACACATTGTCCAAACAAAAATTAAAAACCTGACGTAGGTGAAATTTGCTCCTAAGTTGTTGAATAGCGTTGATATTTCAACTGTGATAATGACAGATGCCGTTAGCCGACAACTAGCACACGTTCAAGGTCATTGGAGCGTTCACACCCCTGGGACGCTATTGATGAACTTCGCCCGTAAAACTCAGTGAAGCTTTTGAAATAAAGACAAAAGTAAGATGACGTAGACTGCCTACTTCTTCTGATGATATTGATAATTGTAGTAGACTGGATTATGCTGCTCACCGTACGTAGGCAGTGAGAAAACAGGAATACGTTACCCTGATAAGAAGATTCTAGAAGATCTGGACTTCCAGGGAGACCTATGTATAATATCACACAAACTCGTAGTTGTCAAGATGAAAACCAACAAATCGGCAGAAAAAGTGCGTCGGTGGCACAGTGGTTAGGACTCTCGCCGACCATGCACATGGTCCGGGGTTCGAGCCCACGCCGGCGCACACCTGATAACTATGGTCGGCCTGCAAAATTTGGGCTACCGATATCCATGCTGAAAATTCCATACTTGTACCGAAAATACAGTGTGGAATCAAGCTGTAAATAAAAAATAAAAAAAATAGAGGAGATAGCACTTCAAGTGAACATGGAGAAGACACATGTGATGAAGATTCCCAACTGACAACAACAACAACAACAAGTACCAGTCACTGTGAACGGAAGAAATTTAAAGGAAGTCATATTTTTCATAAATTTGAGTAGCACCGTTTCAACCACAAGTGCTGTAAATGAGGGTTTTAAACTCGCCCAGAATCGGAAAGACAGTACACACCTTCATTATTCCGAAATCAAACTGGAAATCTCCTGTACTGGGCACCGATGTTAAGTCAGTCAGTTCTTCTATATGGGTCAGAAACTTGGTATGCGCGAAAAGAGAAGAATTTCTAGCAAACCGCTGCAGACTCTCACTATTAGCAGCCTTCGCTGTCTTCCTACTGAAAATCAGATGGCTTGTTAGAAAAAATTATTATTACTGTTCCTTCAGGTTCCTAGTGGAACATAAGGCTTCAACTGCACGTCTCCACTTGCCACTTCTGTCTTTTGCTGTACTTTTCATCTGCATCCATCCATGTTAATCCATACTGTTTCAACTCCTCTTCACACGATCTCCTCCATGTCTACCTCGCACTGACGACCCACTCACCGCTTCCCTTTCGGCCTGGTTCCACTCGAGAAATGTCCTGACGCTAGCCCGATGTCACCCAGTGGCCTCCTCAGCGAGTGAGTATCCAACCCACCCATCTCCACTTTCTCCTGCATATTTGTTGGCTGGCGATTGATTTGCTCTTGTTTTGTTTGTTCCCCGCCATAGCTACTTGCTGGTGATTCTTTCTGGCCCGGCCATCTGATCTTCAGTATAGATCCAACGAAGACAGTTGTTGGTTTATAAAGGTCTGCAACAGGCTGTTGGAAATACTCTTTCTGACCTGCCAAGTTTCTCATCCGTGTAGAATAGCTGATTGACTTGACGCTGTTTGTAGTGAAAATCCAACGGAAGTTTGTTCTTGATGCTGAGTGACGAAGATTTTTAGATTGATTTCAGGCTGATGAGTGAATGTGTTTCTCGCCTTTCTGACTCTCGATTTGACATCCTCGTCCATTCCGACTACCTGTAGTTGAAACAATGCTTCCTCCCTAGATAAGTGAGTGAATGAAGTAACCTCTTTCAAATCCCTCCCGTTGTGATGATGATTGTCGCTGGATGTTGCTGTTGTTGTTGTTTTTGTTGTTGGTTGGTTATTTCCCTAAACTCCGTCTTGTCTATGTCCACCTGGAGTCCTGTCTTCATCGGCTGCTTCTTCGATCGGTTTGTCGGTTTACGCTCGCTTGTAAGTCTTCGATTTTGTGTGTGTGACATCAAACCTAAATCATTTACGCGGGAAATCCAGGTCTTCTAGGTTCTTCACTTCAGTCCAGGATATCTCTGTCTTCTCGTTTCCGACTGTCTAACGTATAATCCAGAATTAGCATTAAGAAACTCCGGTGACGAACTAATCAAGAACCTATTGCTCAACAATTATGTAGAGTAAAATGGATCTGAACCGAAGTCTCACTAAAGACGCCATTGAATAACATTGTACATTAAGTAAGTGTAGTCGAGGGGGAACCCGAGTGGCGAACAAAGATTTGGACTTGTGTCCAACGCTGAAATGGAGGAGATCGTGTGAGTAGGAGATGATAGACTTTGGGCAATCATAGAGACAGATGAATAAGACAGCAGAGAATATAAGTTGAAAAAAAGTGAAAAAAAGAATTTGAAAACCATCGGTTCGGAAGATTTTGCTGATTTGAAAGAAAAGTAAACTACCTGTGAATATGTTTCATTTTTTCCAATGAATAAGCACAATCAGTATTCCTCACATATGCATATAAACACAGATATGACTTGAAATTCTCAATGAATTCATTTACCGTAAAGAATGGAGAGTCATTTTGTCTATAAAAAACACTTAGCTGCAGATTCATTCTGCACACTTTTTCTCAACATAAGTATAAAACTTGGACACTGTGGTAGAGTATAACTCCATTATAGATAAGATTTTATTTTGATAAGTCCCACAGTGATGTTACACAGTAAGATTAACTGATGACCACCTTTCGAGCACTCGAGCACTTTCGTGCCACTCGTAATCAAATCAAGACACTACTCACACAACTGTCTTCCTTCATCTATATACATGTGTGGAATTGACCACATATTTGAATATAAATTCAATATAGGACAATCTACATTCGGAGTTAGTAATATGAGTGTTATCAATGATTACAATCAGATGGGAAATAATACGAGTGTTTTTATAGTCATAATAAGTAACTTGTTAGAATGTTATGATGTACGTGAATTGAATTGAAATAGAATTTTGAGACTATTTATTACCCTCTTCTGATTCGACTGACCGGCGGTAATAATATCTTCCATATTTCTGGTATTTTCATCGAGTCATTTCTTTTGCATGTGTTGTGTTGGGTGTAGACTCGATGAATCAGACAAGATTCAGTGATCAATCTCTCTCTCCACCTACATAGATTACTTCATAGAATCGCAACCCTCCCTCACCCTATTTCAAGGTTTTGTGTTAATGCCTGTAGTGCAATTGCTGAGCTTTTTTCTAAAATACTTATCATAGTGGGGTGAACCATTCTTACCTTAGCTAAATTCTTATGACTACCGTCGACCTACTAATCTGACCTATGTAGTTGACCTCGCTCACAGTTATTGCAAGGTATTTTGTAAATTATATTATTTTGTCTGATTGGGTCAACAGGGTGCCTTAACCTACAGAGTTTGTCCTATCTGAGTGAGTTTGTAGGTTTGAATGCCACCTTAATTCCTTCTTTATTAAGATTCCTACGTAGGGCCTCAGATGTCCCCTCCTTATATGGTATAACAGTAGATGACTTATATTCTGTCATTAATAGTTTCACACTTGTTTTTATTTTGTTTTTGGCCTTTACTGATCTTCCTAATGAATTTTATAGGATAGTTACTCAACACCAACGCTTCGTCTATCTGTTTTATTTCATCATTTAGGTCTTTTATTGTACTACTTAGTGCTACTGCTCGATTTGATAGACACTTATCTAAGCCTGCCTTAATAGTTAACGGATGAGATGAATTACAGTCTAAATATCTATTAGAATGGGTTGGCTTTTTATAAACGCTAGTGTGCAGTTTACCTTATTCTATTCGTTTTATCTTACAATCTACCATAGCTAATTCTCCTCTTTCATTTTCTGATTCAAATGTGAATTTTATTCCCTTTACTAGTGAGTTTATATGTGTCAAGAAGCTAGAGATATGTTCTCAAACTGAATAAAGTGAGAGGGGAAAAACTATTGCAATTGAGATGATATGAATTACACAATAAAGAAATAATGTTTTGATTTATTCGCCTTTATTTGATCTGACTATAAACATCAAAATTGCGTTTCAAACGTCATTTAATAAATGTATTACTGTTTCAAAGTATATCATGTACTCTAATAAACAAACCAATGTGGAATTACACACCAACAAAGTGTTTATACTATACATATGTATATATATGTACATATAAATCATTGGTTTTGCCCCTTGGGCAAAAAAACATGCGTCGAAAATAGTTCCCTTAACTATTTCATTGCCTGAATTACCTAATATTCTGGTAAAATATACATTAAGTGGTTTATTACAAATGCATTAGCTGATATATGTATATATATGGTTTTTATGGAGAGATATTAAATGATTTTATAGCTCAGACAAAGCCTATTTTCATTTCTCATTAGTATCAAATGGACCAGTAGAATATTCTCCAACTGGTTACTTTTGTTGTTATTATTCTAGATTCTGAGGGGAACATAGGGCTTCAGCAGCCCGTCTGCATCATCTTCCCTTGGCTCAACAATTCCCCATGGACTCTCACCTCCTCCTCAGGCGGCTTCTTCCATACTCACCTCGGACCCACACCTAACCACCCACTTCACACTCAGGAATTCACTCGAGGACGTGCCAGGTGTGTAACGTCAGTTAGCGTCTATCTGATCCATCCCCATATTCTTCAAGTTATTTGTTGAGCAATAAGTTCTCGGCTGGTTTATTGAGGGAGTTATTTCCTTCTAATTCCGTTTAGCTATCCTATCTTCAGTATCACATGAAGTCAGTTGTTTGCAGAGGCCTACAGTAGGTGTCTGGAGATTCTTTACGTGGTACACATCCCACATTTCTGACTCAAATAGAGGAACTAACTTTCCATTTGTGTTGGAAATTCAGATTTACTTTCTTGTACTGAGTGAGTGCTGTAGATCTCCGCACTGATTTTAAGTAAATGAAACTCTGTACTGCCTTCATTTCCCAACTGAGTTGACATTCCCCTTCATGACGTCTAGTGTTAAGACGATGCCTCTTAGATACATGAAGGAAGTAACCTCTTTTAAATCCATTCCACTGATAGTAATCTGTGTTTGTTGTTGCTAATCGAGAGTCTTCATTACCTGTGTCTTCTGCATGTTCCCTTAAAGTCCCATCTTTGCTACCTACTTCTTCTGCTAACTTGTTGGTTCTCATGTGTAGGTCTACCAGTTTTTGTGACATTATACGTAGATCATCCTCGAAATTCAAATCCTGTCTTCCAACTGCCCACGTACGGTGTGCCATATAATCCAGTCGACCACAATGAGGACGATCACTCTTCGTCGTCTGAATGTTGTCAACACATCCGTTGCAAATCACCTGGCATATGGCATTATTACATAGCTAGTGAACGCTTTCAAAGACCTTCTCAATTTCTGTGAAGTTGAGACGGAGATTTGACTATTGTTCTGTACTTTGTTAGCTGATGGTGCATAGCACTCCAATACGGTATACACATGATTTGCATCTTGTTCCAAGCTGAATTTTGCATCTAGAGCATCTTTTGGTCTGTCTAGGATGATTTGAACAACTGGCCCTAACAGCCTTATCGGTGGAGATGCTTGTCTACCCAGGAGAATTGTAAAACCCTGATTCCAAACCGATGGTATAGATAGGCAGCACAATCCGAATGGATCGAATAACTTATGAACCTGTTTTGGACACCGGAAACAATAGGAAAGCAGATTCTAGCGCTACTCCCCTGTCTTGTGGATCAGACACGTGATCGAAGGCTCCCAGCAACCGGTTCTCCCTAAAACAACCATCTGCTTCGGTATTGGTGTCCGATCGTTATCCCAGCTGTCGCACAAACTATCACACTTTGTATAGAACATCTTTCGGGGCTCATAATGTACAAATTTTGTTTTAATACCAATTATAGTAAGAAGAAGAACAATCGTACAGGAGTAAGGAGAATGTATCTCTCTACAACAACAACAACATACTAAGCGATTTTTTATGAAAAAAAACAAGTGTATAAATTCACTGACAAAGTTTGACAGTGACATTGTTTAAATTACGTTAGTAATACTTAGCAGAACTAAGCCATTTACATAGTCTAACAGCTGTTCTCTTTTATTCCAAAAGCACCACCTGGTAAAGATATCATATGTATCCTTATCCGTTAGTTTTCTTAATTTGTAACCTCATATGACAAAACAAGTTTCTGTGGATATTTTCTTCGCATGAAATGAGGTAACAACAGTTCCTTTCCTTATATAACCTTAAAATCACAGGAATATTTTTGTCTGACAAATGCACAAATAGTTTTTACAGTTTCACTTTTTTTAATGACATGATAAATTCAAACTAGTGAAGTAGCTGATACGAGTTTCCAACCAAGACTTCAAATGCCTAAATTTTCAAATATATATAAGTATTAGTAATTGTATTTATTTATTGTTATTATTATATCCTTTAATCCCTAGAAGAATACAGGGCGTCAGCCATACGTCTCCACTGCGTACGGTTCTCCGCTCAGGTTTTCACCTGGCTCCACATGCTTTTATCTACTCTTCACACGACCTCCTCCAAGTCACTCTTGGACATCCAACTAGCCGCTTTCCTTTCAGGTTCCTCTAGAGGGCTTGTCTATTGATGTTACTAGATGGTTTCCTCAGAGTGTGGCCAATCCACCACCATTTCTTCCTGAACTTTTGTTGCCCAATTAATTTCTGGTTGGCTTCTACCCAGAGATCCCTCCTTATAGGTGATCCTTTCTGGCCATCTGATCTTGATTGTTGAGCGAAGACAGCTGTTGATGAAGGTATGTAGTTTGTTCAAAGTGGCCTTTGTGACGCGGCGTCGTCTCTCATCCATGTAGTAAGTAGCACCGACTTCACATTGGAGTTGAAAATATGGATCTTATTTTTCATGCTGAGTGCTGTGAATTTCCACAAAGACTTGAGAGTAATGAAAGCTTTCCTTGCTTTCCTGATCCTTCCTTCCATATCTTCATCAGTTCCGTTTGCCTATAGTTGAAACGACGCTTCCCAGGTGGGTAGGTGGGTAAATGAGGTTGTTTCTTTTGGGTTCGTCCAATTTACACTGGTTGATTGCTGTCTTTTGTTGTTGTTGTTAATGTTGCTGTCGGTCAAGAATCTTCATCACCTTTGTTTTCTCCATGTTCAACCGAAGTCCTATCATCTCTGGATGCTTCTTCAGCCAACTTGTTGCTTTTCATTTGCATCCCTTCTAGTTTGTGAGAAATCAGACATATATCATCGGCGAAGTTCAGATCCACCACGTTATTTGTGAGGATCCATTTCATGCCCATTTTCCCGCTAGCCGCTGTCCGTCTGATTATCCAATCTACTGCAATCAGGAAAATCATTTGAGACAGTAGGAAGCCAGCTAGTTTCACTCCCGTCTCACTTCGAAGGATTCCGTGAGTTTCCCGTTGTGGATTACTTGGCATGCAGCATTGTCGTACAACTGTTGGGTGAGATGTATAATTGTCCATGGCACCCCGGAGTAGCGAAGTAGTTTCCAAATCACCTCTCGATCGATGCTGTGCTGTCGAAGGCCTTTTCAAAGTCAATGTAGCTGAGATAGAGAGGTGATTGTCATTCCAAACCCTGTTCAATGATGATCCGTAGTGTGGCGATTTGATCAATACATGACTTGTGTCTCCTGAATCCAGCCTGCTCCGGTCGAAGTTTTTCATCCAGGTTGGCGTGTTTGATTCTCTCCTGGATGATGCGGATTAGTATTTTACTTGGGATGGACAGGAGCATAATTCCGCACCAGTTTTTATATTGATTTAAGTCTCCTTTCTTTCGCAGTGTGGGCAGATAACCTTTCTTTCATTCCACAGGTACCTTGCCCTCCTTCTGCAACTTCGTCAGTAGTGGTGTCATCAAGTCCGCTGATGTCTCAGGATGCATTTACATTGCTTTTCTGCTTGAATTCCGTCTTGCTCTGCTGCTTTTCCAGTTTTTAGCATCCTGATTACCTTCTGGATTTCTGTTTTTGTCGGAGGGTTGATTTCGAATAGTAGTTCTGCTTCCGTCGTTGGTATTATTGGGTGCGTTGTAGGTGGCAATTACTTATCATCAACATCCAGCGAGCTTCATTTCTGAAACCAATATATTGATGACACTTTCATTATTTGTGATGAGATTTTGAACCTCGGAAACCAACTTCAAACCTTCGATAATGCCCACCCAAACATAGACTTCACTCTGGAACATGAGTTTGGTGCATCGTCCTATTTCTCCGAAATGTTGATATTTCTGTAAGGAGATCCATGTACCAAAAGCCTACAAGGAATGAACAGTATTTCAGTTTTGAAAGTTGTTTTCTTCTAAGCAAAAACGGAAACTTCATATATTCTCTCTCCTCAAGGATCTATAAAATATGCACTGAGGAATCTATAGACAGAGAACTCCGAAATCTCCAAGGAGTTCTGATGAAAAATGGTTTCGTATCCAGACTCATAGACAACAACCTAGAGGCAAAGAAAGCCTGGGAAAAGGTCCAAGTCACCCTCAAAACGCATGTTGATATTTAACTTCAAATTTAAAAGTAATACTGAAATCTCTCAATAAACCATAATTCACCGCCAGCCTTTACCTGAGATTTTCCCGCAAGAAACTGTTCAGCCAACACGTAAAAAACAAACTGTTGTATTAAACCACTTCAGCATGCATATGTTAGCCCAAGTGCTCTTGTAAAGCTGAGTAGATTGGCCGTACTATGCATTCGCCTGGAAAATGCCTTCAAGAACACTACCCAGCATGACTAGCAAACGGAGAATGTACAGCTTCGCTGATTCAAAGAGGATTTTCTCCGCTTGCAACTGTCTTTTAATTGTTCCCATTTTGTATTTATGTTCTTAATTCGCTGTTGAAAATCAGCGACAAAATTGAATGACTCCTTCAACAGTTGTTACAGTAATTATTTTGACTTGTATCTCAAAGGCATTCATATAGTTAGTGATGGATTTCCTTGGAAGAGATAACGAGAAAGCCACATCTCCAAAATACTTGAAAAGCGTTTAAAAATCTATTGTTGAATCTGTTATTCTTAAAATACTATTTCTGAGTTTTCATCAGTATAGAAACAACTAATCAATTATATCTATATAGGAGGTTACATTTTTACCACTAATAATGGCAAGCTTTCAAAATTAGGCATAAAGAAATCATGTGAGCCAGGTATTAGATTAGCTTATGTTTAAATATCACCCAGTGATGATGCAGTATTATAACAACTGGATGACGTTTTGAGTATAAATTGTTGCTTCTCATAATCATAATATTTTAGTCACATGGTTTCATAATTTGCCTTAGATATATATATATATATATTCTTCTCTATTTCCGTCTCTCCAATTTCCCTTTATTTCCATATCTCCTGTATTCTCGTTGTGTCATTCCGACTGCACGTGGTCTCCGTTGAGTCGATAAACAAAGCTTCAGTGATTAGCCTCTGTCACTTTACCTAACCATATTACATTTTAGTACTTTCACCCTGTCCCACTCAATCTATTGTGTGACGACTACATGCAAGTGAATGCAATGCAGTGCAATGGCTGAGCTCTTTTCTAACTTGTTTAACTTAGAAGGGTCAATTATTCTAGGCATAGTTGAATTTTTATTTTCCGATAATGTAACTGACTCCGATCCACTAGTTTGACCTGTGTAATTAACCTGACTTGTGCATCAGTCGCACAGCGGTAGAATGTTTGCTAATCACTCATGTAGTTTGAGGTTCGAGTCCGGCTGATGTACTCATTTACCTCACTAAGCCATTAATAAGACTGGTTAAAAAATGGAAGGTTGGGCATGAGGTTGGTAAACCCATAACTTAAAAATAACACAAAAATGCTACAGAAACTTCAAAGCTCTAGCTTGAAATCCTATGTTCCTCTATGGGGTGGATCCTTAAGTCGACAAAGTTTATCTCTGAGAGAGTTGGCTGTTTGGTTGGTTGGTTTAAACGCCACTCTAATTCCAGATTTATTGAGGATCCTACGTAAGGTCTCTGACGTTCCTTTTTTATACAGTAGTACTAGATATACATAAGACAAGTTGCGAAGTCGTGTGACTGAAATTGAAATGATTATGAGCAATAATTGATGCTCGAAAAGTTGTCATCCAGTTGTTATAATACTGCATCATCACTGTGTGATATTTAAAACAAACTTACCTAATCTGGAATTATATTCTACTACAGTACCTAAGTTCTACACTTACACTTAAGTATATTAGCAGTGGATAAAAGTTCCTGACACTAACATTTTATGAAAATAAGATCACTTTGATTGGAAACTTGTTAGCGACTAGTGAAAGTTGGTTTGATGAGCCCAAATAGCTCAGTGGTGACGTCTCTGACTACAGCACTAGGTGACGCAGATTCGAATCTCATAGGGGACATGAGTTCCTTTAAGGTTGCAGATAATATTCAAGAGTTAGTTAGTGAGGATTTAATGTGTTTCAAGTTTGATCACAAGCCGACATAAGTTAAAGAACCTTTGTAAACCATAACGGAGTAGCTGCTTCGTCCTAGTTTATGAGTGTTCACCGGTAGTCACCCACCTTCAGCGTTTGAATCCAGGATCTTTAGGTTACAAGGGGAGCTCGTGGACCATTCAGCTGCTGATACCGGACTCATTATTATATTATTATTGTTCCCTTGGGTTCCTAGTGGAACATAAGGCTTCAACTGCACGTCTCCACTTGCTTCCGTCTTCTGATGTACTTTTCATCTGCATCCATGGTACTCCACACTGTTTCAACTCCTTGATATAAGAATAAAACTTGTGCACTGTGGTAGAGTGTAATTCCATTATGGGTAAATTTTGTTTTGATAAAGTCTCACAGTGTTATACAGTAAACATTACTGTATAACACTGTGAGACTTTATCAAAACAAAATTTACCCATAATGTTTCAACTCCTCTTCACACGATCTCCTCCATGTCTACCTTGCACTGTGTAGAAGAGCTGACTGACTTGACGTTTGTATTGAAAATCCGACCGAATTTTGTTGTTGGTGCTGGCTGAGTGACGAAGATTTCCCGATTGGTTTCAGGTTGATGAATATGTTTCTCGCCTTCCCGATTCTCGCTCGATTTGACATCCTCGTTCGTTCCGACTGCCCGTAGTTGAAACAATGCTCCCTAGATCAGTGGGTAAATGAAGTAGCCTCTTTCAAATCCCTCCCGTTGATGGTGATTAGCACTGGATATTGCTGTTGTTGTTGTTGGTTGGTTAGTTAATTTCATAACCTCCGTCTTGTCTATGTTCACCTGGAATCCTGTCTTCGCCAGCTGCTTCTTTTACCAGCCAGTTTGTCGGTTTTCGCTTGTAAGTCTTCGATTTTGTGTGTGTGACGTCAAACATAAATCATCCACACGCGAAATCCAGATCTTCTAGGTTCTTCACGTCGGTCCAGGATATCCCTCCCTGTATTCTCGTTTCCCACTGTCTGACGCATAATCCAGTCAGTCCACCACAATTAGGAATATCATTGGTGATAATGAGCACCCTTGTCTGACTCCTGTGTTTACTCCAAACGCCTCGCTGAATTTTACGTTGTGGATCACTTGACATATGCACTGTGTCGTACAGCTGTTAAATAAGGTTGGTGAATATTTGGGGCACGCCATAGTACTCGAGTAGTTTCCAAATTACTTCTCGGTCAACGCTGTCTTCTAAAGGCCTTCTCAAAGTCTACAAAGTTGAGGTAGAGGTTTGATTTGCATTCCATGCCTTGTTCGATGATGATAGACACCGGACTCAGTGGCCCATAAATTCCAAATTCTACCTGACATCAACCTGTGATCAAGCATGAAGTAAATTAAACCCCAACAAACTAAATCTTCAAAATTGGTCTAACTCTCCCTAGTCACTAAATGGCTACAAAACGAAGTTTCATGATGTTATGGGGAGACATTTCGACCATTGGGTTACGACACGCTGGAAATGAGGACAAATGCTCACCGATGAGACTGGTTGATGGTCATGCTAAAAACACAACTTGGCAGAATTTGGAATTTTATAGGTTGGCTGAATGGTCTACAAGCCTCTCTTGAAACCTAAAAAGTCCTGGTTTTGAACTATCGCTCATGTTTACTGATGAAGTGTCGCAAACTGGGACAAAACAGTTTTTCAGTACTCTTTGGTTTTCCAACCAAATATGAAATGAAATAATAGTCAAAAGGAAAAGTAATTAACTCCTTCTTTGTGTGTCATATATTAATTATACACCGAATTATATATCTAACTTGAAAGTATGTAACTTGGAAGGAATCAGATAATCATTTAAATGTTTGAAGTAACGAGATATATATTAAAAGCGTTAAATTAGTGTGTGAACATAAACGCTATCACAAAACTAAAATGCGAAATTCTTTTTTTTTTATATTTTAACTTTATAATCAGTCACGCACAAATCCCACATTTTATTGTTTAATTTAATTTTCACTCTTGTTAAATGTCAAAAGTACCTAAATCAAGTTAGCATTTATCCATTTTTTTCACTTTCCTCTTCAACCTTCAAAGAAAGAAAAGAAGCATCGTATCAATCAGAGGCGACAAAACGGATGAAGGTGTCAAAGCCAGTCAGCCAGCCAACCAGAATCGGAAATGCAGGATACACCTTCATCAACATGAAACCAGTTTGAAAATCTTCTGTAATCAACACCAATATCAAGTCGGTCAACGCTTCTATACTGGTCAGAAACTTGCACTTTGTGTCAGCCACGAAAAACATTTCCAACAGGTTACTGCAGATTTTTTTTTTGTCAACAGCTGTCCCTTTCACAGGCTTTATACGGAAGAAGAAGAAATGGCCAGTAAGTCAGAAAGAACAAGCAACAAGAAAGTCAGTCTGACAACAAACCAACCAAGAGCCATTTGCTAAACAAATATGTAGGAGAAAGTGGAGATGGATAGGGGACACATTGAGGACGCCGTTGAATGAGGTCATACACCAGACCATCAGTCGACCAGAATCCGACAAGGAAAGTGATGAGTGGGTGGGTAGTCAGTTCGATAGTGATATCGAGGAGATCGTGTGAGTAGCAGAAGGAAGAAGGGATCAGAGATTGTGAGTAATCGTGGACCGCTCAGAGGAGGACAGAACAGAATAGGACAAAGTGGAAATGTGTTCCATGTTGGTCTGTTTATTATGTGTATCACACAGTGAGTGAAACAGTATTATTTACTGGATGACAAGGTTTCGAAGACAATTTATTGTGGTTCATAAGCATATCGATTGTAATCACACGACTTTGAAACTTCACGTGCTGGTTTACAGTTGATTCGATAAACAAGGCTTCTGCTGTTTTCAATCTCTCCCTCCACTCTGTGACATAAGATTTTAAAACTGTCATCCTATCCCATCCCTATTCCCTAGATTTCTTCTCTTATCTGGGTCAACCAATCTAGATTTTGCTAGGTTTTTATGTCCAGCTAGTCTGACTGCCCCTGTTCTACTAGTTTCACCTACATATTTGACCTGAAAATCATTGCAGGCTGGGTATTAGATAAACTAAATTGTTTTGTTTTAGAGGCTCCACAGGATCCTTTAAGTGACAAAGCTTCTTTCTAATTGAGTTTGTGGGTGGTTTGAATACCAACCACTTTTACTCCTGCTTGTATTGTTAAGAATTCTGCGAAAGGTTTCCAAAGTTTCTTCCTTATATGGAATTACTGTTGATGATTTAGATTCCTTATTGTTGGTGTCGTCTTGCGCACATTTGATTTGCATGTCGTCATTATCATTATTATTATTATCATCATCACAATTACTACTATTATTTATTTTTACATTTCCCTACATATTTCCTGACTAATTTATCCGGGTAACTATTAAGTTTCAAGGCTTCTCTTATATGTCTCATTTCCTGTCTTCGATTTTCTTTGGTACAACTTAGTTTTTGTGCTATGTCACTTAAACATTTCACCTATCCTATTCTTACTGACATGGGATAGGATGATCTAAAGTCCAATTATCTGTTTGAATGTGTGGGTTTCCTGTAAACACTAGCGTTTGACTTCCCATCTTCTTTTCTTTTTACGCTGCAGTCTAATATTGGAAGTTCCCCTTCCTGACTTTCCAATTCATAAGTGAATTGAAATGCCTTTGAGTTAATATGTTCGAGAAATCAGTATGTATCCTGTGTTCTTAGTACAGTGAATGTGTCATCTATATACCTCCACCATACGTTTGGGGTGGAGGTGAACGTTTCAGTCACTCTGTTTTCCTACCTATCCATAAATATATCTACTACAACCGAGGATATTGGTGATCCCATGGCAACTCCCTCAGTTTGTTTGTATATTTTCCTTTGAAATTAAAATACTGTCGAAGTTAGGGCGTAGCTGCACTCCTAGCATTATGTTGAACACAATTTGTTCATAATCATTTCATCAATTATAATCACACGACTTCGAGACTTGAGTCTTAGTTAAGTCGTGTGATTACAATTGATATGATTATGAACCACAATAAATTGTCTTCGAAACCTTGTCATCCAGTAAATACTAATACTGTTTCACTCACTGTGTGATACATCTAATAAACAAACTAATATGGAATTACTTACTACCACAGTGTCCAGGTTTTACACATATATTAATATGGATGGAGATGTGTTGTTGAAGCCCTATGTTCACTCAGAACCCAATAGGACAATAATAATAATAATAATTCCTTTGCTTCCTTTTTTACATATAAGCATAAAACTTGGGCAAGGTGGCACAGTATAACTCACTTATAGATAAGACTTTATTTTGATAAGTCACATAGTGTTACACAGTAATACTAACTGATGACCACGTTTCGAGTACAAACTATTGCTTCTTTGCACGTCTCGAGATTCTCCACTACACCAGTCAGGGGAATCCAGCTACGAATAAAAGTGTTGATTCCTCACTTGGTGGTAAATATAATTACCAATAGAAGAGAATTTTATAGAATAGATAAATTTAGTAATATACAAAGCCTAAAGGAATCCCAAGTTAATCAATACTATTCACCACTTCATATGCAACTATTCTGGATTTACTTATCATGTGTAAATATTATGCATTGTTAGGAAAGATCATTTCATAAACTTTTGAAAAATGTCACTTTTAGATAAGAATAGGAGGGATCATTACATACTTAGGAATAACTGTTTTTGTCAGGAATGTTTTAGTTTTAAATAAATAAATGCAGGCTGATAATTCAAATACCATGCACAGAAACAAAATTAGTGTGAATATGTTTCTCTCTTGCGTTAGAAATATTTAAATAAATAGAAGTAGTCCCTTTCTCTCTCTCTCTACTAGAAATGAATAAACGTCACTTAACCTTTCTACAGATAAGGAAAGTATAAATATATGTGTATATATATATATATAAATGCTTTTAGATATTGATAAAATATTTGCCCTCTAACTGAAAAATAACACAAAAAGACATAGAGACATGGAGAGGGAGAGAGAAGAAAGTAAAATATCACGATTTATTGAAAGAAGAACTGGAATGTGACAAAAAGGATATAAATATTATTGATAAAAGTATGCAAAAGTGTACTTATTTCAAAAGAAAGAAAATAGCCAGCATTGAATTCAACAGTAAAGTGCATGTTTCGAGTAACACGAATGAAACAGAATGGATGGCCTTTTAGACTGCTAGATAAATGTAATGAACACCACCTGTCGTTGCTTTGTACCACCTAGACAACTTAATCATATATTGTATTCCACACAGTTAATGTTATCTGGAATTGCTTTTTTTTGTCACTCCACCGACAGTCAGCAGGTTGCTTTCTACTTTACACTGAATAATACTCAGAAAGAAAGCATCCTTCTGAGATATTAATTAATATTTTGTTGTTCTTGGTGGTGGTGGTGGTGTCGGTGTTGTAGCTGTACCTGGAAATAAAAAAAGAGGAGAAACAGCTTATTCAACGCAGGTGTTGCTAAAAACCCTGCCATCATCAGAAAGGCAGAAGAAAAAAATGTTCTGCAATCACCATATTCATTTATTCATAAGTAAAAACACACTTTATTTTTTGTTCAGCGAAGAAATTTTTATTTTCAACGACTTCATTTTCAAGCTGTACAGTCGTATTTATATCACAGAAAAAAGCGGTTATTAAGTGGCACTAGATAATTGCTCAGTCAATATACACATATATGTGATAAGAATAACGATAATTAAAATGTTAAAAGGGGTAGAGTTTTATAAGTGAATTGATACCAAAAATATTTTTAAAAGAAAAATGTCAAGGTTGTCTAAAAATTTTTAAAAAAATTATCAGTACGATTACGATAAGAATAAAGATGTGAAGTGAAGTGGAATGAATTCAAGTAGTAAAATAAAACAAAAACTAGAAAGAACATTATTATGACCAAGGTAAACAAAGGGGTTTGATAAAACGCTTTTGAACACATAATTTAGGTTTCTGCTTGTGTATAGCTAAAGCTTCGGTTAGCTATGCTTAAGTGAAGAAAACGTAAACTTTTGGAGCGATTCAATTTTACCATGTCGATAACTTTGAAGGATGAACCACATGGGGCTAAATGACCAGAATCTAACAGGTGATCACAAATAGACGACTTTGCAGGTCTACGTTCGGCTTTCATTAACCAAACCGGATAGCGTTCAGCTACACGTTTTCGGAGAGTACGCTTACAACGTCCAATATAATCAGCTCCACAGGAGCAGGTAAAAGATTAAATGCACATAGATGTGGACAAAAGCGGTAATCTATCATTGACGCATTGTCTAATCATATTTCGGCTGGTAAAATCTAGTTGCAAGTCAGCTGCAGGAAAAGTACATTTAATACATTTAGATAAACGATTTTTCATCAATTCAGAAATGGTGTCATTTTTGAATGCAAGACTCATAAACAGTTTTTTTTCCCCTAATTTTTAAAATTTTTAGACAACGCTTGACATTTTTCTTTTAAAAATATTTTTGATATCAATTCACTCATAAAACAATTTTTAATAATTTTGTAATTCATCCACTTCAACTCCACAACTTATAACATTTTAATTACCGTTATTCTTATCACATATGTATATGTACATTGACTGAGCAATTATTTAATAATAATAATAATAATAATTTTTCCTTCACATTCCCAGTGGAACATAGGGCCTCAAGCTAGAGGCTTGAAGTTTCTGTAGCAATGTTTATTTTACAGGATGGGGTTGCTAGCCTCATGCCTGACCTTTCCTCTTCACCAGGATTATTTCTGGCTTAGTGAAGTAAAGGAGTGCGTCGGCCGGGGATCGAACCCCGGACCATGTGCATGATCGGCGAGCGTCCTAACCGCTATACCACTGACGCACAAGCAATTATTTAGTGCCACCTAATAACTTTTTCTGTAATATAATTACACGTGTACAGCTTGGAAATGAAGTCGTTGAAATGAAATTTCTTTGCTGAACAAAAAACTGTGTTTTTACTTATGAATCACCATATTCTTTTCACTCCTGATGAGTGAACAATGAATGTTCTTTTCGACAATTTCTTTAAAGTGTATGGCTATAGATCTATATTAATTAGGCAGCAACTTGGTGCGTTAAAAAAATCAATTCCAACAGGCTAATGTTGACTTTTATCAGCAGTGTTGCCTTCACTGTCTCCATACTATAGATCAGATAGGTTGCCAGAAAGGATTAAAAAATGAACTAATATAGAACCGTTTATGTGTTGGGTTGTAGGGATTTGATTGGTTAAAGGATTTCGTCATGAGTTGACATCGGTTAGAAAACCACTGGAAAACCTGGAAGTACTGGACAGCTGTTTCGTCAGCCTAGTTTGGGACTCTTCATCAGTACGCACCCGCCGGGATTCGAACCCAGGACCTTCCGGTGGTTACAAGGCTAGTGAGCTCGTGGACCATTAAGCCACTGGGACCCGATCCAATGGCCAGCCCATGAATTCTAACTTCTGCCAATTCACGATATGGCGCGACCGCTAGCCAATGTCTTCGGCGAGTATTTGTCCTCACACCCAACCTGCTGCACCCTACTGGTCATGACTTCGCACTTCTCATAGAACCATTAGTTCAAAAAAAAATATACCGAAGAAAATCGAAATGGATCCGGAAGCATTCTGGGGATAGAACCTCGAATGAAACCTAAATGGAAGACGATGGGTTGGTTTTCCGATTGTGACAGTGAGAAGATCGTGTAATAAGGAGGTGAAAGCTTATGGGCAATAGTGGAATCAACTACGGAGGACTGAATAGAAGAAGATTAAATGGAGATGTACAGTTGAAGCCGTATGTTCTACTGGGAACCTAGAGGATTGATAATAAGTAATAGTTTGCTAACAGTGCGGTGAAGGCTAGCTGCAAACTAAAAATTGTGGACAGCAATTTACATCAATGTTACATCCCGAATCGGGGGCATGAGAAAAAAACTAGGAAAAGCTTAACCTTGGGAAAATAGCCAGCCAATCACAGCAAACTTAACGTGTGCAAATATGATTTGCAGATATATGGCTTAAACAATTGTAAAAAATTATATTTGTAAAATCTCAGCGAAATTGAAATGAATAATTCCAACGTTTCGATCGGCAATCTGGTACGAACTTTTTCAGAGAAATTAATCGAAATTAACATAACAGCGGTTTGTGTATAAAGGGATATATCTTGTTTTTAAATTCTTTGCCCAGTCACATGAATTATGAAACAGGTATCAACAGGCAGAATAAACAAAAATTGTATCAACTGAGATCAAAATTTGACCTCAGACTTTAAAATTAATCTACTTTTGTTAAAAAAATATATGTGTATATACAGTATATGATGGTGTGTGTGGGTGAACAGTCATAAAACATTTGTTATTCTCTCCATAAGAAGACGTAGACAATCGGGAAATTTTTTTTCGATTATAGCTTCATTCCACATCGTATTTTTGGTACAAGTATGGAATTTTCAGCGTGTGATATCGGTAGCCTAAATTTTGCAAGCCAACCATAGATATCAGGTGTGCGTTGGCAGGGGATCGAACCTCGGACCATGTGCATGGTTGGCGAGAGTCCTAACCACTGTGCCACCGATGCACCAAGTATAATCAATTGTTGATACATATCCAATTTTTATTTATTACTCAGGATTTGCCATGCATCAGCTAACGCTACACCTTCACGTCTGTTCAAACTGTTGGAATTCACCCGTATGCGTAGGGCCTCTGCAATCAGTCTGTTTTTATATGAACCGAAACCTTTCTGTAGAACCTTAGTATTATCAAAGTCGATTTTGTGTCGCGTTTCTGTCGAATGCAGTGCAATCGCTGAGTTGTTTTCTAGCTTCTTCAAGTCTGAATAATAATAATAACAGCTTTATTCCAAACGGTATTTGTGGTACAGGTATGGAATTTTCAGCGTGCATTACAGTATATTGCATCTAATTACCTCATAAATTATATAAGATTTTTAAAAATCAAAGATAAATAAATAAAAATAAAATAAATAAGTTATAAATAAATAAAATAAATAAATATTAAAAATTAAGAAAAAAAACAGCGTAGAGTATTTCATTTCAAACAATGCACCACAGGATTTGAAATATAAAGTTGATGTGTGATAGAAGATGAGAACAACAGTGTAATAGTAACGAGGAAAGGAAAACAAAAACTAATGGGACTATTTGTTAGAGTGCTGCAGTAAGTTTATCGTGTCATACCTAACGGATTTCTCATCACATAACAGCTGTGCCAGATATGGTATTGTGGAGTTTTTGTATTTGGTAGTCCTAGCATATAGCCTCCTATAGCTGCTTCTAGTTCTACCAGATGAAATGCAAGGAGATAGATGCGTATAGAGAGGATGCTCGGGGTCCGACAATATTGTATTCGCTAGTTTCTTACATGACATATTATATGTCTATCTACAATAGTGTTCACCAGTTGGTTTAACGATATCCCACTTGCCCTACTAACAGCTTTTAGTGCCCTTCTCAGCGAAGCAAAGTCTTTCTTAAGTAGTCCAGGAAAGACTAATGGGGAGCAGTAAAGGAGGATGGGTAGAATACAAGAATTTACAAACTGAGAAAGCAAAGACTGCTTTATACCAGACTGCCTAAATTTCCTAATGTAGAACGTTAAGCGAAACATCTTTCTAGTAACTAGCAAGATGTGGGAAGACCAGGAAAGATCGGTGGAAAAACTCAGCCCAAGGTACTTGACATAGATGTATTTTCAACCTCTGTGCCGTCAATGAGAGTGGGGCCATGTGAGCTAACTAGTTGCTGTAGGTCACATTTACGTCTGAAAGTGAAATTGACTACCTGACATTTAGACGGATTAAGCTTAAGTCCGTTTGAAGAGGACCACTGACTAATTTCCGACAGAAAGCTATTTAATTTGGAACAATCTGACTGAGAGTTGACAGGCATAGAAACCGAGAGGTCATCGGCATACTTAACAAAAGTGGCTACATCAGAATGAGGCAAGTCATGTAAGAAAAACGAAACAGAAAGGGAGAAAGAACAGCACCTTGAGGAACACCAGCTAAAGTAAGTGAGGTAGTGGAGGATTTTCCATTGTAGACGGTGTACTGCTTCCTTTCAGAAAAATAGGAATGCAACCACTTATTTGTCCAGCTTTCAGCCTGTGTTGCAGCAAGCTTACTTAGCAAGAGAGACCTGGGAACAGAGTCAAATGCAGATGTGTAATCAAGGAAGGCACAGCGAACGTATTTAGCTCCTTTATCTAAACTAGAGACTATGCTATGGTGGAGGACGACAGCGGCATCTAACGTACTCCTACTATGTTTATAAGCAAACTGGTTGGGGTCGTTGAAAGGTTTTAAAGAGGGATCAAGATTAAGTAAAATAAGTCTTTCCATAACTTTCAAAAAGGGTGAGGTAATTGAAATGGGTCTAAACTTAACATTAGGTCCACTTGTTGATTTAGGCACTGGAACGATCTTGATGTTTTTCCATGATTCAGGTATAATACTTTTGGAAAACGATTCGTTGAAAATGTCAGTTAATGGGGAACACAAGATGTCGGCACACTTCTTAAGGATAACAGCAAGAACACCATCAGGACCAAGGGACTGAGTAGGCTTGAGAGATTGAAGACACTTGAGGACATCATTCGTATTAAGCATGAGAAGCAGTCATTGTTTACACTATTTGAGTTAGGAATCATAACATTTGCTGGGATACATATGAAGGATTCATTAAGCATTTAACATCTACAGAAATATCATTCAATTTGCTTACCACCTGTGATTTCCTTTAATAACTTCCACATATTTGATGGGGATTTACATGAAAGAAACTTCTGGTTATAGAGAGCATTCAGTCTTTGTAATTCAAGCTTAATCAAAGGTATGAGAAGACCCTTTTGTGCTGCTTTCCATATACTTTGGGCAATATTCTTATGATACAGTGATCTGAATTTAGTAGTGGGGCTCTTTTTCGAGCTTCAAATAACCCTGAATCGTTTGTAAAAACAAGGTCAAGAGTGTTGTCCATTCTAGTCGGGAAGTTGACAATATTATCGTATCCAAGTGAAATTAGGAAGCTGTGTTCACTAGAATTGAAATCACCAGTAACTATAGACAAGGAATTTCCGAAGGAGGTGGCAGCAAGGGAAGTAAATTCATCCGCAAATAAAGATAATTCTGTGGAGTTGCATCCAGGAGCAATATACATGTTCGAGATGTAAATGTAGTTGTATTTTGACAAATGTTTAGGTTGACACTTAACGGTGAGACAGTCAACATTGTCACTAGAGAATTTGAAACATACATTATTAGACGTACACCATTGTGAATTGATGAAGATGGCGACACCGCCACCGCGTTTCTTCCTGGAACTACACCGATCTTGTCTGAATAGTTTGAAATTATTTAGATACACTAGATTGTCATCATATAGATCATGAAGCCATGTTTCTTGAAGTGATATGATCCCAGTATTATGATATATAATGGAAGACACCAGCGAGCCAAGGTCTTTGGAACCACCTGTAGGAATTGTTTATGCTCTTTCACTCTTATATTTACCTATCTGGAAGTTTCTCCTACATATACGGCGTTACAATCCCCACAACTGATCTAGTATACACAGTTCTGCTGGTTTTCTTGTTCTATTTTATCCTTAACTTTCACCAGTGATGAGCGTAAGGTGTTAGTCGCACGAAAGTACACTATTATGTTGTGATCATTAAGGATTCGCTTTATTTCATCGGATGTTTCTTTGCAGTAAGTAATCACCTCTGTACTAACCCAATTCTTACCAGCAGATTTCGATTCATCCTTATCTTCACATTTTAAATATCTTTTAATGAAGGCATTAGGAAAATTATTTGATTCAAGAGTGGATTGAATCAATTTTACAAGTATGATATTTTACAAATGTCTACTTCTCACTCGGTGCTCAATTATTTTTCAACTATCCGGCCAAATCTTGATCACAGTTCATATGAATATATAGCTTAACGTTCTAAGAAATGGTCATAAGCAGAACAGAATAACCTTCAGCAAGAAAACAACCAATCAGGAGACGTTGCTTCTCCGCTGACAATAATGTACTTAAAAATCTATAAATATCGGTTGACTTTCACAATAAATGACCAGTTGCCTGGCCTTTGTCTTCTGTCGTTATAACAGAAATAATCTTTCAATAATATCGAAAAAATAAGATCAAAACGCTGAAAGTTTCATAGCAGACAAGTGTATATGAATGATAACATGACAGTGCATATGTTTTTCATAAATAAAACGTTTAATAGAGAAAATGTTTAGCTCAGGTAGATTTTAATCTGTTCATTTTATGCTAGAACTTCTGCTGAAGATGTTGTTCAGAAAGACGACAAAAGCAATGCAGCTAAACCAACCAGCTCAGAGAACATAACTAATTGGAAACCACTCACCTGAGCTAAAAATCTTCTTTCTGCTCAGCCGTCTGATCTCTAGTATGGAGACAGCGAAGGCAACTGTTGACGAAAGTCTGCAGCGTGTTGCATATGGTTGTACACACATACCGGATGTGTGTGACATGATATACAGCATTTAAGAGTTTACCGGTCCTACATCAGGTTAAATTATTATTAGAGTATGGACTTATTTCTTTCACATACACAGTTTCAACAGATTTACGAGAAGCGCTTCAGATATTTTGATTGTTGCAGTACTTGTCTCCTAGTAACCTTCACCAATTTGCTAAGTGCACATTAGGAAAATAAAATGTGACTGATTCATATTTACCTTGGAATTTCTGTCATACCTTTATTTGGGAACACTAATGAATGTTCTCCAGCTGTATAGATGAGGTTTCTAGAGAAGCATTTCCTGCTTACATTGTTTCAAAACTATTCTTACATCAGAAGTGGCTACTTGTTTACACATTTTTTTTCTAAACTTTCGTAACCACTTGCTTTTGCATAAATATATCAGCATAGTTTTTTCCAATTAAAGCGCTGGTACATTGTTGAGTTCATCCTTAGTCACACTTTCAGAACACATGGCCTTCATCTCATAACTAGCTAGGAGAGAGTTGCCTGTTGCTGCCTCACTTATGTAAACCCTCTAGGTCGTCTTGTTTGTGGAAGGATTCTAATTCAAGTTTGCTATAACGATGGTCAGAAAAATAATATAGCGTTCCGAACTAATTTATACCTCAGATAGAGTTTATTTGCAGTAGGACAAGTAATAGTCCCTCTTTGATAATGTTTACTCTCTTTTATACTGTTTAAGAGGTCCGGTTGAGCCTGTCATTTAGGGGTTGGTTGCATCACACTTACCTACATGGCTTTGTGCTGGAATGCATTTGTGTAGTTCTCATCAACGTGCATGCGGGTTACAGCTTCGCAATTCTAAACTAAACTACTCTGAATAACATTACTTTGTATAAGCCAAGGAGGGGTGTTTTGATCACACAATTTTAGCTCTTGAAATATGAAGTAAGACAGAACAATGAAGAAAAATGTTGGAAAATGCGTATATTATTCAGCATGCGTAATTCTTTTAAGTAAATTTCGTCTCACAGACCAGTATGTTCGTCTTATGAGAAAAACATCAGAAGAAGCAAACTCATCTTATAAAGTGTGCTGAAGATGTGAGGAAGTTCAGAGAATGACGCAATGTTTATACCAGGTATATGGAATACTGCAATAAACAACTAGGGAGAGAGAAGAAACATATATGACAAACTACGAGTCCGTGTGAATAAGCTGATATGATTATGGGCGATAAATTGTGTTTGAAAGGTCATTCAGTCATCAATACTGCCTCAATGTATGTTAAATAAGACAAACCCATCCAATTTGAAAAATTAAGGGGAATAAATAGGAAGTTCGGATAATGAACGCAGTAGCGCGGCATCACTAAATCACATATCGACTCATCTCAGAGACACATCACTGCTTTAAGGTCAAATCTAGTGAAATTCGACAGTCTACTGGAAAGCCTTAATTTGATGTGTAGTATAAAGTTCATTAATTTCATGCAAGATTCACAATTGCAAACAGCGAACTCATGTGGAAAAAAGCTCAGAAAGTCTTTAGTAGTTGAACAACTAGGAGAAGAATTTTCACAGTGCCCAGAAAAATACATATACAATTTATCAGATGTGAAACTTAATAAAAATGAAACTGAAGCTCTGTCCTTAGGATTTAAGTATCACGTACCAAACTCGTTTATCAACAAACTCGATACAGAAATGCAGTCTGAGTATCTATACAGTCAACTTTCCGACTTTAAACCCATAGACGAGGATAAAAGAGTCTGGTTTAAGTCCAATATGATCGATATTGCAAAACAATATCAAATTGCTCCTCCAGCACAAAGTTATTTACTAAAGAACACAGAACAGCAATAAAAAACCTATGAAATAATGAAAACATCGTCATTCTCAAACTAGACAAAGGTTCAGGTGTCGTAATAATGAACTGCCGAGACTACACCTCTAAAATGAAAACCGTTCTCGACGATACAATAAGATTCCAAGTCGATATGTCGAAAAAAGAAGCAACAACGGCCTTCGAAAATAAAGTAAACAAACACCTTAAAGGACTACTTAAAGAGGGGCTAATAGACAACAGCACTTACCACAACCTTAAACCAAGAGGTTCGCGTGTACCATTCATGTACGGTCAACCCAAAGTCCGAAAATGTGATGTACCATTGAGACCTATATTATCAATGGTGAAATCACCATGCCATAAACTGGCCAGATGGTTGGCCTAAAAGCTGGAACCCATTCGGAAAAAGCTGGCAGCTCACAGTATCAAAAAGTCTTTCCATTTTTCAAAAGAATTAGATTAACTCGATATTTCAGATAGACTTCTCGTGTCATACGACGTTTGTTCACTGTTTACCAGCATATTCATCGAAGGAACGGTAAAAACCATATGCCGGCAGTCCGAACTACTTCCTCTTCCAGAAAATGAGCTACGAAAATTGCTACTTGTATGTACAAAGAATATTCAATTCCGATTCAACAATCAGCTGTACCGGCAGATTGACGGGGTGGCTATGGGTTCACCTCTGGGTCCTGTTCTTGCTGACATATTCATGGCTCATCTTGAACAGACTCGAATGAAAGAAGAAATAGGAAAAACCACCTATTACTGCAGATATGTTGACGACACGTCTGTGGTCTACAGTGATATAGAACACGCGTCCGCAGTGTTTGAGAAAATCAATGCGGCTCATTCCAACATTGCATTTACAATTGACTACGAAAGAAACAACCAGTTCCATTTCCTAGATGTCAACATAAAAAAGAAGAAACGATGGGACGATTAAAAGATCTGTCTACAAGAAAGAAACTTGGACTGGTCAACACTTAAATTATCACAGCTTTTTCCCAACCAGTTACAAACGAGGTCTAGTAAAAACGCTCTTCACCAGAGCCAAAGAAATATGTTCGGAAGACGAGATTGAAGACGAACTCGCGGTCATCAAAAAGAACCTTATCGAGAATGGATATCCCCGAAAGTTCATATTAAATTATAGAAATGAAGAAGCACATAAACCGAAACCTGACACCGTTGAAAAGAGATCAGTTTTCATCTGCCTAGCATAAAAAGGGGAAGACGTATCCACAAGAACACAAAAAAGAATTACATTTGCATTAAAAGGAACATTTCCAGTCACCAGACTGATCCTACTTCACAACACTGTGTGCTCGTTAACCCAGTCAAAAGTAGATGAGTACTCTACTCACGACAACTCCAATTGCGTTTACCAATTCACTTGCACTTGCGAAAGTAAGTACGTAGAAAGGACTGAGAGGAGAGCATCTACCAAATTTCCTGAGCACATTCCTAAGAGTCTCCGTACAAAAGGAAGAAAAGTGTTATCGAGTGCAATCGCCAGACATTTAATTGACACAGGACACACAGCAGAAATTAGCCAAGCCTTCAAAATAATATTAGTTTTCCAAAAAAAATAGACTGGTTATGTTGGCCATGGCAAAGACAAAGGTGGGACGTACTTCTTTTAAATGCATACAGTTGGTTTGAATTTTCGGATCACTAATGCCTCAGTTATACTCAGATATCCTGTCCTCATTCCCTTCAAAAGGCTTGATTGCATCTTGCTTAAAAATGTCACTAAGTCTGGTAATGAAATGTCCACAGTCAAATAACAAAACTCAGAGAACACCAAACATTTTCTAACTTATTCATTATAAAGAACCATCTTTAATCAAAGGGTTACTGAAAATTATTATTTCAACTAACGATCTTAAATATTCCACAAAGAATCTGTTATAATATTCAACATTTTGAAACCTTTTTTATTTATGTAATTTTTCAAATGCATTACGAATTTCAATTAGGCAATAAGATTTGCCCGTGGAACTATACATCAAAAATAGGCTAAACGACCAAAAGGTAGCTATACTTACTGCATGCCAAATAATCCACAACGGGAAACTTATGAAATCCTTCGAAGTAAAGACGGAAGTAAGACAAGGCTGGCTGGCTACCTACTATCGCCAGTGACTTTCCTGATTGCAGTAGAATGGATAATGCGACAGACGGCGGGCAACAAAAAAACAGACATAAAGAAGAACCGTCACAAAAAACTTGGAGGGTCTGGACATCGCCGATGATATATGTCTGGTTTCCCACAAACTGAAAGATATGCAAGTGAAAAGCAACAAGTTGACAAAACAAGCATCCAGAGAAGATAGGACTCCAAGTAAACGTTGAGAAAACAGAGGTGATGAAGATTCCTGGCCAGCAGCAACAGCCACAGCTTCAACAACAACAGACAACAATCAGCCAGCGTAAATAGGAGAAATCTGAAATAAGCAACGTCTTTCACCTACGTGCCTACCTACCTGGGAAGCATCGTTTCAACCACAGGCGAATGAAACTGCCGAGGATATCAAAGCAAGGATCAGGAAAGCAAGACAAGCTTTCATTTCTCTCAAGTCTGTGTGGACGTCAGCAACTCCAATGCGAAGTCAGTGCTACTATACGGATGGATCAAGGACTTGGCGCGTCATGGAGAGCACCTCAAACAAACTACAGACCTTCATCAACAGCTGTCTTCCCTCAATACTTTGCTCAAGATCAGATGGCCAGGAAAGATCACCAACAGGGAGGGATCTGTGGGAGCGAACCAACCAGGAACCGATTGTGCAACAAATAAGCTGGAAGAAATGGAGATGGATTGGCCATACTTTGAGGAAACCATTAAGTGACATCACAAGACAGGCCATTGCTCGAGTGGAACCCGAACGGGAAGCGGCCAGTTGGTCGTCAGTTCGAAGTTGAGGTGACTTGGAGGAGGCCATGTGAAGAGGAGATGAGAGCATGTAGGCAGACTTGGAGAGGGGTGAAAACGCTGGCAGAAAACCGAACGCAATGGAGACGCTCGGCTGAAGCCCTATGTTCCTCTAGGAATTAAAGGAAATAATAATAATTTACTAGAAACAGAATTCCAAAATAGACTAAGTTCTGTGAGTTTCACATCACCATAAAGATGATACCAAGTGCGTCGGTGGCACAGTGGTTAGGACTCTCGCCGACCATGCACATGGTCCGGGGTTCGGGCCCACGCCGACGCACACCTGATATCTAAGGTCGGCCTGTAAAATTTGGGCTACCGATATCCATGCTGAAAATTCCATACATGTACCAAAAATACAGTGTGGAATCAAGCTGTAAATCAAAAAAATCAAAAAAAAAAAAAAAGTATTTTGAAGAATTCGTTTTGTTAGACATATCCAAATTATATGCTGATTTACATCATCAATCTTGATGACTTTTGACTAGTCTTTAACTGATAGAGCCTAAACATATACTCCCGTATAAAGTCTGTACCTGATACCAGCACATACTACACGGAAAACCTCTGATGTTAACTTTTTACCGCAATATTTTACAGTATTTCAGCAATATTGAAAAGAAGACTGAATACTGGAGTAGCCAGAACCTATCCTGAAGCTAAGGTGGCTCCCAATTTTTCTCGGACAGCGTGCTCTTTGGTGTAGTCAGAAGTAGACAGATACCCTTCTCACGTTAACTCCAACTAAGTATAAAAATTTGCATGTAACTGCTGGAGTAATTACACTAAGAGAACAGAAGAAAGAAGGGCACACCTCCGACTTCCTGTCTATTTACCACATGGCCTACGTCTCAAGAGAACAACTGTTTGAAATAGTGCCATAGCCAGACACCTCATCAATATTGGTCATGAAGTGAACATCACGTAATCCTTTCAAATTATCAGCAGACAAAATAGTTCAGTTCTCCTCAAGTTCGCTGATGCAATCTCTATAAAATGCTTAAAACCCGGTCTATTTCTTCAAGAAGATGAAGTTATCCTGTTTTTCCTTACTCTGGTAACTGGATGTCTGTAGTCTCTATTTCATTTGATTACGCAGTCTTTGGCTTTAACACCAACCCCCTTTGATATAGTGTGATTTTGCTCGTCTCTTGTTTCTATGATTTCAGTTAAAACCACCACAGGTCATTCACCTCTTGTCTTCAAGCACTGTAATAGTATGTAATTCCATATTAATTTGTTTGTTGAATATATCACACAGTGAAACAGTATTATTTACTGGATGACTTTCCGAGCAAAATTTATAATGGTTCATAAACATATCAATTATAATCAAGCGACTTAGAAACTAGAGTTTTATAAACCTCATATAGAATCTCTCGTTTCCATTGCATAACTCTTTTATCATTGTTTTCAGACATCTACTTTTCGTAGTTTAAACCTAAACTTTCTGGGTATAAACTGTTATCATTATTTCCTTGAAACTTCGAGTGGAATAAAGAGCCCCGACAACACATCTTCACCTTCTATTCTCTGCTGTCATCTTCATTCTGGTCTACGGTTTCCTGTAATATTTCATCTCCTCCTCCTCCTCCATGTTACCCACGGACCCATGCCCAAGTCGTCAATAACCCCATTTGAGTTCTACTCAAAGACCTGGAGTGCCCTATGTCATTCAACTGTCTCCTCAACGCATGCCCGACCCATCTCCATTTTTTTGCTACATATTTTTTGAGCGATAGGCTCTTGGTTGGCTTATTCCCAGCCAGAGTTTCTTCTTCCTATTTCTTTCTGACCAGCTGATCATTCCAGTTGATCTTCCATGTGTAACCAGTGAATGAGACAGCTGTTGATGAAAGTCTGCAGTGGCCTGCTGGAAATGCTTTTCGTGACTGATATGCAGTGCAAATTTCGGATCCGTATAGAAGAACTCATGGACTTCACATTTGTGTTGAAAATCCGAATCTTGTTCTGTATTCTGACTGAGTGAAGGAGATTTCCAAACTGGTTTTAGGTTGATGAAGGATTTATCTTACCTTTCCGATTCTGGCTCGCTGGCTTTATATCTTGATCCGTGATGGAAATCGTGCTTCCTAGATAACTGAAGGAAACAGGCTCTGTGAAATCTCTCCCATTGATAGTGATTTGTGCTGGTTGCCGTTGTTGTGGTTCGAGGGAGTCCTGTCTTTACTACTCGCCCCTCGTGCCAATTGTGTTGGTTCTCGCCTGCGATTCTTTGAGTTTGTACGATACTAAATATTGGTATAAACTATATAAGTGTAATTTTCTGAACACTGTTTATCAGGTTTTAAATCTCCTGTCAACTGACGTTCTATAACATTCAAAAGTATGTTAAAATCGTTGTGTACATAAATCTAATTAATTCCTTGAGGCTGTACGCGGCTGATGGGAAGCCAATGAAATTGACAATGATGACACGATTTCATTCTGCACAAGCTGCTCTTCTTGTTTTTATTTAAATTCTACACTGATGAGAGCTGGCTGCAAGTCAAAACTGTAGACGACAACTTACGTCAATGTTACGTCCCGAATCGGGGTCATGAGAAAAAAAAAGCAATAACAAAGCTTAACCCTGAGAAAATCCTCAGCCAATCACAGTGGAGTTCACATGTGGAAATATGATTCGCAGATATATATGGCTTGATTTTCTAAGAAACGGCTAAAAAGAGGTAACAGAACAACACTAGCTAGCAACTAGCGTCCTATCAAAAGTATCCAATACAGTCAGTCCTACAGGAGGTCAATCCCGAGCCCGAATAGTTCATTGGTAACGTCTCTGACTGCAGCCCCACTGGGTGATGCGAGTTCAAATCTTAGAAGGGACATGAGTTCCTTCGAGGTTGCAGATAAGCCTTACTGACCGGTGAGTGCCAACTCGCAAGAAACCTAGGTCAGGCGTGGTTTCCAGTGACCGATTACCTGCGACCATCTTATTTACACGAATGCACAGCCTAGTTGATGATTTCACCGAAAAAAAAAATTTTCTCTACTTCAGCTCCCTTTATACTTTTTTCTATGATAGAGTAGTTTATTTCACCCAAAATTGTCTACTTTTCTGCTTATTTAAGATATTCATTGATAGGAAATTAAAATACGCTAGGTTCAATGTTCAATCTTCCGTTTACACAGTCCCATAATTCTATAGCAAGAAAATTTTAATTCTTTTCTTTTTTTTCTTTTGATTACAGCTTGATTCCACACTGCATTTTTGATACAAGTATGGAATTTTCAGCATGGATATCGGTAGCCAAAATTTTGCAGGCCAACCATAGATATCAGGTTTGCGTTGGCAGGGGATCGAATCTCGGACCATGCGCACGGTCGGCTAGAGTCCTAACCACTGTGCCACCGAATTAGATGTAACACACAATGATTCAGGAATATTTATGTGTACCGGGGATGTTTCAAATACAGTTTATTGTTCACAGTCACATCAAGCTACTCATACAACTTTCAGATTTTACTTAAATAACTCTACCTATCCCTTATCTTTTCATTTGATAGGTAATCATAATTTACTTGTCTTCGTTATTTGGCATAAATTAGGTGGATATTAATTTAGTGATTGATCTTTTCCTCCAGCTAACCAGATTACTTATTATAACTGTAGGTATGTCTCACTATATTGTGTATATGTCTGATTTCTAATGTAATTCTTGCTCTATTAAAAAATCGTGTGTAGGCTTCCGAGTGTTCTTTCTTTATACTGGGATCCTGTGGATGCTTGCAAATCCTTCTTATTCTGTGATCGAATTACTCGGTATTAACCCCCATTTTATGTGATATTACAAACTTCTCTGGAATTGGAACTACTTCTGAGATGTACTCTCAATGCACAATTCACTTTCATTCACATCATATGCAGACAAAAGGATGGTATTTCAATGGGATATCATTTAGATCAATTACTAAAAGACTGTCTCATGGTTAGCCTCAATAATAGTCCAATAAAGTCGATCACTGACAACGGATAACAGTATACACGGTATATAGGCAACATTCTCATCGTCTGCGACAGTAATTACTATAATTCTTATTATTTCCTTTAATTCCTAGAAGAACATAGGGATTCAGCCGAGCGTCTCTATTGCATTCGGTTCTCTGCCAACGTTTTCACCCAACAATAAGTCTGCCCAAATCCTTTCATCACCACTTCACATGACCTCCTTCAAGTCACCCTCGCACTGACGACCAACTCGCCGCTTCCCTTTCGGATTCCACTCGACCAATGGCTTGTCTAGTAATGTCACCTGATGCTTTCCTCACAGTATGGTCAATCCACCTCCATTTCTTCCTGCCTATTTGTTTCACAATCGGTTCATGATGAGTTGGTTCGCTCCCAGAGATCCTTGTTGCTGATCTTTTTTGACCGGCCATCAGATCTTAAGTGAAGTATTGAGCGAAGACAACTATTAATGAAGGTCTGTAGTTTGTTTGAGATGCTCTTTATGACTCGCCAAATCTCTGATCCGTATAGTAGTACTGACTTCACATTGGAGTTGAAAATCTGGATCTTATTTTTGATGCTTCGTGCTGTTAATCTCCACACAGAATTCAGAGTAATGAAAGCTTGTCTTGCTTTCCCGACCCTTGCTTTGATGTCCTCGTCACCTCCATCCGCCTGTAGTTGAAACAATGCCACCCAGGTAGGTAGGCAGGTAGGTAGTTAAAGGAGGTTGTTTCTTTCAGGTTCCTCCCATTTATGCTGACTGATTGTTGTCTGTTGTTGTTGCTGGTGGTGGTGGTGGTGGCGTTGCTCAGGAATCCTCATGACATAGCTCCATTTTCTCTATGTTCACCGGAAGTCCTATCTTCTCTGGATGCTTGTTTTGTCAACTTGTTGCTTTTCACTTGCATATCTTCCAGTTTGTGAGAAATCAGACATATATCATCGGCGATGTCCAGATTCTTGAAGTCTTTGGTATGTGAGTCCATTTTATGCCTGTTTCCTCATTGCCCGTTCTCTGTCGCATTATCCAATCTACTGCAATCAGAAAAATCACTGGCGATAGTAGGCAGCCAGCCAGCCTTGTCATACTTCCGTCTTCACTTTGAAGGCTTCCGTAAGTTTCCCGTTGTGGATTACTTGTCATGCAGCACTGTCGTACAACTGTTGGATGACATGTATAATTGTCCATGGCACCCCGGAGTAGCGAAGTAGTTGCCAAATCACCTCTCGATCGACGCTGTCGAATGCCTTTTCAAAGTCGATGAAGTTGAGATAGAGAGGTGACTACCATTCCAAGCTTTGTTCAATAATGATCCGTAGTGTGGCGATTTGATCAATACATGACTTGTTTCTCCTGAATCCAGCCTGCTCCGGTCGAAGTTTTTCATCCAGGTTGGCGTGTTTGATTCTCTCCAGGATGATGCGGCTTAGTATTTTACTTGGGATGGACAGGAGTATAATTCCGCGCCAGTTCTTGCATTCACTTAAGTCTCCTTTCTTTGATAGTTTTAATAAGTATCCGTTCTTCCAATCCTCGGGTACTTTGCCCTCTTTGTGGTCATGACCTCAGTCAATTACTACAAGTATTTAACAACTACCATCTGGCAATTTTTTGAAATGGAAAAAGAATCCAAAATTGCTTTTCTTGATGTGGAACTTACAACAGAACCCGACGGAATTTCTAGAAGTTCATTTCATAGGAACAGACATATGGAACGCTTAACTAGCCAGTCTCTACCGTTAGGTGCCTGTTGATCGAAGACGAAACTTAGTCGAATCCCTTGATACTCAGATCCGAAGCATCTGCAGCTATGACCTCGTTAAAAGCAGAACTAGATCTGAAACAAACGATCAGCAAACATGAATACTCCCCAAGATACATTGACAACAGTATCAAACCAAAAAGTTCAGAGGAAGTTTGCATAAACCTAAAATTTCAAGGAAGATTCAACCTGTAATATCTTTAAAAGAAAATTTTATCATCTTCGAGGAGGACATTCAGCGCAGTAACGCTAAGAGTAGTATTCTTCAGTCATCCATTAGTCTGGAGAAGCATGAAGTACAGTGTCTTGCACCTGACCATTTCTGTATTCATATATCTGTTCACCTATTGCTGTGATACCAGACGTATTGGTCTTTCGACGCATATTCTATGCAAAAGGCTTCGAAAACACTATCCCACCGTATGGTTGCAGAAAAGTAGTAGTGGCGATAAGTGAACACCTTTTCAACACTCTTACATAATATCACATCTTCCTTTGTTTCTGTTCGCATCCTAACCACAACCCACTTGTTAAATTGCTCACCTCATTACGTAACTCTGAGACTCCTCTTATGTTCTTACTAATATTAACGACTATGTTTGTGACAACTCGTCACTTTTGTTACTATCCTCTTTCATGAAAAATCGTATATAAATGCGATTTTTCACCTAGGAACAATAGCCACTTCAATGAACAACGCGTGAATGTCTGAATGGGGATTATTCATGAATTATTGTTTAGATACCTGAAAAATAAAATCATCGTATTACAGACTAACCTAATTTATTCTAAATTAAATTGTCGGGCAATCTAATTTTGCAAACTAGTTTGAACATACTCAAGCACTTACACATGGTCATATATCACGATCGCCACTTATGTTCCCTTTTCTTAAAGTGAAACCTTTTAGTTTGTTTTCTGCTGCAGTGAATAATGAATAATAAAGGGTTAGATGAAATCATGTGACAGTTCATAGGATGCATTTAATGATCTCCGGATCATCAACCACCTCTCTGGTTTGAAGTCTACAGCAACCCTGTTTCCTATTTAGTCAAACAGTCATGCGACCGAATACATGCATTAATCATAAAATTCTTATCGATGAAGTAGCAAGCTTACAAACGCACTGTGCAGCATTTTCCTTACTTAAAAGCCAAACAAACTAAAGCAGTAAATTTGTGTCCGTTTATTTTGACTACTGAATTGTTTTAGAGTAGGTGAGCATTTTATACAAAATTAATGAACTTGAATATCCCCATAATTTTTTTCAGAACAAAAACAATTACATTCAGTAATCGTTTTCAGTAAATTCTTCTTCAACCTCCACAATCACAAATCCATTAACTGTAGCATACAACAGCCGGTAAAAGAAAATTACAGTTATATCAGGAGGTGTATTGTGGAACAAGTACAAGATGGAATAATGGTCAGTTGTCTCCAATTATCATTTAGAATATGTAGCATGTTTGTGCGTCGGTGGTATAACGGTTAGGACGCTCACCATCTATGCACATGGTCCGGGGTTCAATTCTCGGACGACGTACTCCTTTACCTAGCTAAGCCAGAAATAATGTTGGCAAAGAGGGAAGGTTGACCATGAGGCTAGCAACCCCATCCTGTAAAATAAACACTTCTACAGAAACATCAAGCCACTAGCATGAAGCCATATTTTCCACTGGGGAACGTGAAGGAAAAAATATGTATCATATTCAATAAGAACAAGAGATAAAATAAGATGAAATAATATGGTGATGTGTGCGAGTATATGTAGTCGAGAAAAGTACAGGTTTCGAAAGTGAGCGCAATAAGTGGTGTGTGGTACAATATCTATCTAGATGAGCTCAAGTACGTCTTCTTCAATATCTGAAGCTATGCCAATCAATACCAGAAGACCTAGTCCCTATATGCAGAAGAAATAAATCCAATCTCCTTGTTTACCTTGGCCTACAATAGGGTCAACAAACTCTCCTCTAGAAACATCGGTACTTTAAATTCCCATCGTACTTTCCTTGTTTTTTCCTGTGTTCCACCGACAAACGTTTATTTCAGACCTTTTATGACCTCATGACCTTTTTGTAGTGCTTACATAGTGCTTTTCAAACCTGTTATTATATTTACACTGCCCCGTTCACTCCGCTTCATTAAATTCATTAATACCTGATATTCATTCACTGATGGTACTTTTAAGGTTACACCACACCACCAATATTATCTCATAATGATCATTATTACTGTTAAATGTCACCCTTGAACTGACGCCTAGTCTACCCTACGTGTTAGTTTTGATCCTTGTAGTTTTCATATTAACTCACACATCACTGATCACGCTCACTCTTGAAACATGTACTCTTCTCGACTACATATACTCTCACACATCACTAAATTATTTCATCTCATTTTATCTAATGTTCTTATTGAACATAACACATATTCTAAGTGACAAGTGAAGCCAACTGAGTGTTATTCCATCTTGTACTTGTTCCACCATACACTTCCTGATATAATTGTAATTTTCCTGTATTGGCTGTTGTACGCTGCAGCTAATAAATTCAGAGCTTCTTACCGATTGTTTAGCCATCTCTCCTAGTTACCTCAGAGGTACAATTCTGTTCCGTAAAAGAGTTCTGATCATATCTTCGAATATCAGGACAATGATCTAATTTGTGCTTAGTTAAAGTATCACCATCCAGGAGTGCGAACTTACCAATGACCATGAACGGCTACTAGCTATTGCATAACGGGACCTATCATTATTATTATTATTATAGGGCCAGTATGAACGCTATTCACGATTATTACTATTATTATATCCTTTGATTCCTAGAGGAACATAGGGATTCAGCTGCGCGTCTCCATTGCTTTCGGTTTCCTACCAACTTTTTCACCCCGCTCCAAATCTGCCCAAATGCTTTCATCTCCTCTTCACATGACCTCCTCCAAGTCACCCTCGCGTTGACGAACAACTCGCCGCTTCCCTTTCGGATTCCACTCGACCAATGACTTGTCTAGTAATGTCACCTGATGCTTTCCTCAGAGTATGGCCAATCCACCTCCATTTCTTCCTGCCTATTTGTTTCACAATCGGTTCATGATGAGTTGGTTCGCTCCCAGAGATCCTTGTTGCTGATCTTTTTTGACCGGCCATCAGATCTTAAGTGAATTATTGAGCGAAGACAACTATTAATGAAGGTCTGCAGTTTTTTTGAGATGCTCTTTATGACTCACCAAGACTCTGATCCGTATAGTAGTACTGACTTCACATTGGAGTTGAAAATCCGGATCTTATTTTTGATGCTTAGTGCTGTTAATCTCCACACAGACTTGAGAGTAATGAAAGCTTGTCTTGCTTTCCCGATCCTTGCTTTGATATCTGCATCAGCTTCCTCCTCCTGCAGTTGAGACGTTGGTTCTCAAGGTAGGTAGGGAGGTAGTTAAAGGAGGTTGATTATTTCAGGTTCCTCCCATTTATGCTGACTGATTGTTGTCTGTTGTTGTTGTTGCTGTTGATGTTGGCTAGGAATCTTCATCACTTCTGTTTTCTCTATGTTCACTTGAAGTGCTATCTTTGATGCTTCTTCTATAGCCAGCTTGTTGCCTTTCACTTGCATATCTTCCAGTTTGTGGGAAATCAGACATATATCATCGGCGAAGTCCAGATCTTCCAAGTCTTCTGTGTGAGTCCATTTTATGCCCGTTCCCTTGTTGGTTGTCGTTGTCTGTCGCATTATCCAATCTACTGCAATCAGAAAAATCACTGGCGATAGTAGGCAGCCAGCCAGCCATGTCTTACTTCCGTCTTCACTTTGAAGGCTTCCGTAAGTTTCCCGTTGTGGATTACTTGGCATGCAGCATTGTCGTATAACTGTTGGATGACATGTATAATTGTCCATGGCACCCCGGAGTAGCGAAGTAGTTGCCAAATCACCTCTCGATCGACGCTGTCGAATGCCTTTTCAAAGTCGATGAAGTTGAGATAGAGAGGTGACTACCATTCCAAGCTTTGTTCAATGATGATCCTTAGAGTGGCGATTTAATCAATACATGACTTGTTTCTCCTGAATCCAGCCTACTCCGGTCGAAGTTTTTCATCCAGGTTGGCGTGTTTGATTCTCTCGAGGATGATGCGGCTTAGTATTTTACTTGGGATGGACAGGAGTATAATTCCGCGCCAGTTCTTGCATTCATTTAAGTCTCCTTTCTTTGGAAGTTTGAATAAGTATCCGTTCTTCCAATCCTCGAGTACTTTGCCCTCTTTTCACGCCTTCTCCAGCAGTGGCGTCATCAAGTCCGCCGTTGTCTCTGGGTCTATTTTCAATGATTCTGTTGGGATTCCATCTGGTCCTAGTGCTTTTCCAGCTTTTAGCATCTTGATTGCATTCAGGACTTCTGATTTCGTCGGGAGGGGGGGTCGATGTTCACTGGTAGTTCTGCTTCCGCTGTTGGTATTGTTGGGCGTGTTGTAGGTGGCGGATGATTTAGAAGTCTTTTGAAGTGTTCAGCCCAGTGTTTTCCCTGTTCCACCTCTTTGGTGATTGACTTTCCATTGTCATCTTTCAATGGCTTAATCTGTGTTGAAGTTTTGCCCGATAGGTGCCTAGTTGTTTGGTAGAGTGTGGCGAGGTCTCCTTTGCCTGCAGCTTGTTCTGCTTCGTTTGCCATGGTTTCATAATATTTTCTTTTGTCTTCCCTGGCACTCTTCTTCACTCTTTTGTTCAGCGTATTGTAGTTTGCATTCAAATCCTGTTTTTGTTGCTCGTCGGTACACTGAATAATCTTTTGTTTCACTGTCCTTCTCTCTTCTATTAGGTGTAAATCCCCTCCCCCAGATCTCGTTTCTAAGAGTTATTTAAACGATAGATTGATGGTGTATGCTTGTACATGTTGTTGTAGTGTTTCTATACACATTCAGCAGTGCTCAGAAGCCGGTGATAGTCATGAATTTAGGTGAACACAGTTTAGCGGGACGACTGACTGTCCATATTGGTAAGTTACACACTTAGTTCATTGTTTTCTAAAATCTTTCTTTAATAAAATGAATCTGATGCTGAGAAATATACTTTCGCCAGGCATCTCCTTGACACGGGTCATGAGGTGGACGTCGAAAAATTGTTCAAAATTATCAGTAGGCAAAAGAGCTTAATTTTCCTCAAGTTTGCTGAAACCATCTCCATCAAGTGCCTGAAACCTGATCTATGCGCCCAGAAGGAAGCGGTTATTTGTCTTTCTTTGCCCTGGCAACTGGATATTTTCATTTCACTTTCATCTGAATACGTAATGTCGAAAGTTTCCATTTTGTATGATTATTATTGTTCGAAATAGTGTTTAATATTACATGTATATATGTATGCATTATTACTGTATGCATATATTGATTGATTGATTTCTGTTTAAGATGAACTCTGTGCAAGTATGTTAAAATTGTTTTTGTAGATGTATTTAATAATGTCTTTGGCGTGTAAGCAGGTGACGAGAAGGCAACGAAATAAAAGATGGTACCACTTTATTCTGCGAAAACTGTAGTTCTTGCTTTGTTCAAATTCATTAAGGGGAATAAATGTATGAAATTTTTCTATTTAGTTCACTTTAGATTTTCTCGTTGATTGGCTGGACAGGAAAATCGAAGTTAAATAAATAGTGAGACTCGTTGCACAAGAGGTGGCTTTCGTGGCCAAAGTCGTCTGTTGTATAAATCTTTGACGTTTCAGACTATGGGCACTGGGTTTGAGCCGCTTTGGGAACACGATCACTCACATGGAAATGTAGGTACGCCCAGATAACAAGTCCCGGAAAGGACAGTGGAAATGCGCATCCTGCATTCCACCTCTGGTCATCATCAACCGATTGACTTCAAATTTACTTTTTATCTCCCATTAGTGGATATTAAAGACTGGACTGAGGTCAACGGTGGTAGAGGCGGAAAATTCCTTAGTATCTACTGTGCGATAGTTCCACCATTGCAGAAACACATCGTTCTGGAAGGTGAATAATGTCACACAACTGTTGACAGGAATTGGTGTCATTGTTAACATCGATGAAACAGTCCTCTTAAAGATGAAATATAACTTTGGCTGTCCTAGGGCAAATAATACTTAAGTACTAGGAATTTACGACACGAAAATTCAGAAGAGAATTGTGGAGGAAATTCCAAATCGTAATGTGACACTCTTCTGCCCATTATACAAAAATTAGTCATTCCTGGAACCACTATCGATACAGACTAGTGAGCAAGATTCAACTGTCTGACAGATTTGAGTTTTATCCAGCATCCAGTGGATCATCCTGATGATTTGGTTGACCCCCCCCCTAACTAGGACTCACACATATTCAATGAATGGCTTGTAGGAAAGACTGATAAACAGTATAAGAGCAATGAATACACGAGTCACACAAGAAACTCATTTTAATTCATATCAGTGAACGCTTGTATATAAACTGATGTAATATAAAAAACGGAGACTCCTCATTATAAATGAGAGATATTTTAAAGTCATATCAGGGTAAAACATCCTCTTTAATGTGTTTTGAATAAACCAGTTTAAGTTTTAGCCATGGTATTATTATTATTATTGTTTCCTTTAATTCCTAGAGGAATATAGGGATTCAGCCGAGCGTCTCCATTGCGTTCGGTTCTCTACCAACGTTTTCGCCTGGCTCCTTGATGTTTTCATCTCCTCTTCACATGACTTCCTCCGAATCACCCTTGGACGACCAACTCGCCGATTCCCTTTCAGGTTCCATTTGAGGGCTTGTCTAATGATGTCAATTTATGGTTTCCTCAGGGTATGGCCAATCCAACTCCACTTCTTCCTGCCTATTTGTTGCACGATATGTTCCTGGTTTTCTTAGCTTCCAGAGGTCCCTGTTGTTGATCATCTCCGGACATCTCATCTTAAGTATTGAACGAAGACACCTGTTAATGAAGGTCTGTAGTTTGTTTGAGGTGCTCTTCGTGACGCCCCAAGTCTCTGTAGCACTGACTTCGCATTGGAGTTGAAAATCCGGATCTTATTTTTGATGCTGCGTGGTGTTGACCTCCACACAGACTTGAGAGTAATGAAAGCTTGTCTCGCTTTTCCAATCCTTGCTTTGATATCCCCCTTTTTTAAGCCTTGGTAAAAATTCACTAATTCGTCAAATATTCAGGAGTCAGCGTCTAACTATGGAATCATCATCGAAAATCTCAATCAGATATTCCAGCATAATTCCTGATTAAATCTTCAACTGACCGGATGATTTCATTAGGATTCGACATCAGTCAGAGAACCATTGAAAACCACCCAAAGAGTACCGGACAGCTGTTTCACTCCAGTTTTGGTCTCTTCGTCAGTACGCACCCACCGAGTTTCGAACCCAGGAGCCTCTGGTTACAAGGCTAGAGAGCTCGTAAATCATTCAGCCATCCTAATGGCCAACCCATGAATTCTAACTTCTGTCAAAGCTTCAATTTATCACACAAGTTTATCAACTTAAACTTCACATGTGAATATAAATAATATTTTGGAGAAGACTAATGTTTTGAACACTTGTGATGAAGTTATTTATTTATTTTTTCTTTTTGATTACAGCTTGATTCCACACTGCATTTTTGGTACAAATATGGAATTTTCAGCATGGATATCGATAGCTCAAGTTTTGCAGGCGGACCATAGATATCAGGTGTGCGTCGTCAGGGGATTGAACCTCGGACCATGTGCACGGTCGGCGAGAGTCCTAACCACTGTGCCACCAACGCATATGAGTTATTGTGGATCGGGATAAGTCAGAATGTCAAAGTTAGAGAAATATTATCTCAAAATAATAAAACACTCACCACTATGTCGTAAATATTAATTTGTTTTGTCATTGTGCTCCTAATTTGATCACGGATCGATATCAGTTAGAGAACCATTGAAAACCAGCCAATAAGTACTCAACAACCGTTTCGCTCCAGTTTTGAAATCATTGACAATAAGCACCCACTGGGGTTCAAATCCAGGACCTTCCGGTTACAAGGCTAGCGAGCTCGTAAGCCATTCAGCCATTATGACTCGATCCAGTGGTCAGCCCATGAATTCTAACTTCTGTCGATTCGTGAATTTTACCGCAACAAATACTCACAGTTATCAGTGGGATATCCATCCTCACACTTCACTGGATTTACCTCACTGGTAACAACTTCTTACTTAAACTCCACGAAACTCTGCCCTGTAGTAAGTCACTAGCAAACATCAGAATGATTTTCAAGGATTGATTTGTAACGGTTTGATTTGTTTCTTCGAATGTGACCACAGATTGATATCAGTTAGAGAAGTGTTGAAAACCAGCACTGGAGTACTGGACAGACAGCTGTTTCATGCTCATGAGACAGAGAACACTTTACTTTGATTTAAACCTCAATATACTAACTTCTTCATTTCAATTCTCATTTCTTTATGACTTATACAAGTTAAAAGTATTACAAGTATTATTTTTTTGCATTAGCCTAATCCATTATCTGTAAGCGTATTGTCTTAGAACCCTGATATTAGCTAACGTAAACCAAAAGTAATCAACCATAAAATTCATAGCGTAATTTAAACAATCATTTAGATCTTTTTTGTTACACACTTTTCAACTCAGTTAATTAGTTTGAAATAATTTGGAATAATAAATTTTCTTGATTTCATCACGTACCGAAATCAGGTAGAGAGAGAGAGAGAGAGACTATTGGAAACCAGCTGGAAGCACTAGACAGCTGTTTCGTCCTATTGTGTTGGACTCTGCATTCATGAAACAACCAGGGCGATGAAACCAAGTTCACTGACCATTCGAGCCACTCAGACCGCAGTCTAGTAACTCGTGAATTCCAACATCTATACATCTTATAAATTATCCCATATATATGACATTAACTGTTTTGCCATTTGAGATTTAATATTTAACTATGATCATAATCATAAGTATTTTAATTCCATCTCATACTATTATTGATATAAGTATAAAAGTTGGGCACTGTGGTAGAGTATGACTTCATTATGGGTGAAATTTTATTTTGGTAATGTCACACAGCGTTATACAGTAATATTTATTGATGATGTTTCCAGCATAAATTATTGCCAGTCATATTCATATCAAGGCATTACTCACATAACTTGTTTGCTTCATTTATATACATGAGTAAAAATTGATTAGGCATTTGAATAAAATCAACATAAGACAATACACATTTGGAAATAATATTAGTATTATCAGTAAAATACAATAAGATGGGAAATCAGATGTTTTTATAGTCTAAATAAATAAGTAACTTGTTAGAATGCTATAATGTGATTAATATCAGTAAAAAGTTTGAGCATTGTGGAATAGATCTGTTATGTTCTCGTCGCTAAATTATTGTTATGGTCTGGTCGAGAAATTTAATGGTCCTGACGCGAGAAGGCGGAAATCAGAAGACCACTAGGTTTGCGATGATACTTCTATTGTCCAAAAACAAGGAGACGAAAATAAATGGTCTCACACCAAAGTGGTAAGTAAGTAAAGTAGTTCACACAGAATGTGTGAACGAAATATATATATATATATATATATATATATATATATATATATATATATAACAAAATATATATAGCGACATGTCAAACAACCATATATGGATATATGTCACTAAGCGACGGACTGTCAACAAACACTCATATTATATATAATATAATATAAGGAGAATATACATTGTTAAAGGAGACAAGTTCACACAAGTGAAATGGTCACAGACTAAGCGAGCAAACAGAAAGAGAGACCAACATACACACACACACATAAATATATATATGTGGATACATATCAAGATCAAATAAAGTATAATTATATTTTAACAGTTTACACACAATGATAAGTTTTGTTATTGGTAATATTTCGAGCAAAATTACTGCCCGTGTTCACACCACTGTTGGAATTGTTTTGTTCACATATTTGTGATTCGATAATCATATATATTATTCATTCTGTTTTACTCATTCATGTTTTTGTATTCAGAATTATATTCCAAGTTGTTGACAGTCGTACTGAGTCACCCTTGTTACATGTATCCGGTGTGAGTTTAATGAATATCGATTCTGTTATGAGTCTTTCTTTCCATTTATTCATGTTTGTTTCTAGAATACACACATTGTTCCAATTGATATTCTGGTTTTTCTCCCATGCATGTGCAGCTATCGATGAAATTTCTTCAAGATTTTTGTAAGCTTATGTCCCTGTTGGTTGACCTTTGTTTAGGCGTTTATGTTCATTCACTCTTATTTTGAGTGATCTGGACGTTTGCCCCACATATTTAGATATTTTATAAATCAAATTGTTTTTATCCATCATTTTTATGGGATCTTTCAGTGGATTTATTTTATTTTTGATTAGATTTGTCGGTTTAAAGGTTGTTCGAATGCCGATATTTTTGAGGTTTCTCTGAATTGCCTCTGATGTACCATTTTTATATGGTATTGCAACTGTTTTTCCCACTCTCCCATCTTGTTATTCTCCGGTTTTACCCTCTTTTTTTCTGTTTTTTATATTATCTTTTATAAATTCTTTAGGGTAGTTGTTTTCGAGTAGCATTTTGAATAGGACGTTTATTTATTTACACTGGTCCTCTGGTGTCGTTGTAACTCTACGTATTCTATCTGCAAGACCTTGTTTTAATCCTCGTTTTGCCGTGAGTGGATGAGCTGAGTAATAATCAAGGAATCTTCCAGAATGTGTGGCTTTTCTATATATCGTTGTTTTTATGCTACCATCTGTCATTCTTTGTAGTTTGCAGTCTAACATGGGCAGTTCTCCAATTTCATTCTCTAATTCCATAGTGAATTTTATTGAGTCGACGTGGCTGTTTATGTGTGAGAAAAGTTTCTCAGTATCGTTTTTTTTTAACTATTACTAGTGTGTCGTCTACATACCTCCACTAACATTTTAGTGATGATCTGAATGGTTTAAGGGCATTCTCCTCCCAATAATCCATGAATATGTCAGCTATCATTGGTGCGATAGGCGATCCCATAGCTACTCCCTCATTTTGTTGGTATATTTTCCCTTCAAATGTGAAATATGTTATCGTCAGACAGAATTCCACCCCTTTTATTACCTCTTCTATGGATAACTGTTTTCTGTCTTTCAGGCCATTATCTTCTTTTAGTTTCTCTTTACCAATGACAAAACTTATCATTGTGTGTAAACTATTGAAATATAATTATACTTTATTTGTTATAATGTGAATTGAAAACATTTTCACATTATTATTATTATTATTATTATTATTATTATTATTATTATTATTACTGTCCAGTTTGACTGGTAATAATATCTTCCATACCTCTGATATTTGCGTTGAGTCACTTCTATTGCATGTGTTAGGTGTAGACTCAAAGCATCAGACAGGATTCAGTAATCAACCTCCCTCTCTACCTACCTATATTACCTTTTAGAATTTTGACCCTGTCGCACCCACCCTATTGTGTACTTGTGTGTTAATGCATGCAGTACGATTGCTGAGTTTTGTTTTCTAAATTACTTATCATCGTGGGATCAATCACTCTGATGTTAGCTAAATTCTTATTTTCTGATATTCTCACTACTCCTGATCTACTAGTTTGACGTATGTAGTTTTGACTTAACTCACAGTCATTACAAGGTATTTCATAAATTATATTATTTTGTTTAACTGGGTCACTTTGATTAAATTTCTTCACGGGATATAATTTCTCAGTATAAAAACCGGTATATGTACGATTGTACAGTTTGATAATAAATTCGTTGAAAAGATTCTCGTCTCTAAATATTGTGTTCTTAATGTTGCAATTGAAATTATTAAATAATTGAAAAAATGCAAAAAACAACCAACAACGACAAAGGAATCTAATGGGTTCCTTTGCTACTCTGTTAAGCTTGTTTTAGTGAAATCTGAAATAAACATGTTTGGAGGCTGTATTAACAAAAATAAATATCCCAATATATTCTCCAAAGCCCTTAGGCGCAACCGTATCTGTCCAAATTCTAAAACTGTAAAGCGGCATACACTTATTCCTACTGATGAAATCAATTCTTGACATAAGTATGAGAATTGGGCAATGCGATATAGTATAATTCACTTATGGATAAGAATTTATTTTGATAAATCACACAGTGTTATACAGTAATATTAATTGATGACCACGTTTCGAGCACGAACTATTGCCACTAATAATCATATCAAGTTACTCAAACAACTTTTTTCCTTCATTTATATACATGTGTGGAATTGGCTAGATATTTGAATAAAAATCAATATTAGATAATTGACCTACATAAGATTCTTAATAAAGCAGGAATTAGAGTGGCATTCAAACCTACAAACTCACTCAGAGACAAGCTCCGTAGGCTAAAAGACCCGGTGGGCCCAATTAAACAAAATAATATAATTTACGAAATACCCTGCAATGACTGTTAGTTTATTCAATTACATTGGTCAAACTAGTAGATCGGGGGTAGTCAGATTGTCGGAACATAAGAATTTAGCTAAGATAAAAGTGATTGATCCCAAGAAGATGAGTTATCCAGAAAAAAGCTCACCAATTGCACTGGACTGCATGCATTATCACACAACCACACAATAGGATGGGAGGGAGAGGGTTAAGATTCTAAGAAGTAATCTATGTAGGCGGAGAGAGAGGTTGATTACTGAATCCTGACTGGTTCATTGAGTCTACACCCAACACAACACATGCAACAGAAATGACTCAATGAAAATACCAGTAATATGGAAGATATTATTACCGCTAGTCAGTCAAATCAGAGGAGGATAATAAATAATCTCAAAATTCTATTTCAATTCAATTCACATGCATCACAACATTGTAACAAGTTAGTTATTATGACTATAAAAACACTCGTCTTATTTCCCATCTGATTGTAACTGATAAATAACATTCATGTTATTATTTCTGAATGTACATTATCCCATTATCTCATGTGCGTCGCTGGCACAGCGGTTAGGACTCTTCCAGACCATGCATATGGTCCGAGGTTCGACCCCCTGCCGAAGCACACCTGATATCTATGGTCGACCTGGAAAATTTGGGCTACCGATATCACATGCTGAAAATTCCATACTTGTACCAAAAATACTGTGTGGCTTCAAGCTATTACCAAAACAAATATTGATTTTTATTCAAATATCTAGCCGATTCCACACATGTATATAAATGAAGGAAAAAAGTTGTGTGAGTGAGTAACTTGATATGATTATGAGTGTCAATAGTTCATGCTCGAAACGTTGTTATCAGTTAATATTACTGTATAACACTGTGTGATTTATCAAAATAAAATCTTATCCATATTGAAATCAATTCTGGTGCTGTGAAGCTAAACAGGAAGATATCCTTTAGAAGTCACGTTTTATTTAAACCCTTCAACTGATGAAAGCCAACCATGCAAGTAATCCATTTCTCTTGTCATCGAAAAATCTTCCCTGTCTACTAATCCCCAGAATCTTGACAACTTCAAGTAGACGGTAGCAAAAATGAGATTTTTGACTCACTCGGATAATTCTAATTTTGTCAACTCTTGATATTAGCGACACTCTCACCCACTTCACCTTGACATTCTAGACCCTACTAGTCAAAAGTCATTACAACTTGAGGACATCCATCTTGTTGTAGACATCAATGGTGAGCTGGAAACTGATATTTAGATTATGTCAGATTACGAGCACACACGCAAACTGGTGGAGAGTCCTAAAATAGGACGAATCAGATGTCTAGTGCTCTCTGCCAGTTTTCAAGGATCTCTCTAGTTGACTGGTACTAGTTTATGATGAGTGTTTTTAAATTATCGTGAATTATCTTGCACAAAGCTTACAATCTAAATTATTAGAGAAAGTCCCTCAGTCTATAGTGAAGTATAACTAACTGTGTCTTCCCCATACAATCAAATTAATTTAAACACTGTTATCATTTAGTAAAACAAAGAAAAAAAACTTTTTTAAAATTCCGTTTTCATTATTTATGTATTTATTTACTTTTGTTTACAAAATATCCAAATTCCAGATTACACACATTCTCCAATAATCTATCTACATTTCTGAAAGTTGGGTAGACAAATAACGGTAGATAGACAGACAGGCGGACAGTAGCTCATAAGTATTAATAGTCTGAATGTGATTATATTTTTCATGATATTGACGATACTACTTTAATGTATCAGTGATTTGAATTGCCAGTTATTGCTGTTGTCGCTTATTTGAGGACAAAAACTTTCGTAAGTTAACTAATTAACCGTATTTAATTGTGTTCATTAATTGTATGCAACTGAATACGCCTCTATCAATAATAAGGTTGGTAATGAAGTACATCTTTTTATTTCTCCTCAACTAGGATTTTTTGTGAAAATGAATTACTATTTAAGATTACAGGCAAACAGAAGAATTCATTATAATAAGGGTTTTCTTGTATTTCCCAATGAATGATGAAAAACAAAACGATATTTCTGTTTTTACTGACGTTTCGCCATTTTATGCTGCTGCTAACAGCTTTATCAAAGCATTATTAAACCAGGATTTACAAAATCTCAGCTCATATATAACAACTTAATCATCGTTCCTCAGTATGAGGTCATTTTCGTGTTGTCAAGCTGGGCAGTTGGTAAAGATAACAAACCCAAGTGTAGACTGTTGAATTTGATAAGTGTGTAAAATTATAGAAACGGCGTGTGCTTACATAGTGAAATTGCTTATCACATCCATGTTGATTTTGTCGCTTCATGGAGGAGGGTGGGTGGGTGTTGTAACGAGGTCAAATTCTGTTTTAGTCCATCATTCCAATTCAGACAATTTGGATTCCATTTAATATAAAGCGCTTCTGATGTTTGTCCGATGTATATCGCATCCTATTCCAAGCATTTTATTTTATAGACACAATTAGATAGAGAATCTTTAAGGATTTGGTTTTTTATATGGACGAGCTTGCTTTGCAATGTGTCTGATGTTTCGCAGAAAACCTTGATGTCAAGCTTGTTGAGTACTCTTCTGATATTCTCTGACGTCTCTGGTCTATACGCCATGACAGCTGTTGAGGTTCATGTTTTCGGAATACGTTTTTGACTCTATATAATGTCAGTGTTGATTTTGTTGATGAAGTTCTTTCAGCAATAATAAAGAATGTCTAATATCTTCAGAAGAACTTCATATCAAGTGGAATCCAAATTGTACGAATAGGAATGATGGATTAAAACAGAATTTGACCTGTTTACAACAACACCCTCCCCCATAAAGTGACAAAAATCAACACGAATGTGATAAGCAATTTAATTATGTAAACACAAGCTGCTTTTATAATTTTACACACTGATCAAATTCTGGTTTTGTTATCTTTACCACTTGGCCAGCTTGACAACGCGAAAATGCCCCCATGCTGAGGAACGAGGACTAGGTTATTATATATGAGCTGAGATTTTGTAAATTCTGGTTTAGTATTACTATTTTGATAAAGCCATTAGCAGCAGCATAAAATAGTGAAACGTCAGTAAAAACAGAAATCTCTTTTTGTTTTTCATTCATCAGGAAATACAAAAACCTTTATTATAATGAATATCAAACACTCAATGCCCAAATTCTTTCAAACTGTTAAAAATCAACTTGGTTTGGACATATTTAAAAACAAAAATTAATTAACTGTGGGCTGGGCTTATATTTTTTCAAAATCGTTAGCATTATTTCATGTACTCTGCCTGTTTTATTTCACAACCGGTTTGTATTCGAAATGACTACTTAATTACGTAAAAGTCTGGATGACAAACACTACTGGTTAATATGAGCGGTATACAACTGCTGATTTCCTTCCATCAGTAGTATATAGTTTCATGCAAAAGATTAAATGTCGCTTTTTGTATTAAGTTAGTGTTTTAACTTTTTTTTTGATGTGAAATGGAGAATATATCATTAAACTTTATGTTGTACTCGATTGATTTGTATGCGCTGTAGTTCCACAAACATTAGGTACCACGGGTGAAAATGAGTCATGTGTTAAAATAATATTTGTTTCCATACTCAAGAACAGTTTTTGTATTAAGATAGTTTAGCTGTAAGTATGGTTCTTGAGGTATTATTATTATTATTAATGACGGCAAATAAGAACTCCTAACAGAGATGATTTAGTTGGTTTTATGTTCTTCGTAGTTGTGAATCTCATAATAACAGCCTTCTCAGCTTAGGATCATGCATGCCATCACATTTTATAGAAATATTTCAAATGAAAATGATACATGGTTACTATTTATCAACTTAAAATATCATTCCATGTTTGGAAAAGATTATCTGTTTATAGAAAGTGAGAAATTATTAGTATTTAGAAAATATCCCCCTGTGAAAAAAAGAAAGGTAGATTTTAAGCAATTAGTTCTGACTTGAAGTCGATTGGTTGATGGCGACAAACAGTGGAATCCAGGATACGCATTTCGTTCTATTTGAGACTCGCTATCTGAATTTACCTGCATTCCCAGTGACACATCCAGACGACGAGCCCCAAATAGGACGAAATGCCCATTGTCGACTCCACTGCTAGTCACCACCAACTAATGGACTTTTAAGTTACATGGACAGACATCAATGAACCTGAGACCAAGCAATCTGGTTCAATCAATCGACGAGAAAATCTAAATTGAATTGTATAATTAGTTCCGGCATTTATGAATTTCAACAAAACCATAAGAAGTGTTTGTTTTGTAGGGATTTAGTTTGATTGTATGGAGGATTTAATCATGAGCTGACATCAGTTAGAGAACCACTGGAAAACCTGGGAGTACTGGACAGCTGTTTCGTCATAGTTTGGGACTCCTCAGTAGTACGCACCCACCAGGGGTTCGAACCCAGGACCTTCTGGGACGTATCTTTATCTGAAATGTTTATTGTGTTGTATTTGCGCAACACATTTTGGACATTCTGATCACACACGTACTTGTTATACATATTGACATAGAAGACAAGAGACGATAAATAGGTTTTCTATGTCAATATAAATATAAGTCAAAATGTTTGCATCAAGCATCAGATATGAGACTGAAAAACGAAAATCTAAAATTATAAATTATTTAAAATAATCCCAGCCACTTTAAACAAAATTCAGAGCAAGATTTTTCCGAACATTTTGCCGTGTAAGCCACAGGTTCTTGGTTAGTCTAATTACTTGGATTTTATCAACCAACATCAAAATATATATATATAGTAAAAAAATTACGCAAATTGACGTGGATTCCTTTGAAGGTCACTTGTCGGTAGACATTTATGCCACTGGAAAAGTGTAAGCAGTCAACATATATTTGTAATGATTAAGAAGACAGCCGCCGCGAAGAAAATTTTCTTTTCGACGAATTCATAAACTAAGCTGTACATTCATGCATTTATAACAAATGGATGAGAAAGTTCCAGAATAATTTCCGCTTAAGGGTCAAATTAATAAAATTACAATTAGGAATTAAAATGTCATATTAAACAGGGGGGAGGGACGGATAAAACTAAATAGAGGTTCTAGTGGGAAGCCGTGACCAGTAGGGTACAACAGGTCGAAGATGAGGCAGTAACTCATCGAAGAAGACATTGCGAAGTGGTCGCGCTATGTCGTGAATTGGCAGAAGTTAGAATTCAAGAACCATTGGATCGGGTCCCAGTGGCTCAATGGTCTACGAGCTCGCCTTGTAACCAGAAGGTCCTGGGTTCGAACCCCGGTGGGTGCGTACTGCTGAGGAGTCCCAAACTATGACGAAACAGCTGTCCAGTACTCCCAGTTGTCCAGTGGTTCTCTAACTGATGTCAGCTCATGATTAAATCCTCCATACAATCAAACCAAATCCCTACAAATCCAACACTTAAAAAAATAGCATCATAATCACTGAGAAGATTGACATGTTGTGCAATTAGAGGCTAGAAATGTAGAAATAACCAAAATAGAAAGGATGGTTAGATAAAAAATCTAGTGGGACCATAACTAATGTGACGAATAATTGTTTATGCAATTAAGGGTTAAATATGTAGGAATAATAAAATGACAGATTAGACAGGAAGTTCGGATATGAAAATATGGTAGTGTAAATAAGGATTAAGAAAAACTTAAAAATAACATGAATAAACAGGAAGTTCAGATAAGAAAGGCAATGAGATAGTCACTATTAAAAGAATTATCTGTTTATGATGGCCACGTCAGGGACAAGGGTTGAACGTATTTCCTCTTGGATACATAGACTGTGTTAGAGGTTTTGGATGGCTAATGCCTCGGCTATGCCCAGATGTCTTAGTTTTACTCCCTTTGAAAGGTTTGATCGAATCTTGTATATTACTTTAAAAGATTTTGTCGAAAAATGCTGAATGTCATTTTATTATTCCTACATATTTAACCCTTAATTGCATAAACAATTATTCGTCACATTAGTTATGGTCCCACTAGATTTTTTATCTAACCATCCTGTCTATTTTGGTTATTTCTACATTTCTAGCCCCCTGATTGCACAACATGTCAATCTTCTCAGTGATTATGATGCTATTTTTTTTAGTTTTATCCGTCCCTCCCCCCTGTTTAATATGACATTTTAATTCCTAATTGTAATTTTATTAATTTGACCCTTAAGCGGAAATTATTCTGGAACTTTCTCATTCATTTGTTATGAATACACGAATGTACAGCTTGGTTGATGAATTCGTCGAAAAGAAAATTTTCTTCGCTGCAACTGTCTTGTTAATATTTCCTATGATCCAATGTGTGTATTCTGTGATATTTGTAACGACTAATGTCAAACTGTCATATATGCGTATTTGTCTGTATGAGTGTCTGAAGGGATGTTTGTTGCTATATGAAAAACACGTCAAAACATGATAATATTTCTACAGCGATCACAGGGTAGGATTGAATATTTTTATATTTTCTCTCATCTAGTTTTCTGCATTAGAGTCTGCCATATTGGTGATAAGACACCTCCTTTCTCTCCTGTTTTACTGTACTCGATGTGGTTAAAATATACAAGGCTTCAGAGGTCAGCCTTTCTTTTTGTGAATGAAATCCTTTTCGTAGACTTTTGATATTGCTAGAACTGACTTTTTTCGAGATTCTTTAATTCTGTTTCATTTATAAGCGGACGTTACACGCACAGCCTGTGCTCATTTCCTCTGAACTTCACCTGTCCAGTGCTTTCCTCCAATATAACAAGCCTCATATTCCAAACACTTTATCCTGTCGACACAGTCGGTTTGTGTTATTTTGAGGAGCATACACCTATGACACTCAATAAAGCTTTTTCTAAAGAATTAGACGGCTTGATGTAGACTTTAACACATATGAAGCAAATAGTCTTTAGAGTTGTTCAGCCACATTCTTTCGATTTGTAATCGCTATCATTAATACCCAGGATTTTTCAATTTTCTTTCTCCTGTCACCTATTTTATTGATTATATTATATTAAATAGAAGCCTTTCTCGGATAAGCATTTCCAACCGAAATTTGTTTTATATTCGAGATCTTCTCCTGCATATTCAAAACGTTTACAGGTCATGAAGAAAATGAAGTAGGAAAAAACCGGGATAAAAAATTATTACTAAGTATCTTTTCTCCTGGCTGATAACAATTCGTGGTTGAATTTGAAATAAATCCCTACAAACTAACTCTAATTTGATGCTCACTAGTCACTGGATTTATGACGAAGTTGCTTGAAGTTTTAGTAAGACGTCCTAACCAGAAGGATCCACCCGGTCAGGTGTGTAGACAAGTACTCGTCGATGACATCGGTTGGTGGTCAGGCTACAACCATAAAATTGTAGGAGTTGAAATTTATAGACTGGCCATTAAGTCGGTTCCCAGTGACTGAATGGTCTACGAGCCAGCTTATCTTGTAACCGGGAGGTCTAGGCTTTGAATCCCAGCTTTGAGTGAGTACTGCCGAAGACTCTTCAATTAGGGCGAAATAGTTGTCCAATACTCTCTGGTTTTCAATAGTTGTCAAAGTGATATCAATCCATGATCCAACTTGAAACAAATCGAATCCCTATAAACTAACTCATAAGCAAAACGGGCCATAATTCTTAAATTGGATTAAGGAGGCAGCTTCAGATTAATAGCAAGCGAATTTTCAACACATAAAGTAGAATTAAGTCTATTTATCTCTAAGGCTGCAACGAATTTCGGCTTTTACTGATAAAAATTGTAATCTATTATACTATCTTGCCGTCTATACAAATCTGTTTGACAAGTATGTGTATGATCAAAATGTCCGAAATGTGTTGTACAAATAAAACACATTACAAATTCCAGGTAATTCTTTTATTCCTTCTACATTCCATGTGGAACATAGGGCTTCAAGATAGGGCTTTGAATTCTCAGTAGAATTGGTATTGATTTTTACGGAATAGGGTTGCGAGCATCATACCCCCAACCTTCCCTCTTTACCAGTCTTTTTGTTGGCTTAGCGAGTTGAAGGTGTGCGTCAGCCGAGGATCGAATTCCGGACCACATTAGGCGTGGTTGGCGAGCATTCTACTGCTGTGCTGCTGACACTCCAGGTAAATTACACCTTCTAATTGTTTCGTCGAAAGAAAGATTTCACAATGTGATGAAGTTCATAAATATCTAAAGCATTTTGAACTCAACTACACAGTTACTAATAGTTCCTAGGTAATTATATAATTTTTGTGTCTAATGATTAAATAGTGATGTAAAAAGGTGTGAAGAGTGCTTTTCTCTCCTATTGGATAGGATATATTCTTTTGCTGACACCAATAGATACATTTAATGCTTTAAAAAATCACTTTTACACAAATATATACAATGATTATCTCCAAATATCAAGTACAAAAAGATTTTGTGTACTGAATTAACACAAGTTTTGATTCCTGAATATGGCAGATACAATTAGTTGCTACAATTATATCATTCATACAAATATTCCCCTTTATGAATTTGAAGAAGGCAAGAACAACAGGTTTTGCTGAATACAATGGTACCACCATTTATTTCGTTGGCTTCTCATCAGTTGCTTATAGCCAGAGATATAATCAAGTTTATCTACGGAAACAATTTTAGCTTACTTACACAGAGAGTTCATTTTTAAACAAGAAATCAATCTGTGCATACAATGTTATTAGATAGCTGGAGGCGGTCAGCCACAGAAAGCCTTGAACCTAGGTTTCGTGCTAGCTAGCACTCGTCAGGAAAGCGTATTTACAACCTTGAAGGAACTCATGTCCCTTCTGAGATTCAAACCCGCGTCACCCAGTCCTGCAGTCAGAGACGTTACCATCAAATCAATGTGCACCGTGATGGCGAGCTACCTAGAATCATGGTCACACTACAAAACCTGACTGATAAAATTCAGTCTGCATCAAAATAGAGGAATAGACACATCACATTAGTTACTAATAACCAATCAAAAATATTCATAGAATGCTAATAATTAATAATAATAATAATAATAATCCCATTATCTTAAACAATAACAATCATATACACTGAGACCTTAGACGTTAAATAGTCAGATGAAAGAGAGAATGAAAATATCCAGTTACCAGGCAGGGCAAAGAAAGACTGATAACTGCTTCTTTCTCAACGCATAAGTCACTTTTCAGGTGCTCGAAAGAGATTGCTTCTTCATGAAAATGATATACGAAGATAACTACTCATCATCTGTGCTAAGTCATTGTTGATACTTACTCACGTGAAAATGTGCAAAAGCTTTTAGATAGAAAGAGAGAAAAGGTTATTCGAAAAGGTAGGTCACATTCAGCAGAATCAGTCTTCATTAACTTTCACAATACAACTCTTAAGATTACACCAAATCTTGTTATTCTTTATTAAATTTCAACTTCGTGATTCATTAACTAGACTGAAATATTTGGCCTATGTTGGCATACTGGCTCCTTATGTGGATGTATTGATGTTTTTTATAGTTGGTTTGTAAGGATAACTTTTGTTTTTACGAGTTGATCACGTAGTGATATCAGTTAGAGAACCATTGAAAACCAGGGAGTATTGGACACCTATTTCATCCCAGTTTGGAAATCATTGGAAGTACGCACCAACCACCAGGGTTCAAACCCAGGGCCTTCCGGTTACAAGACAAGCTGGCTCGTATAATATTCAGCCATTGGGATCCGATTCATTGGCCAGCCCATGAATTCTAACTTCTATCAATTTGTGATTTAGCGCCACTAGCACCAAACAATGTCGTCGGTGGGACATCCATCCTCACAATTGTCTGGATGAACCTTAGTGGTCACGACTTCTCACTAAAACTCCAGGAAACTCCATCCTGTAGCATGTTACTAGCAAGCATCGGATTAATTTTCTATAGCTGGCTTGTAAGGGTTAGTTTTGTTTTTACGAGGTGGTTACGGATTGATATCAGTTGGAGATGAAACAGCTATTCAGTACTCCCCGGTTTTCAATAGTTCTCTAACTGATATCAATCCGAATAGGGAATTAAGAAGATGAATTTCGCGAGATGATGCCATCATTTCGTAGTTTCTTTACAACCGCTTTACAACTAACATGGTTAACAATAATAAAATAAAGATCATAAAAATTACTCAGTTATATAAAAAGTAAAAGTACATACTAATGACCAATCATATTCAAAAATAGGTCAGGCAGTCCATTGTAGGCGAAGGTTGAAGTCTGTTGTTTTTGTAAACACAGTTTGGGCTGTACGTGATTCATTCACAGAGCTTCTATCGACTTCAGTAACCTTGAATTAAAGTTGTGTGAAATAGTTATGAAACAGTCATTAATATTGATTTTGTGACCTGACATTTATAAGTGTTTTGCAATGGATGATGTTGGATTTCTATTCAAATTAATTGTATTTGGATTTTCTATATGATTTAGTAACCATTTTGGAACATGTTCTTTTCGACGACATTGGAAGATTCTGTTTGTTCTACCTATACAGGTGTCACCAGAGCTGCAGGTGAACTTGTACATACAGTTTGAAGCAGAGTCCACAAAATTTTGTCCCTTATTCGTAGATACAGGGATCGAAAATGTTCAGCATTTGAGAAAAACAGATGCAGCGTAGAATGTGAACTTGATGGCTGATCGAAATCTTTAAGCTGTCACCCTTGAATGGTAGGTTAACAAAGATAGATAGCTTTCGTTGGTACAGACCACAAAATGTGGTCTATTCTTACTGTGACAAGTGATGAAGTAAGTTTTCTGAATAACCATTAGCTAATGAAACTGAATGTATATGTGGAAGTTCATCCATCAATGTATCACTCGTGCATATTTTTCGGGCCCTTGAAAACAAACATTTCACTCAATCGGGAATGTTTATACTGGATAGTAAGAAAACTGGTGAAATGAAGACATTGTCCACTCCATGTCTGTTTTGGGAAAAAATAGATCGCTGAATCGTTGCATTATCTCTCCTGGTCGTTGTAATATCTAGGAAACCGAGTTTGTTATTCAATTCGAGTTCGGATATTAATCCATGATCAACTCGTAGAAACAAAGTAACAGTGTTTTATTTTCACTTTTCGTTTATTCATATGTATTAAAATAAATGAGAACGATAAAATGTTTGAATTCACTTTTTTTTTAATCTTTAGACGTCTACTAATTTAATGTCTACATCAGTCTAGAACACCTACTGAATTTTCAGCTAACTTAAACCCTGAAATTATTACTCACTTCCCAAATAATGTCACTGGATGATATAATCGTAGATCATGAATCAAATCAATGTCTTTTTGTATGCGCTAAATGTGGAGCAGAGTATGTGACACGAGATATGCTGGCAATGCATATGATGGACAGTGCTCGAGCTGGAATGTGTATAGAGACAGACACAGTGAGTAGCATACAAAATATAAATAATAATAATAATAACAACTCGAATCACAAAATGTCTACCAATGAGGAATCAGTTATATCAGAGCAATCATCCACTGCACCGAAACTTAACCAGTCATCGAATATGTTTGAATATTCACAACCACCATATGCATCATTACCGAATTGGATTGGTGAAAGAACCGAGCCAATATTCAATATGTTGTTCAACCAGCTGACTTTACCGCATATATACTCTTTGCAGAATGCTACACTGAATGCTAATACCAATAACAATAATAATAATAACATGCACAGTGCTAATCTTATGTCTTTGAATCATAAAATATTTTCAGCTTTAGAAGAAAGTCTTCCATCATCGTTTCGAGGATTTCGAAATGCTTCCTCGTCATCAACAGCATCATCATCAATAACCGATGTACAAAAAGACGAAGACGGCATACAATCTCTCCTAATGAATTCTAAATATCAAACAAATAATAATTTAGGCCAAAATGTAAAAATGAATTTTATTCATTCATTGAAAGTGAATAAAAATGACATGTTTACTAGTCTGGCGACAAAAGATAAAATACGTATGTCCAGTGGGAAGTCGAACTCAAATTTGAGTGAATATTATAAAGGAAGATTGAAACAGATTTCTAGTGAAGTGAATCATAGTCAAAGATGCACATCACCAGCAAATCCATGGATTAAATCTTTCGGTAACCAAGGTAGTAGTAATAGTAGTAGTAGCAGTAGTAGTTCAATAACTTCAACTGGTGCGATTTCAAAACCATTCAACTCTCCAGCTGACACCAACATTAAATCAAATAATGGTAACACAAAATGTACAGCTACACTTCAAAGTAAATCACAGACAATAGTAGACAGATCAGCAAATGATCAAGAAGGCTTTAAAATCACATATACAAATACACAAATGAAAGTCTGTGACGTTGCTAGATCTTCAAGATCTACGAAATGTAAGGATGCTAAGAATTTGAAGGCGATAAAAAGAAGTCGATCGTTGCCATCACCACGTACTCTGTTGAGTCAACAAATGTGTTCTGAGTCGACACCTTCACGTGTGAATGAAAATAGTGTTGTAGAGAAGACTAATGATATAAGCCCTTGTGATGAAATGCTGCATAAGGTGAGATTTAAATATTTGGTTATTTAATTATTTGAAATATCCTAACTTAAGTTCGAGAACCATCGTAAAACCTTGAAGTACGGAACAGTTGACTGTTTCGTACTTGTTTGCGACTCTCCAAAAGTAGGCACCACCAGAGTTCGGATCTAAGACCTTCCAGTTATGAAGCTAGCTAGTAGGCCATTAAGCCACTTGGACTCGATCCAATGACTAGTCCATGAATCCCAACTTCTACCGGTTCACAATATATATATATATATAGCTCACTAGATCACTGTCCTGATAGAGGAAGTTACCTGGAGTTCCTGTGAGAAGTCGTAAGCAGCAGGGTCCACCAAGTCAGGTTTGAGATCAATTACTCCCCTGTTATATTGTCTGGTGATTCCGCTTTCTATATATCACGAATCGCCAGAAGTTGGAATTCATGGACTCGCCACTGGATCACGTTCTGGCGTCTGAACAGCCTACGACCTCGTCCTGTAACAGGCGGGAAGTTTTTGGTAGCCCAAGTCTAAAGCAGGCAGCCGTCAAACTCTGAACATCCTCTCTGTACACAACTCTCTTCTTACGTCTCATCAAGTAGAACTGAAAGAAACTTTAGAAGACTTTATACTCGGACGACTAAGTACAAAAACCATACAATAACCTTATTTGGCAAGCACACATTTTATGTAATGAAAAAATATGCAATACAGGACACTACAAACTTACTGTGGAACTCAATTTTTGGCCTCATTTTTTTCACTGCTACACTGTTGTTTATATTTTTACTTCATTTAATTTTATTTTCATATTGAAGTATTGGCTTGTGGGGATTCGATTGACTGGTTACAGGATTTCATCATAAGCTGACAACGGTTAGAGAAGCATTGAGAAACCAAAAAGGAATACTGGACAGCCAACTGTTTCGTTCTAGTCTGAGGCTCTTCACAGTATGCACCAATCATCGGGGTTCAAACCCAGAACCTTCTGGTTACAAGGCTATCGAGTTCGTAGACCCTTAAGCCACTGGGATCTGATCTAATGGCCAGTCCATGAATTCCAACTTCTGCAACTTCACGGCATAGCGCGAAAACTAACCAATGTCTTCATATTCTTATTGCACTGTATCATCAATGTAAATGCCGTGTTTCAACTATTATTACCCCAGTACATGAGAAAGTTAGATGCTATACTATAGTACATGCTGAAAATTCCATATTTACACGAAAATTACCACTTATAATAAAGCTACTGTTACTGTCCAGAAGACTTTCGACAGCGTTGACCGAGAAGTAATTTGGAAACTACTCCAGTACTACGGCGTACAGTGCCCCAAATATTCATCAACCTTATTCAACAGCTGCTGTACGACAACGGCACATGTCAAGTGATCCACAACGGAAAACTCAGAGAGGCGTTTGGAGTAAACACAGGAGTCAGAAAAGGGTGCGTGCCTAATATCACCAAAGATATTCCTAATTGTGGTGGACTGGATTATGCGTCAGACAGTGGAAAACGAGAAAACGGGGATATCCTGGACCGACCGACGTGAAGAACCTAGAAGACATGGATTTCGCGCGCGGATGATTTATGTTTGATGTCACTGTCAAAAGATCGAAGACTTACAAGAGAAAACAGATCGACGAACTGGTCGAAGAAGCAGACAGCGAAGACAGGACTCCATGTGAACATAGACAAGACGGAGGTGATGAAAATAACCAACCAACCTACAACAACATCCAGTGCCAATCACCATTGACGGGAGGAATTTAAATGAAGTTAGTTGCTTCATCCACTTATCTAGGGAGCATTGTCTCAACTACAGGAGGAACTGACAAGGATGTCAAATCGAGCGAGAATCGGGAAGGTGAGCGAGAAACACATTCATCATCAACCTGAAACCAATCTGGAAATCTTCGTCACTCAGCCAGCATCAACAACGAAATTCGGTCGGATTTTCAATAGAAACAAGGTCAAGTCAGTCAGTTCTTCTATACGGATCAGAAACTTGACGGGTGGGTCACAAACAATTTTTCCAACCAACAGCCTGTTGAGGACCTTCATCAACCAACAGCTGTCGTCTCTGGATCTATACTGAGGATCAGATGGCCGGGCCGAAAAGAATCACCAACAAGAAACTCTGGGAACAAACAAAACAAGAAGAATTAATCACCAACCAAAAAATATGCAGGAGAAAGTGGAGATGGATGGATTGGACACTCGCTGAGGAGGCCGCTGGGTGACATCGCACGCGCGTCAAGCCATTGCTTGAGTGGAATCAGACCCAAAGGGAAGCAGGAGTGGGTCATCAGTGCAATGGTGACATGGAGGAGATCGTGTGAAGAGGAGTTGAAACAGTATGGACTAACTAACATGGATGCGGGCGAAGAGCACAGCAGAAGACAGAAGCAAGTGGATACGTGCATTTGAAGCCCTATGTTCCACTAGGAACCCAAGGGATCAATAGTAATAATATAATATTCTGACTATGATCAGAAAACCCCTGCACTAATTCACACTAACCGATTTGTCTCAACTAAATCTCCGTTTGATTTCAATTTGAAAATTTCTCTTTTCATTTAAAACTTCCTCTGTGTTTTAAAATCTTTTTTTTAACAGACTCGACGTGATCGTAAATGTTACAAGAGGTCAGGGTATAAAAATCTACGCAAACTGGTAAATTATAATCGATCAAAGTTTAAAATGGCTCAAAATTCGCATATCCTATCTCAAATAACAAATTGTTATAACCCGGATAAAACAGATGTACATTCAGCAAACTGCAATGATGAAGAGGCTGTTGTAATGGATGTTCAACATGACAGCAAACACGTGACTAGCTTAGATGATGGAAATAATCAAAAGATAAAAGCAGCCAGAAATTCTCAACTCACTTTTCCATATATCTGTGATTATTGTCAGATAGGATTTGTTCAACAAGCTTTATTCTGTTTACACATGGGAATGCATTGTGTGAATAACCCGTTGAAATGTAATATGTGTGCACGTAACTGTTTAAATGTTTATGACTTTATCAGTCATACTCTACACTTTTGACTTTTGAATGAATTGTAAAGCCTCTAGCATATCAAAGCAATAAAGAGTTTATCATTTTACTACGGTTTTCCCTCTCTCTCTCTCTCCCTCCCCTCTCTGTTTGATGTGAAAATGATTAAATCAAAATACTTCACTGTCAAACCTTCAGATACATCGTTGCCAAGACAGAATAAAAGCTGGCAGAGAAGATTTGCAGTTCAGATGAATGATTTTTATTTGGTCGCGTTCTATGAGGTTGTTGATTTCACCGCTAAGCATTCGTGTATTTATATCAAATGGATGGGAAAGTTCCAGAATAATTTCCGGTTAAGGGTTAAATTAATAAAAATTACAATTAGGAATTAGAATGCCACAATAAACAGGGGGACGGATGGATAAAACTCAAACAAAGTAGCATCATAATAACTAAGAAGATTGACATGTTGTGCAATTAGAGGTTAGAAATGTAGAAATGATTTGTTCATCAAGACGATTCCGGAGCCTTTATCTGATAGCGTGATGATCAAGAATGATGAAGGATAATGAAAACTTGATCATCATGCGACTAGATAAAAGCTCCGAAATGTAGAAATAACAAAAGTAGACAGGATGTTTGGATAAAACAACGAATGTGATGAATAATTGTTTATGCAATCAGGGATTAAATATGTAGAAATAGTAAAATAACAAAATAAACACGAAGTTCGGGTATGAAAATATGGTAGTGTAAACAGGGATTAAGAAAAACTTGAAATAACATGAATAAACAGGAAGTTTAGATAAGAAAGGCGATGGGATGGTGATTACTAAAAATTACCTGTTTATGATGGCCATGGCAAGGACAGGGGTTGGACGTATTTCTTTTGGATACAAAGCATGGGTTTGAGCTTTTGTATAGCTATCGCCTCGACTATGCCCAAATGTCTTGATTTCACTCCTTTTGGTAGGTTTGATTGAATCTTGTATATTACTTTGAAGGATTTTTCGAAAGGCGCTGAATGTCCTGAATTGACCAGATGTTCTGTTACTGAACTTTATACACCTTTTTGGTCTCCTTTTACTAACCAGGCTGAGTAGTGTTCACGAGCGCGTTTTTCAAGTCGGCGCATGGTACAGCCGATGTACTCAGCTCCACAACAGCAAGTAAACTGGTATATGCACATTCAGGTAGCCCAATGCGACGGCTTGTCTTTCACTTTCTGGCTGAACGGTTTCTTGCAGGAAAACATCAGTCGTAGGCTGGCGGTGAAGTATGTTTTCCTCAGAGATTTGGAGAGGCGTTTGCGAAGGATTTCTGCTTCAATATCACCTTTGAATTCTAGATTAAGCAGAAATATTTTCTTTGGAACGGTTCGGACTTGTTCGGAAGTCTTCTTAGGTTTGAGATTCTTGTCTATGAACTTAGGCGCGAAATCGTTTTCCATCAGGGTTTTTCGAAGATTACGCAGTTCTTCTTCAACCACTTCTTCGCTGCATATCTTCCAAATCCTCGAGGACAGAGCATATATCAGGTTCCTCTTTCTGCTCAGGGTCACGAAGCTTTGAAAGTTGATGAATTGTCTATTCCATGTAGGCTTTTTGTATATGGACCTTTTCAGAGAGTTGTCGGCGTTTCTTGTCAGATGGACGTCGAGGAAGTGGCACATTCCGTCGGATTCATTCTCAAGTGTAAAGTTGATGTTTGGGTGGGCATTATTGAAGATTCGAAGTAGGTTTTTTAAATCACAGTCCTCATCATAAATAATGAAAGTATCATCGATGTATCTCTTGTAGAGATGGAGGTCGTTGACAGTTGGTGATAAGGCGTTGTTCTCTAAGCTAGCCATAAAGCAGTCGGCTAGGAGGGGTCCTAAGGGAGAGAACCCATTGCTACTCCATCTACTTGCCTGTATATTTCCTTGTTGAAAGCATTCATTGTGCTTCTAGACAACATCACTCTAGAGCAAGCTTAAATAAGAAGTGAAATTCTCTGAATTCTATCCTCCACGCATGATATAACTGTATCCCCTGACGACCGTTGTTGTAATTAGTTGTTAATTTAGATCATTTTTAATGACTTGGAGTTTGAACTTTCCTGTCATGTGATGTGATTTATTCTTTATTAGTTAGTAAATTTGACCTACAGTAATGTGTTTGTTAATCACAGTGCCAGGCTCCTAGAAATTCCATGGCAGTAATTTTGGTCTTTCCACTACTTAAAATCTCTACATCCAACCAATAAGATTGGTGTCCATGATTATCTACATGCACTGATATCATGTCTTTTCACAAATAATCTGTATTTTTGAATTCTAAGTCGAAGGGAACGCCCACTTTGACTGATGTAATGTTTATTGCAGTTCATACACGCAATTTATTTTTTGTAAATGATGTTGATCCTATCTTCTTTTTCTGTGGAATCTTTCCGTTCGCACAATATCGAATGAAGTGATTGTGTCGACTTGTGTGCTATGTCTGTTACACACAGTTTAAGTATTCTAGCCGTTAATTCAGAGATATTTTTTATTTAAAAAAAATGGTAGAACAAATTCTGCTGTGGTCTTTGGGGATGATTTCTTGGTGATATTCCCCTTTGAGTTTAAACACCTTTCGATGAAATTGTACGGGTATTCATTCTTCCTAAAAAGGAAACAGTTAGTAGATATTTCTCTTCGATTCTCTTCAGCACTGGAGTGCTACAGTGTGACTGAATTGATTTAAACAATGTTTGCACACAGTTTGTTTTGTGAGTCATTGAGTAATTATCTTTATAGTTGAGTATTTGATCGCTAGGCGTTGATTTTCTGCATACTTCTGTATGTTTCTACATTTCTCGTGTTCATTCTCTTGATCAAGACATCTAAGAAAGGAATCCTGTCGTCTGATTCCTTTTCTCTTGTGAATTTAATATCTTCAAATATATTGTTGACTAATTTGTGGGTTTATTTCAAAGCCTTTATTTTTATTATTAAGAATGTATCATCAAAACAACGTACCCAAATTTTTTATCTCATTATGGGTAGGGCTATTAATTCTCAGTTCTTTAGATATATTATATGTTAATGTCCCTTGCAGCGAAACGATTGGTCACAAGGGAATATCTGGTTTGTGTAGTTTCGGTAATTCAAACGACGAAAATTACAGATAAAGCAGACGTGTCTTTTTCAAAGTTTATGTTACTTTCAGATCCCCGATTATTATTAGTATTAAGCCCTTGAGTTCCAAGTGGAACATAGGGCTTCAACAGCACAACTACACTTTATTCTGTTTTCTGCCGCCTCTTCAGCTGCTTTCACGATTGACCATTACCTCCTTCTCAGACGATCTCCTCCATATCACCCTTGCACTGATGACCGACTCGTCGCTTCCCATTTGGATTCCATTCAAGTAATGGCCTGGCGTGTGATGTTATTCGGCAGCCTCCTCAATGTGTTCCCGATCTATCTGGACTTTCCCCTACATATGTGTTGAGCCATCAGCTCCTGGTTGGTTTGTTCTCATAGTTTCTTGCTGCTTATATTTTCTGGTCAGCCGGCCATTTTATCTTCAGTATGGAGCCAACGAAGGCAGCCGTCGATGAAAGTCTATAGTAGCCTGTTGGAAATCCTTTTCGTGACTGACACGCGGAATAAGTTTCAGACCCGTATAGAAGTAGTGGCTGACTGACTGACTTGACTTTGGTGTTGAAAATGCTCCTTATGCTGAGTGGGGAGGGTTTCCTAACTGAATTCAGGTTGATAAGGGCTTACCTTCGCTTTCTAATTCTGACTTTGACATCTCCGTCCGTTCCGCAAGAGGTAATCTCTGTTAAACCTCTTTCATTGATGGTGATTGGTGCTGGTTGTTGCTGCTGTTTTTGTTGTTGGCTTGTGATTGTCTTCATCACCTCAACATTGTCTGTGTTCACCTTCAGTCCTGTTTTAACTTACTGATAGACTCTTCTGCAAAATTGTAGGTTTTCGCTTGTAAGTCTTCGACTTTGGGTGACATAAGACATATATCATCTGCGAAATCCAGATCTGGTCCTTTCTGAGACTTCGACCCGTTTCACCCAGCGCAGTCAGAGATGTTACCACTGAACTATTTGGACTCGTGACTGATCTCGACGAAACTTAGGTCAAAGGCTTCCTGCCAACTAATATCAACAATTCATGGTGCACAATGGTGGTGAGCCACCTAGGATGGTGGCTACATTTCAAACTTAACTGACAGAACTAAATCTGCACCAAACAAGAAGCTAGACACAACACACTAATTACTAACTATTATACAATCTAAAATGTTCGTCTTAGTCATGAATTCTAAGCCAAAAAGCACTCCATTTATTAACAAAATTTAAGGTAGATTTTATCACAAATTAAATGCAGACAATAAATTATTTCTATTTAACTGGTGGATGGTGACTAGCAGTAGAATCCAGGATGCGCATTTCCCCGCCCCTTACGGAACTCGTCAACTGGATGTACCTACATTTCTCCGTGAGTGATCCTGTTACCAATGGGACTCGAACCCGGTGCCCATAGTTTCAAACGCCAAAGCGTTATCCACTGGACCATTTGGGCCCCGAGAGCCACCTCTTGTGCAACGGGTCATATTAATTTAATTGTTTTTTAGATTTTCCAATCGATTGATTGGACCGAAGTTCTCGATATCAGGTTGACGTATCGATTTCTTGGATTCCATTGCTGGTCACCGTCCACCAATTAAATGCCCAGACATTGCCAAAGCATCTACACAAGAAGCCGACATGTCAACCCGAGACCGAGCACTTTGGTCCAATCAATCGGCAGGAAAATCTAAAATTGCATGGAGGATTTTATCATGAGCTAACATCAGTTAGAGAACCACTGGAAAACCTGGGAGCAGTAGACAACTGTTTCGTCATAGTTTGGGACTCTTCATCAGTATGCACCCACCGGGGTTCGAACCCAGGACCTTCTGGTCACAAGGCGAGCTTGTCGACCATTAAGCCACTGGGACCCGATCCAATGGTTCTTGAATTCTAACTTTTGCCGATTCACGACACAGCGCGACTATTTTGCAATGTCTTCTTCGATGAGTTACTGCCTCATCTTTGACCTGTTGTACCCTACTGGTCACGGCTTCCCACTAGAACCCCAGGTTAACTGCCTGAATAGGGCCAGTCGCTAGTGAGCATCAGATTAATTTTCAAGCATTGGTTTTGTAAGGATTTTGTATGATTGCATGGAGGATTTCATCATGAGCTGACATTAGTTACAGAAGCACGGGAAAACCTGGTAGTACTGGACATCTGTTTCGTCCTAGTTTGCAACTGTTCACAGTACGCACCCACCGGTGTTCGAACCCAGCTCATGGTGAAATCCTCCATGCAATCAAACAAAATGCGTGCAAAACCAAAACTTAAAAATCTGAAATTCAATTAAAGTAAAATAAATTATTTCACGTGAAGGTTCACTTTACGTACAGATTGTAGCAAAATGTGCTGTACAAAATACTTAGGTCAGTATCCAGACAACTAATGATTAGATTTAAAAACTATATTTATTATTTTACATGTAACCAAAGGTCGCTTGCTGCAAATAAGTTAGTCAGTTGTGCCTGGAAGTATGTATTTTGCTCCTCGTGACCGTTTAGAAAAAGTTTAAGAGATAATGCAACATGGTTATCCAGAATATTTTTAAGTATTGTCTCTATGGGATTTGAGTGATTTCAGTTCTGAAGTTAGCGAACTACTGGGGACCAGTAAGAACCAGACAGATGTTTCGTCCTTGCTTGGGACTCTTCAGTATTACTTGCTCATAACCCTACCATGGATAGAGCCGAGGACCTTCAGGCAAAAGGGGTGATCTCGTTAACCACTCAACCGCTAGGATGGAAGGCTGCCCGACATAGCTCAAAAGTGAAGATTCCATATGTCATCGGTGATAAACATTGAACAAGCAACACATAGTTTGTTTATTCGAGTAGATCTCCATTTCTGGCTGGGGGCAACAATGGTGGCCGTGGCCTATTCGTACAGAGTTTGGCAGAAGACTGAAGAAAAATCATCAAAAGTATTACTGTGACTTATGCTAATGTTTATTCATAGTCCTGGTTCATTTTCGGTGAAAAAATAAGGAATCAATCCCCTAAATCGCCAATCTGTGTCCTGATATTTTCGAGTTAGTTACTCCACACAGTAATCTAAGGCAGTGATTCATTTTCAGCGACAGTGCTGTGGTTCAGGATCCTTTCTCATCTTACTTCCTTGACAACATATTTCGTCTTTTTATGAGAAACTAGTCAGAGAAGATAGTCAGAAAAGCTTTTGAAATACAATTCGGTAATTGTCTGCCGGATTTCAACATAGAACTTTGCACCAATGTGCAGCAGTTCAAGTCGACACACTCCACGTAACACACAAAGCAAGAGAAGAAAGTAGAAGAAATGCATAATAGAGACAGTAAACAGGGATATAAGACAAAAGGAAGATTAATAACGAAGAACAAAATAGTTTCATTGGAAATTATAAGTCACAAGGAGTGGATGCATCTGCACCAGCCATTGATAACGATCTTGAGCCACATCACCGATTGTCTCCAGCCATTGATTGGCTTTTACCGTTCCAAGGACCACAACCAGTCAGGGAGTCTACACCTTCCCACGTGGTTGGCTGGCTTAAACTAACTGTTGTGGATTTTATTAACTGATGAAGCCATTTTTTGGCTCTTTTCCAGCCTGACCCTATGTTAGCTAACATTGCCTGTTGTCGAGGAAGGCGATGACTAGGCGAGGCATACGTAACACATTTCCTAACCATCTCATTCGATATAGCTTTACAGCCTCATCTATTGATTTCCCCTTTAGTAATTACTCCATGTTTGTGTATTTCTTCTTTTTGTTGTTAAGTTTCATTTCCATGGATAATTTTTTCAAAGCTATCACATTTCATACATTGTTATATCACCATGACAGTGCAAGATTCACCACCGTCTCTTTCTACATATATATATATATTCACTTTTAAACATTTGATGGTGATTGCTTTAGCAAAACGTGACAAGCTATATATCCTTTATTTTTAATCAAGATAAAGCTTTATTTAAGACAGTATGCGAATATACGGTACAAAATTTTTCAGTGTATTCAGTTCATAATTGTGGTGGACTGGATTATGCGTCAGACAGTGGAAAACGAGAAGACGGAGATATCCTGGACCGACCGACGTGAAGAACCTAGAAGACATGGATTTCGCGCGTGAATGATTTATGTTTGATGTCACTGTCACAAGATCGAAGACTTACAAGCGAAAACCGATCGACGAACTGGTCGAAGAAGCGGCCAGGAAAGACAGGACTCCAGGTGAACATAGACAAGACGGAGGTGATGAAAATAACCAACAACAACAAAAACAGCAACATCCAGCGTCAATCACCATCAACGGGAGGAATTTGAAAGAGGTTAATTCATTCACTTGATTATCTAGGGAGCATCGTCTCAACTATAGGAGGAACGGACAATGATGTCATATCGAGCGAGAATCTGGAAGGCGAGCGAGAAACACATTCATCATCAACCTGAAACCAATCTGGAAATCTTCGTCACTCAGCCAGCATCAACAACAAAATCCAGTTGGATTTTCAATACAAACGTGGTCAAGTCAGTCAGTTCTATACGGATCAGAAACATGGCGGGTGGGTCACAAACAATATTTCCAACAGCCTGTTGCATGCAGACCTTCATCAACAACTGTCTTCACTCTATACTGAGGATCAGATGGCCGGGCCGGAAAGAATCACCCACAAGAAACTATGGGGACAAACAAAACAAGAACAAACCAATCACCTAACAAACATGCAGGAGAAAGTGGAGATGAAATAAACATTCGCTGAGAAGGCCGTTGGGTTACATCGCGTGTCAGGCACATCCGAGGAGTGGAACCCGAAAGGGAAGCGGCGAATGGGACGTCCAAGTGTGACATGGAGGAGATCGTGTGAAGAGGAGTTCAAACAGTATGAACTAACTAACATGGATGCAGGCGAAGAGCACAGCAGAAGACAGGAGCAAGTGGATACGTGCATTTGAAGACCTATGTTTCGCTAGGAACCCAAAGGAACAACAATATTAATGACAATATATTATGCTGAATTGTAGTTCTCAACAAAACAAAGAGATTAAGTACAGAAAAAGCACGACATAACAATCAACAAAAATTGTTATTATTATTATTTTACTGTAGTAACAACCTCACAAATTGGATTAGTTTAAATTAAAACAAAACAATTCAAAAACAACAATAGAATTTCTATTATCATCATCATCATCATATTCCCATTCTGTTATGCATCTTAGTCGTAGGGTACCTAAGTCAATCTGAAATCTCCAAATTCCTCAAAAATCCAATTACTTTCTGTGTTACAACTCTCTTCTAAACTTTAATTATTAATAACTTGTTGTTTTTAATTATTTAAATATTAATTAGGTGGTATTTAATTATGTATTCTTGCTTAATTAATGTTTGGGTCAGAAGGGAAAGAGAGAAAGAATATCGTGTCAACACACATATACTCCCAAGGATTTATGCCTGAATTTTGCTATCTTTAGGTAAGCGGAGGAAAATATACTCATCCTAACAAATTCCTAATAAATTTTCTCAATACCGAGTTAATCATAAAAAATCGATAACCATCAGTCATAGGCCGTTCACTTGTACCGAAAGAATGAAATGTATTAATAGGATGCCTAGGTGAATACGACTCCTAAAAGCCGTCCAGAGACAATGTTTAGTGAAGCACAGCACTGATTATTTTCTTCACAGGCGACCGTGTCTGAAAAATGTCTGCATTCCTACAAATCTTATTGTCTGCGAATTCCAAATCTCGAGTCTTCTTATCTATCCAGTGTATTTCTACCTTCTCTCTCTTTCTCCCTGCAGTCTGACGCATAATCCAGTTCACTATAATCAAGAATATCATCTGCGACAGTAGGCGGCCTAGTCTAACCCCTCCCCCGTCTTCACCTTAAAGGCTTTGCTGAATATCCCCTTTGTGGATCATTTGACATACATCGCTGTCATATGACTGTTGAATGAGGCTGATAAAGACTTGGAGCAGGTCAGAGTGTTACAGTAGTTTTAGAATTCCTTCGCTATCAACTTTGTCAAAGGCTTTTCAAAGTGGATGAAATTCAGGTAGAGATTTGACGCTTATACTATGCTTTATTCGATGATGATGATGATGATGATGATGATGATGCGTGGAGTTTTGATTTGATCCACACGTGACTTACTTTTCCTCAATCCAGCTTGTTCGGGGTAGAATTCTGCATCCAATGCATTTTTAATTTTCTTCAGAGTGACAGCAGTTAGTATTTTATTTGGAGTGGACAACAACACGATTCCGTGATAGTTCTTAGAGAGGCCTCGTTCACCCTTCTCTGGTAGTTTGACAGGATAATCCTTCTTCAATTCAATGTGTACCTTTATTTCCTTCCAGACATTTCATAATGGTAGCGTCAGCAAATCCTCTGAAGTCTGTGGGTCCATTTTTAGTGATTCAGAAGGAATTCTTCCCAATCCTGATGCCTTTCTGGCTGTCTTTTAGCAGCTTGATTGCACTCGAGACTTATGTTTTTGTTGGAGGATTGGCGACCACTGGCAGTTCTATGGCAGCTGGTGGCGGTGGTGGCATTTCTGGGCGAGTTGATGGTGATGACCGACTTAAGAGTCCTTTAAAGTGGCCAGCCGATTGTTTTATTTTTTTGTCCTCCTTGGTAATCTGGTTTCCTTGAGTATCTTTTATTGGTTTCATCATCTGGGTTGATCTCTTCCAAGATAGAGATCTGGTCATGTGATATACTGATATACCTGTAGATTGCCAGTCTGTTCTGCTTCATTTGCCAGACAGTGTTTCGTAGAATTGTCTTTTGTCGTTTGTAGCACTCTTCCTCAACTCAGTATTCAGTACATCGAACTCAACTTCTTCTTCTGTTGTTTATCTTTACATTGGCTCATCTTCTCTTTCACCATCCTCCTCTCCTCGATTAGCTTCCAGGTATCCGTAGAAAACCGTTCTTTGACTTGTCTCTTCTTTCTTCCTAAAATGTCCTTGAACATCGCTTTCATATAAATACAGAGTTCTTCCTCAGTGACACTGTGTAGTGTTTCCAATTTTACTCTAATAGCTGCAGTGAAAGTATGTTTTGTAGTTTTGTCCTACATTTTCCGAGTGCTGAACTTGAATTATGTTCCGTCTCCAGTTGGTTTGAAGGCTTTCAGATTGACTATGATAGTTCTTTGCACTAAATAATAGTTTGACTCCACATTTGCTCTCCCTCTCGACTTCGTGTCTGACAGTCTGCGTCTCCAATTTCTAGAACAACACTGAGATGAAGTCCGTCTCGTATTTTGGTGTGTCTGTCAAGTGAAACCAATATCACCATGTGTGTATCCTCGTGTTTGCGTATGACACCTCTAATCACTAAATCGCTGAAGGCGTAGAAGTCTACGAAGAGTTCTCCGTTCTCATTCAGTTCTTCAAGAGCCAGCTGACCCATGATGAGTTCTCCTCCTTCATTGCTTACTCCCAGTTTGGCTTGCATTCATATTGTCCATTAGGATTTCGATGTGACCACTTTGGAAGTTGTACATTACTGTTTACAGTTATCTATGGAAATCTTTCCTCTTCTCTAGTTACGAGTTTTTCGTAGGCGAATGGCACTGGGTGATTATAACCTTTCTTCCTTGTGGGTTGAAACTGGTTATCGCCATGTTACAAGAGGAGATTGGTTCCCATCGCATAAGAGTTGTTGTTGGTGACATCATGACAGCCGCTCCCTCTGTGTGCCCGTCGGTTGTTGTCTTGGTTGACGGAGAAGATTGCTGACTATCCAGTTGACAATTCGGATAGTCCACATGCATTCCATCTACTCTCTCAGATTTCTAGTACTTCTGTCCCATACCTTCTCATTCCTTTCGCAAACTAGGCAGCCTTTTCAGCCTCGTACATTGTACTAACATTCTATATCCTAATGCTCATTTTTTCATCCATTGAAGGAAGACACATCAGCTGACTGACTGGCTTCCCGGAAGCTTTCGCCAGTTTGTGTCATTTCGTCTCCCCAGTTCCAGAGAAAAATAAGTTTTTTAATATTTTTCTTGCGCTCTGAAGCCTCTGTAGCAACTAGATTGAGTTCCTGTGGTACAGCCGTTTGCCCAACGTGCAACCTTCTCTCCTTTCGTGGGTTTAGGACTGACTATAAAACCAGCAAACTAGTAAACTAGGCGAGGTTGCATGGTACGATGGCTAGATAAAAATTTATCCCCGAAAAACCTTTTTCTGAAACTCAACCCTTACTTCTACCCAAGTTCAGTAGTTTAGTTCATTAGCGGGGAATATGGAAGTGTATTAACAGGTATTATGAGCTTTCCTTATTTCAGCAGATGTATCCAACAATACCGCACACAGACAAATGTCCACTTGAATAGTGCGCTTACTGATTTTCAACTTCTTAATACCCCTAACAGCACAAATCCACGAGAACTAACTAGTCTTTAGACAATGACATGTTAAATTCTTTATTTATTCACCATATTATCCACTAGAGCTCAAGAGGATAACTAAATTTGGGTTTCTTGCGCGTTTCAGAAATAACGTACACCTGAAGCCCTATTTATCAGGGTTTTGATTATTGAGGCCCGTTGGCCAAAATGACATCAGTTTCCGATTTTCAGGCTTCACTAAGTAATTGGGAGTGTGGTGTTAATAGACCAGGTGTCAAGTGGCTAGCAGTAGTGTTACAAAAACGAAAGAAGTTAAAAAAAAGTCCTCTGGGGAACACTCATAGTGAGATGAAAGCAAGAAGATGAAGGCAGATATGACAGGGGAAATCTGTTTACTTATAAATTGTGTTGATTGTTTTGACTTCCTAGCCTCCTGAACCAACAAAGATGAATTAGTACAGAAGTATCTGAAAGGAAAAAGCACTAGTGGCCGCAAAGCCCACGGAACAACTGCTTGAGGTTGATTCAACTTCTTGTTTGTAGTGTTTTATGAATGGTCGGGATGAGTAGTTGTACACCACTGGTATCAACCAGTATTACTTGCTAGCCGACCAGCCACATCGAGGTAATCTAAACACATACCGGATGGCTGTTTCACTCATTTGGCGTAGATCGAGCCGATCAGTAGTGTGTACTCAGTTTGACTCAGCTGAAAAAGATGGCAGTGCTGGTTCATATGAGTGATACACACAACTAGTCATTTCAATCAATCAGTAATTTATATAGTTTTATGCAAATGTGCTTGTGTTCCTGATCACCATTCATGGGATCAAGCACATCACATCATATCGTGGTATCGGAATAATTTGATTTCTAAGGCCAATAATAGTGAAAATTTCAACCCTCGAACTGCGTCCACTACGAATTACTAACTGATTTGTAAATTATGACTTTGATCTACGATCCTGGTGGTTTAATGGTCTACGAGCTCGCCCGGTAACCAGAAGGTCCTGAGTTCGAACGCCGGTGGGTGCGTACTTCTGAAGAGTCCGAGCACTAGGAATGAACAGCTGTCCGGTATTCTAAGGTTTTGGTGCGTCGGTGGCATAGCAGTTAGGACGCTCGTCGACCATGCACATGGTCCGGGGTTCGATCCCCGGCCGACGCACTCCTCCCTTACCTCGCTAAGCCTAAAATAATGCTGGTAAAGAGGAAAGGTTGGCCATGAGGCTAGCAACCCCATCCTGTAAAAATAAGACACTGCCACAGAAACTCCAAGCCACTAGCTTGAAACCCTATGTTCCACTGGGAACGTGAAAGAAAAAAACACTAGTTCGACCAAATAGCGAGCTGGCCAAAATTCGGATAGTTTGGACTGATTCTCTTCATCTCTCTGAGCTGAATCGAACCGCGTTCACCACTGATCATACCACCGACCCCCAAACGAGCGAAACATCCATCCGATATGTTTAAATCACCTCGGTGTGGCTAGCTGGCTGGTTGGCTGTCTAGTAAGTCCTACTGGTTGATACCAATGGTGTACAACTACTCATCCCGACTATTCAGTAGTATACAGTTTTAAATAAATGAATTTAGTATCACTTTACTGTTATGGTTGAAGAGATATTCAATCTAAACGACATTCTAACTATAGGCAATCTAACGATATGAAGTTACCAGAGCTTTCAAATGTTGGTTTCCTACTGAACATTTATTCTGATATGACTTGATGTACAAGCAAACTGACATAAAAGATTTCTTTTTGTACACCAGTGTTAAACAAACAACGCCATTATTCATACACTTTTAATAATTAATAGCTTATGATTTATTTATTGATTCAGTTTATTGTTTTCCAAACTCCTCATACCTTTGATTATTATTATTTCAATTTCCCCCACATAAATTTTACGGCATCCTCATAGTGAATAATAGACAGCATAAGTAATTTGTTGTGAAAGAAAATCTTGATGGAAATACAGTAAATGTATTTCACACAGTTGAGTACCAGTCAGTCAGCTTCCATTGAATCAAGTTCAGTGATGTTCATATACTTTTGGTCATTCAATAGGTACTTAGACTTTAATTCATCTCATCCGTTATCTATCTGTAAAGGCAGGCTTAGTTAAGTGTTTAACAAACCGAGCAATGGGACTAAGTTTTACAAGAAAAGACCTAAATGATGAAATAAAACAGATAGAAGAGGCTTTGGTGTTAAATAACTATCCTTTAAAATTCATTTGGAAGATCAGAAAAGGCCAAAAGCAAAATAAAAATAATTGTGAAACTTATAATGATAACATAAATAAGGAAGAAAATAAGGCATCTATTGCTATACCACATAAAGACGGGACATCTGAGGCACTACGTAGTAGGATTCTGAATAAAGCAGGAATTAGAGAGGCCTTCAAACCTACAAACTCACTCAGAGACAGACTGTGTAGGTTAAAGGACACTGCCGGTTGACCCAATTAAACAAAATAATATAATTTACAAAATACCCTGCAATGACTGTGAGTGAGATCAACTATGTAGATCAAACTAGTAGATCGGGGGTAGTCAGATTGTCGGAACATAAGAATTTAGCTAATGTAAGAATGGTTCACCCCACGAAGATGAGTGATTTAGAAAAAAGCTCAGCAACTGCACTGCATGCAATAACACATAACCACACAATAGGATGGGAGAGGCTTAAAATTCTAAAAAGTAATCTAAGCAGGTGGAGAGAGAGGTTGATTATTGAATCCTGCCTGATTTATCGAGTCTACACCCAACACATGCAATAGGAATGACTCATCACTCATACCGGAAATATGGAAAATACTACTACCAATCAAAACAAGCGATGGAAAATAATGGAATTATATAAACGAAGCTAAAAAGTTGTATGAGTACCCTGATACGATTATGAGTGGCAATAAATTGTGCTCGAAACGTGGCCATAAGTAAATATTACTGCATAACACTGTGAGACTTTATCAAATTTAAATTTTACCCATAATGGAATTATACTCCACCGGAGTGCACAAGTTTATTCTTATATCAATTAGAATGAAATTTTACCCAGTCCTGGATTAAAGATAACAATGTTTGAAAGGCAATAATGCAATGCATCTAAGCGACTGAAATACACTTTTTTAGTTAGATATGTATTCACACCATATTATTCATTTTAAGGAAATTAGATAACTGATTCTTCATGATACCAATGTCTTCGTGGGAAAATATTCTTCAAATTAAAGTGTTTTCTTTTAGTTATTGAGCACACTGTAACGTAATACATAGCGAATATAGCAGACATGCCAACAAACATATATGGATATATGTCACCAAGCAACGGACTGTCAACAAACACTCATATTATATATAATATAATATAAGGAGAATACACATTATTAAAGGAGACAAGTTCATACAAGTGAAGTGGTCACAGACTAACCGAGCAAACAGAAAGAGAGACCAACATACACACACACATAAATATATATGTGGATACATATCACCTCCCCTTTTGAGAAGATTGATGATTAATAGCGTGCTTTCTTGGGGTTTATCTGAAACCGTTCAGTTTGTTGTCGACGTCTGTTGCTTCGTCTGCTTGTTGAGTTTGCGGCTTCTGCTTTGTCTGACGTTGTCTGAGCTGGGCACTTCTGCTTTTCTGTTTTGTCAGTCGTAGGTAAGTTAAAAGTATCCAAGAGAATATCCAGAGGTAGGGATGACTGTGTACTGGTAGGGATATTTGAGTTTCTTGGCCGCAACTGATTGTAGTGACGGGTCCATAATTCATTTCCAACTTTCACGTCGTACATAACTCGACCACGTCGTGCTGAGATGGAACCTTTATTCCAAGGTTTATGTCCTCCTCGATAGTCGCGGACATAGATAGGGTCACCAACATCAAATTTTTTTCATTCCGAAATGATGCGTCGGCATGTTTGAGTGTCGGTGGTAACATTGAGTTATGAATCGTTCTAAGTTTGCGTCCGTAGAGAATTTCTGCCGGCGATTTCTTGTTCTGTGTTGACTCATTCGCCGTTGTACGGTACACCATCAAGAATTTTTGGATGATGTCAAATGGTGTCCCCTCTCCCTCTGCTTTGAGTAAGGCTCTCTTCAAAGTGTCGACAAAACGTTCCGCTTGGCCGTTTGACTGAGGATGATACGGCGGTGTGAACATATGCTCGATAGCATTTTGATGACAGAACTGCTGAAACTGATGAGAGGTAAACTGCGAACCATTGTCTGTAACTATGGTTTCTGGGAGACCATGATGGGAGAATATGTCAGTGAGAGCTTTGAGAGTCTGGGACGTTGTCGGCGAAACCATTGGTATAACTTCTGGCCACTTAGAAAAAGCGTCTACCACCACTAAATAGTATGCACCATTTGTAGGGCCAGCAAAGTCAATATGAATTCTGGACCAAGGATGGGATGCTGGAGGCCACGGTACGGGAGGTAGCTGGTGGGGTAGCTTTGCTGATTGTTGACATTTTGAACATCGTTGAACAAAGTCGATAATATGCTTATCCATATTAGGCCAGTATGCGTAGCTGCGAGCAATACTCTTCATCCGCTGAATACCAGGATGTCCCATGTGAAACTGTTTCAGGAGTTTATTTCGTAATGCTTCAGGTATCACTACGCGTTCTCCAAACATCAAGCAATCTTTTACAACACATAAGGAATCACGACGGGCAAACAGGTGTTTTAGGTCTCCACTATATTTAATCTTTGGCCAATTACTGGATACATACTGTGTAGCACGTCGTAAGGTGGCATCGGTGCTTGTAGTTCGCTGGATTTCTGCAAACGTTACTGGTAGAGATCGAATAGCATTGTCGATGAGGTTAACTGCATAGTCTTTGGTGGCGATCGATGCAATTACCATATCTTCACTTGATGCAGGATAGTCGCTAATTAGCCGAGATAGAGCGTCGGCTTGACCAAATTCGTTAGTTCGGTTGTATTTAATATCGAAATCGTATCCAAGTAATATTATTGCCCAGCGTTGTAGTCGGTTAGCTGCATGTACCGGGATACCTGATTTAGATCCGAAAATGGAAAGTAACGGTTTATGATCTGTCAGCAAGGTAAATCGGCGGCCGTAGATCATTTTATGAAAACGTCGTACGGCGAAAACTAAAGCTAAGGCTTCTTTTTCAATTTGTGCATATTTCTTTTCTGCCGCAGTTAGTGTTCGAGATGCATGCATTATTGCTTTTTGTGAACCATCTGGGAAGACATGTAAAATGACAGCTCCCACTCCGCTTGCTGAAGCGTCCGCTGCAACTATAATTGGAAGTGTTGGACTATAATGTGTCAGAAGCAATTCAGAAGTTAACATAGACTTCAACTTTTCAAAAGCTGATCTGCAAGCTTCGGACCATTTCCAGGTTGCATTCTTTTCGAGTAGTCGATTGAGGGGGTGTCGAACATTATGCAGCGCAGGGAGAAATGCAGAGTAATAGCTAATTAATCCCAAGAAAGAGCGTAAGGAAGGCACATCAGTAGGTGCGGGCATCTCTTTTATAGCACGTATGTTGTCAGGATCTGGACGTCTACCCGATGCATCAAATATAAATCCAAGGTATTTGACAGATCTCAAGGAGAACTGACACTTCTCTGAGCGTAGTCGTAGACCGTTGTCCTGCATGCGTGACAAACAGCTTCTGTCCTGCTGTAAAGTTCGTTTATAGAATTCGCTACCACCAAGATATCATCAAGATAGACGGCAACACCCGGAATACCTGCCAAGATAGTATCCATCAGTTGTTGGAAAATAGCTGGGGCAGTTTTAACTCCGAAAGGTAATCTGTTGTATTGGAACAAACCGCGATGTGTATTAATGGTAAGGAGTTCTCGGCATTCTGGGGCTACTTCCACTTGTAGATATGCGTCAGCAAGGTCCAGTTTTGCAAAATAAGATCCACCATTTAAAACAGTGAATAAATCATCCGGTGTAGGTAAAGGATAGTGGTGCTGTTCTAATGCAGCATTCAACCCAGTAGAGAAATCAGCACAAATACGTAGGGACCCATTCGCTTTCTTGACAACGACGATGGGTGCTGCCCATGCCGAGTACGTGACTGGTGTTAATACGCCTTGTTGTTGCAGTCTCTCCAATTCTTCGTCAACTTTTGGTACAGATGCATATGGAACTGGCCTCTTTGGGCGAAAAACCGGTTTTGCGTCTGGTAATACTCGAAAGGTAGCTTGCAGCGAGGTACAGTGACCTAATCCGGGCTGAAAAACAGGTGCGAATAGTTTGCATAAATCAGAAAAGGAGTTGGCTGAATTTTCATCCTTGTTAACTGCGTTGCATACAGAACTAAGTGGGACATCAGCCAGATGTAAACGATCGAACCAATCAAGTCCCAAAAGATTTAAATCACTCTTGGTGACGTAACAAATTCCTGTGAATTTGATATCGCGGAAGGAAACAGAACATTCGAGTTCACCAATTAGTTTGAGGCGCCCACCACAGGCGCTGACAGCAGTCTGAGAAGTATTGGTGATTGGTGGTCTGCCAATATTATTCCAAAGTTTCTTTGATATAACAGTAATATCAGAGGCGGTATCTAGCTGCAGACGTGCATCATGACCATTCATCTGAAGGTCAAGATATTTCCGCATACATGGAATTATGACTTGACAGGTTGCGAGTAGACTCAATGATCTCCTTGGAGATTTAGGACCAACAGTTTGTCGAGCTTTTGCTGGATTATGACATCTGGGTTTGCGTGGCTGACAAAAACCATTTTTATGACCGATGATTTTGCACTTGCTGCAACGATGATTTTTGTATGGACAAGACTTTACAAAGTGCCACGCGCCACAATGCCAGCATGGTGATGGTGGGGTCTTCTTTGCAGTATTTTGTGAAGTTGGACGAGTATTTGTAGATTTCCGCGGAACATTAGGAGAAGGTGGGTCAGGACTGGATGATGAGAGATTTTTGCTCTTTCGTAATGCACGAATATCAGAGCTTCTCGAAGGTGTTGATTCGACCAGGTGTGTGTCTTTCTGCAGATTAATCAGCCGTTGATATTCATCAGCTATGTCATGTAATGTTAACTTAGGATTTTGTTCTAGCTGATTGAGCAGTCGAGTTCGGATATCTGTGAAACGAGGAGATTGGAGACTGCATATGAGAATCAAGGCTTTGAATTGATCATCTGTTAAGGACCTGAGTCGAAATCTCTCACATTCTCGGTTGACTGTGCCAACGTGAGTAAGAAAATCATCATTTTCATTCATTGTCAGCTTGAGGCAACGATAACGTATGCTGAATAATGAGGAGTGGTCTCCAAAATGTTCACGCAGCAGCTTTATTGTATCATCGAAACAATTGTCACGTGGTTTCTGGGGTAAAATTAGGTTGCAGTACCGTTCATATTCTGCCGGACCCAATTTACGTAGCAACACTCGCACCTTCCAGGCATCGTCTTGTGAGGCGAGATCAACAGTGAATAAATCCTCATAACGTTGATACCATGTGTCAAAAGTGACATTAGCCTCTGGGTCATAATTGAACTGTGAAATACTGTTCACAATGCCGTCGACAGATGGTAGCATGGTATGATTGGGATTGCTTGAAGGTGAAGCTGGACCAGTCTGTTGGTTGACGAACATTTCCATTAATTTCAATTGTTGTTCAAACAATAATTCCAATTTAGAATAATCCATAGTAAATTGTTATGTTGCTGCTGCTGAGTGGTTAATAGTAGTTTTCCCCGTCGCCAAATTGTTATGTACTCGTCGCTAAATTATTGTTATGGACTGGTCGAGAAACTAATAGTCCTGACGCGAGAAGGCGGAAATCAGAAGACCACTAGGTTTGCGATGATACTTCTATTGTCCAAACACAAGGAGACGAAAATAAATGGTCTCACACCAAAGTGGTAAGCAAGTCAAGTAGTTGTAAAGTAAAGTAGTTCACACAAATTGTGAATGCGAATATATATATAAATAATTCAGAAAAGCGTGGGAAAAATCATTAGACAGTCTTAACATGAATGGCTAATTATAATGGAGTGTCGATCCAATTATACATAGCGAATATAGCAGACATGCCAACAAACATATATGGATATATGTCACCAAGCAACGGACTGTCAACAAACACTCATATTATATATAATATAATATAAGGAGAATACACATTATTAAAGGAGACAAGTCCATACAAGTGAAGTGGTCACAGACTAACCGAGCAAACAGAAAGAGAGACCAACATACACACACACATAAATATATATGTGGATACATATCAGTCATGTTAAGTTGTTTTACTGCATCAAATGTTGCCGAGGTCGATTCCAGAATTCCCCATTTGCGCCATTTGTGTCTGCATGGCGGACTGTACTCGTAAGTTGAGTAAAATTTTGAAAACCAGTTGCTTCTTTATTTCAGATCATGAATAATAATTCCCCAAACCTACTAGCATGCAACATTAATAATAATAATAATAATGTATATTCTCATATAAACACATAAATTTACATTGTCTTGAATGATTGTCGAAAGATGCCAGAATTCACACAAAATCCAATTATTATCATTTATTATTATTATCATTAGTTCCTAGAGGAACATAGGGCTTCAGCTGCGCATCTTCATTGCCTTCTGTTTTCTGCCAACTTTTCACCCCACTCCAAGTCTGCCCACATGCTTTCAGCTCCTCTTCAGGTGACCTCCTCCAAGTTACCCTTGCGCTGACGATCAACTCTCCGCTTACCCTTCGGGTACTACTCGAGGGCTTGTCTAGCGATGTCACTTGATGGTTTCCTCAGAGTATGGCCAATCCACCTCCACTTATTCTGGCAGATTTGTTGTACAATCGGGTCCTACTGGGCTGGTTGGTTCACTCCCAGAGATCCCTCCCTGTTGCTGATCTTTACTGGATACCTGATATTGGGCGGAGAAAGCTCTTGATGAAGGTGGTTAGTTTGTTCGAAGTGGCCTTCGTGACGTGACGCCAGGTCTTTGATCCTTAAAGTGAGTAGCACTGACTTCACATTGGAGTTGAAAATCTGGATCTTATTCTCATTTTCGTGCTGAGTGCTGTTTACCCCCACACAGACTTGAGGGTAATGGAAACTTGTCGCGATTTCGCGATCCTTGCTTTTATATCCTCGTCAGTTCCGCCTGTAGTTTGAAACGATGCTTCCCAGGTAGGTAGTTAGGTAAAGGAGGTTGTTTCTTTCAGATTTCTCCCATTTCCGCTGGCTGAATGTTGCCTGTTGTTGTGGCTGTTGCTGTTGGTGTTGCCCAGGAATCTTCATCACAACATCTGTTTTCTTTATGTTTACCTGAAGTCCTATCTTCTCTGGAAGCGTCTTTCACCGACTTGTTGACTTTCACTTGCATATCTTGAAGTTTGTAGGAAAGCAACCATACATCATTGGAGAAGTCGAAATCCCCCAAGTTTTTTGTGTGAGTCCATTTTATGCCTGCTTCCTCATTGCCCACCGTCTGTCGCATTATCCAATCTACTGCAATCAGAGAGATCATTGGTGATATTAGGCAGCCTTGTCACACTCCCGTCCTCACTTCGAAAGATTCCGTAAATTTCCCGTTGTGGATTACTTGGCATGCAGCATTGTCGTATAACTGTTGGATGACATGTATAATTGTCCATGGCACCCCGTAGTAGCAAAGTAGTTGCCAAATCACCTCTCGATCGACGCTGTCGAATGCCTTTTCAAAGTCGATGAAGTTGAGATAGAGAGGTGACTAGCATTCCAAGCTTTGTTCAATGATGATCCGTAGAGTGGCGATTTGATAAATATATGATTTGTTTCTCCTGAATCCGGCCTGTTCCGCTCGGCGTTTTCATCCAGGTTGGCTTGTCTGATAATCTTCAGGATGATGCGTGTCAATCACGTCTCATAAACCGTTAATGCCCAGCTCTCGCTACGCTCTGGCCCACGCTGTTCTTCGAAGATTTCTCAGAAACGCTTAGTTATAACGGACGAAAACCAAAACACTGATCTGCCGCTTTATATTTGTTTATTGTTACACCAACATATAAAAGGAATAAGCGAACTAAACAAACTAAGGTCTGTGAACAAATAATACAATAATAAATCTCTGTATTACTTCTGACGATGTTTCACTCTTCTTTCTGAACAGCGACCGATGAGACGATGACTGTCGTATTGATGCCTCCGCGAAAACTGTGGAAGTTGATTTTAAGCAAACAACCAAGAATTGATCGTTCAATCTTCAACTACATTGACACTCCCCGGCAAAAAAGGATCCATCCCTTTTTTCCTTCACGACCAATGCACGTCGACTTGGATGCCATTGCGAGAACCTGGGTCACACGGACAGAGCTGAAATGGAAAACAAACAGAAAAGCCAACACACCACAAGCATACCCACAGCACAATCTCACACATCAATGACGACCTGCGCGTCCAGACAGAGACCTCCTCTTGACATCTTGCAACACAATCGCCATTTGCTAGAATGACTCTTGCAGAATGCAACGTGACCATGGCAGCACCTCACGATACTCTACGCACATCCTCTTATCTACTCACTACCAATTACCATTGAAATCGCTTGTCACTCATTCTGCCTCAGTTCTAGTAGCGGTGACGTATGCGAGCCTCAGTCGTTTACACTCTTTCTCCCCGGCGTGTGGGACCGCAGCTAACAATTATCTCCGTGTGCATTTCATTCTCAGCAATAGCCTAGCCTCCCCGGCGTATACGACCCATCTGATGTCTCTAACATCAATCAATTCATTCATGGATGCAGAAGACTCGAAACAACTTCAGAAGTAATCACGACGAAAATTTTAACAAAATTATGCAATAAAAACAAGGCACGAAAACAACCAGTAAACACAACTGATACAAAATCACAAATTGCGAAGACACACCACACGTATACACAAACAGTACAAATAACCTCGCGGAACATGTCTTGGTGGAATTCCTTTGAAGAATTGCAGGACTTACACCAGTACGCCTACAACCCTTCACAGGTTGACGATTGTAAGTTGTGGAATGTACGGACACAAACAAGATTAACAAACAATTACATCAATTGGAAATCACACAATTATTTAACACAAACATATGTACAATCAACACATCAAATGTGGTGGATTCTGCCTTGACGAACTACCCTTGAAGAACTGCAGGACTTACACCAGTACGCCTACATTCCTTCTCAGGTTGATGATCCAAGTGGAAGTCGTCCGGACACAAACAGAATTACCAACAGCTAGATGACAGATGATATAAATTCAGTATATGCAATATGAACATATGCACAAAATCACACACCGAGCACATTGGGCTGCTCATTGATGCGCTACTCTTTGAAGAAATGTGGGACTTACACCAGTACGCCTACAAACCTCAGGTTGACGCTCTAGGTTGGAAAATCGTCGCAGAGTTCGTTTGCCAACTTCCTTCTATGAGCTATATCCTCAAATCTGAACGGCAACACGCTCATGTCATTGCATCGTAGAATATAGATGACGAACAAACACACGACATATCTCATCAACCAAGTATAGAAACAGAGTAATTTACACCAAAGATAATAACATTCAAATAGTAACTTGAAACTAGAAATGCCTTTATTCGTGCAAGTCAATTTAACAATAACTGTCAATGGAGTTGAAGATTGAACGTACAATACATGGTTGTTTGCTCAAAATGAACTTCCACAGTTTTCGCGGAGGCATCAATACGACAGTCATCGTCTCATCGGTCGCTGTTCAGAAAGAAGAGTGAAACATCGTCAGAAGTAATACAGAGATTTATTATTGTATTATTTGTTCACAGACCTTAGTTTGTTTAGTTCGCTTATTCCTTTTATATGTTGGTGTAACAATAAACAAATATAAAGCGGCAGATCAGTGTTTTGGTTTTCGTCCGTTATAACTAAGCGTTTCTGAGAAATCTTCGAAGAACAGCGTGGGCCAGAGCGTAGCAAGAGCTGGGCATTAACGGTTTATGAGACGTGATTGACAGTTTCTGACGATAGAAACAGATCTGGCGGATTGAAACAGTTGGTGAAAGTTTGGATAGACACCATTCATCTTTCCTGGTGCCGGTCAAGTCCTCTTTGAACAAGCAATATCTGGAACGTTTCTGGAATTGGGTCAAGTTCTACAATGCCTGGGTCAAAGAAGGGACAGAGCGTCTTGGATACAAACAGGAAAGTAAGTCATGGTGACTTGTCTGTTAATTGTAACGATGTGTCTGATGTTAAGTATGACATGGTTGATGTTACTGTTTCGCCGTTCAGGGATAATAGGAACATCAAACTCCCTAAATTAGAACCACGATGTTTTGATGGAAACCCGGCTGATTATTTACAATTTGTAAAGGAGTTTGAGATCATGCTGAGTGGTTTTCTATTAAATGATGAATTGAAATTGATGTATTTGATGAGATATTGCACTGGAGATGCTGCAAGAGCTATACAGTGTTGTAAGTTTATGAAGCCAAAAGAGGGCTACTACGAGGCTATGAGCATATTACGTCAAAGGTTTGGAAGACCTTCGATGATTGTAGGGAAATTATTCGAGGCTGTTAAGGGTAATGGTGGTCAATTACAGGATGACTCCTAGGCACTCACTGAGTTTTTAGATAATTTGCTAATTTACAAGAATGCATTGATTTCGATGAATCGCATGAGTGACCTCAACTCGAGTTTTATACTAGAAGTAATAGCAAGACGTCTACCTACTCGACTGAAAAGGAAGTGGGTGAAGATGAGCTCCCGTATGGAGGATGAGGGTATCGAGCCAAAGTTTGATGATATCCTGAAACTGGTAAATATTAGTGTCAATCAATCTATGAGCACGTCTGCCAGTCTATTACATCTCATTCCTAGAATAGAGCAGTCTGAGATCAAAATGCAATCATTGATGACGATAGGGCCTCAGAGAGGTGGATATCGAGAAGGCTCCGTGATATCTAGCAATGCATATAGACCTAGTGAGTGTAACAGGTTTCGTAGTACATCCTCAGCATATAAGTTACAAGATGCAAGACAAGCACGGTTGTGTTTTACACGTTTGCAAGAAGTGCATACAAAGGTGAACTGTGAACCAGTGAGCAAGTTCAGTGATAAGCTAAATGTAAACTCCAGGCCTGACTCCGAATTGTGTGACGATAACGGTGTTGTGAAGAAGTCTGTAGTTGCAACTGGTAAGCCGTTGTTGAATAAAGTGTCACAGAATAGAGTTGCTGCTTCAGAGTCCAGTTCTGACCCTACAAGTTTACAAGGTATTACTAGTCAGAGTGAAGCCATAAAACCTTTCATGATTTGTGAGGAGGAACCAAAATCATCTACTTCTGTTATTAAAGAGTTTGAAAATGATGAAGTTGACGGTAAAGTGAATATTCGTGATAATGATCATGATACTTCACAGTTGTCTTTGGTTGATCATTATGAGATGAGGGATATGCCTACTACTGCTAAGTTAAATAAAGGTTCTGTACAACTACAACGTGAAGTAGAATTGAACGCAGATGCAGTTCCAAAAGGTGTGCATACTTGTGAGACAGTCAGTGTAATTGATCAGCGTGTAGCCCCCCTATCATCAGATGATAGTGCTAAACCCGAACTAGTAGTGAAAGACAGCAGTGGTGGTAATCTTGCAGTTGGACAACTATCTGAGATCCGAACAAGAACAGCTTTTGATCCACCACTAAGTTCATCACCTTGTGTCACTCAGTCATCGTTGGTGCTGTCATCCACAATGAAACAGACACCCATCAACTCAAGTATCTTGTGCAATGACTATGCTAGTATCAGTTCGTTTGAAAGGACGAATATCAATGGTCAGTTTAATGAGGATAAGCCAAGTGTGTAGAAGAGAGTAATTGTTAAATTGACTTGCACGAATAAAGGCATTTCTAGTTTCAAGTTACTATTTGAATGTTATTATCTTTGGTGTAAATTACTCTGTTTCTATACTTGGTTGATGAGATATGTCGTGTGTTTGTTCGTCATCTATATTCTACGATACAATGACATGAGCGTGTTGCCGTTCAGATTTGAGGATATAGCTCATAGAAGGAAGTTGGCAAATGAACTCTGCGACGATTTTCCAACCTAGAGCGTCAACCTGAGAAGGGTTGTAGGCGTACTGGTGTAAGTCCTACAATTCTTCAAAGGGTAGCGCATCAATGAGCAGTCCAATGTGCTTGGTGTGTGATTTTGTACATATGTTCATATTGTATATACTGAATTGATATCATCTGTCATCTAGCTGTTGGTAATTCTGTTTGTGTCCGGACGACTTCCACTTGGATCATCAACCTGAGAAGGAATGTAGGCGTACTGGTGTAAGTCCTGCGATTCTTCAAAGGAATTCCACCAAGACATGATCCGCGAGGTTATTTGTACTGTTTGTGTATACGTGTGGTATGTCATATGAATTGGTGTATTTTGGATTCATTGTGTTTACTTGTTGTTTTCGTGTCTTGTTTTTGTTGCGTAATTTTGTCAAAATTTTCGTGATTACTTCTGAAGATGTTTCTTGTCTTCTACATCCATGAATGAATTGATTGATGTTAGAGACATCAGATGGGTCGTATACGCCGGGGAGGCTAGGCTATTGCTGAGAATGAAATGCACACGGAGATAATTGTTAGCTGCGGTCCCACACGCCGGGGAGAAAGAGTGTAAACGACTGAGGCTCGCATACGTCACCGCTACTAGAACTGAGGCAGAATGAGTGACAAGCGATTTCAATGGTAATTGGTAGTGAGTAGATAAGAGGATGTGCGTAGAGTATCGTGAGGTGCTGCCATGGTCACGTTGCATTCTGCAAGAGTCATTCTAGCAAATGGCGATTGTGTTGCAAGATGTCAAGAGGAGGTCTCTGTCTGGACGCGCAGGTCGTCATTGATGTGTGAGATTGTGCTGTGGGTATGCTTGTGGTGTGTTGGCTTTTCTGTTTGTTTTCCATTTCAGCTCTGTCCGTGTGACCCAGGTTCTCGCAATGGCATCCAAGTCGACGTGCATTGGTCGTGAAGGAAAAAAGGGATGGATCCTTTTTTGCCGGGGAGTGTCAATGTAGTTGAAGATTGAACGATCAATTCTTGGTTGTTTGCTTAAAATCAACTTCCACAGTTTTCGCGGAGGCATCAATACGACAGTCATCGTCTCATCGGTCGCTGTTCAGAAAGAAGAGTGAAACATCGTCAGAAGTAATACAGAGATTTATTATTGTATTATTTGTTTACAGACCTTAGTTTGTTTAGTTCGCTTATTCCATTTATATGTTGGTGTAACAATAAAAAAATCTAAAGCGGCAGATCAGTGTTTTGGTTTTTGCGTCCGTTATAACTAAGCGTTTCTGAGAAATCTTCGAAGAACAGCGTGGGTCAGAGCGTAGCGAGAGCTGGGCATTAACGGTTTATGAGACGTGATTGACAATAACTCTCTCATTTACACTTGGCTTATCCACACTAAACTGACCATTGATATTCGTCGTTTCAAACGAACTGATACTAGCATAGTCATTGCACAAGATACTTGAGTTGATGGGTGTCTGTTTCATTGTGGATGACAGCACCAACGATGACTGTGTGACACAAGGTGATGAACTTAGTGGTGGATCAAAAGCTGTTCTTGTTCGGATCTCAGATAGTTGTCCAACTGCAAGATTACCACCACTGCTGTCTTTCACTACTAGTTCGGGTTTAGCACTATCATCTGATGATAGGGGGGCTACACGCTGATCAATTACACTGACTGTCTCACAAGTATGCACACCTTTTGGAACTGCATCTGCGTTCAATTCTACTTCACGTTGTAGTTGTACAGAACCTTTATTTAACTTAGCAGTAGTAGGCATATCCCTCATCTCATAATGATCAACCAAAGACAACTGTGAAGTATCATGATCATTATCACGAATATTCACTTTACCGTCAACTTCATCATTTTCAAACTCTTTAATAACAGAAGTAGATGATTTTGGTTCCTCCTCACAAATCATGAAAGGTTTTATGGCTTCACTCTGACTAGTAATACCTTGTAAACTTGTAGGGTCAGAACTGGACTCTGAAGCAGCAACTCTATTCTGTGACACTTTATTCAACAACGGCTTACCAGTTGCAACTACAGACTTCTTCACAACACCGTTATCGTCACACAATTCGGAGTCAGGCCTGGAGTTTACATTTAGCTTATCACTGAACTTGCTCACTGGTTCACAGTTCACCTTTGTATGCACTTCTTGCAAACGTGTAAAACACAACCGTGCTTGTCTTGCATCTTGTAACTTATATGCTGAGGATGTACTACGAAACCTGTTACACTCACTAGGTCTATATGCATTGCTAGATATCACGGAGCCTTCTCGATATCCACCTCTCTGAGGCCCTATCGTCATCAATGATTGCATTTTGATCTCAGACTGCTCTATTCTAGGGGTGAGATTCAATATACTGGCGAACTTGCTCCTAGATAGACTGATGCTTTCTTTTACTAGTTTCAGGATATCATCAAACTTTGGCTCGATACCCTCATCCTTCATACGGGAGCTTATCTTCACCCACTTCCTTTTCAGTCGAGTAGGTAGACGTCTTGCTATTACTTCTAGTATAAAACTCGAGTTGAGGTCACTCACGCGATTCATCGAAACCAATGCATTCTTGTAAATTAGCAAATTATCTAAAAACTCAGTGAGTGCCTAGGAGTCATCCTGTAATTGACCACCATTACCCTTAACAGCCTCGAATAATTTCCCTACAATCATCGAAGGTCTTCCAAACCTTTGACGTAATATGCTCATAGCCTCGTAGTAGCCCTCTTTTGGCTTCATAAACTTACAACACTGTATAGCTCTTGCAGCATCTCCAGTGCAATATCTCATCAAATACATCAATTTCAATTCATCATTTAATAGAAAACCACTCAGCATGATCTCAAACTCCTTTACAAATTGTAAATAATCAGCCGGGTTTCCATCAAAACATCGTGGTTCTAATTTAGGGAGTTTGATGTTCCTATTATCCCTGAACGGCGAAACAGTAACATCAACCATGTCATACTTAACATCAGACACATCGTTACAATTAACAGACAAGTCACCATGACTTACTTTCCTGTTTGTATCCAAGACGCTCTGTCCCTTCTTTGACCCAGGCATTGTAGAACTTGACCCAATTCCAGAAACGTTCCAGATATTGCTTGTTCAAAGAGGACTTGACCGGCACCAGGAAAGATGAATGGTGTCTATCCAAACTTTCACCAACTGTTTCAATCCGCCAGATCTGTTTCTATCGTCAGAAACTGTCAATCACGTCTCATAAACCGTTAATGCCCAGCTCTTGCTACGCTCGGGCTCACGCTGTTCCTTGAAGTTTCTCAGAAACGCTTAGTAATAACGGACGAAAAAACCAAAACACCAATTGTTGACTCGAGGATTCTTTATTGTTACACCAACATATAAATATTGTTATAACTGAGGTCTGTGAACAAATATTACAATAATAAATCACAATATTACTTCTGACGGTTTTCTACCGACTTCTTTCTGAACAGCGACCGATGAGACGATGACTGTCGTATTGATGCCTCCGCGAAAATTGGGGAAGTTGATTTTAAGCAAACAGCCATGAATTGATCGTTCAATCTTCAACTACATTGACAATGCGGCTTAGTATCTTGCTTGGGATGGGCGGGAGCATAATTCCGCACCAGTTCTTACATTGACTTAAGTCTCCTTTCTTTGGTAATTTGAATAGGTAGCTTTTCTTCCAGTCCGCAGATGCCTTACCCTCTTTCCATACCTTCTGCAGTAGGGGTGCCACCATGTCCGCTGATGTCTCAAGGTCCATTTTCAATACCTCTGCTTGGATTCCATCTGGTCCTGCTGCTTCTCCAGTTTTTAGCATCTTGATTGCCTTCAGTATGTCCGTTCTCGTCGGAGGGTTGATGTTTACTGACAGTTCTGCTTCCGTTGTTGTTATTGTTGGGTGCGTTGTATGTGGCGGTCGATTTAGAGGTCCTTTGAAGTGTTCAGCACAGTGTTTCCTTTGCTCTACCTCTTTGGTGATTGGCTTTCCAATGTCATCTTTCACTTGCTGAATTTGTTTTGAACCTAGTTGTTTGATAGAGTGTTTTGAGGCCTCCTTTGCCTGCAGCTTGTTCTGCCTCACTTGCCATGGCTTCATAATATTTTCCTTTGTCTTCCCTGGCACTCTTTTTTATTGATATTAGATAGCTGGAGGCAATCGGTGGGAAGCCATGCCTGACCTAGGTTTCGTGCTAGCTAGCACTCACCTGTCAGCAAGGCGTATCTGCACCCTTGAAGGAACTCATGTCCCTTGTGAGATTCGAACCCGCGTCACCCCGTGTTGCAGTCAGAGATGTTACCACTGAGCTATTCTGTCTCGCGATTGACTTCGTGTAGGACTGTAGTGGATACGTTGATTAAACGCTAGTGGCTAGTGTGTGTGGCGTGTCTAGTCCTTTCTTTGGTGCAGAGTGAGTTCTATCAGTCATGTTTGCAATGTGGCCACCACTCTAGGTGGCACGACATCACGGTGCATTCTGTAAATACTTATGTGGTTATTCCATCAGCTTCAGCTGCTTTGTACTTTTCAGATTGGAAACGACTTTTGAAAACACTGTTTCACTCGCAGGGTTGACCTTTACATAACATCCAGGTAGATGTTAGATGCTGGATAAACTAAGCGTAGCTATAGACCGGTTATACTGTTCCCTCCAAAAGTCTCAGACATCTGCCCTAAGAGGGGATTGAAATACCGTTCTCGGAAGTTTATGTCCATCCGCTTGTAGGCATATACGTCCGCAGACGACAGGATGGTTGAGGTCTAAGTAGTTCTCTCAGAATGAGCAGCGATCCTCATCAACTCTCCTCTATCCGTGGCTTATAGCTACGTAACGTGTTTGAATTCATCATTGATTTGAAAAGGAGGCCACAAAATTAAAAAATGTACCACTTTTTGATTAAAATTTGGACCAGATATTTATCTTAACAGAATTATAAAGGACGATCACCACTGTCAGTTTAACGATATGGGACTGTGCATGTCAATGTAGTTGAAGATTGAACGATCAATTCATGGCTGTTTGCTCAAAACCAACTTCCCCAATTTTCACGGAGGCATCAATACGACAGTCATCGTCTCATCGGTCGCTGTTCAGAAAGAAGTCGGTAGAAAACCGTCAGAAGTAATATTGTGATTTATTATTGTAATATTTGTTCACAGACCTCAGTTATAACAATATTTATATGTTGGTGTATCAATAAAGAATCCTCGAGTCAACAATTGGTGTTTTGGTTTTTTCGTCCGTTATTACTAAGCGTTTCTGAGAAACTTCAAGGAACAGCGTGAGCCCGAGCGTAGCAAGAGCTGGGCATTAACGGTTTATGAGACGTGATTGACAGTTTCTGACGATAGAAACAGATCTGGCGGATTGAAACAGTTGGTGAAAGTTTGGATAGACACCATTCATCTTTCCTGGTGCCGGTCAAGTCCTCTTTGAACAAGCAATATCTGGAACGTTTCTGGAATTGGGTCAAGTTCTACAATGCCTGGGTCAAAGAAGGGACAGAGCGTCTTGGATACAAACAGGAAAGTAAGTCATGGTGACTTGTCTGTTAATTGTAACGATGTGTCTGATGTTAAGTATGACATGGTTGATGTTACTGTTTCGCCGTTCAGGGATAATAGGAACATCAAACTCCCTAAATTAGAACCACGATGTTTTGATGGAAACCCGGCTGATTATTTACAATTTGTAAAGGAGTTTGAGATCATGCTGAGTGGTTTTCTATTAAATGATGAATTGAAATTGATGTATTTGATGAGATATTGCACTGGAGATGCTGCAAGAGCTATACAGTGTTGTAAGTTTATGAAGCCAAAAGAGGGCTACTACGAGGCTATGAGCATATTACGTCAAAGGTTTGGAAGACCTTCGATGATTGTAGGGAAATTATTCGAGGCTGTTAAGGGTAATGGTGGTCAATTACAGGATGACTCCTAGGCACTCACTGAGTTTTTAGATAATTTGCTAATTTACAAGAATGCATTGATTTCGATGAATCGCGTGAGTGACCTCAACTCGAGTTTTATACTAGAAGTAATAGCAAGACGTCTACCTACTCGACTGCAAAGGAAGTGGGTGAAGATAAGCTCCCGTATGGAGGATGAGGGTATCGAGCCAAAGTTTGATGATATCCTGAAACTAGTAAAAGAAAGCATCAGTCTATCTAGGAGCAAGTTCGCCAGTATATTGAATCTCACCCCTAGAATAGAGCAGTCTGAGATCAAAATGCAATCATTGATGACGATAGGGCCTCAGAGAGGTGGATATCGAGAAGGCTCCGTGATATCTAGTAATGCATATAGACCTAGTGAGTGTAACAGGTTTCGTAGTACATCCTCAGCATATAAGTTACAAGATGCAAGACAAGCACGGTTGTGTTTTACACGTTTGCAAGAAGTGCATACAAAGGTGAACTGTGAACCAGTGAGCAAGTTCAGTGATAAGCTAAATGTAAACTCCAGGCCTGACTCCGAATTGTGTGACGATAACGGTGTTGTGAAGAAGTCTGTAGTTGCAACTGGTAAGCCGTTGTTGAATAAAGTGTCACAGAATAGAGTTGCTGCTTCAGAGTCCAGTTCTGACCCTACAAGTTTACAAGGTATTACTAGTCAGAGTGAAGCCATAAAACCTTTCATGATTTGTGAGGAGGAACCAAAATCGTCTACTTCTGTTATTAAAGAGTTTGAAAATGATGAAGTTGACGGTAAAGTGAATATTCGTGATAATGATCATGATACTTCACAGTTGTCTTTGGTTGATCATTATGAGATGAGGGATATGCCTACTACTGCTAAGTTAAATAAAGGTTCTGTACAACTACAACGTGAAGTAGAATTGAACGCAGATGCAGTTCCAAAAGGTGTGCATACTTGTGAGACAGTCAGTGTAATTGATCAGCGTGTAGCCCACCTATCATCAGATGATAGTGCTAAACCCGAACTAGTAGTGAAAGACAGCAGTGGTGGTAATCTTGCAGTTGGACAACTATCTGAGATCCGAACAAGAACAGCTTTTGATCCACCACTAAGTTCATTAACTGGTATGAATCAGTCGTCGTTGGTGTTGTCATCCACAATGAAACAGACACCCATCAACTCAAGTATCTTGTGCAATGACTATGCTAGTATCAGTTCGTTTGAAAGGACGAATATCAATGGTCAGTTTAATGAGGATAAGCCAAGTGTGTAGAAGAGAGTAATTGTTAAATTGACTTGCACGAATAAAGGCATTTCTAGTTTCAAGTTACTATTTGAATGTTATTATCTTTGGTGTAAATTACTCTGTTTCTATACTTGGTTGATGAGATATGTCGTGTGTTTGTTCGTCATCTATATTCTACGATACAATGACATGGGCGTGTTACCGTTCAGATTTGAGGATATAGCTGATAGAAGGAAATCATCAATTGAACTCTGCAACGAATTTCCAACCTAGAGCGTCAACCTGAGAAGGGTTGTAGGCGTACTGCTGCAGGTCCTACAATTCTTCAAAGGGCAGCGCATCAATGAGCAGTCCAATGTGCTTGGTGTGTGATTTTGTACATATGTTCATATTGTATATACTGAATTGATATCATCTGTCATCTAACTGTTGGTAATTCTGTTTGTGTCCGGACATTCCACAACTTACAATCGTCAACCTGTGAGGAGTTGTGGGCGTACTGGTGTAAGTCCTGCAATTCTTCAAAGGAATTCCATCAAGACATGAACTGTGAGTTTGTGTGTACTGTTTGTATATATGTGTGGTATGTCATATCAATTGGTGTATTTTGGATTCATTGTGTTTACTTGTTGTTTTCGTGTCTTGTTTTTGTTGCGTAATTTTGTTAAAATTTTCGTGATTACTTCTGAAGATGTTTCTTGTCTTCTAAATCCATGAATGAATTGATTGATGTTAGAGACATCAGATGGGTCGTATACGCCGGGGAGGCTAGGCTATTGCTGAGAATGAAATGCACACGGAGATAATTGTTAGCTGCGGTCCCACACGCCGGGGAGAAAGAGTGTAAACGACTGAGGCTCGCATACGTCACCGCTACTAGAACTGAGGCAGAATGAGTGACAAGCGATTTCAATGGTAATTGGTAGTGAGTAGATAAGAGGATGTGCGTAGAGTATCGTGAGGTGCTGCCATGGTCACGTTGCATTCTGCAAGAGTCATTCTAGCAAGTGCCGATTGTAATGCAAGAGAGAGGATGCCCTTAACTGGAAGGCGCAGGTCGTCATTGATGTATGAGATTGTGCTGTGGGTATGCTTGTTGTGTGTTGGCTTTTCTGTTTGTTTTCCATTTCAGCTCTGTCCGTGTGACCCAGGTTCTCGCAATGGCATCCAAGTCAACGTGTATTGGTCGTGAAGGAAAAAAGGGATGGATCCTTTTTTGCCGGGGAGTGTCAATGTAGTTGAAGATTGAACGATCAATTCATGGCTGTTTGCTCAAAACCAACTTCCCCAATTTTCACGGAGGCATCAATACGACAGTCATCGTCTCATCGGTCGCTGTTCAGAAAGAAGTCGGTAGAAAACCGTCAGAAGTAATATTGTGATTTATTATTGTAATATTTGTTCACAGACCTCAGTTATAACAATATTTATATGTTGGTGTATCAATAAAGAATCCTCGAGTCAACAATTGGTGTTTTGGTTTTTTCGTCCGTTATTACTAAGCGTTTCTGAGAAACTTCAAGGAACAGCGTGAGCCCGAGCGTAGCAAGAGCTGGGCATTAACGGTTTACTATACTTGGCTGACTGCGCACTTGTCACCAGTGTACTTGTCTGATTGGCACATCTTCAGGACTGAATCATTTACTTCAAGCGCTAAGGTGATGATGTTTAAGCAATTCGCTTTGAGTAGCAAACTAGATAGTTTCTGGTAGAAATTGATCTGCCAGATAATCCCCCAGAATTATTGGTCTTCAGCATTATTCACGGAACATTTGATTCTGACCTTTATTGTTTAATTTCTTCTATTAGGTTGAATGCTCGCAGTCAAGTATGCTATCGTGTTACGTTCGTTCGCTGATGTAAGATCTCTAGCTAGCCAAGCAACCTCTGAAATTATGATCCCGAAATACATTTCATTTTTTGAACGACCATCTCTTTAAGAAGTTTTGGAGGTTGACGTTATAGACGTTCGCGAACAGTACTGAGTATATTAACGCAAGATCTTATACCAACAACTTCTAACTTTTTTATTCTCGTGTTCCAAAGGCAAAGCAAAACACCACAATCGATTGTCCAAATTACGACATATATTTAGGAACCAGATCGCGGATCGAAGCGGAAGCTAAGCTAGCTAGTTATCGTGCACGACATTTACATGACGGAGCACCGAATGGCGGGGATGCTTGACGGGAAGCCTTCAGCTAAACAAGTCGACTTAAACTCTAAGGGTCGGCATCCAATGCTCACTGAAGACTCTTATGGTCACGATGTAGTTCTTCTCTTAGATATAATATATTCCTATGGTCAATAATTTCGGGGAATTATTTACCGCTGCAATGTATTTAACCGGATATAATAACGGGAAATTATAGGAGTTGGTAATTACGGTACATTGCTGTGTGAGATCAGAGCAAATTCTGAATTTACTTGAACTTCGGATATCTTTTTTTTTATTTACTGCTTGATTCCACACTGTGTTTTCGGTACAAGTATGGAATTTTCAGCATGGATATCGGTAGCCCAAATTGTGCAGGCCGACCATAGATATCAGATATGCGTCGGTGCGGGCTCGAACCCTGGACCATTTGCAAGGTCAGCGAGAGTCCTAACCACTGTGCCACCGACAGTTTTATTATCTCTGATATTGAAGGTAAAAGGAGAAATATAGCAGTGGCTGTTTTGTTCTGATTTGGTTGCCAACTAATGCTACTTCTTCCCGAGAGACACCCTTCAGCAGGTGCAAGTATTGCATTGTTCCTGTACTAGTTTGTGGTGTGTTAGGATCACCCTGAGCGCTGTTGGACTTGGCCAGGCCGAAGAGTCCCAACTTGTGCAGACAAAGTTCGGGTTCTTCAGGGCAGATTTTCACACAACACGCATGAGGAAGAGGCAGAAATAAACATTATCGTCCCAAACAAACAAACCCTGGACGACCAACCATATCAGCTACAACATTAAAGTAGCAATATTCTATCAAAATGTTCCTCTGAAGACAAACCAAGAAGTAAGAAAATTATACAGGATGAACACCTATTAATTGGTCCAGAAATATATACCCTCCTAGTGTTGGAATAGTACTTGTACAGACATATTTCTGTATAAAAATTCATCCATTCGTCCATATATCTCATCATTTTGTGACCCACTTGCTGGTCACACTCTGCCCTTAGATGCCCTCAAATCATGTGATGGAATTTTTGTGCGTATAATCTAATGGAATGACGAAACCAGCGGAATGATATGCAGTGAAGTGAGTATGACAGGATGTCTGCAGCTAGTCCATTTCGCTGTGTATGTAGTTGTTCTGGGTGTGACCATACTTTGAATTGTTGATATTAGTTCACTTATGGTATGGTTAAAGATTCACTTTATAGATTATTTCAGAGAAATTGCATCGGTGGCACAGTGGTTAGGACTCTCGCCGATCATGCACATGGCCCGGGGCTCGATTCCCTGCCGACGCACACCTGATATCTATGGTCGGCCTGCGAAATTTGGGCTACTGATGTCACATGCTGAAAATTCCATACCTGCGCCAAAAAATACAGTGTGGAATCAAGCTGTAATAAAAAATAAATGAAAAATACTGTAGTACTAATACCCTTGTGTGATAGAAACTGTTTCATGGTGATAATTCGTCTTCTTTGAGAACACTCACGTCGTTATGAAGAACTGCACTGAAACGTGCTATACAATTTCTTGAAGACGTAATATCGCAACAGAGCTGATATAGGTTAACTGTAGACACAGTGTTACTCTATGTCTCAGTTACACTCGCCGTTGCTGAACATTAATAAATCTCATAAGGTACAAGTTGTGCCACTGATCTGCTGCATTATACAGGCAAACGTAAAATGCCCAATCAACCACCACACTACCTGATTTCTAAGTACCGATGACAAAACAATTATAGGAGCCTCATTTATTTTGAAATTCACTTAGATGCGCAGTTTATTAAAGCAGAATGAAAAATGTTGAGGTCATTTAGGAAAATATTATAGAAGTGATCTTGATAGTATGACTGAACTACGGACCACAAGGAAGGAGCGTACCCGAGCCCGGCTGGGTGCGTACACATTGAAACAAAACTCAAAACACCTAAAGCTTTCACAGATGGGACAGATACCTATTTGCTCAATGTTAGGTTGATTATGTTTGATCTAATAATTTTAGCCCTAGAGTTATTTTGGAGTTGTGGAAGGTGCACTGCAACCTAATTGTAAAGCGTGTTAATCTGGTCATATCATGGTTACAGTGCAGACTTTTCGAAACAAGTTCCCTGTCAAGGAACTTATCCCTAATTTCCTATTGTTACGAAGACGCTCCGCACCGATAAATACTATGTACTTTCTTCGACTTTAACTCCAAAACACCCGTATTGTAAGAAGGAAGTTATATTGTTTGGCAATTAAAGCGGAAAACAGTAAAAGTTGATAAACAAATGTTATATAAAAATTGTTATGTACTTTTATTCGTTCTTGCTCGTCTTCGTCGAACTTGTACACGATCGAACCATTCGCGCTTTCGAGTTGTCCACCGATGGCTACCAGTTCCAAAAACGAACGTTCGATTTTTACGTTCATTGACATTCCCACTAAACTAACGAAATGAAAGGCATCTCGTACAGTATTTCTGAGAAGGCAAATAAGGCATTTAAGCATATATCCATCAATGGCTTCCGCATATTTCTGGAATGCTGCCGTCCATTCACCTTTTCATGTTTTACTTCTTTCTATAAGTCCAAACACTATTGAGTTACAAGTAGTGTGAATGTAGAGCTTGGAAAATGCACATAGTTATAAGGAAACATATCAAGGATGATATTTTAATCGTGAAGTAACTCAAAAATAATTTCCAATTATGATGAAGGGTAACAGTTTTTAAGTTTCATAATCATCAAGATAGCTTCATCTATATGAAAAATGACTCCCTCTTCTTCTATTTATTTATTTTTCAGAAAAGTACAGATAATAACTGACCATGCACATGGTCCGAGGTTCGATCCCCCACCGACGCTCACCTGATATCTATGGTTGGCCTGCAAAATTTGGGCCACCGATATCACATGCTGAAAATTCTATACTTGTACCGAAAATACAGTGTGGAATCAAGCTGTAAATCAAAAATCAAATTAAAACACCCTGACCTACATGAACCCTAGTCTTTACTTGAACCCTAACATTCTATCAACCCATTATCTAAACAGTACTTAAAAACAAGACAGCGATGAAATTCGGAGCTTTTCTCTTACACAGTGTTCATAATGGCGCTTCGATAACGGTAGGTTCTATGATCCAATGAATGGCACGCGTTCAGGGTCATTGATGCTTCCGCGCACTGTGGTCGCTATTCTTTAGGTTGGCCAAGAGATGACATCATCCACCCTATAATTCCGCTCACTTTACTGCACTCGCTCTTGTAGAATATTTGCTTAGTTACTCAATATGCTGCACTAAAATACTGTTTCTAGTTGAACATTTATTCTACCCGCATTTCAAACCCTCTCTTTTTTCAACAATATCCTTCTAATTAACGTATACGTAAACAATTCTTCCAACGCTTAATACTGTAGATGTTCGCATCACCAACAACTTGTTGTGAAGTCGATAAAAGTGTGTTTAAAGGCTCTTGTGATAGATGTGTGTGTATTGTTTAAACTGTGAAAAATTGGGGAGAATCCAAGAAATTATAAAAGTAAGCCCATATTTTTCTTTATGCTTCGTTCAAAACCAGAAGTCTTGTTGGCTGGTAGAACAGCTGTGATATCTTCAATTAATTTCACTCAGTTATAGCAAATAATGTTATCCTGTATCACACACGTATATAGTGATGCACTATCTTTCATCCGTGAAACTGTACTGTACTATAAATCGCTTCCATGGACAAATTTCTTATGATGACATTGAAGAAAGCAATGACAACGAATGGAATAAGAGAAAATGATTCTATTTTATTTCTTTGGTATCTAGTCAACTGCCTAAAATCTTTGTAATCTAGGCAGTTAGGTATATTGCTAATTTGGTATGGTTTAGGAAGTTGAGAATAAGGGTGTTTTATTTTTTTTATTGTTATTTTTTTTTATTTTTGATTACAGCTTTATTCCACAATGTATTTTTGGCACAGTATGGAATTTTCGGCATGTGATATCGGTAGCCCAAATTTTGCAGGCCAACCATAGATATCAGGTGTGCGTCGGCAGGGGATCGAACCTCTGACCATGTGTATGGTCGGTGAGAGTCCTGACCACTGTGCCACCGACGCACTTAGAAGAGTTCTTACCTTCAATAGTTCCTCATTTTCAGTGGAACAGCCACTAGCTATACCTCTTGAATAAGCCTTATGAAGACGGGATTCTTTCATGTCTTCTAAAGGATAGTTTGACCGGTTGATTATACATTCACTTAATAATTTTATTTTCATGTAAATTTATGTTTATATGAAAATAAAATTATTATTATTATTACTTGCTGCTTCTCTTTATAGTGAGTTAACAGTTTTATTAAGCTATTACTTCTGCTACTCCAGGATTGTTTGGATATATTCTGGTGGCTATTTTTAAATAAATTTCAAACAAAACCAGTTTCAATTCTTCGATAACAACAGAAATATTTTGCGCAAAAGTGGTAGTGAAACACTGCCTTATATGCTGGGTATATCGACACTATTAACTGGTACCATCGAGGCTTTTAAAAGTGCTTCTTCAAGCCAAATATTTATTTGCATTGATCACTTTTGCCTCTCAAGTCTTGAGAACAACGTTTGGTATTTCTTCTTTGCTTTTTCTAGACGTCCAACAGAGATTTACTAGATGTAGCTGTTGTGAAGGTAAATTACCTAACCGCAAGTCTGATGATTATTGCCTCAAAATCGGAATGTTTCAGAGATGTATGATGTTGGAAAATGGAATTTGTCTCAACGAAAACTGGCGTGTTGTGGTCTGAACGTTGAAAACTAATCTTCGCGTTCTACTGTATAGCTGACCAAAACTCCCTTGAGTTATTCACAGTCCGGAAATGTCCCGGCGATGGTAAAAAGACGGCAATTTGCGGTGATATCATCTGTGGTATTGATATGTATCCACATATATATATTTATGTGTGTGTGTGCATGTTGGTCTCTCTTTCTGTTTGCTCGGTTAGTCTGTGACCACTTCACTTGTATGGACTTGTCTCCTTTAATAATGTGTATTCTCCTTATATTATATATATATAATATGAGTGTTTGTTGACAGTCAGTCCGTTGCTTGGTGACATATCCATATATGTTTGTTGG